>CM074863.1:102932500-103532500 GCA_037501455.1 Lantana camara | reverse complement strand
ACAAACTTTTACAAATTAATGAATCTATCTATCGTATGTTGTGCACACTTTTTTACATCAATGCTCAATTTTTCAATGAAATTGATGGTTCTTGCTCTCTTGTTAAGTTACATGTTCTGGTTCAAGAAGTTTGTTTCACCACCGAGTCCGTTACTTTGCTAATCGGTTGTCCTAATACTGATATAAAGTTCTTTGACCCTTACAAACTTCCTAAAAACAAGTTCTTTGACTGGAAAGAAGCAAAACGTTTATTATGGAATGGAAAAAACTTTATCGTAAATCGGGAATCTTTTTTACAAGTTCTTCAACCACAACATGTTGTGGTTCTTGAAATCATAAATTTCACCATATTATCTGGAACCTCACTATTTGACAAATAATTTTTAGAAATGAAATTTATCGACATATTCCTTCTTTCTGCCTTTTTAAAGAATATTCCTATTAATTTGGGCCATATCATCCTCCATAATATGGACTTTTATTTCACCAATGGTCTTAAGCTTCCATACTTCATGATTCTAACTCATCTCCTCAAGGCATACAAGACATTACTCTTCTCGAAAATTGGAAAGAAAAATCGGAGCATCATCAAACTCTTAACTCTCATGCTCTAAATTGTATGGCTCTTCATTTTAACTCTAATAGTGGTTGTTGGTTCTGTAGCACCCAAAACGGGAAAGCAAGGGCTGACGGGTAACTCTTGCACTATTCTCACCATGTGGGATCACCTCTGAATCCACCAGGAGGTTTGGTGGGGGAAGAAATCCCGTGCGTGGGAGTCATGTTCCCGATGTACACCATGATTGGATGGTAGGGCCTTGCAATCCCACCATCACCCAGAGGAAGAAGGAGTTCATGAAACTGCTAGTTGATCGCACATAATTACTTGCATGATAACCTAATAAATTGAAACACTCTTGATTGTACACTTTTGGTGAAAGGTTGGAGAATTACCCTCACTGACCGGGCCACGGATTGAATTGATAATGATTGAATAATTAAATTGATTAGTTGTAATCTCGGGCAAGAATTATTTTAATATTTGAACTTATAGTGTTTCCTTTATGAAAACTTACCCGAGGTTATAGCTTGCATGGTAATTGTGCTTATATTTATTTAAACCCCTCACTCAGTCTTTCATAGACTGACACCTCATATTTTCAGGTTGCAGGGTGCATGCTAGGCGGGATTGAGTCGGTCTTTCTTACGGGTCTAGCACTTTCATTTGCATAGTTGATGCATATGTATTATTGATGACTTAGTATGGTACTTATGTATTATTATGACTTACTTATGATATTTTGAAGATTGTAAATGATAAAGTTATTGGAGATTAAGACTTGAATGAAGATATGTCTATTATGCTTCCGCACTACTTGTATTGTATTGTTGTATTTGATTTGAGGGTTAGTCCCGCCTAGTTAGGAAGTTTTTTTTTTATTGTTACCCATTCGCTATAGTCTTAGTTCATGTACGGATCATCTATTTCGTATGTGGACTGAGCTATAGTGCGGGGGTGTGGCATCTCAACGTCCGCTGTGCTACATCTTAAGTGGTATCAGAGCCCGGTTGCAAAATCGCGGTTCTAGTCTTGTGTCTTGTGAGTCTAAGTCGTACGGCATAGGATTAATTGATAATTTGAGCGTCATGCATTTTATCTGAACCTGCCTGAACATCTCTGAATTTCTTGATAACTTGTTCGTGGTATTGATTCGTGTCACTACTTGTTGATTAATTGACCTTCTATGGTTTGGAAATTTATATGTTCAATATGTCTATTCAAACTTTTGTAGAAATTTTATGTGTCAACGTGGTTCACCTTTAATTTTGTTGATTTATTTATTACATTTTGCATCAAATTCACATATTTGATATCAATTATGTGGCATGAACATATATTAATCGCACGCATTTAGTCTTGCATTGATTTTGATTTATGGGCTATGAAGATCATATCAAACCACGACCAATTTCTACAATAACCTCAATCTACCGCAAGCTCCTTTCTCTCGCTTTGAAGTGTAAGGAATGCACCAGGGAACTTCATATAAGAATTCAAGAGCCACGAATTATTCTTTTTTTTTTTTGGGTTATAATTCAAGTGATACGATTCGAGACAGAAGGATTTATGGTGGGAGTAACCTACAAGTTCTAGTGAGGTTAGGGGATAATTAAGGAAGGTGATGGTTACAATTTACAAGATAGACATGAGGGTTACACTACAAAAAGAGGCGGATCAATCGGGTTCAGGAGATTTATTCAAAACAAGAAGTAGGTGAAAATAATGATTCAAGGTGCGGATTTGTAATTAATTGAGGATCTTCTGCTTGTTGGAATTAAAATCAAAGTGAGAGAGGAAAGTAACTCAAAGGATTCGGGTCGAGGTCGAAAATTGGGAATTAAATTTCGGATGAATCGAGACATCTTGGACCTTGGAGTAGGGTTAGGATCGCTTGGGGAAAATTTAAGAAATTGAGCAATTTTGGGTTCATGGAAATGACAAAGTGGAAGGATTGAATAACGAAGCAATTAATGTAACTCTACAAGGAATCGAGATATTTCAAATTTTGGGTTAAGGAAGAAGTTGGATGAGAAGGAGTTAAAGAGAATAATTAGTTTGGTGATTTCAAGTTTGTGGTAAATTCGAGTACTAAAGATTCTATCTTCGGTCAGATTGAGTCTATTTCCATGTCTAAGCTAAATTATCATGTTAGGCGGTTGAATTGGAAGATATGAAGAATAATGGAATCGATAAAGAAGACAAGGTATCAATTTCAATGAAGTAGAAGCATTGGAGCTTAAGAATAATAATTTTGATTACAAAATTATGTGAATTGATCCAAGGAAACTTTGATCAAGAAGACATTTAAGGTGAAGGTTTGAATAATACTTAGAAATCGATACTTTGGAAGGAATATTTGGGAAAGGAATTGAGTTCAAGAAATTCCAAGTCTCGAGTGATGGAGATGCACAAGTTGATGTTAAGGATTTTGAAGAATTGGAAGACCGTGGGTAACAAGAAATGACCAACAAATTCGAGACAAGTTTGCAATTCAACAAACAAGGAATAAGTGACGGGATAAGTTACCACAACTACGGTGGCAGGTTCCATACATTCATAAGCACGTGCATCATATGTTACATTAATTTAATTTGACTCCTATTTATGTGTGTTATCATAATTGTTATCCGAGATTGCATACTTGACTTGTTAAGTACATTGTTAAATTATTTAAAATTCTTTATTTATATGTACATCTTTAATTAATATAATTGCTCCAATGTGCCGCATCTTTAAATTATTTATAAGTATGATACGTGCATTAGCATTTTAACCCAACATGCATTATTTAGCGTTTAATGGTTAGGATAACCTTATCTCTATCCATCTTATGTTCCATGGCTGCCTCCACCTGAGTCCTACCGAAGCAAGAAGGAAAAGGAATATTTATTTAGCATTAGCTATCATCTTTGGCAAATGGGACATCCAGTTCTACTTGAGTCATCAGAAAAAAGTTGGAACAAGTAAATAGCCAATCTGGACTTCAAGAGAATTAAAAAGAAGAAAATCTTCAAGGTGGGAAGTGGTAGGATGAGTTAAAGGATTTAAAAAAAAAAAATTTATTTTCTTAAGGGGGAGAGCCGGCTGGGAAACAACTTAGAGTCGATGTTTGCACCCCACTTGGAAGAGTTGAAACTTCAAGGAAAGGGGATCTTACTGGAAACCTCTATTAGAATCATGTGAAGGGAGTCTACAATATCTTAAATCTCATGCTTCCAAGATCTCTCAGGATGGAAACTCCTGAAGCCATACGGAGGCACATCTTGTGCCACTACAAGAAATCCTGCAAATTCCGACGGAAAATTCCGAGGGAATTCCGAGGGAATTCCGACGGAAATAGTAAATTCCGACGGAATTCCGAGGGAATTCCGACGGGACACATGCCGTAGGAAAACCCTCCCTCGGAATTCAAAACCGACGGAAAACCGACGGAATTCCGAGGGACAAAAATCATAAAAAAAAAATTAAATTTAAAAAATTCCGACGGAATTCCGAGGGAAATTCCGTCGGAATTTGCTTTAAAAAAAATTTTTAATTAATTATTTTCGATGGAATTTCCCTCGGAATTCCTTCAAAATTTACTGGAAAAAAAATTTTAATTAATTATTTCCGACGGAATTTCCCTCGGAATTCCGTCGGAATTTACTGGAAAAATAAAAACTTAATGCGCCCCTGGGGATTCGAACACCCGACGTTGTGGTAGTAAGACCTTATGGAAACCAAGGTAAACCAGTTGAGCTAGATCAATTCATTGGTTTAGTTTGATACAAATATTTATATATCATTTGAAATAATAAAATCATAAATTTTGTAGACTATATTTAAAATTGAGTTCTAAGAAAATATTAATTATAACTACAAATATTATAATACGTCATAAGAATTCAATTTAAGCATAGATAAAACCGACGGAATTCCGACGGAAATCCCGTCGGAATTATTTAATATTATTTTTAATTTTTATTTTTAAAAAATCCGACGGAATTCCGACGGAATGCCCGTCGGAATTATTTAATTTCTATTTTTATAATTTATATTTAAAAAAACCGACGGGAATCCCATCGGAATTCCGTCGGAATTATTTAATATTATTTTTAAATTTTATTTTAAAAAAAATCCGATGGAATTCCGACGGAATTTCCGTCGGATTTATTTAATTTTTATTTTAAAAAAAAAAAAACAAATTCCGTCGGAATCCCGTCGGAATTCCCTCGGGAATTCCGAGGGAATTCCGACGGCCTGTTTCCCTCGGAATTTTCCGTCGGATTTCGGCGAATTTCTTGTAGTGTGTCGAGCTAAAATAAAAGAAATTTGATGAAAATGGGAGAGACAATGACTTCTATGAGTTGATTAATCATACTTTGATCAAAGATGAAAATCCTACAAGGAAGGGTGACTGTTTTTCAGGATCTGCGCGAAATGACCAAAAAGGTGTTGCATTGTTACAAGGATGCTAGATAATAACAACTTGATGAGACAATCATATACCGCAAGGAACAACGTGGGAATCAGTTCAACCGAGTTGGAAGTGGAAAATTTTGGGAAAATGTATCACTCGAATAAGATAAGTGTCGGCTTGTCATCTGTTTTCCATGATAAGAAGGGTAGGTTAAAAGCATTACGGATTAGAAGTAAGCTATTAGGGGTTACCCGAGCATCCAAGGAAATCAAGTATGAATTATGGAAAGAACGATTTAGTTAGGTTGAAACCAAGTGTACACTCGAGATTTAGCACTTTGGACGGTGATGTTAGAAAGGATAAAGAATTCAATTGCGGAATAAAGATCGAGTGGCCATTGAAATATATATGCACATCGGGCATGTCGAGGCATGGTATTGTGGTTAGAAGAAATTCAACCAAAGAATCAAGTGTTGAGTCAGATCACTACAATGGAAAATTCTGAAGCAACGGTGAACGGTACATATACACATGCATATCATGTGCATCATGGATTTTATTATGGTCATATATAAGCATGGTTAGCTGTTAATTGTGAATTACTTTTATATGAATATTAATTGATGTACACGTTATTTTCTTACCTCTCCTTAAGTGAAGATTTGTGTAAGTGTTCATTTAAGTGTTCTCTTGGGTGGTTGCTCTCATTGCCTAATTGAGAGACGAAGTTCTCTCGTTGCCTGTTTGAGAGACGGGGTTCTCTCGTTGCCTGTTTGAGAGACGGGGCTCTCTCATTGCTTGTTTGAGAGACGAGGTTCTCTCGTTGCCTGTTTGAGAGACGGGGCACTCTCACCGCCTGTTTTATTTAAGAACTCGAGTATGGACCTGGGGACTAGGTCCTCTTAAGGGGAGAGAATTGTAACGCCCCGTTTTTCCAGTTATGCATTACGTGACATTATATGAATTATATTCTTATATGTTTATGTGAAAATATGCGATATTATTCTCAAATCATGAATTATTATATAACTCGTATTTAAGTGATATGTGAATTAATTGCCGAACATGACTTATTTGAGTATATGATCTTAATTGATCTATTTCCATAAGTTGGGGGCTTATTTTAATTATTTTAATCGTTTATTCATTTATTTCATAACCTTATATGCGTTATATCTTCATGCATTTATATGAATTACCGTCAACGTGAAATTTATGTGAAGTAATTGCTAAAGTGATTAAATACTTATATGTGTCCTTAATTAATCACTTCTTGAAAATGTGGATTTAATTGCATTAATGTGATTGAAGCTAAATGATCAATTTCCATGGAATGAAACTTGATTGCATCCATTCATATATTTCATGGACCTAAGTGCAAATAATGGTGATTCATGAGAGTTAGTGGAAGATTTTATAATATATCATATACATTTCATCTCTCACATATATCATTCATCCATTTTCATCCAATTTCACACACATTACACACACTCTTTTACGGTTAAAACACCAAGGAATGAGTAGTTGGGATTTCTTCATTTCAAGCTAGAATTCAAGAAGGAGTTTGCGAGGTTGGAAGCATCATCATCATCACATCATCCTTTCATCCTTTCTTTCTTCCATTTCAAGGTATAGATGCGAATTTGATGGAATCTCTTGATGTTTGAAGTAGGGTTTGAGAAATTTGATGTAATTCCTTGTCTATTTGTGGTTAGAAGCATGATCATGATCATTACACTTAAAAGATTGCATGAATTCTTGAATTATATGAGAGTTGGATACATGGAAATATATGGAGTTTGGATGTTAATTTCTTGATGATCAAAGAATGCTTCCATGGACTAAACGTTTCTTAATTGATATATATGATCATATACATGTTATATGTTAGTTTGGAGTTGAATTCTAGCCTTGGTTTGGTGTTAGTATGGATTGGGAGCCAAAAATCGAGTTTTGCCCTGTTTTCCCGAAGCTTTTTCCGCTGCTGGACTTGAAGGTCGCGGCCACAACCGTTTCGTGACCATTTCTGGTCGCGGCCCCGACCAACAATTCGAAAATTGGCTAATTTGAAGTCTCGACCGCGTCTGCTTTTCAGTGCAATTTTGTCACGGCCGTGACACCCTCATCCGAACTCAAATTGACCTCATTTGTAAACCTATGGAAACCTCTTGAAGTCTAGAACAACCTCTAATTGAAATTACCTCAACATCTTTTCTAGTTTGTGAGATATAATCAATTCTTTTAGGTGTCGCTATTTTCCCGACAAACTGCACTCGCTTGACTTCGGACTTATGCCATTTTCTCCTCACTTTGAAATAAAATATGAGACATATATCCTTGGAAAGGTCTTTGTGTCTAGTTTCATTCACAACTAACAAAACTCAATTCCCACTTCTATAATTAAAGATATTCCAATTTTCCTACAACGTGTGCATTTTCTAAAATTGTCCGTTTTTGCCAAACTTCACCAAAACCTTTCTTATTGAATTCCTTTCACCCTCTTGGCTCCCATATGTGAATTATATGATATATATACTTGATTAATTGATAAGTATGCTCCTAATTGACACTTCTTGGTACTTAATTGCTCAAACGTGATTGTATGACTCCATGCCTTATATGAATTAAACTTGAAATAATTGAATGATATGAATACATGATTTATTGATCTTAATTTCACCTCTTAGGTGTTAATTGATTTTCATACATGCTAAGTGTCACTTGATTGTTTGTTTTATTTATTTACATGAGCATGGCCGTGCGTCATACTTGGTCTCATATTGAGTCTCGTCTCACGAGTTTCCACTATTTCATTTCTTGTCTAGTTTTTCTCCAGGGCGGAGATCATGGATCGTTTGGGCACTTTCTTGTATCCTTGTCTTGTCCCGTTGCTCGTCAGGTGAGGTTTAATTCTAGATACCTAGAACCCTTACAACCCTATGTGTTGTTTTTAGCCAAAAGTATACATATGTATTTATAGTTTTCAAATCTTATTGATTTACAACGGATTTCATGGAATGAACGGATTGATTGATTGATTAATTGTTTTGGCGAGTAAAGCATGTTCACTTTGGGCCCCGAAGGTAGTGTATTGAGCCAACCGGGAAACCAAGGGCTGACGGGTAACTCTTGCACTATCCTCACCATGTGGGATCACCTCTGAATCCACCAGGAGGTTTGGTGGAGGAAGAAATCCCATGCGTCGGAGTCATGTTGATCGCACATAATTACTTGCATGATAACCTAATAAATTGAAACACTCTTGATTGTACACTTTTAGTGAAAGGTTGGAGAATTTCCCTCACTCGCCGGGCCATGGATTGAATTGATAATGATTGAATAATTAAATTGATTAGTTGTAATCTCGGGCAAGAATTATTTTAATATTTGAACTTATAGTGTTTCCTTTATGAAAACTTACCCGATGTTATAGCTTGCATGGTAATTGCGCTTATATTTATTTAAACCCCTCACTCAGTCTTTCATAGACTGACACCTCACATTTTCAGGTTGCAGGGTGCACGCTAGGCGAGATTGAGTTGGTCTTTCTTACGGGTCTAGCACTTTCATTTCCATAATTGATGCATATGTATTATTGATGACTTAGTATGGTACTTATGTATTATTATGACTTACTTATGATATTTTGAAGATTGTAAATGATAAAGTTATTGGAGATTAAGACTTGAATGATGATATGTCTATCATGCTTCCGCACTACTTATATTGCATTGTTGTATTTGATTTGAGGGTTGGTCCTGCCTAGCTAGGAAGTTTTTTTTTTATTGTCACCCGTTCGCTATAGTCTTAGTTCATGTACGGATCATCTATTTCGTATGTGGATTGAGCTATAGTGCGGGGGTGTGGCATCTCGGCATCCTGGGTGCTACAGAGACCCTCGAGCTTCGGGCCTGAACGGGGACTAGGGCATGCCAGAGGTTACGGATATCTATGGTTTACATTTTAGGGGACCCGACAAGAACAAATATTTATTCCATCCTGGGCTCCTCTTTCCCTTATTAACATGACAGGAATAGGGCAAGCAGGCAAGGCAAGAACAAGTTTATTAACAAGATTACAGGTGTGTAAACAAGTACAAGTTTATTCTCATTCTCAGGTGATGGTCCGGGTAGCTAGCCCTCGCCATCCAGGTCAAGTTGATCTGTGAGTTCATCACTCCTCCAGAACACCAAATCTCCTGATGGATATCCGGGCTGCTCCAACAAGGTGGGATTGTGTAAGAGGTTACCGTCTGTCCGATACCTCCCCGGTTTGCTCAATACAACAACCCCTGGGACCCAAGAACAAGGCAGGAATCCACACCGGCAAACCCTACGCAAGAAGAGCCGGGGACAAGAACAGGATCTCACAAAACAGGCCAAAGGTAACACGATTTTATGAAATATTTCCTATACATATCCGGTATAGAAAGTATGGCTACTTTTGTATTCAAAACATATGGCTAGCTTTAGATCATGCAAGGTTATAGGTTGATTTTAAAAGAAAACCCTCACCTGGAAACGAGAATGCAAGAAATACCAAGAAAAGGAACCACGACTCTTGATTGTCTCCACCCTGGAGATTAACTGTGTATGAAAGGTAATAGAGTGTATTTGTGAGACACAAGACTCAATCATGAAACCGCAAAGACGCACGACAATGTTCATGAAGTGATGTGGCATGATATGAGATGATTAGGTATGCAATAAAACCATAAAGGCATGGAAATACTGTGATCGTGTTTATGTGCACAATTAATGCCGAACGTAACTATCAATCAATTCATTTATGCCATGTAAATGCATAGAACGATCACATGATCTAAATATATTCTACCACTTTCATAATTATCTCAATTAGCAAGAAAGTGACACTTAAACATGTATAAGAGGTTGGAATTGAGTTTTGTTTTTGTATATGAAACCAAACACACAAGGGTTTCCAACGATATATGACTCGAATTGTGGTTCAAAGCGGGATGAAAATGGTGTAAGCTTGAAATTGGACAAAAGTAGAATTCTGGCAAAGTGGCGACACAATTTTAAAACGGTTATAACTCAGAATCTAGAATGAATTTTGACAATCCATAAAAAAGAGAGTGTTCTAAACTTGAAGAGGTACCTTTAGTTAAAATTTCAGCCAAAATGAAGCACGTAAGGGGTCGTCGCGGCCGCTACAAAATTGCACTAGAAGACAGTCACGGCCGCGAAGGCAAAACAGTCTCCTCTCGAGTTGTAGGTTACTGGCGCGACCAAAAATGACCTTCAAACTATTGCAGGTACAACCCTACTACTCAGGTGACAAAAATGGCATCGGAAGAATAGGGCAGCGGCAGAAAAATGTCCCGAGGACGCCGACGGAGCTCCGAAAACAACCGAAATCACACAACAACAAGAAACAAACATATATAAGACATCGAAACACGAATTGAGACACATTAAAGCACAAATCCAATAAATTATTCAAATACATATATATACATAAATATATACATTCATAGCTCAAAACTTATATTAAATTGAAGCTTATAACGAAAGGAGCACATTGATTACCTTTGTTCGTCGAATGATCGAGAGATGGTAAAGAACTTTGAGCTCAAAGGTTGGGAGTGAAAAAGGGTTTTCCTTTCCTTTCTTCCTCTTGTTGTTGCTATATTGTGAGTGAGGAAAAAGTAAAAGAAAACAGGCCTTAAGGGCTGATGAAGTCGGTTCAAAAACGGCCCGGGCTACAAATAATCCTGTCTATTCGGATCGGATTTTGAAACAAGGAGGGTTCAAACGGCTTCAGAAAAATATGTGGCTTGTTCCATTGGACTCGAATCAAGGAAACAAATCCAATGGTGAAGTTTGAATTCGAATTCAAATTCCCGAGCTCAAGTTAGCTAAAAGCTGGCTCAAAAACCCTAATTACGATTAGGTCCTTAAACATTCAAAAATGGACTATCGAGCCCAAACACATTTTAATTAAATTCTAAACAATCACGTAACATGAAATTAAATCCACATTGACATGTCAGCAAACACGTCACAAAATTCGTATAGTTGCAATTAAAATAACGAAAATACGTAATTAAACTCGTATGTCACGTCATACCTGACTTGTCGAAGAAACGGGGCGTCACTACCTCGTCCCCTTAAGATGAACTTGTCCTCAGGTCCACTGCCTTGAGTCCTGGACTCTAAGCAAACTTTCCAGCGCTCTAGCATCTCCTCGTGCCACCACTGCTCATCTCTCTGTGTAGCACCACCGCGCACCACGCCACCACTGCTCCTCTCCATCTAGCGCCACCGCCCATCACTCCAGCACCTGCTCGCGCCACCGCGAACTACGCCTGACGCCACCACTACCCCTCTTTGTTCTAAGGCACTTCATTTTACTCTTTGAACAGTTGGAATTTGCAACCCAATTTCATGGAGCGGTTGGTGTAAGCAAGAATTGTATAATTTTTCTTCTTACCTATAAGATAATTGTTAAGACCCATCTCATTCTTGAAATTGTAGATGGTAGAAAGGTGGATTAAATTTTTTTTTTTTAATTTTTGAACACAGAAAGGCGGATTAATTAAAATATAAGATTATATGTTCTAGAAAAAAGGGAAAAAAAGAACATATATAGGATAGCTCGCGAGCTGGCTCGAGATATGGGCAAGCCAGGGACAAGCCAAGCCCAAGCCAAATTTTGGGTGGCTTGCTGGCTCGTAAGCCAAGCCCGAGCCAACAAAAAATGCCAAAGCCTGGCTCGCCTCGCCTCGATTGCATCCTTACTCTCGACCTCTCTCCTTCTTTGTCAAGGAGGTTGGGTATCTTTAGGTTGGGCACCCTCTACGGGCCTCTTGCCTATGTCTCGATGTCGGAGTCCCGACTCGTCAACCACTTCTCGAGGTGGAACTTTCATCTCCTGGCCCTCTCGGCCTGTCCCTTGCCAATATACTGGATCCGACGGAGGAGGCGAAGGGTAATGATGCGAATGATAGTAAGTAGGAAGAGGCGGTGGATACCCCCATGGACCTTGGGGCTAGTGTCCATATTGAACTAGAGGACTGTAAGGTTGAGCATAATGGATCAGAGATGAAGTGAGGTCCATCGGGCTTGCATGGGGCTTCTCGAGGAATACTGGGGCTCGACCCTCAACTGCTGCGGCTATAGCTTCGGCTTGGCACTACTCAAGGTATGCGTCGAGATCAAGCCCGGAGTAAACCACCTGAGGGGAGGCCCCCGATTGGTTATCCTCGTTCCTACTTTGGGTAGTGCTTGGACAGGCTGTACCTAGTACATGGGTTATTTCTTGCCCGTCTGGATTGAAAATTCTGTAGCTACGGAGCCTCATTCTTACAAAGATTCTGTTCGAGAGATTCCCATAGATGACACCAAAAATGATCGAGCCAAAAATCTAACCGCGGTGTCTCGAGCTGGATTTGGTCGACCACTTAGAATTTGTATTGAGGGGACGTCTTCAACCTGGTGTTCGAGCTGCGAGAATGAGAGCAAACATGAGCTGAAGGCCGACCTTGGACTGGAGGGGTTTTACCCAGGGTCGGCACTTCGACGCTCAAGTTAGTATTTCGATCTAAGAGAGAGATTTGAGATGACTTTCGAGTGTGTTAATGTGATTACCTAATGGAGTTAATGAGGTATTTATACCATGGTGCTATTAGTGGTTGGACCCGTGTTCAAAGGCACATTTAATGCGTACTAGGTACTGTGCAAAGTACAATACATGCATTTAATGCTAACGGCGGCTCGAGGAGCAACTAGGTCTAGGTCGAGGCACGTTATACCCCTCGACATGTCCTCTATTCATCAACTTGGAAGTCGGATGACCTTTCCCATCGACCTTGGAGGTGGTGCCATGTGGCGGAATGGGAAGGGCCTATATGAATGTGTTTATTGTGAATATTTTGGTTGCTATGATTGGATTTTTTTTTTAGAATGTGGGTTTTTGTGTTCAGTGTGCGTCATGGTGGAAGAAGCTTGAATGGTTTTTTGTTCTACTATCCATGAATAATTTTTCAATTATGCTTTGGATTAGGTGATACTTCCTCATAATGTGCTTAGTCCGTTAGTGAGATCTTGGTTCTCTTGCTTAAGCAACCGCCCTAGTGTTGTCACAAAACACAGTAATGGGGTCTTTCATGCTAACAATGACATTCAAATCTTGAATGAAGTTTCTAATGCAAGACCTTCCTTAGCTGCATCGTTTGCAGCCAAATATTCGGCCTCAGTGGTCGAATATGCAGGGGTAGTTTGCTTGGAACTCTTCCAACTCACTGCTCTGCCGTTAAGGTAGAAAATGTATCCTGACATTGACTTAAAATCATCTAAGTCTAATGCAAAGCTTGCATCGCAGTATCCTTCGATTACTAGATCTTTCTGTCCTCCGTATACTAAGAACAAATCCTTAGTACTTCGCAAGTAATTTAGGATATTCTTAACGGCAGACCAGTGACATTCTCCAGGGTCCGATTGGAAATGACTCATTACGCTGAGTGCATAAGCCACATCCGGTCGAGTACATAGCATTGCATACATTATGCTACCTATTGCCGGTTGAGTACATAGCATTGCATATGGTACATAAGTCATCCTTTTCTTCTCAAGGTTTGTCTTAGGGCAATTATTCTTAGGAAGAGATGTCTTTACACTCATGGGAAGAACTTTGTTCTTTGCATTCTCCATATTGAACCGTTTTAGTACTTTATCTATGTACATCGATTGCGATAGTCCTATCAATCTCTTAGATCTATCTATATAGATCTTTATACCGAGAATGTAGGGCGCATCACCAAGTTCTTTCATCTCGAATTGGTTCGATAACCATGACTTGGTAACTTTCATGTCATCCTTCGAATTCCCAATTAGAAGAATGTCATTAACATAAAGCACCAAGAATTGCACTGAAGTCTCCAACTCCTTTCTATACACGCAGGACTCATTCGAATTTTGAATGAAGCCAAACGCTTTTACTACTTTATCAAAATGAATGTTCCAATTCCTAGAAGCCTATTTCAACCCGTATATTGATCTTTGGAGTTTGCAAACCTTTTGCTCACTCCCACTGAATGTGAAACCCATAGGTTAATTGTGACACCCCGTTTTCCAGCAAGCCAGGTACGAGGTCACATGAGAGTTTAATTTCGTAATTACATGATTTAAGTGAATCACATACCTACGTGTCAACGTGTAACTCTATTTAATTACGTGCGCTTTAGAATTTATTTAAATTGTTCTTGGACTCAATTGTCTAATAATTACTCGTTAAGGACCTAATCTTAATTAAGGTGTTTTGGGGCCGTTTGTGGCTACCTTGAGCTCGAGAATTTGGATTCGAATTCCAACCTTGTCATTGAGTTCGTTTCGATAATTCGGATTCAATGAATTAACCTTTTAATTTCTAAGCCATTTTAAAATCCGGATACCTTTCAACCCTACCCGCATAATCCGACCCATTTAACTCAACCCCAAAAAGGAGCCAAGCCTTCCTCCCAATTTCATTTTCCACGTACAAGCCAAAGAAGAAGAGAAGGAGAAGAATTCTTCCCTTTTTGGCCATGAACCTTTGAGCTCGGGTTCCGAGATCCAACCGTCCGATCAATGACCTAAGATAAGATTTGTACTCATCTTGTTACTTGCTTTATTTTCTCCCTATTGAATCTCTTCTCTCTTGCTTATTTTCATACCTTTGAAGAAGATGATAAATAGTGTTTATATGTCAAAATTTGCTCCCTTGCTCTCATACTTGATTAATATGTTCTAAGATTGTTATATGTTGTTCCCGTGACCTCTCTTGTCGTTTAATTGTTGGGATTTTAAGTGTTGGCTACTTCTTGCTTGAAACTCCATTAATGGAGCTTGAATATGCTTTAATGGAAACTTTGTTTCTGGCTCGTTTCATGCCATTTTGATGACATTTTATGTCAGAGCATGCATACATGAACTTATGCCTTCATTTTGGAGTGTTTTGGTTGAGCTTTGAAGTGGTTTTTGCTTCCTTCTCCTTCCCCTTCGAGCAACCCCTACTTCTGCCTCTTTTTCTTGCCCAGAAGGTCTACTCGGGTGGGTAGATTTTGTACACAAAAGTACCCGGGCGGGTACTTTATTTCAGGAGAGTTTCTGCACTCTTTTTCCCCGGCCGGGTACTCCCTCATCCAAACTCTGTTTAACCTGATTTTTGAGCCGTTGGAAACCTTTTGAAGTCTAGAACAACCTCCAATTGGAATCACCTCATTATCCTCTCTAGTTTGTGACATATAATCAATTATTTTTGGTGTCGCCAAGTTACCGACAATCTGCTTTCGCCCAACTTTGGGCCTACACCATTTTCACCAAGTTTTGAACCATGATCTGTGCTACATATCATTGGAAAGCCCTATGTGTTTACTTTCATTTAAACAAACAAAACCCAATTCCAATTTGTATAACTCAAGATATTCTCATTTTCCTACAACCTGTTCATCCCCGAAATTGTCAGCTTTTCCTAAACTTCGCCAAAATCGTCCTTCTTGTTTTCCTTTCACCCCCTTTGGCTCCCGCATGTGACTTATATGAATAATATGCTTAATTAATTGATAATTATGCTTTATTTGACACTCTTTGGTCTTTACTTGCTTAAACCTGATTCTTTGAACTCGTGCTTTATATATGAATTGAATTCGTTCGATTAATTGGGCATATGAATATGATCGCTTCCAATCATGACACATTTATGAATTAATAAATATTGAATCATGCCATGACATGATGCACCAATTCATGAACATCACCGTGCGTCCTACTTGGTTTCATTTTGAGTCTTGTCTCACGAGTATTGTTATTGTCCTTCTTGCACAGTGATCTCTTCGATGGAGACTTTCCGGTTTCGTGGTCCTTCTCTTGGTCTTTCTTGTACTTGGAGGTGAGGGTTTTCTTTATAAACGACCTATAACCTTGCATGAATTAAAAGTATGCCAAATGGTTTTCATATTAAAGTTAACCATATCTTTTATACCGGCTATGTACCGAAAATGATTTATAAACTGCATAGTGTTAACCCTGGCCTATTTTGTGAGATATTCCTGGTTGCCCCCGGCTTTCCTAGTGCTGGGCTAGCCGGTGTGGAGCTTGTACCTGTTCCTGGGGCCCAGGGGCTTGTGTATTGAGGGAACTAGGGAGGCATCGGGCCGACGGTGAACTCTTGTACAGGTCCCATCCTGTTAGACCAACCCGGACATCTGCCCGGTTTGGCAGAAAATGGGATCCCGGTTTGGGGGAGTCATGAACCCGCCTTACCACTGTTACTGGATGGCTAGGGCTAGCTACCCGAACCATCACCGGTGAAGGAGGTTAATTGTACCTGTTTTCTTGCATTGATAATTTGATAATCCTGATTCCTGCCTGCCTGACTGTTTATTGTTTCTGTCATGTTAATAAGTGGAAAGTGGAGTCCAGGATGGATTAAATACCCGTTCTCACCGGGTCCCCCTAAAATGTTAAACATAGAT
This sequence comes from Lantana camara, assembly GCA_037501455.1. Lineage (NCBI taxonomy): Eukaryota > Viridiplantae > Streptophyta > Magnoliopsida > Lamiales > Verbenaceae > Lantana > Lantana camara. The sequence goes on along the minus strand of CM074863.1, from coordinate 103,516,060 downwards.
ATCCGTAACCTCTGGTATGTCTCAGTCCCTGTTTAGCATCGGAGCTCGTGGATCGTAAAGGTAAAGCGGGCACAACACAGGCGTACGGATATCGACACATGTATATTATATCTCATTTACGTGACTTGCAAGCCCTGACATAATTCCACCCATACGTATTGATTTACTCCTGATTCATGTCTCCTGTTTATTAAATACTAAAACGTATAGTGGAATTATGCCTGCCTGATTGCCTGATTATATATATATGCGTGTGTACCCCCTTCACTCAGTCAGTTGACTGACCCCTCCCTCATGTTGTTTTTAGTGTCTGTCTTCCAAGTTTCATAGTCGTTAGGCGGGAGTCTTTTGAAGTCTTTGTTCAAGTCTTAGTCCTACTTGCATTGCATCGTATTGTACCTCTATTCCTGTATTGAATTGGGCCTTGTAGGCCATAGTGTATCTTTACTGCTTTCTTTAACTCAGGACAGGATTCTAGGGCCCTAGTTGAACCCGTTTGCATGTAATTATATTGTATTGAATTTGGGACAGGTTAGGACAGGTTTACCGGATTAGTTGAACCCATATTTACCTTCATGTTGTTCTATGGAATGTGCCTGAATGATTACATTGCTTCGGCATACTTTGTTTTGTTGAATTGGTGGTACAGGGTCTAGTCCCATCTAACAGGTTGGTTTTTATTCTGTCTCCGTTCGCCGTGAGCGTGGTTCATCTATGGACTCCCATTTCATGGGTGGACCGGGTTCTCGGTGCGAGGGATGTGGTGCCCTCTGCTTAAGGTGTCACATTGATCCATGTAAATGTCTTTATCAATGTCTCCATTGAGAAAGGCAGTTTTCACATCCATTTGCCAAATCTCATAGTCATAATACGCAGCCATGGAAAGCATGATTCGAATGGAGTTTTACATTGCAACTGGTGAGAAGGTTTCATCGAAGTCCACGCTGGGTCTTTGAGTGAATCCTTTGGAAACAAGTCTTACCTTATAAGTTGCAACGCTTCCATCTACTCCGATCTTTCTCTTAAAGATCCATTTGCAACCTATGGGTTTTACCCCATCGGGCAAATCAACCAAGGTCAAAACTTGGTTGGAGCACATGGAATACATTTTGGATTTCATGGCTTGTTTCCAATGCTCAAAATCAGAGTCTGACAGCGCCTCCTCATATTTTAAGAGGATTATTATCCTCTTGAGAAATTTCATGCAGGAAGCCGTACCATCTCTCAGGCTGTCTAGGTGTTCGTTTAGAATGCTTTAGAAGAAGGTTTTCACGTGTATCGAAGTTCGTGATTGGTTGTGAGATGTCAGAATGGGACGTTGGGCTCAAATATGGCTTGAGATCTTCTTGGACCTCTTCTAGTTCTGTGATCTTGCCTTTCTTTCCTTCGAGGAACGGTTCTTCTAGAAAAGTTGCATTTCTTGAAACAAACACCTTTGGTTTAGTTTGATCATAGAAGTAGTATCCTATGGATTCTTTAGGATAGTCAATAAAGTAGCATAAGTTAGAACGAGCTTCTAACTTATCTCCCACTTTCCTCTTCACATAAGCAGGACAACCCCAAATCCTTAAGTAAGAATAACTAGGGATTTTGCCATGCCAAACTTCATAGGGCATTTTGGGAACTGACTTGGAAGGAACAAGATTCAAAATCTTTGTTGCCGCTTCTAGAGCATAACTCCAGAAAGAAGGTGGTAAGTCAGTGAAGCTCATCATGGAACAAACCATATCAAGTAGGGTTCGATTCCTTTTCTCAGAAACTCCATTAAGCTGAGGAGTTCCTGGAGGAGTCCACTGAGAGATAATGCCATTATCTCTGAGATGATTAAGGAACTCTTCACTAAGATACTAGCCACCTCGATCAGATAGAAGTGTCTTGATCTTGTGGCCAATTTGGTTCTCAACCTCCTTTTGAAATTCTAAGAATTTCTCAAAAGCCTCAGATTTGTACTTCATTAAGTATACATAACCATAACGACTAAAGTCATCAGTAAAGGTTATGAAGTACTGATGGTTGTTTCGAGTGCTTACACTAAGCGGACCACAAACATCAGAATGGATCAAATACAAGGTCTTAGTTGCTCGTTCCACACTCCCTTTGAAAGGAGTTTTGGACATCTTTCCTTTGAGATATGATTCACAAGAAGTTAACTGTTTAAGGTTATTTGCAGAGAACGTCCATAAAGTAGTTAACTTGCTAATTCTATTATTGGAAATATGTCCTAATCTTGCCTGCCATAAAGATGCTGAGAATTCATCATCTCTCTTATATTTTGTTTCTCGTTGTATATTCAAAATATTACTGTTTTGAGTTAGATAAAGTCCATTGTTTAATGCACCAAGATGTATTGAAAAAACATTCTTTCGAAGGAAAAAGTTACCATTCTTAATATTAATTTCATATCCTTCACAATCAAGTATTAGAATTGAAATAATATTACGAATAATGTCTCGTACATAAAGAAGTTTATTTAAAACTAAAACAGAATGACCTAAATCTAATCTAATTGTGCCTAAAGCTTGAACATCAACTGTTGAGCCATCCTTAATCTTCAAGACACATTCTTCTCCCTTCAGTTGCCAGATCTCACTTAGCATCTGTACATCATTACAGATATGAGATCAACAACCGGTATAAAGTACCCAAGAGTTAGAATTAACAGAAAGATTTACGTCAACGAGAAATATACCTTTCTTTAGAGTAGTCTTGTACTCTTGGAAGTTTCTCCTCCAATGCCCCGATTTGCCACGATGGAAGCAAACGTCCTCCTTCTGATCACGTTTCTTCTTTTGGGCTTTTCCCTTCGTGATGCCTCCATTGGGCTTATTTGATTTCTTCTTCTTTGGGTTTTCTTACCCTTGCCTTTGGAAGGCTTAGAAGAAGATGGAGCAGTAACCATCATAACCTTATTGTCCTTCTTGATTATGCTTTCAGTAGTCACAAGCTGACTAATCAGCTCAACTACAGTAGCATTTGCATGATTCATGTTGAAGTTAAGGACAAAAGGGTTGAATGATTGTAACACCCCAAACGGGAGGATGCCACATCCCCCGTACTAAGACCCAGACCCGGTCACGAAATAGGAAGTCCATGCCCGAATCCGAATCATAGCGAATGGAGGACCAACTCACGCACTAGGCTAGGCGGATCTAACTCGACAAACTCAGAGCGCGTAAGCAAATTAAAACAATCATCAACAGATAGCGGAAGCAATTAAAACAACCTTCAGAATAGATGACGAGTTCAACTAGCATAGATACCTAATCCGGAATATCAACATACATAACAGGTGACGGGTTCAACCAACATAGATACCTAATCCCGAATATCAATTCATAATCCAACATAATAAACAACATAAGTATCATCATCATATCTAATAACATCCAAGTACTGGCTTACTAACCCCACACGGGTTTAAGTCTAAGAAGAACATAAACATAATCTTCAAGTGTGAAACATAAATACATAACATAAATAGAGTATGCGACATATGCATCCTAACACAACTAGACTTACATGTGTGACTCAGAAGACCCACTTCCGCCTAGCTCAAGCCAAAAGGACCTGCAACTAAAAGATAAAATGAGGGGGTTCATCAACTGACTGAGTGAGGGGGCTAACGCAAACCCACAATATATATATAAAGAGCATAACACATAATAAAAGGGTGGACTCGTGAACCGAGGATAGGTGTTGCATACCAAAACATTTTGAAATAACCCAAAACGATATAAGTTTAGAAAATATTTTCAGAAGGACTCTATCCCGATTTCTACGTCCATACACAACATATAAAGTGCTCGGCGAGTACGAGCTTCCAACCTTTACTCCTCAGAACATAAAGAAAAATCAATCCATCCTCTACTCCAATGATGGAAGAGCCACGCGTTGGCCTTAACCATCTTAATAGAAAGACTCACAAGGGGTAGCGAACCCACAAGTGCCCTCCCCGGCCTTAGCCGAAGGCTCAAGATATCACGCCTCCCCTATCTCCTTAAGTCGCGCAATGATATCTCAAATGGAACTAGCATAGTGGCTTATCCGACGGCCCTATGCCGTGCTAGTCTTCACTCGTACCAGATCCTTGGATCCACAACAGAACAGAACAAATACCATATATCATGGCCAACTCGCTACAGAACACAACACCACTGAATTTTCCAAAATAGCTTACATATGCCTCAAAAACTTATTTTTATATGTTCCCACTCTGTGGATTTTGAGCCCGAAGATACCCACCCACGCAGGAGGTACGCATAAGGTCATAAACATATCATATCCAACACATACATATCTATAGTAAGGTATACTCGCATACAAGGGTAGAAATATGCAGATAAAGGCCATAGGTCGCATAACTATATAAAATCCTAAACCTCACCTCGTGCAAGAAGAGTCTGAGAGTGTGAAAGGCCAAACACTCTAAACCCCGGGCCCACCGGCAACACCAAACTCTGTGACAAGGCATACAGAAGTTCAGACTTAGACTCTATATGAACCAAGTAAGACGCACGGCGTACCAAGAGATGAATGATATGTAATATGGAAGGAAGTGTACACATAGGTCACATAGCATAGTTCACATATTCCACCAAATCATGTAATTAACGAAATATCAAGGTTTAACAATGCATTATGGAATGATATGAATCACATAGGTCAAGTAGCATAACATAGGACAAGCTCTCATACGAAGTTATTCAATTAGAATGAAGTGTTATCATCTACGAATGCAATTGAAGTCATGTCGTAACATATAATTCATAAAACAACTCAAACGGATTGAGAAAATACGGAAAAGACAAGTATAAAAGGTTACAAAACACCTAGGAATGGCCATTCCCATGTATAGCCTTGCATGGGAACGGTCCTTCCTGCGGAACTCTCCAGCGAAGATGGGAACGGTCGTTCCCAGCACAAAGCATAAATGGGAACGGTCCTTCCCATCTTCGGTGCTGACATCAGCCCTGGCTGGGAAGGGTCGTTCCGGGCTCAAAGCCAAAATGGAAACGGACATTCCAGCCAAATCTGGGCGTCAGTCCATTGCAAAAACGTGACAGCTTCGGGAAGAAGACATCCAAGCTAAAAATGACGGATTGCACCCAAAAACAACCATCAAAATTCCACGAAAATCATATATATTATCACATAAATCATGCTTATCACATAAATATCAATTTAGCTCAAGAACAAGGGTGATTTTGGCCAAAACACATACAACCCATTTTCATGAAAATCAAACTTCAACCATGGCAAGATGCATTCAAATTCACTCCCTACCATACCATCTGCAACTATAGCACATATTCAACATGGAGAACACATATTCACGCTCAAGAACTCAAGGATTCACCATTAGAGCCATATTCTTCAAGTTGGGCACAAATCACCATTTTCACAAGACTTCCTCATAAAAGCTCATACATTCATTTCATGCTAAGATTCATGGAAAGAAATGAAATACACATCAAGGGAAATCCGTAGCTTACCTCGGCTTGCGAAATGATGAAGAAACGAGAGAGATATAAGCTCTTGAAGGTGTAGGAAAGTCTTAGATCTTCGTCCTCCTTTAAAGCTCTCCAAGAATGATATGTCTTGTGTGAAATGAAGTTTGAAATGAAGCTAGGTTAAGGTTTCCAAGATATAATATGAGGCTAAAGGATTTATTAGGATTTGGGCTCAAATAAATGCGTTTCGGCCCAATAGGTCAATATTAAAAGGTTTAAGGCCTAAACGGTTTCCAAAAAATATGAAGTAAATTCCATTGGATCCGAATCACTGAGTCAAGTCCAATGGTGGTGTCGGAATTCAAATTTGAATTCCCAAGCTCGTATCGATTCCAAACACCCAGAGTTACCTAATTTAAATTAGGCCCAAAACTTCCAAAAATTGCAAATGGGCCCAAGTCCTATTTCAATTCAACACCAACAATTAAATTCAAGTAGCCACGTTTCCATTAACCCACTACTTCTTAAGTTGTCTTGCAAGAATTCATATTTTATTTCCTTTTCCATTTTAGCCAATTAAGTTACGTATTTAATAAGCGTTGGGATTTAAACACTTCAAAGGGAATTAACCCACACACGTGCGTAAAGTAAATTCTCTCGTGATGCATACCTGTACGATTTATCGGACGGGGCATCACAGTCTCCCCCCCTTAGGAGAACCTGGTCCCCAGGTTCGCTGCTCGGCTTCAACCAAACCCGGACGCAATTTTTTCATATCCTCCTTAGTCTCCCAAGTTGGTTCCTCTGATTTCTGTCCTTTCCACCACACCCTGACCATAGGAATCTGCTTGTTTTCCTACCCTTGTATCTCCTGATCTTGAATCTCAACCGGATGCTTCATAATCATCAAGTCCGAAGTAAATTGTAATTTTTTTATCGTAAAAACAGCTGTCTCTTCGGTGTAGAACCAACGTCTCTTCAAGGATGTCCCGTTCTTGCTTTTTATAGTCCGCAATCGTCGACGTGCAACGCAACCAAGACACACAAAGAGAATCCCTTCTCTCAGCACAGAAAGGTGAGAGAACCCCGTCTCTTGAACACAGATAGCGAGAGAACCCCGTCTCTCAAGCAGACAATTGAGAGAACCCCGTCTCTCACCTAAGTTGGACAGATTCCAGCATCTTCCAACATTCTAGTTCAAGAAATTCCAACATTTCTCAAACCCCTAAATTCAAGAGAATCCAGCATCTTCCGAATATCTAAGTACAAGAGAATCCAACATCCGTCGTGCACAAAGCTTAGAAAGAATTCAACATCTTTCTATTACATAAGTAGAGAGAATCCTGTAACTCTCTAACGCAAAAATTGAGAGAATTAACATCTCCCTGGCATTTAAACAGAGAGAATTAAATCTTTCTCACAGTGAAAATGAGAGATTCTGACATCTCTTTAGCACATAAATACAATTATTTAAAACACTTGTGCCAACGCACATCAAAGTAGCACAGTTGAAAATTACAACAATTAAAGCATATCACAATTGGCAAGTATATCACATAATAATAAGAGTCAAATAAACGATGTATATATGCTCGTGCCATGAATTTTTATTGTACCTTCCACCGCGGCATTCTGATCAACCTCTGCTGCTTTCTCCTCTCCATCAAGAGCATATGCACGAGCCTGAATAGCCGGTCTCTTAGGTGTCTATCAAGTGATTAACAGAACCACATACCAAGCATCTACCCAAATACCTCCAAAACTTCTCCAATGGATAGGCACCCTAGCAGTGAGAGCAACGGGCCTGAGCTGGGGCCGATAAAACTGGTGGTACTGTAGGAATAGGGGGTCGGGGCTTCTTGCCAATGAAGCCCTACGGACGGAAAGCTGGTGTAGAAGTAGAAGAAACATGAGTAGTGGGCTTCTGGCCCGATTCAGAACCCGAAACATGCCCCAAAGAGAAGGATGGGGGCCTCAACCTCCGTCTCTGAGCCTCGACCCAAATAGCTCTCTTGGTAACTTTATCCCAAGTACTAACATTGACAGCCTCAAGTGCTCTTTGAATATCCTCTCGAAGCCCATGAAGGATGCGATGGGCTCTGTGTGAATCAATGTCAGTAATGTGGGTAGCATAGGAAGCAAGTCTCTCGAACTCCAGAATGTAGTCCTCAACAGATCTGGATCCCTGCTTCAGCTCAGAGAACTCCTGAAGCCTGCGCTCTCTTGTACTATGAGGTATAAACTTGTGACGCCCCGATTCTTCGGCCGTTCAGGTAGGTCATCACGTGTGTGTTTCGTGAGCTTTACGTTATTTATTTCATGCTTTTATGTTATTATGATTGATTAATTGTTATACTTAGTTATTTGAATATTCGCCCTAAGGCTCGTTTACTTGTATCTTGCTCGTTTCTTATCTGTTTCGAGTTCCGTTTCTTGCGTATTTGTGCCGTGCATGAAATATGTGAGTTATTTACGTGTTAGCATACTTACGTGTTAATTTGATGCTCGTTTGATTCAGTTTTGAGTTCGGTTTTTGGAACCGGGACAATTAGGGTTTTTAAGCACTTTGTGCGCACCTTGTGTTCCGGGCGGCGTATCTTGAGCTAGGGAACTCGGATTCGAGTTCCGTCACCTCCGTTGGCTTCGTATCGATGATTCGGGGTCAATGGAACAAGCCTCATGCCTTTTTGAATTCATTTAGACCTCCGAACCTCACCCGTAACGAGCAGCTTGTGCAAATTCATACCTTTGGGTTGACTAGTCTTGGTGGGACCCTTCTTAACATAACCTTAACTTGACCCATACCTTGTGGTTTGAGATAACACAGTCCCTAACCCTCCTAGCTGCTGAATTTCGTGCCATACCCCTCCCTTCTCATCCATTTGCTGCTCCAAAATCAGATCCAAGAGAGAAGAGAAGAGGAAGAAGAGAGAACTTAGCCATCCTTGTTGATTCCTAGCTCAAATCAACTCCTTTCTTCTTCTAATCTTCAAGGTAAATATATTTTGTTATTCTCTACTCTTTTAGATGTGTTTTGATTCTTTTTATCCATGCTTTGATTTGTATTTGATTAGGGTTTGAGATGAGCAAGTTTGAGAGTTTTGATCATTTTTTTTGTTAGAGGGCATGCATGAAGTTTGGGGCTGAGTTAGGGACTTTAGCTTGACATTTTGGTCCGATTTCTTCTTGTATTAGATGCCTAACATGTTGTAGTAGAACTAGGGTTCATGTGCCTTTAATGTTCTTTGGGAAATTTATGAGTTATTTGGCATGAATGTAGTGATTTCTCAATTTTGGCTCTAGTTGCATTACTTGTTTGATGAACCTTTTTGGATGCATTCTTGAATCTCTTTGTTTGATTCTTTGGTGTGTGTTTGATGCTTGTTTTATGTGTTTGAGGCTTGAGTAGTTCCCTTTCTTTCAACCCTTGTGTTGCTCTTTTCTTTCCCCTTTTAACTGCAGCCGTCTGCTCTTTCTTCCCTTTTTGTCTCTGTACCGAGACACCCCCGTGTCTCAGTTTGTTCTTCTGGAGTGACATGGGCGTGTCACCCCCTTTTTCGTAGCCTTGTTTCCCTCCTGTATTGAGACACGGGGATGTCTCAGTTTGGGCTTCTGGGATGACACGGGCGTGTCATTCCCCTCGTTTTGATTTTAAGTGTAACTCTTTTCTGTTCCCTTGCTTTTCGTTGCTTCTCTTTGCCTCGTTTCGACTTATATGTGTTATTATATTTGAGTTATGAGCTTTTTACATCCCACAATTCATTTATTGTAAGATTTACGTGCGTATATGCAAGCTAAGGTTTAATCGAACTTACGTGATAACTTGCCTCTTTCCTTTTCCGTCATAAGCATTCATATGCATTGTCGAGCGTCTAAGTGGTTCATGTTTAAGTCTAAGTTCATATTCCTTTGTTTATTTTTCTCAGAGAACCCTCCCGTGCATGAGGAAGTCGCTCCTTAGATACTCTTTTCCCTCCTTTGTTTCGTCTTCGGTGTAAGGTGAGGTTTATTTCTTTTAGTTATTCGACCTACGACCTTATGTGCTTTTGAAACCCACATGCGAGTATTATATACGTGTATTTATGGTAAATATGTGTGAGATATGTATGTTAAGGGCTTGTCTCATTTGTTATATGACTTTGAAACGGATTTGTATACGTATATAAACTATTTTCCGCTTGTTTTGAAAACCTTGGTAAGGGTGCGTGTGTTAGCTTTATTTCATTTGTATCAGATTCAAGCAAGTCTCCGATTTTCTGTTGGGCCCCGGAGAGTGGCATGGCAACTCGGGACGACCATGGGGTCGCCGAGCTCTCCCATCAACACTTTCCATTGAGAGTTTCGCCCGACCTTAGGAGGTTGGGGAAAGGCGGTGCTCTTGAGCCGGCGTAGGAAAACGTCGAAGGATTCAAGGAAGTAATTAAGCCTTGTATCGTTGGTTCTGAGTTCGTAAGCTCGTTAGATAGTTAGGGCTGTACACCCTACTATCACCAGGTGTGAAGGATGGTTTATGATTTCTGTTTGATTTGTTCGTTTTGATTCGGAGTTGGGGGTTTTACTTTTGTATGAACCGTGAAACGAGATTGGCCTTGTAATTAACTAAAAGTTGGCATTTTGGCACTTGGCTTTTGTTTTCTTTTCAACCTATATATCTAATATCACGGGAAATGTTTTAGTTTGCAAAACCCATTCTCGGTTCAAGGTTCTTTACTTTTGGTACGTGCTTTGCTTTATACTTATTAGTGTGAGTGTGTTAGCCCCCTCACTAGTCGTTAGGACTAACCCTCGTTTCTTTTCTCTTCCCCTTTTCTTGTAAGTTGCAGGTAGTTGCTTTTGGAGTCTTGAGCTAGGCGGAAAGTTTGTCGAGTCGTCTTACTTGTGGATAGCTCGAGTCTCACGCATTTTAATTATATTATGTACTTACTTTACCGCACTTCTGGATACGCTATGTATGGATTATGATTATCCTTTTGGCTCGTAAGGGGTTTGTATATAAACATTATGAAATGTTGGTACCTATATGTATTATAAGTAGATAGTCGGTATCTATAATTATACTTTATGTGTTGGTACCTATACGTAAATATATAATATGACTCTTATGTATCGCTTCCGCATTCATGTTTTATTTGTGCATTCTGATGTAAGGGTCTAGTCCGCCTGGCTTAGGTTGATTTTCGTTTGGTCACCCGTTCGCTGGAGTTGGGCATGTGTGCGGAGTCCGTTTCGCTACATGTGCTTGGCTTTGGTACGGGGGATGTGGTGCCCCCCGCTTTGGGGTGCTACAAAACTCCTCGTGAAACTCATACACGAAAGTCTCCCAAGTGAACTCCATACCATTCCTCTCAAGTCTGGATCGAACTCCTTGAGCTAGTTAGCTGCCTACCCCTGAATGAATCGAGCAGTACAAACCGCCTTATCCTAAGAACTCCCTGGGTATATCTCCCAAATACCACTGATCTCAGCTAACCACTCTTCAGCTTTGATATCATCTCCTCCAAACCACTTAGGAGAGTTGTTGTTCCGAAACTCCCTATACACAGCTGAGATATCACCATCAACGGGTGGTGTCTACTGCCTATGATTCTGTTGCAACTAATTGAGAAGTGCCTGAACAATGTTCTCCGCATTCAATGGTGGTGGCGAATGCGGATTAGGCACATCCGGGGAAACCTCTCGATCACGGCATCTAGCTAGGAGACATCCTGAAGATCTCAGCCATTCCAGTACAGGTATATGCATGTCGATTAGTAAATGCTCATGTCACTTAATAAATCAAGCAAAGCACCAAAGAAATGTAATACTTCATGTAATGTAAATTTAGCAAAGTGGTGGAAATTCAAATGCATAGCCTACCCAACTGTGATGTACATACACATATAACCAAGTTGTCCTATGCCGTACAACCTAGACAGACTCAACACGACACTAGAGTTCGGTTTTGCAACCTAGAGCTCTGATACCACTTAAGGATGTAACACCCCAAACGGGAGGATGCCACATCCCCCGCACTAAGCCCCAGACCCGGTCATGGAATAGAAAGTCCATGCCCGAATCCGAATCATAGCGAACGGGAGACCAACTCATGCACTAGGCTAGGCGGATCTAACTCGACAAACTCAGAGCGCGGAAGCAAATTAAAACAATCATCAACAGTTAGCGGAAGCAATTAAAACAACATTCAGAACAGATGACGGGTTCAACTAGCATAGATACCTAATCCCAAATATCAATATACATAACAGATGATGGGTTTAACTAGCATAGATACCTAATCCCGAATATCAATTCATAATCCAACATAATAAATATTTAATAACATCCAAGTACTGGCTTACTAACCCCACACGGGTTTAAGTCTAAGAAGAACATAAACATAATCTGCAAGTGTGAAACATAAATACATAACATAAGTAGAGTATGCGACATATGCGTCCTAACACAACTAGACTGACATATGTGACTCAGAAGACCCACTTCTGCCTAGCTCAAGCCAAAAGGACCTGCAACTAAAAGATAAAATGAGGGGGTCCATCAACTGACTGAGTGAGGGGGCTAACGCACACCCACAATATATATATAATGAGCATAACACATAATAAAAGGGTGGACTCGTGAACCGAGGATAGGTGTTACATACCAAAACATTTCAAAATAACCCAAATAGATATAAGTTCAGAAAACATTTTCAGAAAGACTCTATCCCGATTTCTATGTCCATACACAACATATAAAGTGCTCGGCGAGTACGAGCTTCCAACCTTTACTCCTCAGAACATAAAGCAAAATCAATCCATCCTCTACTCCAATGAAGGAAGAGCCACGTGTTGGCCTTAACCATCTATAATAGAAAGACTCACAAGGGGTAGCGAACCCACAAGTGCCCTCCCCGACCTTAGCTGAAGGCTCAAGAAATCACGCCTCCCCTATCTCCTTGAGTCGCGCAATGACATCTCAAATGGAACTAGCACAGTAGCTTATCCAACGACCCTATACCATGCCGGTCTCCACTCATACCAACTCCTCGGATCCAAAACAGAATAGAAACAAATACCATATATCATGGCCAACTTGCTACAGAACACAACACCATTGAATTTTCCAAAATAGCTTACATATGCCTCAAAAACTTATTTTTATATTTTCCCACGCTGTGGAATTTGAGCCAGAAGACGCCTACCCACGTAGGAGGTACGCATAAGATCATAAACATATCATATCCAACACATACATATCTATAGTAAGGTATACTCGCATGCAAGGGTAGAAATCTGCAGATAAAGGCCATAGGTCGCATATTTATATAAAATCCTAAACCTCACCTCGTGCAAGTAGAGTCTGAGAGTGTGAAGGGCCAAACACTCTAAACCCCAGGCCCACCGGCACCACCAAACTCTGTGACAAAACGTACAGAAGTTTAGACTTAGACTCTATATGAACCAAGTAAGACGCACGGCGTACCAAGAGATGAATGATATGTAATATGGAAGGAAGTGTACACATAGGTCACATAGCATAGTTCACATATTCCACCAAATCATGTAATTAACGAAATATCAACGTTTAACAATGCATTATGGAATGATATGAATCACATAGGTCAAGTAGCATAACATAGGACAAGCTCTCATACGAAGTTATTCAATTATAATGAAGTGTTATCATCTAAGAATGCAATTGAAGTCATGTCGTAACATATAATTCATAAAACAACTCAAACGGATTGAGAAAACATGGAAAAGACAAGTATAAAAGGTCATAGACGCCTGGGAACGGCCATTCCCATGTATAGCCTTGCATGGGAACGATCCTTCCCGCGGAACTCTCCAGCGAAGCTGGGAACGGTCGTTCCCAGTACAAAGCATAAATGGGAACGATCCTTCCCATCTTCGGTGCTGACATCAGCCTTGGCTGGGAAGGGTCGTTCCGGGTTCAAGGCCAAAATAGAAACAGCCATTCCAGCCAAATTTGGGCGTCAGTCCATTGCAGAAACGTGACAGCTTTGGGAAGAAGACATCCAACCAAAAATGGCGGATTTCACCCAAAAATAACCATCAAAATTCCACGAAAATTATATATATTATCACATAAATCATGCTTATCACATAAATACCAATTTAGCTCAAGAACAAGGGAGATTTCGGCCAAAACTCATATAACCAATTTTCATGAAAATTAAGCTTCAACCATGGCAAGATGCATTCAAACTCACTCCCTACCATACCATCAGCAACTATAGCACATATTCAACATGGAGAACACATATTCACGCTCAAGAACTCAAGGATTCACCATTAGAGCCATATTCTTCAAGTTGGGCACAAATCACCATTTTCACAAGACTTCCTCATAAAAGCTCATACATTCATTTCATGTTAAGATTCATGGATAGAAATGAAATACACATCAAGGGAAATCCATAGCTTACCTCGGTTTCTGATATGATGAAGAAACGAGAGAGATATGAGCTCTTGAAGGTGTAGGAAAGTCTTAGATCTTCATCCTCCTTTGAAGGTCTCCAAGAATGATATGTCTTGTGTGAAATGAAGTTTGAAATGAAGCTAGGTTAGGGTTTCTAAGATATAATATGAGGCTAAAGGCTTTATTAGGATTTGGGCTCAAATAAAAGACTTTCGGCCCATTAGGTTAAAATTAAAAGGTTTAAGGCCTAAACGGTTTCCGAAAAATATGAAGTAAATTCCATTGGATCTGAATCACAGAGTCAAGTCCAATGGTGCTGTCGAAATTCGAATTCGAATTCCCGAGCTCATATCGATTCCAAATACCCAGAGTTACCTAATTTAAATTAAGCCCAAAACTTCTAAAAATTGCAAATGGGAGGTGGATTAACCCGGGATTTAGGAGATTTATTCGATGCAAGGAAGAAGTGAAGATAATGATTCAAGGTTTGGATTTGTAATTGCGCTTATATTTATTTAAACCCCTCACTCAGTCTTCGGTAGACTAACACCTCACATTTTCATGTTACAGGTTACGTGCTAGGAGGGATTGAGTCGGTCTTTATTTTTGGGTCTAACATCATCTCATGTACATTAGTGAGGCATATACGGTTTTGTATCTTGGTAATCATGTATATTAAAACTTGTTCTTCAAAGTGATTGCATATATTGAAATATTGGACACAAAAATGTTATTGATGAAATGCATGTATCTTATGCTTCCGTTTTAATGTTATGCATGTTGGTATTTATTTGAGGGTTAGTCCCGCCTAGCTAGTGAGTCGTTTTTTTTATTGTCTCCCGTTCGCTATAGGCTTGATTCATGTATGGGTGCTCGTTCCATATGTGGATTGAACTATAGTGCGGGGGATGTGGCTACCTAGCGTCCGGGTGCTACATCCTAAGGTGGTATCAAGTCCTATTTCAATTCAACACCAACAATTAAATTCAAGTAGCCACGTTTCCATTAACCCATTACTTCTCAAGTTGTCATGTAAGAATTCATATTTTATTTTCTTTTCCATTTTAGCCAATTAAGTCACGTATTTAATAAGTGTTGGGATTTAAACACATCAAAGGGAATTAACCCACATACATGCGTAAAGTAAATTCTCTCGTGACGCATACCTGTACGATTTATCGGGTGGGGCGTCACAATGATTGTGGGAGCAAGGCTAGCAACAAATCCACCGAGAGTTCATCTCTGAGTGGCATATCTATGGAAGCAAGTTTCTCAGTGAGTGCAAAAAATTTGAGTCCATATTTGTGGACACTTGCACCTTCCCTCATTCTCAAATGGAACAATTCTTTTGAGGTGTTATACCTTGTATCACGCTCATGAGGGCGGAAAAGTTTCTCTATGTGGTCGTAAATCTCCCAAGCAAATTCCATGAACTCATGCTGTCTTTGCATGTCCGGAGACATGTTAGCAAGCATGAGACAGCGGGCTTGGAGATTATCATCCTTTCACTACTGGATCGCGTCCCGCTCAGCCCGGGTCGGAGCTTTCCCTCTGGGAAAGGGCTCCGCCTTGTAGAGAACATGGGTTCTCTTCTCGGAATCTAGAACGATTTTTAGATTCCTTAGCCGATCAAAATAGTTGGGACCAGTCAACTTATTTGATTGGAGGATCGATATTAGAGAGTTTTTAGTTGCCATTTCAAAACACGTAGAGAATCACATAATCTACGACCTAAATAGAAAAATAGAGAGTAACATGAGCATGCTGAATAATAACGCTATACACGAGATTAGGTTTTGATTCTATGTAGCTCCCACTGTTTTTAGAAGATCTAAAATTCCCTAAGATCTTAGAGGAAACTTGTTTTCCCAATGGATACTAGATCCCAAGCACTTTATCTCGAACCGACGACTCGCGGACATTCTTAATAAAGCCTAAGGTAGGTACAACTTACCAATTCCAACTAGGTGGAATTCTTAGTAATGTTTTTGCATCACCTATCTTAGTAATGTTAGGAATAGTGCACTGAAAGCAGATGTAATAGTCCGCTTTAGTACTTTCCTTTGTAAATCACAGACAATCTTTGAATAATACGAAATGAGGTAACACTTCTTTATATGCTCTTGTCTGATTGTGTGCTTAATTTAGCTGTGCATGTATTAGAACTCCCCTAATCAATATGACTTATAGGACTTAACCATTTAGACGAAATGGTTCATGAGACGAGCCCTAGATCACATAAGTCATGATTAGAAATCACTCCAAGCCGTTGAGTCCAAAAAATAGTGGGAGTGTCGATATGACTCGCTTGAGGCTTGCTCATGTGATCAAGCCCTTAAGAAGGACCATCTTGTTTCATGGGGTATAAAGTGTATTGTTGATACATGCGTGGTACATGGGGGTGCTTACTTATTCTAAGTAGGTACACTGAGGTGTCCCATGTGAGGAGATTCCTAAATGGGAAAGGAAGTTTCCATTTCTGGAAATAGAAACTTCCAGATTAGAAAATATCTCACGAGTCATTGATGTGATTAAGTAGTCCTTAGACTTGTGATTCCATCGTTTCTTTGTAGGCTAACTCTGTAGTCTTAGGTGTAAGCTTTAGAGGGTGTCGCCTTAGACAACTGATTCAAGGCTTACACTAGGGTTGCGCAAGTGGCACATGGAAGCATATGAAAATTAACAAAGGACCTACAAGTTGATCTCTTGTTGTATAAGTCATTCATATGCCATTATGGAGTCCTTGGCCAAGGCAGTAGATCAAGATATCAAGAAATGATTTCTTGGATTTATATCAAATGGATATGAAATGCACTTAACATTAAGATCAAGATTATTAGGGTTCTGATTATTCCCTTACCGTAGATTTTGGTTGAGAGATGGGATGTAGAAGGATTGTATCTCACATGAATCAATGACTTAAAGGTTCTGTCGAATCGAGACATTCTTATTCCGCTAGGGGTCAAACACCTGTTGCTAGACTATGGTCGTTTGATCTGTGGACTTATTAATTAATTATAAATTAATTAATTAGGGTCACTGCTAATTGAATTGAGAACCTAGAGGGTCACACACAATAACTCGGTCACATGGGTTAAGGTTTCAATCGATTAAACGAGTTGATCAAACCATTAAGTGAATGGTGGGACCCACATGTTTGAAACACACGTGAGGAACACGTGTCCTAAGTGACACGTGTAGTCACGTGTTATTATGTGTATAGATATTAAATAATTAATGTGTTAATTATTTAATGGACTTTCATTTAATTTTAAATTAATATTAAAGTCTAATTTTGGAGAAATAAAGTCTAATAAATAATTAATTATGAATTAATTATATTGTTAGTCTTCAAGTTATTTATTGTAAAATAAATAAAGTAAAATTAAAAGTCTAAAAGAGTTAGACTAGATTCTTGCTTTCCAAGTTGATCAAAAGGAGACTTTTGGTCAAAGTAAAAGGCTTAGTCTCCGAGCAAGTAATCCTTTACCAAAAGGGTTTAGGAAACCCTTGCCCATCAAGCAAGGGGTTCGAACCCCTTTTGCTATATATAAGTGGGGTTCGAACACCATATAGGGTGATACACAATTTCCCCTTCTCCATAATTATACACTAAACCCTAGAGCCTAAACACCGAATATAGAACTAGCATCCTCCCTATTCGAATCGTGGTCGCGGTTGGTGGACTATTTCTCTGGAGGGCTACTATCGTGAAGTCTTGAAAGATTAGAAGGAGCTCTTGGGGATCAAGCCGCGTGAAGAGCGTTTTTGGGCGGCTAGAACGTGTCAAGAAACCTACTACCTGTTGGGAATAGTGCCCTGAAAATTCAATTTGTTGAATTAATTAAACTGAATTTACAGCGAGTTGTGAGTATTTCACATATTAATAATTAATGACGTGTGATGGTATTCTCATATGAAATGTGTTTCATACGAAAAGACTTTGAATACCGAAATCACGTGTCATTAAAGTTCTAGTCGGTAAGATAAGAATATGTTCTTATCAAGACTATAACGTGGTTATATAAGATGATTAGTCTTTCGTCATAGGGAATGGTGATTCCAATTATAACACATTGATGATTTTCAATAAGATTGGAAACATCGAACTGGACCACTGAGATTGTTCATTTTATACTGCTATCTAAAAATGAATAAAATCTCAGGAAGCATTGTACTCTTAATCCTGATAATATTTCGGCTTTAGGCATGTAGTGTTAGTCACTGTAACATACTTGAAGTGAGGTCTCGGTAACGGGTGGCCAAAATACTTTGTATGATTCGGTGACAACATTAAATGTGCTGAAGAGTTATGTTGATCGAGGAATCTGTGGCCTTGCTGGAAGGTAAAAGATATCCTTGAAATAGATTTGCAAAAGTTCGAATTAAGACTTTGGCCAAAGCACTTCGCGTGATACATCACCGAAGCTGTATGTTGAATGTGTTTCACATACAGAGAATTTGAACTTAAGGCATATCAATAAATTTCAAATTAGAGATGAAAAATAAATGATAGTAGTTGCAATTTATTTTTCAAGGATATCTACACGGAGGAGTAAAATGCGAAATTATTCTAGATCGATAAATTCGTGAATAATTTAATTAATTTTAGAGTGCAATAATATTTATTTAGTGGAATTAAATATTGTTACACGGTAATTAATTATTATCATGAGATGATAATATATTAATCCGTTTGGAGCTAAAATTAATTAGTCCTGCAGGTCCCCCTGCAAGCCCCAATTAAAAAACCCGAAGAGAAAATATTAAAAGGAGAAAGAGAAATGATTTTTCAAAGTGTTTGAAAATAGCCAAGGGATTTATTTTAAGAAAATAAATCAAGTTCCAAAGAGTTGGAAATTCCCGGAATTTTATTTTGGAGAAAATAAAATTTAAATTTAAAAAAAAAATTGGGTGGCGTGGCAGCTGATGTGGCAATCCACGTGGCATGCCACGTCAGCAGACGGGTCCCAGGTGGCGCTGACTGGGCGACGCATGGACGGATAGGATCGCGCCACGTCAGCGCCCGTGAACGGCCCAGATGAGACCGGACCGGGTCAGTCAAACGGATCAGGGCCGGTCAACGGTTTGGGTCGAATCCGGATAGGGTCAGAAAACCGGGTCTGGACAGGGCCAGATCCAGACACGTGGCGGCACAGGAATCCGCCCCGTCGCGATTAAACCCTAGCCGCGAGTGGAATACACGCGCCGCCTTGTGACGGCGCGTAAGGGCACGTGCCAACTCCGATTGGCGCGTGGCCGACGGCGTTGGATTCGTGGCGAAGAGAGCTTCAACGTGGTGCTCTCACATTCCGTCAATTTTGCAAGTGGCGGTACAAAATGACCAAAATACCCTTCCACTTATGATTAAAATGACCGTTTTGCCCTCGGGTTTTTCCCTATAAATAGGTTGACCCCCTCCCTCATTTCTCATAACATTTTGGGAGAGGTTTTGGCTAGTTCTTAGCTTTGAAACCATATCCCTTTTCTCCTAGTTAATTCCGATTGATTTTGGAATTAATTTTAATTAGGTGTTTATATAAAACGCCTAATTTCGGGAGAATAAACCCTGAAAAGCGTTTTCTAGTTTAAAGTTTATTTTCTCTAAGTATTTAGAGAAATACTTTGGAGCCCACACTCCGAGGGTGTCCCTAGGGTTATTGCAGGGAAGCTCTGCCGGTTTCACGAGGAGATCGGGTATCGGATTCTCGGGAGGAGAATTCGGGAGCTGGAAAAATACCGTTAGATAGCCATGTTTGCAGTACGGTAATATTTTACAGTTTTTTTATTTTAAGCATGATAAATTATGTGCTCTTAAGTGTTAATTGCATGTTACATATTTATCTGCTTAAGTGATTTAAAATTTATTATCAATTGTATGTATATACTTGAGTAAATCCGACTAAGTCTTCCGCTATTGTATTAAAATGTTTTAGAAATATTTTAATACTAGTATTATAATAAAAAAATTTAAAATGTGGTCCCCGACTGCTACTGTTCTGGATCCATCTCCCAGCAACTGGTATCAGGGTCGTGCTCTAGATATATACATGTATTGATATGATGTATGCGATGTATAATTTTAAATTTGCTACTGTGCACGTAAATTCTGTCAAAGGAGGCTGGTTTTTAAGTGGGACTGTTGTGACCCCTCCAGTGTTTCCTGGGAATTTACTTGGAATGGTAATTTTCTGGGAATCGATTTCAATAATCTTCCTGGTTAATTACCGAATCAGTAAACATGATTTAAATTATGAGATAATTTGTTTATAACATGTTTACTTTATGCCATTTATTTTAAGCATGATAATTATGTGATAATTATATGAAAGCATGCTTAATTGATTTAATTTATGGCATATTTATTTTGTGTCATTTAAAATTTTAAGCATAATAATTATGTGATAATTATATGAAAGCATGCTTAATTATTTTATTTTATGGCATGATCATGGTATTATGAGATATTATGATATTTACAATTATGCATATTTTATTTAATGTGATTAAATAAAAATGTTTAATAGAGATTAGACGAGATGCATAATTGAACTAATATTTTTCGGCCTAATTAATAAATTGTTATTAAAGCCTTAAAATATTATTAGGATTATAAATGTGATTTAGTAATCCTAGTGGGAGGATATTAATTCGATTAATTACTTCCAACAATAAGATGTCAAAAGTGATTATTAAATAATCAAAAGATAATCCACACCTTTTTTTAAAAATTCAAGTGGGAGTGAGATGAAAAGAGTTGGATTCTCAGGGCCTCCATTACCCATCTATAGTATAGTGAATATATACTACTCCCTTCGGCGGGTATATATTCGCGGTATACAAGATTAGACTTCTACGGGTATAATGAAATGCGACGAAAGTCAGCTCGACCATGCCTCCGTGGAGTGTCTTGACTTACTCGTACGGACTTCTAGGTAATGGTACACACTTGACTAAGTAATGTATTAACCTCCCTTCGGAGCTATGTTACATTCACTTAGAGGCCAAGGGTTGACGTGGTGGATTAACATTGTTTGGTAAGAGTTACCTAGATGACATGTTAATAAAGAATAGTTCCTGCTTTTCTAAGCGGTTTTCGACCTCGCCTCCGGGGAGTCAACTGCGGTTTGTTAAGTCACCATTGCGTAAATCAAAATGCTTACGTGGATTTCATTTATTGGTTGGATGCAGAAGAAAAATGAAATACATAATCATAACTCGCATAATTTTATTTATTTCAGTTTTATAATAATTACGATTTCTCTTAGCCCACTCCAAACTGTATGTCTATAAGAAAATAGTCTAGTAAGGGTTCAACTATGCAGACTAGGAAATGAATCTTGACATCGTGTTGAGACACGAATGTTTACGTACTCACTGAACCTTATCCGAAAATTTCGGAAACTACAACCAGTCAAGATTAGAAAGATGCTTATTCTAAATAGATCCGAGATTACAAGCTTGCATGGTAATTGCGCTTATATTTATTTATAAGTTCAAATATTAAAGTAATTCTCGCCCGAGATTACAACTAGTCAATTTAATAATTTAATCATTATCAATTTAATCTGTGGCCCGGCGAGTGAGGGCAATTCTCCAACCTTTCTCCAAAAGTGTACAATCAATATTTAAGTTTCAATTCAATGGTTATCATGCAAGTTATTACAATGCACAATTAGCAGTTTCATGAACCCTTCTTCCTCCGAGTGATGGTGGGCTTGCAAGACCCAACCAACCAAACCTCCTGGTGGATTCAGAGGTGATCCCAAAATTGGTGAGGATAGTGCAAGAGTTACCCGTCAGCCCTTGCTTCCCCGGTTGGCTTAATACACTACCCTCGGGCCCAAAGTGAACATGCTTTACTCGCCTAATCAATCAATCAATCAATCCGTTCCATGAAATCAGTTGAAAATCCTTAATGTTTGGAAAACTATAGATATATAAATACATTTTGGTCGAAAACGTCACATAAGGTTGTAGGGGTTCTATATATCTATAATTAAACCTCGCCTGACGAGCGATGGGACAGGACAAGGATACAAGAAAGAGCCCAAATGATCCATGATCTCCGCCCTGGAGAAAAACTGGACAAGAAAGAGAATAGTGGAAACCCGTGAGACGAGACTCAATATGAGACCAAGTATGACGCACGACCATGCTTATGTAAATAAATAAAACAAGCAATCAAATGACACTTAGCATGTATGAACACCAATTAACACCTAAGAGGTGAAATTAATATCAAGAAATCACGTATTCATATCGTTCAATTATTTCAAGTTCAATTCATATAAGACATGGAATCACACAATCACGTTTGAGCAATTAAGTACCAAGAACTGTCAGGTAGGAGCATAATTATCAATTAATCAAGTATATATATCATATAATTCTCATACGGGAGCCAAGGAAGTGAAAGGAATGCAATAAGAGAGGTTTTGGTGAAGTTTGGCTAAAACGGACAATTTTTGGAAATGTACATGCTGAGGGAAAACTGGAATATCTTTAATTCTAGAAGTGGAAATTGAGTTTTGTTTGTTGGGGATGAAACTAGACATAATGACCTTTTCGATGATATATGGATCGTTTTCTAATTCAAAGTCAGGAGAAAATGGCGTAAGCTTGAATTTAAGCGAGTGCAGTTTGTCGGGAAAGTGGTGACACCTAAAAGAATTGATTATATCTCACAAATTAGAAAATATATTGAGATTATTACAATTTTACGTTGTTTTAGACTTCAATAGGTTTTCGTGAGTTCAAGAATCAGGTCAATCGGAGTTCGTATGAGGGAGAAACGCCGGTTTGAAAAATGAACTAAAAGCAGAAACGGGTGTTTGGAAGCTCTCGGGTAAGGCAGACACATCTCACACGGGCGTTTGGTAAAATAACTAAGGGACCAAACGCCCGTTTGGAAGCAATCTGGGCGAAAAACAGGGGAAAAACAGGGTATAGGCACGGGATTTGGCTCCCAATCCATTCCAACACCAAATCAATGCAAGAATCAACTAACAACTATCATATGTCATGCATATAACTCATATATATCAATTAGGCACCATTTAGTCCAAGGAAACATGGTTAGATCATCATATCATCATTAAACCCCATATATTTTCATGTCATAAACTTTCATATAACTCAAGGTTTCATGCAAGATTCCAACTTCAAAGACCCTAAGCATGCTTCTAATCCACAATTCATCAAGGGATCATAATATACTCAACAAACCCTACGTCAAACATCGCAAGAGATCCAACAAATTGTCCATTTATACCTTGAAATAAAGAAGGAAATGGATGCAAAGATGATAAAGTGATGATGCTTCAACTTGTGCAATTATCTTCCTTGAATTAAAACTTGGAATTATGATGAAATCTTCCCTCCTTCTCTTGGTGTTTCTCCCTGTTTTAGTGTGTTTGTGTGGAATTTGATGAAATATGATGATAATTGAAATGAGAGAGATGAATGAGATATTTATCCAAAGTTTTCCACTAAATGAGATGACTCACCATATTTTGCATTTTAGTCCCTCAATTATATGAAGTCATGTAATCAAGTTTCATCTCAAGGCAAATAATCTCTTAACTCCATTCATATTAATGCAATTAGGTCCACACATTTAAGAAGTAGCAAATAAGGTCACATATGATCACTTAATCATGTTGACAATTAATTCACATAATTTCCACTTGACATACATGATATATGACTATATACATATATATATGAGGCTCTCAAAAATATGATACAATGGAGTTAAATTATATGACCAAGTAAAGTCACATATAGACACTTAGGCACGTTAGCAATTACTTCACGTAAATTTCACATTAATGCTAATTCATATAAATGCGTAAGAATATATTACATAAAATGTTATGAAATTTAATATAATGTAACATAATGCATAATTGAAAATTGGGGTGTTACAATTCCCCCCCCCCCCCCCCCCCCCCTTTAAAAGGACCTGGTCCCCAGGTCCACTGTCGAGCTTTAAAATTATGCAGAAGCAATAAGAGAGCCCCGTCTCTTAGACAAGCAACGAGAGAACCCCGTCTCTCTCTAACAAGAAACAAGAGAACCCCGTCTCTCAAATAAGAAATGAGAGAACCCCGTCTCTCAACAAGCAATGAGAGTACCCCGACTCTCACACAAGCAAGGATCCCAAAAGAACACTTAATTAAACTTTCACGCAAAACTTCACGTAATGAACAAGTAGAAGAAGTCAAATATACCAACTAGTCTTACAAAAGCAATTACCAAATTCAAAGAACCATACGTGGTGATAATAAAATATATATTGCACGTGATATGCATGTTTAGGTGTACCATTCACCATGGTCTTAGAAAACTTCAATGGCAGTGACTTGATTTAATAGTTGATTCTTTGATCAGAATCCCTTCTAACCAAAATGCCATTCCTCGAGTGCCTGATGTAAGTATATAGTCCAATAATTACTCAATCTTCATCCCGTGATCAAATCTTCTATCCTTTCTACCACCACGGTTCGAATATTCAATTCTGAACTATGCTCTTGGTAGTAATCCAACCCACTTAATCTTCTTACCAACTATAGTTGACCTCCTCCAATGCCCGGGCTAATTATTTGATAACTTGAAGTATAGCTTTTATCCTTCATAATATTCCCGGTTCATCATAAAAAAAAAAATGATCGATAACTTTATAATCTATCTTGTTCATGTTGTAATTCCCCTTTAATGAATTCCATTTCCAATACCCGGTTCAAGTAACTCTCATGTGATCCTTTGTGATAGGGAATGTTCCCGTCAAGTTGTCATTATCTAGCACCATGGTAATAGCGTCGCACCTCTTTGGTCACTTCGCGCCAATCTTGAATGATAGTCGCTTTCCTTGGAAAATTCTCACCTTTGATCAAAGTATGTTCAATCAACTTATAGAAGTCGTTATCTCTCCCATTCCTAATCAAATTTCTTTTAATTTCATCTCCACTTAAGATATGCCTCATATTGACTTTAGAAGTCTCCATTTTGAGAACTTTGGGTGCAAGAAATTTAACATATTGGAGACTTTGTTCACTTGGTTCTGATAAAGGGAAAGAAATAACCACTTTCCTTTAAAGCTTCGACTCTCCCAAGTAAGGTCCAAACATCGGGTTTAAATTGTTTCCCCGGCCAGCTCTCCTCCTTAAGAAAATAAAATATTTTCTGTCTAACTTCTTGTACTTGTTCTACCAATTCTCAAATCATATATTCTCTTCTTCTAATTCTCTTGAAGTACCTATCCCTTCCGATCTTGTTCCCGAAAATTCTTCCACCCCTAGTTGGAAATCATAACGAACACCAAGTCTACCATCCTTTCTCGAATACTCACCTCCGGTTCTTAAAGTATTTAGCCTTTTCTGAAATTATTCTCACATAATTTTCATCCGAATCTAGAAGTTCATCAAGTATTAAAATCTTCTAATTCTTTCCTTTTCCATTTTCATGAAATCCCGTTGTTAAGAACTCTTGCATTTTTGGTTACTACTATTAAAAAAAATTCGTTTGAACCAATTCATAAATTCGAAGTCATCTCCCTGTCGACTCAGCTCCCTTGAAAAAATTGGTTTCAAGTCTCGCCACTTGTTCGGACATTTTATCTCATGTCTACTTTTGAAGTGATCAAAAACAATAGCGACCCACTTCTTCCATCCCAACTCCTAACTAAGTTCCCCAACCTTGCAATTGTTCTTTCCCCTTTTTGATCCACCCTTTACAACCCAATTATTTCCCTTATCATACTTCAGTTGTATCTCGGTTGAAGTAATGCTTGATAAATGAGGTGGGAAGAGTTTCTATCTAGAAAACACTTAAGATGCATGTTGGGTTAAGATGCCGATGCACATAACACTTGTAAGCAATTAAAGATGCAACACGTTGTAACAATTATATCCATTAAAGATATGCACATAAATAAAGGAATTTAAATAATTTCAAACAACATATGATGCAAGTGCTATGAATGTGTTGAACCTGTCACCGTAGTTGTGGTAAGCTTTGACCTGACAATTATGGCTTGTCTCGAGTTGGTTAATTGCTTCTTGTTTACCCACGGTCTTCTAATCTTCTAAGCTTCCCATGTATCCACTTATGTATTTCCATGGCTCAAGATTGAAATTTCTTAAACTCGATTCCTTTCCCCGAGTATTCCTTCCAAATTATTAATTCTAAGTGTTGCTCGACCCTTCACCTTGAACATCTTCTTGTTCGAAGTTTCCTTATCTCAACTCGTACAACTTTGTAATCAAAATTATGATTCTTGAGCTCAAGTGCCTCCCCTTTCATGAAATTGATACTTTGCCTTCTTAATCGATTCCCTTGTTGCTCTATATCTCCCAATTCAACCGCCCAACCCGACAATTCAGCTTGGATATGGAGAATAAACTCAATCTGACCGAACATAGAATCTTTAGTACTCTAATTTACCACGAGATTGCGATCACTATATTAGTCGTTTTCTTCACTTTCCGCATCCGACTTCTTTCTTAACCAGAAATCCAAAATATTTAAATTCCTTGTAGACCTACATCAATTACCTTGTTGTTCAACTTTCCAATTTGTCATTTCCATGAACTAAAAATCGCTCCCTTTCTTAAATTTTCCAAGTTAATCCAAATCCTACTCCAAGGTCTAAAATGTCTCGATTTATCCCAACTTAATTCCCAAATTTCAACCTCGACCCGAATCATTTGAGTTGCTTTCTTCCTACACTTTGATTTTTTTTTTCCAACAAGAAGAAGATCCTCAATTCAATTACAAATCCGAACCTTGAACCATTATCTTCACTTCTTCCTTGCATCGAATAAATCTCCTAAATCCCGGTTAATCCACCTCCCATTTGTAATTTTTAGAAGTTTTGGGCCTAATTTAAATTAGGTAACTCTGGGTATTTGGAATCGATATGAGCTCGGGAAATCGAATTCGAATTTCGACAGCACCATTAGACTTGACTCTGTGATTCAGATCCAATGGAATTTACTTCATATTTTTCGGAAACCGTTTAGGCCTTAAACCTTTTAATTATGACCTAATGGGCCGAAAGTCTTTTATTTGAGCCCAAATCCTAATAAAGCCTTTAGCCACATATTATATCTTGGAAACCCTAACCTAGCTTCATTTCAAACTTCATTTCACACAAGACATATCATTCTTGGAGACCTTCAAAGGAGGATGAAGATCTAAGACTTTCCTACACCTTCAAGAGCTCATATCTCTCTCGTTTCTTCATCATATCGGAAACCGAGGTAAGCTATGGATTTCCCTTGATGTGTATTTCATTTCTATCCATGAATCTTAACATGAAATGAATGTATGCGCTTTTATGAGGAAGTCTTGTGAAAATGGTGATTTGTGCCCAACTTGAAGAATATGGCTCTAATGGTGAATCCTTGAGTTCTTGAGCGTGAATATGTGTTCTTCATGTTGAAAATGTGCTATAGTTGCTGATGGTATGATAGGGAGTGAGTTTGAATGCATCTTGCCATGGTTGAAGCTTGATTTCATGAAAATGGGTTATATGAGTTTTGGCCAAAATCTCCCTTGTTCTTGAGCTAAATTGGTATTTATGTGATAAGCATGATTTATGTGATAATATATATAATTTTCGTGGAATTTTGATGGTTATTTTTGGGTGAAATCCGCCATTTTTGGTTAGATGTCTTCTTCCCGAAGTTATCACGTTTCTGCAATGGACTGACGCCCAGATTTGGCTGGAATGGCCGTTTCCATTTTGGCCTTGAGCCCGGAACGACCCTTCCTAGCCAAGGCTGATGTCAGCACCGTAGATGGGAAGGACCGTTCCCATTTATGCTTTGTGCTGGGAACGACCGTTCCCAGCTTCGCTGGAGAGTCCCGCGGGAAGGAACGTTCCCATGCAAGGCTATACATGGGAATGGCTGTTCTCAGGCATCTGTGACCTTTTATACTTGTCTTTTCCGTGTTTTCTCAATCCGTTTGAGTTGTTTTATGAATTAAATGTTACGACATGACTTCAATTGCATTCTTAGATGATAACACTTCATTCTAATTGAATAACTTCGTATGAGAGCTTGTCCTATGTTATGCTACTTGACCTATGTGATTCATATCATTCCATAATGCATTGTTAAACGTTGATATTTCGTTAATTACATGATTTGGTGGAATATGTGAACTATGCTATGTGACCTATGTGTACACTTCCTTCCATATTACATATCATTCATCTCTTGGTACGCCGTGCGTCTTACTTGGTTCATATAGAGTCTAAGTCTGAACTTCTGTACGTTTTGTCACAGAGTTTGGTGGTACCGGTGGGCCCGGGGTTTAGAGTGTTTGGCCCTTCACACTCTCAGACTCTACTTGCACGAGGTGAGGTTTAGGATTTTATATAGTTATGCGACCTATGGCCTTTATCTGCAGATTTCTACCCTTGCATGTGAGTATACCTTACTATAGATATGTATGTGTTGGATATGATATGTTTATGACCTTATGCGTACCTCCTACGTGGGTGGGCGTCTTCGGGCTCAAATTCCACAGCGTGGGAATATATAAAAATAAGTTTTTGAGGCATATGTAAGCTATTTTGGAAAATTCAATGGTGTTGTGTTCTGTAGCGAGTTGGCCATGATATATGGTATTTGTTCTGTTCTGTTTTGGATCCGAGGAGCTGGTATGAGTGGAGACTGGCACGGTATAGGGTCGTCGGATAAGCTACTGTGCTAGTTCCATTTGAGATGTCATTGCGCGACTCAAGGAGATAGGGGAGGCGTGATATCTTGAGCCTTCGGCTAAGGTCGGGGAGGGCACTTGTGGGTTCGCTACCCCTTGTGAGTCTTTCTATTATAGATGGTTAAGGCCAATGCGTGGCTCTTCCTTCATTGGAGTAGAGGATGGATTGATTTTGCTTTATGTTCTGAGGAGTAAAGGTTGGAAGCTCGTACTCGTCGAGCACTTTATATGTTGTGTATGGATGTAGAAATCGGGATAGAGTCTTTCTGAAAATGTTTTCTGAACTTATATCTATTTCGGTTATTTCGAAATGTTTTGGTATGTAACACCTATCCTTGGTTCACGAGTCCACCCTTTTATTATGTGCTATGCTCTTTATATATATATTGTGGGTGTGCGTTAGCCCCCTCACTCAGTCAGTTGATGGACCCCCTCATTTTATCTTTTAGTTGTAGGTCCTTTTGGCTTGAGCTAGGCAGAAGTGGGTCTTCTGAGTCACATATGTCAGTCTAGTTGTGTTAGGATGCATATGTCGCATACTCTACTTATGTTATATATTTATGTTTCACACTTGCAGATTATGTTTATATTCTTCTTAGACTTAAACCCTTGTGGGGTTAGTAAGCCAGTACTTGGATGTTATTAAATATTATGATGATACTTATGTTGTTTATTATGTTGGATTATGAATTGATATTCGGGATTAGGTATCTATGCTAGTTGAACCCATCATCTGTTATGTATGTTGATATTTGGGATTAGGTATCTATGCTAGTTGAACACGTCATCTGTTCTGAACGTTGTTTTAATTACTTCCGCTAAATGTTGATGATTGTTTTAATTTGCTTCCGCGCTCTAAGTTTGTCGAGTTAGATCCGCCTAGCCTAGTGCGTGAGTTGGTCTCCCGTTCGCTATGATTTGGATTCGGGCATGGACTTTCTATTCCATGACCGCGTCTGGGGCTTAGTGCGGGGGATATGGCATCCTCCCGTTTGGAGTGTTACATCCTTAAGTGGTATCAGAGCTCTAGGTTGCAAAACCGAACTCTAGTGTCGTGTTGAGTCTGTCTAGGTTGTACGGCATAGGACAACTTGGTTATATGTGTATGTACATCACAGTTGGATAGGCTATGCATTTGAATTTCCACCACTGTGCTGAATTTACATTACATGAAGTATTACGTTTCTTTGGTGCTTTGCTTGATTTATTAAGTGACATGAGCATTTACTAATCGACATGCATATACATGTACTGGAATGGCTGAGATCTTCAGGATATCTCCTAGATGCCGTGATCGAGAGGTTTCCCCGGATGTGCCTAATCCGCATTTGCCACCACCATTGAATGCGGAGAACATTGTCCAGGCACTTCTCAATTAGTTGCAACAGAATCATAGGCAGTAGATACCACCCGTTGATAGTGATATCTCAGTTGTGTATAGGGAGTTTCGGAACAACAACTCTCCTAAGTGGTTTGGAGGAGATGATATCAAGGCTGAGGAGTGGTTAGCTGAGATTAGTGGTATTTGGGAGATATGCCCAGGGAGTTCTTAGGATAAGCCTGTTTGTACTGCTTGATTCATTCAGGGGTAGGCAACTAACTAGCTCAAGGAGTTCGATCTAGACTTGAGAGGAATGGTATGGAGTTCACTTGGGAGACTTTCGTGTATGAGTTTCACGAGAAGTTTATACCTCATAGTACAAGAGAGCGCAGGCTTCAGGAGTTTTCTGAGCTGAAACAGGGATCTAGATCTGTTGAGGACTACATTCTGGAGTTCGAGAGACTTGCTTCCTATGCTACCCACATCACTGACATTGATTCACACAGAGCCCGTCACTTCCTTCATGGGCTTCGAGAGGATATTCAGAGAGCACTTGAGGCTGTCAATGTTAGTACATGGGATAAAGTTACCAAGAGAGCTATTCAGGTCGAAGCTCAGAGACGGAGGTTGAGGCCCACATCCTTCTCTTCGGGGCATGGTTCGGGTTCTGAATCGGGCCAAAAGCCCACTACTCATGTTTCTTCTACTTATACCCCAGCTTTCTGTCCGCAAGGCTTCATTAGCAAGAAACCCCGACCCCCTATTCCTACAGTACCACCAGTTTTATGGGCCCCAGCTCAGGCCCCTTGCTCTCACTGCTAGGGTGCCCATCCATTGGAGAAGTTTTGGAGGTATTTGGGTAGATGCTTGGTATGTGGTTCTGTTAATCACTTGATAGACACCTAAGAGACCTGCTATTCAGGCTCGTGCATATGCTCTTGATGGAGAGGAGGAAGTAGCAGAGGTTGATCAGAATGCCGCGGTGGAAGGTACAATAAAAATTCATGGCACGAGCATATATACATCGTTTATTTGACTCTTATTATTATGTGATATACTTGCCAATTGTGATATGCTTTAATTGCAGAAATCAACCAGTCACTGATCCAACTTCTACGTCGTCAGGGGCTCAACAACAATCACAGGAACTCCTCCTTGCAGAAATCACCTCGCTCCGTTCACAGCTAACTTCCATGGAAGCTCGCATGACATCTAAGCCCTCTACACTGCAGGATTCCCTCCAAGTCATCAGCTCCGCTATGCCTTTTGTTCCTGAAGGGGGAGGAGAAGTCAAAGCAGAAGCAGACACAACTGACAACTATCAGCCTTAAGGGGCCAGCTTTAGCCTTTATTTTTAGCACTTCCCTGAACTTTATTTTTGTCCCTTAAAACTCTTATTTGGGTCTGTAACTTCTTAAAACCATATACTCTTGGTTCCATTGCAATACATGTTTATACAGGCTCTTTGACAGGGGGAGTTGCTGTAACTAAGTCTTCATCTCCTATTGGTAGGGGGAGACTTGCCTCCTATGCATATTTTTTCATCAACAAAAGGGGGGAGAATGTTGGGTATAAATTGCTTTTGTTGATTCTTTTTATTTTCTGCTTTCCGTTTATATCTTGCAGAAATGGTGATGGCAAGTTCCAGTCAATCTCCAAGATTGGTGGACCAAAGGATCAAATCTTCAATCACATTATTCTTGGAGAACCTTCAGCAATCAAAACAACAACCTACATGGCAAGAAGTAATTCCCAATGGCTAGTGTGTTCAAAATTTCATTATATAAAAGAAGACCTCAAGGTCGCAAGAAGGATTAAGTCTTTTGGCCCTTCTGAGCAAGACTAAAGCTTTAGTGCATTCATACGAATCCGAGTGATTCAGTTGTATTTGTGTTAGAATCCGAGTGATTCAGTGTTTTGTTAGACTTTTCTCTCTGGTTTGCACAGTTTGTATTCTCTGGAACCATCTTCTGTTAGTTCCAGAGACAAGGTATTATCTTCCTTAGTGTGTGTAGGTGAGATTAATAAGTGCGTGAGACTTATTTATCTCATCGTGTGTTGGTGTAAGAGATTACAAGGTATTTCTTGTAATCTCCAAGTACTTAATATAAATATCTTTGAAAACTCCCAAGCTCACAACTTGGGGACAGGAGTAGGCTTGCCGAACCTGTATAAATCGCACGTGTCACTTTTATTTCTGCCTTATATTCCATTCTTATAGTTTTTAAGGTTCTATTTAATCAACTGGAACTATCGCTACTGTGTCTCAATTGGTACCAGAGCAGGTTTTCTTTCAAAACAAGGTTTAAACATCTTTTCGATCCAAATCCGCTGCTAAAATGGAATATTTTGCTGAAACCCCTTCTCACACACGTGCACCACTTTTTGATAGTACTAATTACTCTACTTGGAAGAATCGTATGGAAGAATTTTTTATGGGACTCGACTTCAAACTTTGGAAGATTGTCACCAAAGGTCCAGAGATCCCAATGAAAGAAGTTAACGGACTACAGGTTCCAAAAGAGTTGGATGAACTTGATGAGAAGGATGAAAAAGCTTGGTCTCTAAATGCACGGGCAAAAAATGTCCTTTCAGTAGCACTAACCAAAGAGGAATATAACCGAGTCTCAACCTACAAAACAGCTAAGGAGATGTGGGATATGCTACAAATCACCCACGAAGGAACTGAACAAGTCCGAGAAGAACGAGTGGCAATTCTAACCACTCAATACGAAGCAGTCCAGATGATTCCAGGAGAAACCATCAGCCAAATGCACACCCGATTCATAGACCTTATCAATCAAATGTGTGCCCTAGGAGAACCTCTGTCTGAGGGACAACAAGTCCGTAAGATCCTACGATCCCTTCCCAAGGAATGGACACCCAAAGTCACTGCCATCACCGAAGCCAAAAAGCTAAGTACTCTTACAATTGCTGAACTCATTGGTTCCTTAATTTCTCATGAACTCACCCTCCTGAATAAGGGAGATAAAATAGATGTCCAGAAAAATATTGCCTTCTCAGCAGACAATAGCCTTAACCTTGAGGATCAAACCAATGCTGAGTTGGTACTCCTATCAAGAAGAATCAGGGAAATTGCTTCAAATCGAAATAGAAACCGAAGGTTCCAGCAGCCACAAAATAGCAATTTTCAATCCAACCATTCAACTCAGCAGTTCCAGAACCACAATGCTTAGTCATCCAACTCATCCCAGCAGTTCCAAAATAACAGAGTTGTATGTCATAAATGCAGGAAACCAGGGCACATTCGACCGAACTATCCACTGCTGAAAAAGCAACAGGAAAACGAGAATAGGCAAAGCTCTTATCTTGCTAACTGGGATCTCGAAAGTGAAAGGGATCTGTTTGACACTGAGGAGGATTGCATTGCTCTCATGGCGGCTAATCAAGTAAGCTCCTCTTGCTCTTCTCTAAATGAAAACAATGATATTGAAGGCAAAAATGTAGAAAATTTGCTTGAAACTTGCTCAAATCGAATTGAAAATCTCCTTATTAGAAATAAAAAACTAGAAGAAAATTTGTTGAAAACTATTAAAGAAAAACAAGACTTAGAGGGTAGATTACTTCAAGCCATTGATCAATTAAAAATAGAAAAAGAGTTTTTGGAAAAAGAAAATGAGCACATATCCTTAGAACATTCACGTCTTAGTGAAATTATACACAAGATGGACAAAGTTAAGAAAAAACAAAGGCATTTTCCTAGAAAGAGATGCTATAAGTGTGGGAAACTCGGTCATATTCAATATGCATGTCACAGAAGCACAAAAACTAAACAAATCTGGGTTCCAAAAGCTGGACAGATGATTCCAGAAGCACACACTGCACTACACTCTAACAAAGAAGGACCCAAAAATTATTGGGGACCTAAAACCAAATGACATTTACAGGAAATAACCTCTGGAGCATCCGGTAACAAAAAGTGGATTCTCGATAGTGGATGTTCTCGACACATGACAGGTGATAAAACCAATTTTTCTGAAATTCAGGCTTATGAAGGAGGTAATGTAGTGTTTGCTGATAATACCAAGGGTAAGATAATTAGTAAAGGGGTCATTGGTACTAAAACTGGTCAATGCATTGAAAAAGTTTGGCTTGTTGAGGGTCTGGAACACAACCTTATAAACATTAGCCAACTATGCGATAGTGGATATGAAGTTAAGTTCAGTTCATCTAAATGTTGCATTATGAAAAATGGTGAAGTAATTTTCTCTGCTAATAGGGAGAGAAGCATCTATTCTTTTCTTATGCAAGATTTGTCTAACCAAAAAGTTTAGTGTTTAGCCGTATCAGATGATTCAAGTTGGACTTGGCACAGAAGAATGGGTCATGTCAACATGGATCTCATCTCCCATTTGACCAAAAAGGAATTAATCAAAGGCGTTCCCCAGCTTAAATTCGTCAAAGATAAGCCGTGCACAGCATGCCAAATAGGGAAGCAAGTTCGTTCCAGCTTCAAGACAAAGGACAATGTATCCACTAGCAGGCCTCTGGAACTATTGCATCTCGACCTTTTTGGACCAATGAGGACGCAATCCATGGGAGGTAAACGTTACGCTTTCGTTGTTGTTGATGACTTCTCTAGATATACCTGGGTACTTCTTCTTGCGCACAAAAATGAAGCTATAAGCTCCTTCATACCTCTTGTCAAAAGAATTCAAAATGATAAAAATCTGAGTGTTAAACGTATTCGCAGTGACCACGACACTGAATTTGATGAAAAGAAATTTACTAGTTTTTGTGAGGAAAATGGCTACTTTCATGAATATTCAGCTCCCAAAACCCCCCAGCAAAACGGGGTTGTGGAAAGGAAAAATCGCATTTTGCAAGAAATGGCTCGCACCATGATAAATGAGTTTGATTTGCCAAAATCTTTTTGGGGAGAAGCTGTTAATACTGCTTGTTATATTTTGAATAGAGTTTTTCTCATACCTATCATCAAGAAAACCCCTTACGAACTATGGCATGGTAGAACACCAAACATTTCTTACTTTCACGTCTTTGGTTGCAAATGCTACATTCTTAATGATAAAGATAACTTGGGAAAGTTTGACTCTAAATCTGATGAGGGTATTTTTGTGGGTTATTCAACTCATAGCAAGGCATACCGAGTTTTTAACAAATGCAAAAGAATTGTACAGGAATCAGTGCACGTTATATTTGATGAGACTGACCCGGTAGCCAAGGACACCTTGAGCATTGAAATTTCAGGTTACCCAGCTCCCACGGAAAAAGTTCCAGACGCTCCCGTGGAAGTTCCAGAAGCAAAAGAAAACAAAGATTCCAGTTCCGTAAAAGAAGAACAAACAAGGAAATTCAAACACGCATCTAGCCATCCTCTTGACAATGTCATTGGGGATATCAACACTAAAATGATGACACGATCTCAACGCATGGCCGAAAATAACGATAGCAGCAGTCATCAAGCACTCATCTCCACGATTGAACCCAGGAACATCAACGAAGCTCTTCAAGATGAATCATAGGTATCTGCCATGAAGGAAGAGCTCAGGCAATTTGACAAATATAGGGTCTGGAATCTAGTTGAAAAACCGAAAACTCACTCAGTCATTGGAACCAGGTGGGTATTTCGAAATAAGCTGGATGAAACAGGTAAAGTCACTCGGAACAAGGCCAGGCTCGTAGCCAAAGGGTACAGTAAACAAGAAGGTATCGATTTCGATGAGACCTTCGCTCCCGTGGCCAGGTTGGAATCTATTAAAATGTTACTTGCCTTTTCTTGCCTCAAGAACTTCACTCTTTACCAAATGGATGTCAAAAGCGCCTTTTTAAACGGATCCATTAGTGGAGAAGTGTATGTTCAACAACCCCCTGGGTTTGAGGATCATAATCACCCCGATCATGTCTATAAACTGAACAAGGCACTCTATGGGCTTAAACAAGGCCCCCGTGCATGGTATGATTATCTCAAAAACTATCTCTTGCTGAATCATTTCAATATTGGAACTATTGACACAACTTTTTTTGTCAAAAACAAAGATAAGGATCTTCTTGTCGTACAAATTTATGTCGATGATATTATCTTCGGAAGCACTAATAGTGTTCTCTGTCAAGAATTCTCTGATTGTATGCAACAGGAATTTGGGATGAGCCTCATGGGCGAACTAACATACTTTCTCGGGCTGCAAATCAGTCAACAAAGGAAAGGGATCTTTGTGGGACAAGAAAAATACACCAAAGAGATATTAGGCAAGTTCCAGATGAGTGACTGCAAACCCGCACCGACTCCTATGAGTCCTTCAACCAAACTGGAACCAGATCCTGAAGGAAAGGAAGTTCCAGAAAAGTTGTACCGAGGAATGATTGGAAATCTACTGTACCTAACAGCAAGCAGACCAGATATACTCTTTGCCATAACACTTTGTGCCCGCTTCCAATCCGCACCAAAAGAATCCCATCTCAAAGCAGTCAAACGCATCCCCCGGTACTTGAAAGGAACGACAGATTTTGGTCTCTCGTACCAGAAAACTGACACCATGAATCTTGTTGGGTTCTCGGATGCAGACTACGCTGGGTGTGTCATTGATAGGAAAAGTACCAGTGGGTCCTGTCAGCTCCTTAACAACTGTCTCGTCAGCTGGTCCAGCAAGAAACAAACTATTGTGGCTCTATCAACCACGAAAGCCGAATATATGGCCCTGGGTAGCTGCTGTGCACAATTACTTTGGATGAAGAGGACACTTTCGGATTTTGGTCTTCACTTTTCTAAAATACCTCTCTACTGTGATAATACCAGTGCCATCTGCATATCAAAAAACCCAGTTTTTCATGCCAAAACGAAACACATTGAAATCAAGCACCATTTCCTTCGTGACCATATCCAGAAAAATGAAGTTGAGATTTTTTATGTTAACACTCAAGAGCAATTGGCTGATATTTTCACGAAACCTCTTCTGGAAGACCAATTTTGCAACCTACGTTCCAAATCGGGAATTCATTCTTCCATATCAACTGCACGATTTATTTTTAGCAAGTTCTATTGTGTCGTTTTTTTTTTTCATCAATTTCTCGGCACAACATTCATTGCATCTTGAACATATTTACTCGATTACTTTTTGTGTATCTCTCTCTCTCCAGGAAATGAATCAACACTTCAAAGGATATATTGTGCATCTTTCCCAAATTATTGCCTAATTCACTCTCTTCCCTCAGAACTCTCATCCAAACATGACCAAGAGAAAAACCCTAGCCATCACTCCCGCTAACCTTCGTCGTTCCCGACGAAAGGGGTCTCAAGCCACGCTGGAGATTTTGTACTTGGTTACAGAATCTGATGAAGAGCTCTCCGCTGAGATTATGACCTCGGCGGACTCTCTCCACACTCTGGCGAAAGCTCGGCCGCCTCCGTCCTCTATTGATGCTCTACCCAGCACTCTAAAGTTTCGGGGTGAGGCGGAAGAAGCGCTCTACAACAAGTTTTTTCAGACTCTGGAGGTAAATCCGGGTAGATCTGTGGATTTCAACAGTCTTCCTCCCTCGCTAGCCCTGGACAAACTGAAAGCTGTTGGGCTGGACACTGTGCTCGCGATCCACGTTCCTGCTTTTCCACCTCTGGTAAAATTTTTCTATGCTAATGCTATCTTTTTCGAGATTATTGAGACGAAGGAAATTTCTATTGAATCTACTGTTCTGGGTCGGACTGTAAGGTTTTCTTCTGACATTAAAATTCCTAGTGGTGGTGAGAAGTTCTATGGGTTTGGAAAGGAGGCTGATGTTGAAAAGTTGGAAGATGCAAGGAAAATTTTCTGGCCGGAAGGCTCTACGGTTGATCTGGGAAAGGGTGAAGGGTTACATTCTCTCAAAACTGTGGAGATGTTCTTTTTACTCAAAATTATCAACATGACTCTCTTGTCTGCCCCTGTTCTTAGTGGAAATCACTCCATTAACTTGTCTTATATCTCTGCTTACCTGCTTTACAAGATCTACAATTGTGAGTTGCTTGATTTCGGGTATTTCTTTCTCAAGAATATTCAGCATTACTTTATCAATCGCAAAGCCAATTTGCCTTATGGTATGTTGATCTCCCATCTCCTTGGGGTTGCTGGGGTCCTACTCTGCAAAGAGTATGTGGAGAAGGACAAATGCAGCAAGGTCATCGACCTGAAGAGCTTAGCCAAGATGCAGGTTCATGTGACCGAGAATGGAATCTGGTATAGGGGTCCTAAGCTTGCCAACTCAACTGATCCACCTTCTACGTCGTCAGGGGCTCAACAACCGTCACAAGAACTCCTCCTTACAGAAATCGCCTCGCTCCGTTCACAGCTAACTGCCATAGAAGCTTGCATGACATCTAAGCTCTCTACACTGCAGGATTCCCTCCAGGTCATCAGCTCCGCTATGCCTTTTGTTGCTGAAGGGGGAGAAGAAGTCAAAGCAGATGCAGACACAACTGACAACATTCAGCCTTAAGGGGCCAGCTTTAGCCTTTATTTTTAGCACTTCCCTGAACTTTTTTTTTGTCCCTTAAAACTCTTATTTGGGTCTGTAACTTCTTAAAACCATATACTCTTGGTTCCATTGCAATACATGTTTATACAGGCTCTTTGACAGGGGGAGTTGCTGTAACTAAGTCTACATCTCCTATTGGCCAGGGGAGACTTACCTCCTATGCATATTTTTTCATCAACAAAAGGGGGGAGAATGTTGGGTATAAATTGCTTTTGTTGATTCTTTTTATTTTCTGCTTTCCGTTTATATCTTGCAGGAATGGTGATGGCAAGTTCCAGTCAATCTCCAAGATTGGTGGACCAAAGGATCAAATCTTCAATCACATTATTCTAGGAGAACCTTCAGCAATCAAAGCAACAACCTACATGGCAAGAAGTAATTCCCAACGTCTAGTGTGTTCAAAATTTCATTATATAAAAGAAGACCTCAAGGAACCAAGAAGGATTAAGTCTTTTGGCCCTTCTGAGCAAGACTAAAGCTTTAGTGCATTCATACGAATCCGAGTGATTCAGTTGTATTTGTGTTAGAATCCGAGTGATTCAGTGTTTTGTGAGACTTTGCTCTCTGGTTTACACAATTTGTATTCTCTGGAACCATCTTCTGTTAGTTCCAGAGACAAAGTATTATCTTCCTTAGTGTGTGTAGGTGAGATTAATAAGTGCGTGAGACTTATTTATCTCATCGTGTGTTGGTGTAAGAGATTACAAGGTATTTCTTGTAATCTCCAAGTACTTAATATAAATATCTTTGAAAACTCCCATGCTCACAATTTGGGGACCGGAGTAGGCTTGCCGAACCTGTATAAATCGCACATGTCACTTTTATTTCTGCCTTATATTCCATTCTTACAGTTTCTAAGGTTCTATTTAATCAACTGGAACTATCGCTACTGTGTCTCAGTATTTAAGCCATAAAGTTGCTTGTGTCAGTTCATACGGATATGTGATCCTATGAATGTTCAAGCAAGAGAAAGTTTTTACATACTTCATCATTCATTTGAATGATTACTCTAGAATACAGATATGTTAATTTGATGAGACTTAAGTCTGTAATTTTGAAGAGTTCAAGGAATATAAGACTAAAGTCAAAGAGTCAAATTAGAAAGCATATCAAGGCACTTCGATTAGATCGAAGTAGTGATAAGTATCTATGTTCAGAGTTAAATAGAGTTTCTCAAATGAGATTAGATCTCAACTATCTGTATAAGATACGTCCTAGCAAAGATGTATTGCAGAAGGGAGAAATAGAACTCTGATAATGACATGAAGAGTCATGCTACCCTACGAAGTTCGTTTTGGGATTTTACGCTCAAAACGACAATGCACATTAAATCTATTTCTGTCTAAGTCAGTTCCTAAAACACTGATGGATCTGTAGCTAGGGTGAAACCCTGTATCTCTTATCTTCGAATTTGAGGTAGCCTGATCCACGAGTTATGGGTGGATCCTGACAAGTTAGAATAAAGAACAAAGGTTTACCTGTTCTAAGATTATCCTAGAAGAACAAGAGGTGGTACATTTTGTAATTTGAGAAATCACAAAAGATGTTTGTGAATATATCAAAAATAATTTCATAGATAACCACAAAGGGTGGAGGCAAAGTATTGTTAAAAGAAATAACAGTATTAGGTTCTGATTTCCATACACCCGTGATAATTGAAAAAGTATTAGATACATGTGATGTACCAAATACAACATGTGATGTAGAGACATGTACACGAGAGCATCATTGTAGTGGGAGGATTATCAGGACACCTGACAAGATACCTAAGATTAACCCAAGTGATTGAATCTAACATATCTGATCCTATCATGTGTAATGAAGCTGTAGAAGATATAGACGCTGACCGTTTGGTCAATATCCATGGAATCTAAGTTAGAATCTCTGTGTTCTAAAAAAGTCTTCAACTTGTAGAAACGCCTGAAGGCATTAAACCCTATTAGATACAATTGGGTTCTACAAGATGATAAAAGGAGAAATGGACAAAAGTAGAGGCTTTAAAGCAAAGCTTATGGCAAGGGATTTTACCCAGAAAGAAGAAATCATTTATGAGATCTTCTCGTCTATAACAGTGCTTAAGTCCATTAGCCTCTCCATTTTATCTCATTATCGATTATGAGATTAGATAAATGGATGTAAAGACTATGTTCTTGAACGGGCAACTTCAAGAAGAGGAGCTACATGGTACAACCTGAAGGCTTCACAGTCAGAAATCAGGTGCATATAATACAAGCTTAATAGATCGATTTATGATCTTAAGCAAGCGTCTAGATTATGGAGCATCAGAATTATAAGGCAATTTAGATTCTTTGGATTTGTATAATTGCCTGATGAACCATGAAGTGTACAAAATGACATCATGATTGCGTTGTACCA
This sequence comes from Lantana camara, assembly GCA_037501455.1. Classification (NCBI taxonomy): domain Eukaryota; kingdom Viridiplantae; phylum Streptophyta; class Magnoliopsida; order Lamiales; family Verbenaceae; genus Lantana; species Lantana camara. The sequence continues at coordinate 103,475,272 of CM074863.1, read as the reverse complement.
TTCTCACTGTGTACGTAATTAATATTTTGCTCATTGGGAATGATGCAAGAATTTTGTCAGTGGTCAAGATTCGGACGTCAAATCATTTTGACAGGAAAAGACCTATGTGAGACCGATGTTATTCCAAGGATCAGACTTTTGTCGCGATCATAGGAATGAGGAGATTGGTTTATCACAAGAAGCATATATAGATAAGATGCTGGTAAGGTATAATATGACAAATTCCAAGAAAGGTTCATTACCTTTTAGATATGGAATTTATCTATCTCGGGATCAGTGTCCTGAGACAACTGAAGAGATAGAAGACATGATTAGAGTTTCGCAGCGGAAGCTTTATGTATGTCATATTATGTACAAGGCCAGTTGTTTATTATGAAATAGGTCTAAGTCAGCAGCTAATAGTCAAACCCTAGAATCTGACACTAGGTAGTAGTGAAAGTATATATTGGAGTACTTGAGAAGGACCCAAGACTCTATGCTTGTCTACCATAGTGATGAGCTCATTTCAATAGAGTGCACAGATTCGGATTTACAATCTGATTTGTATTCTAGATGTTTGACATCATAATACATGTTTACTCTAGAAAGAGCAACCGTTAATTGGAGAATGTTAAGCAGACTTGTATTGCTTACACCGCCATGGAAGTCAAATACATGGTAGCTTGAGAAGCAACCAGTTAGATGTATTGTATTCATGATTTCCTAGTTGTTGGCTCTAAGAAACATCTGATAGATTCCTTCACTAAGGTATTGGCGTAAAAGAGTGCAAAACGAGTTTTGACACTCGTGTGGAAGGAATAAGACTTAGATGTGTAGCCAAATTGAATTTAGGGCAAGTGGGAGATTGTTGGGAATAGTGCCCTGAAAATTTAATTTGTTGAATTAATTAAACTGAATTTACAGCGAGTTGTGAGTATTTCACATATTAATAATTAATGACGTGTGATGGTATTCTCATATGAAATGTGTTTCATAGGAAAAGACTTTGAATACCGAAATCACGTGTCATTAAAGTTCTAGTCGGTAAGATAAGAATATGTTCTTATCAAGACTATAACGTGGTAATATAAGATGATTAGTCTTTCGTCATAGGGAATGGTTATTCCAATTATAACACGTTGATGATTTTCAATAGGATTGGAAACATCGAACTGGACCACTGAGATTGTTCATTTTATACTGCTATCTAAAAATGAATAAAATCTCAGGAAGCATTGTACTCTTAATTCTGATAATATTTCGGCTTTCGGCATCTAGTGTTAGTCACTGTAACATACTTGAAGTGAGGTCTCGGTAGCGGGTGGCCAAAATACTTTGTATGATTCGGTGACAACATGAAATGTGCTAAAGAGTTATATTGATCAAGGAATCTGTGGCCTTACTGGAAGGTAAAAGATATCCTTGAAATAGATTTGCAAAAGTTCGAATTAAGACTTTGGCCAAAGCACTTCGCGTGATATGTCACTGAAGTTGTATGTTGAATGTGTTTCACATACAGAGAATTTGAACTTAAGGCGAATCAATAAATTCCAAATTAGAGATGAAAAATAAATGATAGTAGTTGCAATTTATTTTTCATGGATATCTACACGGAGGAGTAAAATGTGAAATTATTCTAGATCGATAAATTCGTGAATAATTTAACTAATTTTAGAGTGCAACAATATTTATTTAGTGGAATTAAATATTGTTAAACGGTAATTAATTATTGTCATGAGATGATAATATATTAATCCGTTTGGAGCTAAAATTAATTAGTCCTGCAGGTCCCCCTACAAGCCCCAATTAAAAAACCCGAAGAGAAAATATTAAAAGGAGAAAGAGAAATGATTTTTCAAAGTGTTTGAAAATAGCCAAGGGAAGTTCCAAAGAGTTGGAAATGCCCGGAATTTTATTTTGGAGAAAATAAAATTTAAATTTAAAAAAAAAAAATTGGATGACGTGGCAGCTGATGTGGCAATCCACGTGGCATGCCATGTCAGTAGATGGGTCCCAGGTGGCGCTGACTGGGCACCGCGTGGCGCACCACGTGGACGGATAGGATCGCGCCACGTCAGTGCCCGTAAACGGCCCAGATGAGATCGGACCGAGTCAGTCAAACGGGTCAGGGCCGATCAACGGCTCGGGTCGAATCCGGATAGGGTCGAAAACCCGGGTCTAGATAGGGCCAGACCCGGACACGTGGCAGCACAGGAATCCGCCACGTCGCGATTAAACCCTAGCCGCGAGTGGAATACACGCGCCGGGTTGTGGCGGCGCGTGCCAACTCCGATTGGCGCGTGGCCAGTGGCGTTTGATTCGTGGTGAAGAGACTTCAACGTGATGCCCTCATATTCTGTCAATTTTGCAAGTGGCAGTGCGAAATGACCAAAATACCCTTCCACTTATGCTTAAAATGACTGTTTTGCCCTCGGGTTTTTGCCCATAAATAGGCTGACCCCCTCCCTCGTTTCTCATAACATTTTGGGAGAGGTTTTGGCTAGTTCTTAGCTTTGAAACCATATCCCTTTTCTCCTAGTTAATTCCAATTGATTTTGGAATTAATTTTAATTAAGTGTTTATATAAAACGCCTAATTTCAGGAGAATAAACCCTGACAAGGGTTTTCTAGTTTAAAGTTTATTTTCTCTAAGTATTTAGAGAAATAATTTCCGAGCCCACACTCCGAGGGTGTCCCTGGGGTTATTGCAGGGAAGCTCTGCCGGTTTCACGAGGAGATCGGGTATCGGATTCTCGGGAGGAGAATTCGGGAGCTGGAAAAATGCCGTTAGATAGCCATGTTTGCAGTACGGTAATATTTTACAGTTGTTTTATTTTAAGCATGATAAATTATGTGCTCTTTGTTAGGAATAGTGCCCTAAAAAGCCGATTGTATATCCGCTTTGTGCTTTTCCTTATTGTAATCACAGACAATCTTTAAATGATATAACAAATTAAGGCAACAATTCTTTATATGCTCTTGTTTGGTATGCGATTACTTTATCTGTGCATGTATGAGAACTCCCCTAATCCTGATGACTTTAGGACTCTACCATTTAGGTGAAATGGTTCATGAAACGAGCCCTATATCACATAAGTCATGATTAGTAAAATACTCCAAGCCGATGAGTCCTACCGACAGTGGGAGTATAAACCTGACTCCTCTAAGGCTTGCTTGTGGGATCACGCCCTTAAGAAGGACCACCTTGTTTCATGTAGGTGCAAAGTGTATAGTTGATACGTACGTGATACATGAGGGTGCTTACTTTAATAAGTAAGTTCACTGAGGTGCCCCGTGTGAGAACATTCCTAAATGGGAAAGGAAGTTTCTATTTCAGGAAATAGAAACTTCCAGATTATGAAATATCTCACGAGTCATTGATGTGATTAATTGATTCTTAGACTTGAGGTTCCATGTCACTTTATGTGTTAACTCTGTAGTCCTTGGTATAAGCTTTAAAGGGTGTCGCCATAGACAACTGATTCAAGGTTTATGCTGGGGCTGCACAAGTGATTCATGAAAGTGAATGAGAATCAAGAAAGGACCTACACTTGCATTTTCAAGGTGATCTCATATTGTGTAAGTCATTCATATGCCATATGGAGTCCTTGGCCAAGGCAGTAGATCAAGACATCAAGAAAAGGGTTTCTTGGATTGAGATCAAATGGATATGAAATGCACTTAGCTTTAAGACCGGATTATTAGGGTTCTGATTATTCCCTTACCCTAGATCTTGGTTGAGAGATAGTAAGTAGGAGGATTGTATCTCACATGAATCAATGACTTGAAGGTTCTGCCGAATCCGAACATTCCAATTCAGCTAGGGGTTAAACACCGGTTGCTAGACTATGGTCGTTTAATCTGTGGACTGATTAATTAATTAGTGAATTAATTAATTAGGGTCACTGCTAATTGAATTGAGAACCTAAAGGGTCATACACAACAACTTGGTTACATGAGTTGAGGCTTGAAAATGATTAAACGAGTTAATCGAGCCTAAGGGGTTCCACACGTGTGAAATCACACGTGTGGTTCACGTGACTAGACACGTGTCAATGTGACACGTGTGCCACACGTGTAAATATATATATTGTATATATATTAAATAATTAAATGTGTTAATTATTTAATAGACTTTGGTTTAATTTTAAATTAAAAAGAAAGTCTAATTTTGGAGAAAATAATCTAGTTAATTAATTATGAATTAATTAATTAGATAAAATAAGTTATTTATTTTAAATAAGTAAAGTATAATAATATCCAAAAGGGTTTGGATATTTTAGCTCTCTTGAAAGTTAATTTGAATTAGAATTCAAAGTTAAAGTCAAAATTACTTGATGATTAAGTAATAGGAGAGATAGAGACCAAATCCTTAGTCCATAAGGATTAGGATTTTCGGTCCTCTCCCTCTTATAAATAGGGGAGCTCGAGCTCCCCTTTGAGAGTAATTGAGAATTCTTTTGGTTCATGTGTTGAACACCTTCCCTTCTCCAAGATCAAATAAACCCTAGGTTAAGCCTAAACACTAACTAGAGAACTAGCATCCTTACTAGTTAGATTGTGATTAAGTTGGTGGACTATCTCTAGAGAGCTTCAAGTTAGAAGTTTGAAGATTCGAGCTTTACCAAGGAGAGGGGATCAAGCCGCGAGAAGAGCGTTCTTGGGTGGCCTGAAACGCTTCAAGAAAGAATATAAGAAAAGTAAGTTTTTTATTTCTACGAATTTGGATACACGATTGCAAGCCTAAGATCCTTTTGTTGGAAATTTTTTTTAAATTTTCGCTGCTTTTCTGATTCTGTTTTCCAACAAGTGGTATCAGAGCCACCTCGTTAATCGTGTTTCTGATTCGTCTCAATTATTCTGAATTTGGTAGAAATTCATAGGCTTGATGCGATTGAGTATTTGTAATTGTTTTAGAAAGCCTGAATTACGAAACTGTATTTTTTCCTGAAAGTTTCTGAAAATTGATTTTTACCAAATTTAATTTTTGAAAACAATTTTAGATTTGAAACTGTATAAACTGTTTTTGGATTTCTTGGATTGGTTTTACTTCTGAACGAAAACACGGAACGAAAAGGCTGGGTTACGAACATGCGAAACCCCGCGCGCTAAGGCGTCGCACGCGGGGGCTTCGCGCGCCGCCGCCCGCCTCTCCTAGGCGCGCGCAAGCCCCAGCGCCTACCCCTCCCGCAACCGCGCGGGAGGTGTTCCGGGCGCACCTGCCGAGACGGCCGTCCATCTCGCCCAGGCCCGCCCGCATGCGAGCGGGATGACCGCGCGCACTCGTATGGCCTTGGCCGAGGCGCGCACGTGTGCGAGCCGCATGCGTGTGGTCTCCTTTCGCGTACGGGCCCCATTTTCTTCGTAATCCGTTTTCGTATTTCGTGCAATCCAGTCCTAATTTTTATTTTTAATTTTAAAATTTTATTTTAAATATTTATTTTAATTTTTGAATAAAACTTAAAATTGGGATTTTTTGAGAAATAGAAACGGTTTATATTTTGGGAAAATACACTTTTATAAAATTATTAATTTTCAGAAATTAATTGGAATTTTATTTGTTTTGTTAATTTGGGATTTATTGAAAACTTTTATAAACAAGACTCGCATCAAGTCGTGTTTTAAGTCATTAGGGCTTGAAACGAGAATTTTAATTTATTGGCTAAATTTAAATTCTCGCAAAAGCATGTTAGGTGATCATGGGTTTAGATCTATTTATGGCTTTAATTTATGCACATGGATGGTTTAAATTGGGGTTGGAGCCCTATAGTTGCGTTTTTCAATTGAGGTTGGAGCCTCACTTATGTGCGTACTGTTATGTGATTTATTATGTGGCTTTCCATATTACTGTTTTTTAGGCCGGGGTATGCCCCGTGTAATTGTCTAAGGTCAATATGAAGATTGAGCCTTATTACTTTATGTCTTTTTCTTTTAATTTGAGAGTAGAGATAGCTGGTGAGGTTTTATTTTCATTTTGGAGACAATGCACCCAAGGAGTAAGATGTACCACATTCAAGTAACAAGGAGGCCATAAGTGAAGACCCCTCAAAGTGTTAGGGAGGGGAATCTCAATTGTTAAATGTAATAGAGATAGGGCTCGTATTTTGCTACCGCTTTCCCTTATGTGATTTAAACTGTTTATGTGGCATGTATGTTAGAACTTGTGATTGTGGAGTGGCTCCCACATATCACGCATAAGATAGGTAGAACCTATGACCATTACATGTTAGTATCATGCTAGGACATGTTATTTGTTTATGCGCATGTTTGAAATGCATTTAAGTGTACTTGCATTAATCAAGACTAATAAAATTGGATAACATATATGTTGGTGAGGTCGAACAGGACAACTCTCCGGTTAATTCAAAAATTCCCAATAAATATTAAGCTAATTTCGAATAAATAGGTGTTTAATTCGAGATGCAAATTTTGAATAAAACTCCTAGCATTCCATCAATAGGTTTTAAGTTTAGTAAGTGAAGCTAGTTATTGTCCGCGAGTCATGGGATAGCTAGTGGAGCTTATTAGTTCTTAGTTACCTAATTGATCATTTTAAATGATCAATATTTCGTGATCAATTTTGGCAAGGGCAATGTCCGCGAGTCGTGGGTCGTTCGAACTAAGTTTTGATCATGATCTTATGATTGATGGGTCTAGCTTAACACCTAAGTAAATATGGATGTCGCACGAGTCGTGGGTCCATATTAAAAGATAGGTGATGCAAAAACAATTACTAAGAGTTCTAAAGGTGTTAGAATTGTTAAGTTGTACCTACCAGGGTTCTTACTTAGAATGTCCGCGAGTCATGGGTTCGAGGTAAAATGCCTAGGATCTTAGTACCCATTGGGAAACGTGTTCCTCTTAGATCTTTGGGAATTATAGATCTTTGAAAAGCAGTGGGAGCTACACTAGATTAAAGACCTTATCTTTTGTATATCGTTATAATTCAGCATGCTCACTAGTTCTCTGTTTACCATTAAAGTCGTAGATTCTGTGATTCTCTACGTGTTTTGAAATGGCAACCAAAAACCCTCTTGTATCGATCCTCGAGTCAAACAAGTTGACTGGTCCCAACTATTCTGATTGGCTGAGGAATCTAAAAATCATTTTAGATTCTGAGAAGAGAACTTATGTTCTCTTCGAAGGGGAGCCTAGTCCCGAAGGGGATGCTCCCACTCGGGCCTAGCGGGACGCGATCCAGAAGTGGAAGATGATAATCTTCAAGCCCATTGCCTTATGTTGGCTAACATGTCTCCGGACTTGCGAAGACAACATGAGGCCATGGAATTTGCTTGGGAGATTTACGACCACTTAGAGCAACTTTACCGCCCTCATGAACGTGTTACAAGGTATAACACTTCAAAGGAATTGTTCCACTTGAGAATGAGGGAAGGTTCAAGTGTCCATGAATATGGACTCAAGTTTCTCGCCCTTACTGAGAAACTTGCTTCCATGGACATGCCACTAAAAGAAGAGCTTTCAGTGGATTTGTTGCTAGCCTCGCTCCCACCATCATTCAACCCATTTGTCCTTAACTTCAATATGAATCATGCTCATGCTACTGTAGCTGAGCTGATTAGTCAGCTTGTGACTCCTGAAAGAACGATCAAGAAGGACAATAAGGTTTTGATGGTGAATGCTCCATCTTTCTCTTCTGGGCCTTCTAAAGGTAACGGCAAGAAAGCCCAAAAGAAGAAGAAGAAACCCCTTAGGCCCACTGGTGGTGTTACGAAGGGGAAGGCCCAAAAGAAGAAGCGTGATCAGAAAGAGGATGTTTGCTTTCATTGTGGCAAACCGGGACATTGGAGGAGAAACTGCCCAGAGTACAAGGCTACTCTGAAGAAAGGTATGTTCCTCATTGAAATAAATCTTTCTATTAATTCTAGTTCTTGGGTACTTGATATCGGTTGTGGAACTCATATCTGTAATGATGTACAGATGCTAAGTGAGGTCCAACAACTCAAAGAAGGAGAATGTGTCTTGAAGATCGACGATGGCTCAAATGTTGAAGCTCGAGCTTTAGGTACAATTAGATTAGATTTAGGTAGTTTTGAGTTAGTCTTAAATAAAGTCCTTTATGTATCGAGCATTATTCGTAATATAATTTCAGTTCCAATATTAGATTGTGAAGGTTATGAAACTTATATTAAGAATGGTAAATATTTTATCAAACGAAACAACTCTTCCGTTCACATCGGTACTCTAAGTAATGGACTTTATCTAACTCAAAATATCAATATTATGAATATATAACGAGAAACGAAGCGTAAGAGAGATGACAAAGTTTCAGCTCTTTTATGGCACGCTAGATTATGACACATTTCCAAGAACAGAATTAGCAAGATAAACACTTTAGTATCATTCTCTGAAAATGATCTCAAAGAGTTAACTTCTTGCGAATCCTGTCTCAAAGGAAAAATGTCCAAAGTTCCTTTTAAAGGGACTGTAGAACGTGCCACTGAGGCCTTAGATTTGATCCATTCTGATGTTTGTGGACCGCTTAGTGTAAGCACTAGAAACAATCATCAGTATTTCATAACCTTTACCGATGACTTTAGTCGATATGGTTATGTATACTTAATGAAGTATAAATCTGAAGCTTTTGAGAAATTCTTAAAATTTCAAAAGGAGGTTGAGAACCAAACTGGTCACAAGATCAAAGCACTTCGATCTGATCGAGGAGGCGAGTATCTTAGTGAAGAATTCCTAAGTCATCTCAAAGATAATGGGATTATCTCTCAGTGGACTCCTCCGGGAACTCCTCAGCTTAATGGAGTTTCTGAGACAAGGAATCGAACCCTACTCGATATGGTTTGTTCCATGATGAGTTTCACTGACTTACCACCTTCTTTCTGGGGTTATGCCCTAGAAAGTGCAGCAAAGATTTTGAATCTAGTTCCCTCTAAGTCAGTCCCTAAAACACCCTATAAAATGTGGCATGGTAAAATCCCTAGTTATTCTTACTTAAGAATTTGGGGTTGTCCTGCTTACGTGAAGAGGATAGTGGGAGATAAGTTAGAATCTCGTTGTAACTTATGCTACTTTGTAGGTTATCCTAAGGAATCCATAGGATACTACTTCTATGATCAATCTGAGCAAAAGGTGTTTGTTTCCAGAAATGCTACTTTTCTGGAGGAACCGTTCCTTAAAGAAAAGAAAGGCAAGATCATAGAATTAGAAGAAGTACAAAGTGAACCCACACCACCCACTGAAGAAACGTCCACTTCTGATCAACCACAACCAATCAGGAATTTCGATACACATGTAAATCCTCCTCTAAGACGTTCTGAACGCACTCCTAGACAGCCGGAGAGATGGTATGGATTCTTTCATGAAATCTCCCAAAAGGATAATGATCCTTTAACATATGAGGAGGCACTTTCAGATTCTGACTCTGAATAATGGATTGAAGCCATGAAATCCGAAATGGAAGCCATGAACTCCAACCAAGTTTAGACCTTGGTAGATTTGCCAGGTGGGGTCAAACCCATAGGTTGCAAATGGATCTTTAAGAGAAAGCTTGGAGTTGATGGAAGCATTGTAGCCTACAAAGCAAGACTGGTTGTAAAAGGATTCAATCAAAGACCCGGCGTAGACTTTGATGAAACTTTTTCACCAGTTGCAATGCAAAAGTCTATTCGGATCATGCTTGTCATTACTGCATATTATGACTATGAGATATGGCAAATGGATATGAAAACTGCCTTTCTCAATGGTGACATTGATAAAGACATTTATATGGAACAACCCATAGGTTTCACATGCAGTGGGAGTGAGAAAAAGGTTTGCAAACTCCAAAGATCAATCTATGGATTGAAACAGTCTTCTAGGAATTGGAATATTCGATTTGATGAATCAGTCAAAGTGTTTGGCTTCATTCAAATTTCGAATGAATCATGTGTGTATAGAAAGGAATTAGAGACCTCAGTGCAATTCTTAGTACTTTATGTTGATGACATCCTTCTTATTGGGAATTCGAAGGATGACATGAAAGTGACTAAGTTATGGTTATCGAACCAATTCGAGATGAAAGATCTTGGTGATGCGTCATATATCCTTGGAATTAAAATCTATCGAGATAGATCTAGAAGGTTGATAGGACTATCACAGTCTATGTACATTGACAAAGTGTTGAAGAGATTCAATATGGAGTCAACAAAGGTTAAGAACCTTCTTATGAACGTAAGAACATATCTTTCCAAGAAGATGTGTCCTAAGACTAACCTTGAGAAGGAAAGAATGACTCATACACCTTATGCATCAACAATAGGTAGCATAATGTATGCAATGTTATGTACTCGACCGGATGTGGCTTATGCACTTAGTGTAACAAGTCATTTCCAATTTGACCCTGGAGATGGTCACTAGGCTGCCGTGAAGAATATTCTTAAGTACTTGAAAAGTACTAAAGATTTATTCTTAGTTTACGGAGGTTAGAAAGATCTTACTGTCGAAGAATACTGCGATGCAAGCTTTGCATCTGACTTAGATGATTTTAAGTCAATGTCAGGATACATTTTCTGCCTAAACGGCGGAGCAGTGAGTTGGAAGAGTTCCAAGCAAACTGCCACTGCAGATTCGACCACTGAGGTCGAATACTTGGCTGCAAATGATGCAGCTAAGAAAGGTGTTTGGATTAGAAACTTCATTCAAGAGTTGAATGTTGTTCCTAGCATGAAAGACCCCATTAATGTGTTTTGTGACAACACTTGGGCGGTTGCTCAAGCAAGAGAACCAAGATCTCACCAACGGACCAAGTACATTATGAGAAAGTATCACCTAATCCGTGATATTATCAAAAGAGGAGATGTGCAAATTGAGAGGGTCACATCAGCAGAGAACGTGGCAGATCCACTTACTAAACCCCTTAGTCGAGAAGCTTTCCAAGGACATCTTCAGAAGATGGGTCTTAGAGTAGCTTTAGAATGGCTTTGACGGGCAAGTGGGAGATTGTTAGGAATAGTACCCTAAAAAGCCGATTGTATATCCGCTTTGTGCTTTTCCTTATTATAATCACAGACAATCTTTGAATGATATAACGAATTAAGGCAACACTTCTTTATATGCTTTTGTTTGGTATGCGATTACTTTATCTGTGCATGTATGAGAACTCCCCTAATCCTGATGACTTTAGGACTCTACCATTTAGGTGAAATGGTTTATGAAACGAGCCCTATATCACATAAGTCATGATTAGTAAAATACTCCAAGCCGATGAGTCCTACCGACAGTGGGAGTGTCAACCTGACTCCTCTAAGGCTTGCTTGTCGGATCACGCCCTTAAGAAGGACCACCTTGTTTCATGTAGGTGCAAAGTGTATAGTTGATACGTGCGTGATACATGAGGGTGCTTACTTTAATAAGTAAGTTCACTGAGGTGCCCCGTGTGAGAACATTCCTAAATGGGAAAGGAAGTTTCTATTTCAGGAAATAGAAACTTCCAGATTATGAAATATCTCACGAGTCATTGATGTGATTAATTGATCCTTAGACTTGAGGTTCCATGTCACTTTATGAGTTAACTCTGTAGTCTTTGGTATAAGCTTTAAAGGGTGTCGCCATAGACAACTGATTCAAGGCTTATGTTGGGGCTGCACAAGTGATTCATGAAAGCGAATGAGAATCAAGAAAGGACCTACACTTGCATTTGCAAGGTGATCTCTTATTGTGTAAGTCATTCATATGCCATATGGAGTCCTTGGCCAAGGCAGTAGATCAAGACATCAAGAAAGGGTTTCTTGGATTGAAATCAAATGGATATGAAATGCACTTAGGTTTAAGACCGGATTATTAGGGTTCTGATTATTCTCTTACCCTAGATCTTGGTTGAGAGATAGTAAGTAGGAGGATTGTATCTCACATGAATCAATGACTTGAAGGTTCTGTCGAATCCGAACATTCCAATTCAGCTAGGGGTTAAACACCTGTTGCTAGACTATGGTCGTTTAATCTGTGGACTGATTAATTAGTTAGTGAATTAATTAATTAGGGTCACTGCTAATTGAATTGAGAACCTAGAGGGTCACACACAACAACTTCGTTACATGAGTTGAGGCTTGAAAATGATTAAACGAGTTAATCGAGCCTAAGGGGTTCCACACGTGTGGTTCACGTGACTGGACACGTGTCAATGTGACACGTGTGCCACATGTGTAAATATATATATTGTATATATATTAAATAATTAAATGTGTTAATTATTTAATAGACTTTGGTTTAATTTTGAATTAAAAAGAAAGTCTAATTTTGGAGAAAATAATCTAGTTAATTAATTATGAATTAATCAATTAGATAAAATAAGTTATTTATTTTAAATAAATAAAGTATAATAATATCCAAAAGGGTTTAAATAAAGTATAATAATATCCGTCGCACAACCGCCCACGACGCCTGCCGGGTGCGCCTGTTCACCTGTCCCGCAACCGCGCGGGACAGTCGCCCAGTAGTTCCCGCATCGTTGCGGGAGCGTCTGCCCAGGGACGTGCGGGACTACCCGTCCACGCCGCGCTCGATGTGCGCAAGGGCGCGCTCAAGCTGGCGGCAATTGCTGTCGGGCCTGTGTTTCGTGTTCTTTGTTTTTTTGGGTTTTGGTCCTTAAAATCCTGATTTAATTTTATCTTTTAAAATCGGTTTTTATTAAAATAAAATTATTTTAAAATTTTGATTAAATTGGGATTTTGAGAAATTAATACGATTTAAATTTTGGGAACATTACAAAATTTATTTTCTGTAAATATTGAAAGAATAAAATTATTAATTTTCAGAAATTAATTAAAATTTTATTGGTTTATTGTTTTTTCGGGTTTTATAGAGTAGGCTCTTGAGTAAGAATTGCATCTAAGTCGTGTTTTAAGTCATTAGGGCATAAAGCGAGAATTTTAATTTATTGGTTAAATTTGAATTCTTGCAATTTATGCATGTCTGGTGATCATGGGTTTAGACTTGTGTATGGTTTTAATTTATGCACATGGATGGTTTAAATTGGGGTTGGAGCCCCATAGTTGCGTTTTTCAATTGTGGTCGGTGCCCCACTTATGTGCGTACGGTTATGTATTTTTTTTGTGGCTTTCCATATTACTATTTTTTAGGCCGGGGTATGCCCCGTGTAATTGTCTAAGGCCAATATAAAGATTGAGCCTTATTACTTTATGTCTTTTTCTTTTTATTATAATTTGAGAGTGGAGATAGATGGTGATGTCTTTTTCTTTCATTTTGGAGACAATGCACCCATGGAGTAAGATGGATCCACACAACAAGTAACAAGATGGAGGCCATAAGTGAAGACCTCTCGAAGTGTTAAAGAGGATTTCTATTATTGTAACAGATAGGGCATCGTATTTTGTTTCCAATTCCCTTATATGATTTAAACTGTTTTATATGGCATGTATGTTAGAACTTGTGATTGTGGAGTGGCTCCCATATATCACGCATAAGATAGGTAGAACCCATGATCATCACATGCTAGTATCATGCTAGGACATGTTATCTGCTAAGTGCTTGTGTAAAATTCATTTAAGTTGTACTTGCTTTAACCAAGACTAATAAAATTGGATAACATATATGTTGGTGAGGTCGAACCGGACAACTCTCCGGTTACATCGAAAATTCCTACTTAATATTAAGCTCATTTTCGAAAATAGGTGTCTAATTCAAGGTGTAAACTTTGAATTAAATTCCTAGCATTTCATCAATAGGATTAAAGTTTAATAGGGGAAGCTAGTTACTGTCCATGAGTCGTGGGGTGGCTATGTGAAACCTATTAGTTCTTAGTTTCCTAATTAATCATTTTTAAATGATTAATATTTCGTGATCAATTTTAGAAAGGGCGATATCCGCGAGTCGTGGGTCGTTCGACCTAAGTTTTGATTATGATCTTATGATTGATGGGTCTAGCTTAACGCCTAAGTAAATATGAATATCGCACGAGTCGTGGGTCCATATTGAAAGATAGGTGATGCAAAAACATTACTAAGAATTGCACTGAATTGGAATTGGTAAGTCGTACCTACCTTAGGCTTTATTAAGAATATCCATGAGTCGTGGGTTCGAGATAAAGTTCTTGGGATCTTAGTACCCATTGGGAAAACAAGTTTCCTCTAAGATCTTAGGGAATTGTAGATCTTCTAAAAATAGTGGGAGCTATATAGATTAAAGACCTAATCTCATGTATATTGTTATTATTCAGCATGCTCACGTTACTCTCTGTTTTTCATTTAGGTCGTAGATTTTGTGATGCTCTACGTGTTTTGAAATGGCAACCAAAAACCCTAACAAGTAGACTGATCCCAACTATTCTGATTGGTTGAGTAATCTAAAAATCGTTCTAGATTCCGAGAAGAGAACTTATGCTCTCTACGAGGCAGAGCCCGTTCCCGAAGGGGAAGCTTCGACTTTGGCTGAGCGGGACGTAATCCAGAAGTCGAAGGATGATAATCTCCAAGCCAGTTGTCTCATGATTGCTAACATGCCTCCGGACATGCAAAGACAGCATGAGTCCATGGAATATGCTTGGGAGATTTACGACCACTTAGAGCAACTTTACCGCCCTCGTGAGCGTGTTACAAGGTATAACACCTCAAAAGAATTGTTCCATTTGAGAATGAGGGAAGGTACAAGTGTCCATGAATATGGACTCAAGTTTCTAGCACTCACTGAGAAATTTGCTTCCATGGACATGCCACTCAGAGACGAGCTCTCGGTGGACTTGTTGCTAACCTCGCTCCCACTATCATTCAACCTATTTGTCCTTAACTTCAACATGAATCATGCGAATGCTATTGTAGCTGAGCTGATTAGTCAGCTTGTGACTACTGAAAGCACGATCAAGAAGGACAATAAGGTTATGATGGTTACTGCTCCATCTTCTTGAAAGCCTTCTAAAGGTAAGGGTAAGAAAACCCAAAAGAATAAGAAATCCCTGAGGCCCAATGGAGGCATCATGAAAGGAAAAGGCCAAAAGAAGAAACATGATCAGAAGGAGGATGTTTGCTTCCATTGTGGCAAACCGGGGCATTGGAGGAGAAACTGCCAAGAGTACAAGGCTACTCTAAAGAAAGGTATGTTTCTCGTTGAAGTAAATCTTTCTATTAATTCTAACTCTTGGGTACATGATACCGGTTGTGGATCCCATATCTGTAATTATATACAGATGCTAAGTGAGATCCGGCAGGTGAAGGGAGGAGAATGTGTCTTGAAGATCGGGGACGGCTCAACGGTCAAAGCTCAAGCTTTAGGCACAATTAGATTAGATTTAGGTCATTCTGTTTTAGTTTTAAATAAGGTCCTTTATGTAGCAAGTATTATTCATAATATAATTTCAATTCTAATACTTGATTGTGAAGGTTATGAAATTAATATTAAGAATGGTAACTTTTTCCTTAAAAGGAATGATTTTTCCATACATCTTGGTACATTAAACAATGGACTTTATCTTAGAAAAAACCCCGTCATATGGAAATTCATTAAAAGAACCCTGTGTTTTGTAAAACTTTGCAAAAAAAAACCCTGAGCGCATTGTGTGGCCCGCACGCGCGTTGACTGCGTGTATGGAAGAGGGTTTTGGGAGTGAAAAGTCACTTATACGCCTTAATAATATATATATATATTATATTTATTATAATATTATATTATATATAATTTATGTGTATGTATATATATATATGTGTGTATATATATATATATATATGTCTCTGTGTGTTTGTGTGGACGGGGCTCCAGCGTTGTTGGTCGGAGAAGGAGAAGGGGCCGGCACAGCTGTTGGTCGGGGAAGGAGAAGAGGGAGTGGCTGCCGCCGCCGGTGAATCGGGGAAAGAGAAGAATGGGGCGGCGGCGGCGACGGTGAATCCGGGAAGGAGAAGGGGGTCGGCGGCGATGGATCGGGGGAAGAGAAGGGCGGCCGTTGTTTGGTGTTGGGCGGGGAAGGAAGAGAGTGGTAGGGTAGGGTAGGGTGGGGTGGGGGGCGGGGGGGAAGGGTTCTGCACTTCTGTGCATTTCTTGCTGGGGAAGACGATGGTTGGGGGAGGGGGGGAGGGAGGTTTTTAATATTAGATATTTTATATACATATATATATAAATAATATATTTTTTAATGAAAATATATAAATAATTATCTATGTATATTTTTATTTATTAATAATATTTTTAAATATTAGAAATACATTATACACATATAATATAATATATAAATATAAAATATTGTATATTGTATGATGTATATATTTATTTAGTATATATATGTATAAGTAATTGTGTGTGTGTATATATATATATATATAAAATATGTTTTTTAATGAAAATATATAAATATTTTATATACACACACACACAGATATATATATATATATATATATATATATATATATATATATATATATAATATTTTTTAATGAAAATATATAAATAATTATCTATGTATATTTTTATTTATTAATAATATTTTTAAATATGAGAAATACATTATACACATATAATATAATATATAAATATAAAATATTGTATGTTGTATGATGTATATATTTATTTAGTATATATATGTATAAGTAATTGTGTGTGTATATATATATATATATATAATATATTTTTTAATGAAAATATATAAATAATTATCTATGTATATTTTTATTTATTAATAATATTTTTAAATATTTGAAATACATTATACACATATAATATAATATATAAATATAAAATATTGTATATTGTATTATGTATATATTTATTTAGTATATTTATGTATAAGTAATTGTGTGTGTGTGTGTGTGTATATATATATATATATATATATAATATTTTTTAATGAAAATATATAGATAATATCTATGTATGTTTTTATTTATTAATAATATTTTTAAAAATAATTATTCATTTATATCTTTATTTTAATATATATTTAAAACTATTAAAAATGATTTTTAATATTTATATATTTTTATTTTTTAATATAATATGCATATATTAAATATGTATATTTTAAAAATAATATAGTTATAATATTTTTATTCTTAATATATTAAATATTTATATTTTTAATATTATTTTAATATATAAAGTAAGGGTATTTTAGGGTTATCATATTTTACATTTGACCAAATGAGTTCGAGGGGCGGTGTGCAAAATTTAAAATAACCCAGGGTCTTTTTAACGAATTTTTATAACAGAGGGTTTTTTCTGCAAATTGAAGCTAACACAGGGGGTTGGGTGCAGTTAACTCCTTTATCTAACTCAAAACAGCAATATTTTGAATATACAACGAGAAACAAAACGTAAGAGAGATGATGAAGTCTCAGCATCTTTGTGGCTTGCCTGATTAGGACATATTTCCAAGAACAGAATTAACAAGTTAAATACCTTAGGGACATTCTCTGAAAATGACCTTAAATTGTTAACTTCCTGTGAATCCTGTCTTAAAGGGAAGATGTCCAAAACTCCTTTCAAAGGGAGTGTGGAACGAGCCACTAAGACCTTGGATTTGATCCATTCTGATGTTCATGGACCGCTTAATGTAAGCAGTCGAAACAACCATCAATACTTCATAACCTTTACTAATGACTTTAGTCGTTATGGTTATGTGTACTTAATGAAGTACAAATCTGAGGCTTTTGAGAAATTCTTAGAATCCAAAAGAAGGTTGAGAAACAAACTGGTCACAAGATCAAGACACTTCGATCTGATCGAGGTGGCGAGTATCTTATTGAAGAATTCCTTAATCATCTCAAAGATAATGGGACTATCTCTCAGTTGACTCCTCTGGGAACTCCTCATCTTAATGAAGTTTCTGAGAGAAGAAATCGAACCCTACTTGATATGGTTCATTCCATGATGAGTTTCACTAACTTACTACCTTCCTTCTGGGGTTATACCTTAGAAAGCGCAGCCAAGATTTTGAATCTTGTTCCTTCCAAGTCAGTCCCTAAAACGCCCTATGAAATGTGGTATGGTAAAATCCCTAGTTATTCTTACTTAAGAATTTGGGGTTGTCCTACTTATGTGAAGAGGACAGTGGGAGATAAGTTAGAAGCACGTTCTAACTTATGCTGCTTTGTTGGCTATCTTAAGGATTCAATAGGATACTACTTCGATGATCAAACTGAACAAAAGGTGTTTGCCTCAAGAAATGCAACCTTCCTGGAGGAACCGTTCCTTGAAGGAAAGAAAGGCAAGATCACAGAACTAGAAGAAGTTCAAGAAGATCCCACGCCATATTGAAGCCCAACGTCCCATTCTGACATCCCACAACCAATTACGAACTTTGATACACATGAAAACCCTCCTCTGAGGCATTCTGAACGCACACCTAGACATCCTGAGAGATGGTACGGTTTTCTGCATGAAATCTCTCAAGAGGATAATGATCCTCTATTATAGAGGAGGTGCTGTCAGACTTGGATTCTGAACAGTGGAAATAAGCTATGAAATCCGAAATGGATTCAAAGTACTCCAACCAAGTTTGGACCTTGGTTGATTTGCCTGATGGGGTAAAACCTATAGGTTGCAAATGGATCTTTAAGAGAAAGATCAGAGTAGATGGAAGCGTTGTAGCTTATAAGGCAAGACTTGTTGCCAAAGGATTCACTTAAAGGCCCGGTATGGACTTCGATGAAACCTTCTCACCAGTTGCAATGCAAAAGTCCATTCAAATCATGCTTTCCATAGTTGCCTATTATGACTACGAGATATGGCAAATGGATGTGAAAACTGTATTTCTTAATGGAGACATTGATAAAGACATTTACATGGATCAACCCATGGGTTTCACATTCAGTGGGAGTGAGCAAAAGGTTTGCAAACTCCAAAGATCAATCTACGGGTTGAAACAGGCTTCTAGGAATTGGAACATTTGTTTTGATGAAGCAGTCAAAGCGTTTGGTTTCGTTCAAAATCCGAATGAGTCCTGCATGTATAGAAAGGAATTGGAGACCTCAGTTCAATTCTTGGTGATTTATATAGATGACATTCTTGTAATTGGGAATTCGAATGATGACATGAAAGTTACCAAGTCTTCGTTATCGAACCAATTCGAGATGAAAGTTCTTGGTGATGCGTCCTACATTCTCGATATAAAGATTTATAAAGATAGATCTAAGAGATTGATAGGACTATCACAATCGATGTACATAGATAAAGTTCTAAAACAGTTCAGTATGGAGAATGCGAAGAACAAAGTTCTTCCCATGAGTGTAGGTACTTGTCTTTCCAAGAGGATGTATCCTAACATTAACCATGAGAAGGAAAGGATGGATCATGTGCCATATGCTTCGGCAATAGGTAGCATAATGTATGCAATGCTATGTACTCGACCGGATGTAGCTTATGCACTCAGTGTAACTAGTCGTTTCCAATCAGACCCTGGAGATGGTCACTGGACTGCTGTGAAGAACATCCTGAAGTATTAACGAAGTACTAAGGATCTGTTCTTAGTATACGGAGGACAGAAAGATCTAGTAATCAAAGGATACTGCGATGCAAGCTTTGCATCTGACTTAGATGATTTTAAGTCAATATCAGGATACATTTTCTACTTTAACGGTGAAGCAGTGAGTTGGAAGAGTTCCAAGCAAGCTACCACTGTAGATTCAACCATTGAGGCCGAATACTTAGCTGCAAATGATGCAGCTAAGGAAGGTGTTTGGATTAGAAACTTCATTTAAGATTTGAATGTCATTCCTAGCATGAAAGATCCCATTACTGTGTTTTGTGACAACATTGGGGCGGTTGCTCAAGCAAGAGAACCAAGATCTCACCAACGGACCAAGCACATTATTAGGAAGTATCACCTAATCCGTGATATCATCAAACGAGGTGATGTCCAAATTGAGAGGGTCGCATCGACAGAGAACGTGGTAGACCCACTTACAAAAGCCCTTAGTCAAGAAGCTTTTAAAGGCCATCTTGCGAAGATGGGACTTAGATTAGCTCATGAGTGGCTTTGACGGGTAAGTGGGAGATTGTTAGGAATAGTTCCATGAAAGCCGATCTAATAGTCCGCTTTAGTACTTTCCTTTGTAAATCACAGACAATCTTTGAATAATACGAAATGAGGCAACACTTCTTTATATGCTCTTGTCTGATTGTGTGCTTACTTTAGCTGTGCATGTATTAGAACTCCCCTAATCAATATGACTTATAGGACTCAACTATTTAGGCGAAATGGTTCATGAGACGAGCCCTAGATCACATAAGTCATGATTAGAAATCACTCCAAGCCAATGAGTACAAAAGACTGTGGGAGTGTCGATATGACTCGCTTGAGGCTTGCTCGTGTGATCACGCCCTTAAGAAGGACCATCTTGTTTCATGGGGTGCAAAGTGTATTGTTGATACGTGTGTGGTACATAGGGGTGCTTACTTATTTTAAATGGGTACACTGAGGTATCCCGTGTGAGAAGATTCCTAAATGGGAAAGGAAGTTTCGATTTCTGGAAAAAGAAACTTCCAAATTAGGAAATATCTCACGAGTCATTGATGTGATTAAGTAGTCCTTAGACTTGAGATTCCATCGATGCTTTGTGCGCTAACTCTGTAGTCTTAGGTGTAAGCTTTAAAGGGTGTCACCTTAGACAACTGATTCAAGGCTTACACTGGAGCTGCAAAAATGGCACATGGAAGCATATGAGAATTAACAAAGGACCTACAAGTTGATCTCTTAATGTATAAGTCATTCATATGCCATCATGGAGTCCTTGGCCAAGGCCGTAGATCAAGATATCAAGAAATAAGTTTCTTGGATTGAGATCAAATGGATATGAAATGCACTTAACATTAAGATCAAGATTATTAGGGTTCTAATTATTCCCTTACCCTAGATCTTGGTTGAGAGATGGGATGTAGGAGGATTGTATCTCACATGAATCAATGACTTAAAGGTTCTGTCGAATCGAGACATTCTTATTCCGCTAGGGGTCAAACACCTGTTGCTAGACTATGGTCATTTCATCTGTGGACTCATTAGTTAAGTATGAAATAATTAATTAGGGTCACTGCTAATTGAATTAAGAACCTAGAGGGTCACACATAACAACCCCGGTCACGTGGGTTAAGGCTTAAATCGATTAAACGAGTTGATTAAACCATTAAGTGAATGGTAGGACCCAGACGTGTGAAAGACACGTGTCCTAAGTGACACGTTTAGTCACTTGTTATTATGTGTATAGATATTAAATAATTAATGTGTTAACTATTTAATGGACTTTGATTTAATTTTGAATTAATATTAAAGTCTAATTTTGGAGAAATAAAGTCTAATAAATAATTAATTATGAATTAACTATATTATTAGTCTTCAAGTTATTTATTATAAAATAAATAAAGTAAAATTAAAAGTCTAAAAGAGTTAGACTAGATTCTTGCTTTCCAAGTTGATCAAAAGGAAACTTTTGGTCAAAGTAAAAGGCTTAGTCTCCAAGCAAGTAATCCTTATTGTAGCACCCGGAATGCCAAGATGCTACACCCCCCGCACGATAGCTCAGTCCACATACGAAATGGATGATCCGTACATGAACTAAGACTATAGCGAACGGGTGACAAAGCAAGAAACAATCTAGCTAGGCTGGACTAGACCCCAAACACAACCAAACCAAGACATGACAAATTAAAAGCGAAAGCATTATATCAACACATATAGGTACCATATTTACATCAACAGTATATATAGTAGGAGGTACCAACACTTATCATTACATCATCATCTCCTATATATTATACATGTACAAATATCCAAAAAAAACCACTAACATGATACTCCAAAATCCATACATGAAATGAAATGCTATACTTGTCTGAAAAAGGAAGACACTATACGGACTCCCGCCTAGCATGACCACGACCAGAAATACCTGAAAAGTGAAGTATCAGTCTACCGAAGATTGAGTGAGGGGCATAGATATACAATAGCGCAAATAACATGCAAGTTATACTCTCGAGTGAAGTTTTAGAAAAGAAAAGATATATGTTCAACAATAAAGTAAACATCGTCCGAGAATACAACTATCAGGTTTAACAGTTCATTTAATCAATTTCGTTCAGTACGTGGCCCGGCGAGTGAGGGCAAATCTCCAACCTTACACCAATAGTGAACAATACATGCTTGATTTAATTCTCAGGTGATCATGCAATTCAATTTACAGTGTAGTAGTGCGGTAGTGTACTCAATCAATACAATCAGTAGTGCAATCAATACAATAACCCGAGGACAGCCCGTGGTGCCGGACTCATCCCCAGTCTCCTTCTCCCTCCAATGATGGGAAGGTAGCGAGCCTTCAACCATCCACGACATGGTGTACGTCGGGAACATGACTCCCACGTAAGGGATTTCTTCCTCCACCAAACCTCCTGGTGGATTCAGAGGTGATCCCACAAGGTGAGGATAGTGCAAGAGTTACCCGTCAGCCCTTGTTCTCCCGGTTGGCTTAATACACTGCCCTCGTGGCCCAAAGTGAACATGCTTTACTCGCCAAAACAATCAATTAACCCGTTCATTCCATGAAATCCGTTGTAAATCAATAAGATTTGAAAACTATAAATATATATATACTTTTGGCCGAAAACAACACATAGGGTGGTAAAGGTTCTAAGTATCTAGAATTAAACCTCACCTGACGAGCGACGGGATAAGACAAGGTTACAAGAAGGTGCCCAAACGATCCATGATCTCCGCTCTGGAGAAAAACTGGACAAGAAAGGGAATAGTGGAAACCCATGAGACGAGACTCAATATGAGACCAAGTATGATGCACGGCCATGCTCATGTAAATAAATAAAACAAATAATCAAGTGACACTTAGCATGTATGAAAACCAATTAACACCTAAGAGGTGAAATTAATATCAAGAAATCATGTATTCATATTATTCAATTATTTCAAGTTCAATTCATATAAGGCAAGAAGTGACACAATCACGTTTAAGCAATTAATTACCAAGAAGTGTCAAGTAGAAGCATACTTATCAATTACATATGGGAGCCAAGAGAGTGAAAAGAATGCAATAAGAAAGGTTTTTGGTGAAGTTTGGCAAAACGGACAATTTTAGGAAACGCACAAGCTGTAGGAAAACTGGAATATCTTTAATCATAGAAGTGGGAATTGCGTTTTGTTTGTTGGGAATGAAACTAGACACAAATATCATTCCGAGGATACATGGCTCGTATTTTAGTTCAAAGTGAGGAGAAAATGGTATAAGTTCGAAGTTAAGCGAGTGCAGTTTGTCGGGAAAATAGCGCACCTAAAAGAATTGATTATATCTCACAAAATAGAAAAGATATTGAGGTGATTCCAATTAGAAGCTGTTCTAGACTTCAAGAGGTTTTCGTGGGTTTAAAAATCAGGTCAATTGGAGTTCGGATGAGGGTGTCGCGGCCGTGGCAAAATTGCACTGGAAAGCAGTCGCGGGCGCGACTGAAAATTAGCCAACTTTCGAATTGTTGGTCGCGGGCGCGACCTTCAAGTCCAACAGAAGAAAAACTTCGGGACAAACAAGGCAAGCTCGATTTTTGGCTCCCAATCCACTTTCACACCAAACCAACACTAGAAATCAACTCCAAACTAACATATAACTCATATATATCAATTAGGCATCAATTAATCCATGGAAACATGCATAAATCATCAAGAATCATCCAACAAACCCATATATTTTCATAGTCTCCAACTCTCACATAATCCATGAATTCAAGCAAACTTTGAAGTATAATGCTCCTAAACAAGCTTCTAATCACTCATAACTAAGAATTCACATCATAATCATCAAACCCTACTTCATATAAATTCAAGAGATTCCTAAAAATAATCCATCTATACCTTAAAATGAAAGAAAGAAGGGAAGAAACGATGGTATGATGATGATGATGATGCTTCCCAGCATGTAATTCCTCCACCAATCTAGCTTGAAATGATGAAATCCCAATTCTTCTCTTCTTGGTGTGAAGATCGGTATTTAGTGTGTGTGTGTGGGGGAATTTGATGAATAAAATGAAATGAAATATGTGAGAAGAGATGAATATATAAGATATGATATAAAAGTCTTCCACTTACTAGCATGAGTCACCACATTTTGCACATAAGTCCCCTAAATATTAAAATGCATGCAATTAAGTTTCATTTCATGGAAATTGATCATTTAGCTTCAATCACATTAATGCAATTAAGACCACATTTTCAAGAAGTGATTAAGTATGGAAACATATAAGTATTTAATCACTTTAGCAATTACTTCACGTAAATTTCACGTTGACGGTAATTCATATAAATGCATGAAGACATAACGCATATAAGGTTATGAAATAAATGAATAAACGATTAAAATAATTAAAATAATCCCCCAACTTATGGAAATAGATCAATTAAGATCATATACTAAAATAAGTCATGTTCGGCAATTAATTCACATATCACTTAAATACAAGTTATACAATAATTCAAGATTTGAGAATAATATCGTATATTTTCACATAAACATATAAGAATATAACTCATATAATGTCACGTAATGCATAACTGGAAAAACGAGGCGTTACACTTACCAAAAGGGTTTAGGAAACCCTTGCCCGTCAAGCAAAGGGGTTTGAACCCCTTGTGCTATATATATATGGGGTTCAAACCCCATATAGGCTGATACATAATTTCTCCTTCTCCATAATTATACACTAAACCCTAGAGCCTAAACACCGAATATAGAACTAGCATCCTCCCTATTCGGATCGTGGTCGCGGTTGGTGGACTATTTCTCTGGAGGGCTACTATCGTGAAGTCTTGAAAGATTCGAATGAGCTTTTGGGGATCAAGCCGCGTGAAGAGCGTTCTTGGGTGGCTAGAACGTGTCAAGAAACCTACTACCTATGTGAGTTTCTTGATCTCTATGGATCTGGGAATAAGAATTACGAGTTTCGATCTTACTTAGTTGGGAAAATTTTTAAATTTTCGTTGCGTTTCTTTTTGTATTTTCCAACAGGTGAGAGCCCCGTTGTGCCCGGACCTTATCACACCATGAGGCGCTGTCGGCAAGTCGGGTTGTTCGGAAATGCAGCCCCAATTGGGCGTTAAATTTCGTCCAAGGCTAAATACAGGGAGTGACCGATAGCGAACAAGTACCACAAGGGAAAGTCCTTTTGCATCTCCAATCGGGCGGTAAATTACGTCCAAGGTTAAATACCGGCGAGAGATCGATAGCGAACAAGTACCGTGAGTGAAAGATGAAAAGGACTTTGAAAAGAGAGTTAAAGAGTGCTTGAAATTGTCGGGAGGGAAGCGGATGAGGGCCGGCGATCCATCCCGATCGGGAATGGCGAGAGCAGGTCCGCTAATCGACTCAGGGCACGAACCAGCACGGATTGAAGTGGTGGCCAATGCCCGGACAGTAGATATGCCCGTAGAATTCCGTCGCCCTGATCGTGGCGGACAGCACCCACCTCGTGCAAGCCTTGGTAACTGCGCGCTCCCGGTGTTGGCCAGCGGGCTACCCATTCGACCTGTCTTGAAACACAGACCAAGGATTTTGACATGTATGCTAGTCAACGGGCTAGTAAACCCGTAGGGCACAAGGAAGCTGACAGGCGCGATCCCCCCGAGGGGTACAATGCCGACCGACCTTGATCTTCTGAGAAGGGTTCGAGTGAGCATACCTGTCGGGACCCAAAAGATGGTGAACTATGCCTGAGCAGGGCGAAGCCAAAGGAACTCCAAAACTCGATCCGAGCTTCACGAGTTTTGGAGCTCAACAAAAAATATGAAAAATCGATTGGCAGCTGCCAATGGATCCTGACCAAATGTTGATAACTTGTTCTTAGTGCTTGTTTTTTTTAATAAGTTACACCTATCTACTCATTTCAGTCCGAGTGAATCCGGGGACTAGATTCTTTTAAGGGGGGAGGATTGTAACGCCCCGTGTCTTCGTTCCAGGTACGCTCGCCACACGTGTGAGTTGAGAGTTAGATTTGTTTGTATGCTTTAGGAATTACTTGTCTAATTGAATTATGTGGATTACTTGCGTAATTGCCTAAGTGTTTATCTTTAATTGTAATTTGATTTCATTTTATATTTTAACATATGCATAATATCTTTCTACTTAAACTAAATTCCTAAGATTAATAATCTCATTATTTCATATATTCATTCATGAGACATGCAATTATATATATATACATGTATAAGCCTTCCTACACTAATACTCACATAAGCATTATGTATTATATATATGAGCACTAAGATAATTATATACATATTATATACTTAATATCTAACTTTATATATATGCCTTATATATATATAGGTATATTACATACATTGTATATACATTACATTACATATTGAAAGACACACCCACTCATCACGATTCTTTCTCCATCACTCACACACACACTTTGATCTCCAAGCTAGAAGAAGAAGAGAGGAGATTCAAGAAGGCATCATCACCATCATCATCTTATCATTTCCATTCCATAATTTCTTCAAGGTTAGTTACATGGGTTGGTATATATATGTAAATAGGTGTGTGTATGCGGGTTTGTTGGATTATTGAGCTTTGGTTGAATTCTTGTTGGTTAAACATGATTTTTATGAACAACCTTTTGTGAATTATGAATTATTAGCCTTGTTTCCTTGTAACTTGAATGGCTTGCTCATATTTAACATTTGGATGATTTATATGAATTATTTGGTTTGATTCTTGGCCCCAACTTGAATTATATGTGTTGTAATTGATGCATTAATTGTATATTAAGGTTATATGATAGTTTGAGGTGTTTATTTGTTGATTGATTGGTGTTGGATGGTTTGGGAGCCATATTTTCGAGCCTTGCCCTATTTTTTCCTCGTTTTTAGCTGCTGGAGAAGATCCACGGGTGTGGATTTAGACCCACGGCCGTGGATTTGAGTCCAAAAATTTGGTACTTTTGGCACAAGGATCCACGGGGGCGTGGATATTTGTACTTGGAAAAATCCACGGCGTGGATCTGCCCCTGTTTTCTACCTGAGTTTGTTTTGCTTCGTTCTCCCTCATACGAACTCCGATTGACCTAATTTTTGAACCGACGGAAACCTCTTGAAGTCTAGAACAATCAAAATTGGAATCTTCTCAAAATATTTTGCCGTTTGTGAGATATAATCAATCCTTTTTGGTGTCGCCACTTCACCAACAATCTGCATTCCTTCAACTTCGGACCTACTCCATTTACTCCTCGTTTTGAACTAGAATACGAGCCATATATCATTTTAAAGGTATACATGCCTACTTTCATATCCAACAAACAAAACCTAATTCCAACTCCTATAACTTAAGATATTCCCAATTTTCCACAGCTTGCACATTTCTAATAATCGTCAACTTTTGTCAAACTTCGCCAAAACACCTCTTCTTGCATTTCTTTCACTCCCTTGGATCCCTTATGTGATTTATATGATGTATTAGTTATGTTTGAACACTCTCATAAATTATAATTATCATCATTCCATATCATGAGCATGCAGTTCGTCGATTACTTGGTTCATTTGTCTAGAGTCTTATGTACACTCATGTTTCTTGCACAGAGTTCGATCTGGTTGAGGAGCAGGGTCAGTAAGATTCTCATTTCTTCTTCCTTTTGTCAAGGTGAGGTTTTGTTTTATTTAATTTGAACCCTATTATCTTGTGTGATTATTTCAAGCCAAAATGTAACAAGTATATGTATACTTTTGAAAATGGTTTATGCACAAAAGGTTTTCAAATGTTTTCATGAAAATGTTTTGGCGAGAATCATGCACATGTTATTGGGCCCTGGGGAAATGTGTGAATGGAGACCGGTACGACATCGGGTCGTCGGATAAGCCATTGCATATAGTACCCTTTGAGAGTATCTTACGCGACCGTGTAGTGTGAAAGGTGAGATACTCTTGAGCCGGTGGTTAAGCCATCGAAGGAGCGGGAAGGAGTCATGATCCCCCGTCTCGATATTGATCATGAGGTGTCTAGGGCCTTGAAATCCCTTCCGCCGCCCCGGAGGGAGAAAGATGGAAAACTTATATTCCTCAATTTATGATTATGAAACGATTATGTTATGCATGAACGCCTATTAATGTTTTCAAACACACACTATGGGAGTAAGATTGGAGAATTGCCCACTCGTCGGGCCACGTTAATTATGTTTATTCAAGTAATAATATGATATCCGTAATTCCGAGAAATGTCTTTCTTAAATTGCCCGCTTGGGATTTGCTAACCCTTACTCGGGATTATGAATTGCATGCGCATGAGATATATGTATATTGCCCCTCACTCAGTCTTAGGACTGACACCCCACGTTGTTTTTAGTCTTTTGCAGGTCGAGCTAGGGGGAGTTAAGGTCATTTTGGAGTCTGTACTTTTGAGTCCTAGCTTGCATTACTTCTTAGCATTTCTTACTTATTTTTGGGTTAGGTATTATACTATTTTGGAGTATGGATGTAATTATTTGATGGTCGGGATGGCCTATACTTGTATATTGAGAATATATATTAATTTATGGTTTATGCTTCCGCTTTATTTTATTGCATCGTGGATTTTAATTGGTTAAGGGTTATTTTATTTGTCACCCATTCGCCACGTGTTTGGTTTGTGTATGGAAATTAATTTCATGCATAGATTGAACTAGTGGTGTGGGGGATGTGATGCCTTTCGATGTGGGTGTTACAGGCTATCTGAACTCGTAAAGAATAAACCGGGGACTTCAATTGAGGTGATGGTTGGGTGAGGATTTAATACAATAATTAGAAACTAATTCCTCGAAAGAAGACAAGGTATCAATTTCATGGAAGTAGAAGCATTGGAGTTCAAGAAATTCCAATTCGTGAGTAATGGAAATGTACAAGTTGATGTTAGGGATTTTGAAGAATCGGAAGACCGTGGGTGACAAGAAATGGCCAATCAATTCGAGGCAAGCTCGTAAATCAACAAATAAGGAACAAGTGTCAAGCTAAAAGATGCAACTACGGTGACAGGTTCAACACATTCATAAGCACGTGCATCATACATTGTTTTAAATCGTTTAAATTTTACCATTTATATGCGTTTCTTTAATTTATGTAATTGTTACAACGTGTTGCATCTTTAATTACCTACAAAAGTGATACGTACATTGGCATTTTAACCCAATATGCATTTTAAGTATTTTCTTGATAGGAACTCTCCCCACCTCATGTATCTAGCATTGTTTCAACCGAGGCACAACCGAAGTATGATAAAGAAATAATTGGGTTGCCAAATGTGGATCAAAAAAAGGAAAGGGCAATTGCAAGGCCGGGAAAAGTAGTTAGGAGTTGGAATGGAGGAAGTGGGTCGCTATTCTTACCAATCACTTCAAAAGTAAACGTGAGAT
The DNA here is from genome assembly GCA_037501455.1 of Lantana camara. Taxonomy (NCBI): domain Eukaryota; kingdom Viridiplantae; phylum Streptophyta; class Magnoliopsida; order Lamiales; family Verbenaceae; genus Lantana; species Lantana camara. The sequence continues at coordinate 103,445,977 of CM074863.1, read as the reverse complement.
AAGATGTCCGAACAAGTGGTGAGATTTGGAACCGTTCATATTAAGAAAGTCGAGTTGAAGAAGTCGAGAATCTTTAAAGTAAGAAGTGATATTATTAGCCAACGGATAAGAATAGGCATTCTTAAGGGGGAGAGTGACTGGGGAAATGACTTCAAATTTATGGATTAGCTCAAACATACTATTTTCAATAGAAACAACAAAATTGCAAGAGTTACCATCAATGGGATCTCTTGGAAATGGAAAAAGGAAAAGAATTAGATGATTCTGACATTTGATATTCTTTAAGGTTGGGATGAGAAAAATGTTGAGAAGAATTTCAACAAAGGAGAAGCACTTCAAGGACCGAAAATAGGTATTCAAGAAATGGTGGGAGATTTAGCACTCGGTAAAATTTCAAGAACGAGGTGAGGAAGACTTCGCTAACAATACTAGAAGAGACAAGTACCTTGATAGATGAAGATACGGGTTCAAAGAGTTGAAAACTTAATGGATAAGACGTGGTAAAACTTCCAGAATAATATTGGAAGTGGTAAGCGCTTCAAGAGTTAAATTTAAGTATTCGAGAGGGGTTTGGTAAGGGAAGGCATCGAATAGGTGGTGTCGATCAAATTATCGCATTCTTTGATGAACAAAGTAAGAGTTAATTTAACCGAGCAGGGAAGTGGAATACCCAGGAAAGAATACATAGTTTAAACAAAAGAGAATACGGATTGTCGGTTGTTTTCCATAATGAACTGGAGACACTATCAGGATTGAGGACTATGATTCAAGTAATAAAGATTAGATCAAGTAATTGAGGAGCCGGGTACCATTTGTGATGAGAAGCGAGTTAATTAGGTTACAGGCGAGCACACTGTAACGCCCCAATTTCTAGACAGTCAGGTACGCATGACACGTGTGAGTTTTTCGAGAGTTAGGATTTATTTTAATTCTTTCGTTTATTAAATTCCTATATTTCATGAAAATTATAAGAATTATATTTCAACATGTTTACGTGAAAATATATGGAATTCGTGATAATTTGAGAACTATTTTATAACTGAATTTAATCGTTAAGTGAATTAGATGCCAAATGTGATCTAATTGCTTAATTGTCCTTAAATGCTCATTCGTTTTAATCTAAGGACTAAATTGCATGATTTTTTATGGGACCTAATTGATCATTTTCCAAACTTGTTATACCTAATTGCATAACTTATAAAACTTGGAGGATTTAATTACAAATTCAAATATTTCATCAAAATCAAGAAATGAATTACATGATATGTTTTCTTCCTTCTTCCATTTCATTCCATTTCTTTTCATCATATACAAACATACATATTTGCTCCTTCTCTATCGAACCAAAACCAACAAGAAGGAAGAAGGTATCTCATCAATTTCAACCAAAAAAACTTGAAAGATTTGTTAGCTTTAGAGCTTCTTCATCATCACCACTCCATTTCTTCCCTTTTCTTCTCTCTTTCAAGGTAAAAATGGGAGATATATATGAATTATTGAATTTATATGTGGAGCTAGGGTTTGAAGTTAAATTGAATATTATGTGCTTTAGATGCTAGAAGCATGATTAGGAGCTTTGGGATTGAATTTGAGCAAGAATTAATGAATTTTATGGAAATTTTGGATGAATTCCTTTATGAGTTCCAAAGTAAAGATCATGATGATCAAGGCATGATTTATGTGCCCATATTAGTTCTATTGTACCTTAAGCATGAATATATGTTTATTTCATGAAATTCTGCATTTGGAACTTGAGTTATGATGATTTTGGTGAGTTTTGGGAATGATTCGTGCCTCTCCTGTTTTCTGGTCTGTTCTCTATATCTTCTGTGTAACGGGAACGGCCCTTCTCGTTCCCTTTGCATTTGGGGAACGGCCGTTCCCATGTTTTGAAATGTGTGTATGCCGACGAGAACGTGAACGATAGTTCCCACTTTGGCTTATAGCTGGGAACGACGATTCCCATTTTCGGGGAGCGGGGAACGGCCCTTCCCATTTTGAACTAAGGGTCGGAACGACCGTTCCCAGACCTCTGGAGAGGCAGAATGTTTCTGCATAAATTCCATTTTTCCAATTCTAATCCTATGCCTCTAAATGACCCAAACATGTTATTATATGATCAATTACATGCAATAATGTGATTATATTATGCTACATTGGGTATTGCACGTCATTTCATTACTTGATCACGCCGTGCGTCCTATTTGGTATCATTATTGAGTTAGAGTCTCACACGTACACAATATCCCATTTCTTCTCCAATTCTTCTCCAGGGCGGAGATTACAAATCAATGAGCACGTTCATGCATCCCTGAGTCGTCGTGTCGCCTGTTAGGTGAGGTTTAATTTCTAGTTATATAGAACCTATATGACCCTTACGTGAAGTTTGGTCAAAAAGGTATTTATATCTATAATTTTCATGGAATTACTCATGTAATTACTCATGATTTCAAGCAAGTCAAGTTCATTGAAAGAAAGCCATGTTATTGTCATGAATCAAGCATGTTTAGCGAGTAATCATGTTCACTTTGGGCCCGAGGGTTAGTGTATGAGCCAATCGGGAAAGCATAGGCCTGACGGGTAACTCTGCACTCCCCTCATCATGTGGGATCACCCCTGAATCCACCAGGAGGTTTGGTGGAGGAAGAAGTTCCGTGCGTGGGAGTCATGTTCCTGACGTACACCATGTCATGGATGGTGAAGGCTAGCTACCTTCCCATCATTGGAGGGAGAAGGAAACTGGGGTCAGGTCCGGCACCACGGGCTGTCCTCGGGTTATTGCATGTATTTCTTTCATTGATTGTATTGACTGAACACTATCGCACTACTACACTGTAACTGAATTGCATGATCACCTGTTACTTAATAAAGTAAGCATGTAATGTTCACTATTGGTGTAAGGTTGGAGAATTGCCCTCACTCGCCGGGCCACGTATTGCATGCAACTGAATGAAATAAAATGTTAAATTGGATAATTGTACTCTCGGGGCAAAGAATATTCCATTCTTGAACTTATATTACTTTCCTTTCAAAAGACTTTACCCTAGAATATAACTTGTATGTTATGTGCTCTAATATTTATTTATACCCCTCACTCAGTCTTCATAGACTAACGCCTCCACCTTTCATGTTCGTGCAGGTGCGTGCTAAGCGGGAATCGAGTCGAGTCTAGTCTTTGTGATCGAGTCTTGCATGGTGCATTTATTTACTCTTGCATATGATTCATTGTTATTGTTATTTATTACGTATTTTAGAGACGATAATGTATTGATAGTGGAAATAGCATGCTTTCGCTGTTTGTAATTGATATTAAACGTATTATGCCTCCATTTTATTTTGATGCATGATGGATTGATTAATTGGTTTGGGGTTAGTCCTGCCTAGCTAATTGTCATTTATTTTTATTGTCTCCTGGTCGCTATAGTTTAGTTCATGTATGGGTCGTCCATCTCATATATGGATTGAACTATAGTGCGGGGATGTGGCATCTTTGCGTTTCGGGTGCTACACACACACTCAAGAGCGGAGTAACGGATTGTGATGGCTAGTAAAGATAAGGGAATCAATCGTAGAATGAAGATCGAGTAATCATGGAAGTATTGAGTACCTCGGGGCATTTTTCGACAGGTCACCATAGGCAAAAGAACCTCCAACATCAAATCAAGAGTTGAAACGGATTACCACTATAGACGTTTGCTAAAGTAACGGTGAACGGTACACTTAACCATGCATATCATGTGTATCATGGAATTGCATTATTGACATATATAATTCCTTGTTAATTGCAAGTTGTTTTTATATGATCGGGGATTGATGTAATTGATCTTGCTCTACTTGTTTCTTATGTGATAACTATATAAATGTGTTTATAATTGTTCTCTTGAATTGTTATTTTGTGTGAGTGAGAGACAGGGTTCTCTCATTGCTTGGTTGAGAGATGGGGTGCCCTCATTGCTTGTTTGAGAGACGGGGCTCTTTCATTGTTGTTTTAAGTTCCGAACTCGAGAGTGGACCTGGGGACCAGGTCCTCCTAAGGGGGAGAGAATTTTAACGCCCTAGTTTTCAAATTATGTATTTCATGATATTTGTGAATTATATTACTAAGTGTTTACATGAAATTCTATCAATTTATAATTTTTGGCATGATTCATATTCATTTGATTAGCGCTATTTAATTTTCATGATTTAAATACTTGTAATTTTGATTTTGATATAAATTATAACTTCGTGAATTCAATTACGTGAGTATATATTTAATTCTCCGAACATGGTTCAAGTGATTTAACATAATATGCATATATATATATATGTGTGTGTGTGTGTGTGTGTGTGTGTGTGTGTGTGTGTGTGTTTGTTTATATAATCATCTCACGTACATGCCAAGTTGATGCATCTCTAACTTGTAAATTCCTAAGAGGCAAGGGTTTATGTGCAAATAAGTTTTAATGCCAAGACTTTTCATCCCACTTTAATTATATACAATGCATACATATACACACACATATATATATATATATATATATATATATATATATATATATATATATCTTGACTCATTTAATTACATACCTACACATATACATACCTAATTTCAACTTATATAGCTTAGGGACTTAAGTGCAAATTGTGCCTTGTCATCCCATTTCTTGCAAGATTTTTGTATATTATCTCATTCCTTCCATTACATTCCATTTCATTTTATTTCATCAAAATTCCCACACACACACACACACTAAATCACGGAATATCACACAAAGGAGGAAAGGAAGATTTCATCTCAAATTCCAAGCTTTAATTCAAGGAAGAAGTTGCATAAGTTGGAAGCATCATCATCATACCATCATTTCTCCTTTCTTTCTTTCTTTCTTTAAGGTAGAGTTGGGAATTTAATTGAATTGTTGAGTTCATATACGAAGTTAGGGTTTGAGAATTTTGAAGTAATTCCTTGGTTATATGTAGTTAGAAGCATGATCTTGATCATTATACTCGACAGCTTGCATAAATTCTTGAAGAAAATGAGAAGTTGATGGCATGAAATTATATGGGTTTTGATTGATGAATTCTTGATAATTTATGCATGTTTCCATGGATTAATTGATGTTTAATGGATATATATGAGTTATATGATAGTTTTGAGTTGAATTCTTGCATTGGTTTGATGTGGGAAGGCTTGGGAGCCAAAAATCGAGCCTTGCCCTGTTTTCTTGAATCCTTTCGCTACTGTTGGAATTGGGGGTCGCGCCTACGACCATTTCGTGACCAGGCCGCGACCAACAACTCGAGAACTGGCCATTTTTCCTTCGCAGCCGCGACTGCTTTTCAGTGTAATTTTGTCACGGCCTCGACACCCTCGTCCGAACTCCGATTGACCTGATTTTTAAACCCACGGAATCCTATTGAAGTCTAAAATATTCTCCAATTGTAATCACCTCAATATATTTTCTAGTTTGTGAGATATGATTAATTCTTTTTGGTGTCGCCACTTTACTGGAAAACTGCTTTCATCCAACTTCGGGCCTACGCCATTTCCACCTCACTTTGAACTAGAAAACGAGTCATATATCATCGGAAAGTTCTTTGTGTCTAGTTTCATACTAAACAAGAAAAATTCAATTCCAACTTCTAGAACTCAAGATATTCCAGTTTTCCTACAGCATGTACGTTTTCGTATATTGTCGGGGTTTTGCACAACTTCACCAAAACCTCTCTTCTTGCTTTCCTTTCACTCTCTTGGCTCCCATATGTGAATTATATGATATATATATATATATATATATATATATATATATATATGCTTGGTTAATTGATAATTATGCCCTATGGGACACTTCTTGGTACTTAATTGCTCAAACATGTTTGTGTGACTCCATGCTCTATATGAATTGAACTTGAAATAATTGAATGATATATATACATGACTCCTTGAGATTAATTTCACCTCTTAGGTGTTAATTAGTTTTCATACATTCTAAGTGTCACTTGATTGCTAGTTTTATTTATTTACATGAGCATGGCAGCGCGTCGTACTTGGTCTCATATTGAGTCTCGTCTCACGAGTTTCAGTTATTTCCTTTATTGTCCAGTTTTTCTCCAGGACGGAGATTATTGATCGTTTGGGCACTTTCTTGTATCCTTGTCTTGTTCCGTCGCTCGTCAGGTGAGGTTTAATTTCTAGATATATAGAACCCTTACAACCCTATGTGATCTTTCGGTCAAAATGTATCAATATATCTATAATTTTCCAAAACCTTATTGATTCTCAATTGAATTACCGAATTATACCGATTGATTGATTGATTGTACCGATTGATTGATTGATTGATTGTTTTGGCGAGTATATTGTTCACTGTGGGCCCGAGCGTTAGTGTATGAGCCAACCGGGAAAGCACGAGCTGATGGGCAACTCTGCACTCCCCTCACATTGTTAGGATGACCCCTAAATCCACTAGGAGATTAGTGGAGGAAGGAGTTTTGGGCATAGGGACTCATGAACCTTATGCCCAGATTGAATGGGTGGTGGGGCCTTGCAATCCCACCATCACCCGGAGGAAGAAGGGGTTATTTAAATTGCTAATTGTGCACTGTAATTGATTGTTTGGTCATCTAATCATTGAATAATTGAATTATTGTACACAGTCGGAGAAAGGTTGGAGATTTTCCCTCACTCGTCGGGCCACTGATTGATTGAATTGAATTGATTGAATTGTAAATTGGACTAGTTGTAATCTCGGGCGAGAAAGTATTCTATTCTTGAACTTATATGGTCTTCTTTTATAAAATCTTACCCGAGATTATGGCTTGCTTAGTAATTGCGCTTATATTTATAAACCCCTCACTCAGTCGTTCTTAGACTGACACCTTACATTTTTAGGTCTTGCAGGGTGCATGCTAGGCGGGATTTAAGTCTTTCGGTCCATTATAGCTCATGTAAATTATTGATGCATTTCTATTACTTATGAATGGTTTTGGTACTTATGTATATTATAAATTGTTTATGGATAATTGATACGGTATATGAATAAAAGTGTTGGTCATGGACTTGAATGATGTTAATGAAGTGAATGTAAATTATCATGCTTGCGTTTATTGATTATGCATGTTGTTATTGATTGAGGGTTAGTCCCGCCTAGCTAGTGTGTCGTTTTTTATTGTCTCCCGTTCGCTATAGGCTTGATTCATGTATGGGTGTTCGTTCCATATGTGGATTGAACTATAGTGCGGGGGATGTGGCTACCTAGCGTTCCGGGTGCTACAAATAAGCACACAAAACAAGTTACCAAAATTTGGCTAGATTCCCTAGGCAGTTGCCTATCAATTTTTTTGATTTTTTGTTGAGCTTCAAAACTCGTGAAAATCATATCGATTATGTCAAAACTAAGTTTGAACATTTTCAAGTATCCAAAATGAGTAGATAGGTGTAACTTATTAACAAAAATAAGCACACAAAATAAGTTATAAATATTTGGCCAGGTTCCGTAGGCAGCTAGCTACCTATCGATTTTTTTAATTTTTTGTTGAGCACCAAAACTCGTGAAAATCGTATCGATTATGTCAAAACTAAGTTTGAACATTTATAAGTATCCAAAATGAGTAGATAAGTGTAACTTATTAACAAAAATAAGCACACAAAACAAGTAATCAAAATTTGGCCAGGTTCCCTAGGCAGCTGCCTATCGATTTTTTCAATTTTTTGTTGAGCTACAAAACTCGTGAAAATCGTATCGATTATGCCAAAACTAAGTTTGAACATTTATAAGTAGCCAAAATGAGTAGATACGTGTAACTTATTAACAAAAATAAGCACATAAAACAAGTTATCAAAATTTGGCCAGGTTTCATAGGCAGCTAGCTATTTATCGATTTTTTTAATTTTTTGTTGAGCTCCAAAACTTGTGAAAATCGTATCGATTATGCAAAAACTAAGTTTGGACATTTATAAGTATCCAAAATGAGTAGATAGGTGTAACTTATTATCAAAAATAAGACACAACATAGGTTATCAAAATTTGGCCTGGTTCCCTAGGCAGCTGGCTGCCTATCGATTTTTCCAATTTTTTGTCGAGCTCCGAAACTCGTGAAAATCTTATCGATTATACCAAAACTAAGTTTGAATATTTATAAGTATCCAAAATGAGTAGATAGGTGTAACTTATTAACAAAAATAAGCACACAAAACAAGTTATCAAAATTTGGCCAGGTTCCCTAGGCAGCTGCCTATCGATTTTTTCAATTTTTTGTTGAGCACCAAAACTCATGAAAATCGTATCGATTATTCCAAAACTAAGTTTGAACATTTATAAGTATCCAAAATGAGTAGATAGGTGTAACTTATTATCAAAAATAAGCACACAAAATAGGTTATCAAAATTTGGCCTGGTTCTCTAGGCAGCTGGCTGCCTATCGATTTTTCCAATTTTTTATCGCGCTCCGAAACTCGTGAAAGTCTTATCGATTATACCAAAACGAAGTTTGAACATTTATAAGTATCCAAAACGAGTAGATAGGTGTAACTTATTAACAAAAATAAGCACACAAAACAAGTTATCAAATTTTTGCCAGGTTCCCTAGGCGGCTGCCTATCGATATTTCCAATTTTTTTGTTGAGCTACAAAACTCGTGAAAATCATATCGATTATGCCAAAACAAAGTTTAAACATTTATAAGTAGCCAAAATGAGTAGATAGGTGTAACTTATTAACAAAAATAAGCGCACAAAACAAGTTATCAAAATTTGGCCAGATTTCATAGGCAGCTAGCTACCTATCGATTTTTTTAATTTTTTGTTGAGCTCCAAAACTTATGAAAATCGTATGGATTATCCAAAAACTATGTTTGGACATTTATAAGTATCCAAAATGAGTAGATAGGTGTAACTTATTATCAAAAATAAGCACACAAAATAGGTTATCAAAATTTGGCCTGGTTCCCTAGGCAGCTGGCTGGCTATCGAATTTTCTAATTTTTTGTTGAGCTCCCCCTAACTGGGCTCTCTTAGTTCTGTAATCAATCTTAGCATCATGTTCAAAGAGGCAATCCATACCCAAAATCACACCATACCGACTGACAGGCATCTCAATGAAGTCCGTTGGATAGTCACAACCCTTAATTCTCACAGGAACTTGCCGAAACACCCAATCAGAAACAAGGCTCCCCCCAACGGGGAACTAATCACATAGCAAGCAGAGGTACACATAACAGGTAAACACAAAGAAGTAGCTAGGCCATAAGAAATAAAAGAATGTGTGGCTCCAGGGTCAAACAATGCATATATGCTCGTGCCCTGAATGTATATTGTACCTTCAATAACTACGACGGGATCGATCTCGGCATCCTGCTCCTCGCCATCAATGGCATAAGCTCTCGCCCGTATCATCGGCCTCTGTCCTCTCCTCGGACCCGGTCTGAACTGATCACTTCCTGCCATCTGATGATCCATCGCTCGGCAGATCAAACAAGCTCCAATGCGGCGGCGACAAGTCTCCCAAGTGTGTGTAGGACCTCCACAATGTGAACAAGGTTTAGTTTGTTGAGGATTTAGAGGAGCTTTTGGAGGTGGTTGTGCCGGCCCCTCCACTAGGGGTTTCTTTCTCGGACCCTTTGCAAATAGAGCTCTAGCAGTTGGTGCTACCGGATACGCGGGCCTCTTCGAACCGGATCCCGAACCTTGTCCCGATTGAAATGATCTAGGACGGGATCCCTTTTCCAGTATTCCTCCTCTTGGACAAAGGCACGTTGAGTAGTATCGGCAAAGGACTTAAGTTGTGCCCGGCTTGTCCATGCCTTAAAGTCTCTCTCAATCTGGCTATGAACTTTCTCGACTTCTTCTTCTCATCACGAGTAATTTGGGGAGCATACTCCCTAATTGATTGAATTCCGCCAAATAATGGGCTACCGACCGGCCTCCTTGTTTCAAATCCATAAACTCTTGCTCTTTCCTTTCACGGACCACCTCAGGAATGAAAGCCTCCCGAAATTCCCTCTTGAAAACATCCCAATTCAATCCCTCTCCGGTAACTTCTAATTTCTCAAGGGTTTTCTCCCACCAATCATAAGCTTCCCCGTCTAGTTGAAAGATAGCAAATTGGGCCCTTTCAAGTGATGTGAAGGGGGCGAATGTTGTAAATCCTTTCCAATCTAGAAATCCAATCCTCCGCAATAGCATCATCCGTTGTACCCGCAAACCTTTGAGGATTATAATTAAGAAAAGTGCCATGGGAGTCTCTAACCGGTGGTGGAACTTGAACCGGTTACGGTGGAGGTGGAGCTTGAGCTCTCCTTTGCTCAACGTAAATATAAACGGCCTCCATGAATCCTTCCATGTTCATTTGAGGAGTTTGTTGAGGTTGATGACGTCTAGGAGGTGATGAAGATCTCCTATCTTGACGAGCGGGTTGACCACGAGCCATCTACAATGATAACATTAAGAAATGCATGTCGGGATTAAGCAATATATCCATGATATGTGATGATGCTAAAAATTGGTTCGCCGAAACTTGAACGGGATCGGCCCCAAATCTCTAGCAAATCAGCCAAAAGGTGGGTTCTTCGACCTGCTAAGATCCACAAAACGTAAGAATACCAGGCGGGAGGTGTTTCCTGCGCGGGCACTCCGACGCTTAAGAGAGTGAGTTTGCTTTGGGAAAAAGATGACCGAAAATTTGGGCAGAGGTTCGGTATGTCCAAGTGTGCGTACCTTACTCCGATCAGAAAAAAGAGTTAATATACCCTTCGGATTAGGTTAAGGCGCGATTCTCGCGGATTTGTGTGATTGTGGTTAAGAGACGTGTGAATGTGGGTAACTGTCATGCTTGGGTTGAGCGCACCTGAGGTTGAGCTCTCAGGCTGAGCACCTAAGTTGAGCGCTACTTGGGTTGAGCGCTCAAGGTTGCGCACCTGAGGTTGGGCGCTATTTGGGTTGAGCGCTACTTGGGCTGAGCGCAAAGGTTGAGCGCTACTTGGGTTGAGCGCTCAGGTTGAGCTCAAAAGTTGAGCGCTAAAGGTTGAGCGCTACTTGGGTTGAGCGCTACTTGGGCTGAGCGCAAAAGGTTGAGCGCTACTTGGGTTGAGCGCAAAGGTTGAGCGCTACTTGGGTTGAGCTCAAAAGTTGAGCGCTAAAGGTTGAGCGCTACTTGGGTTGAGCGCAAAGGTTGAGCGCTCAACTTAAGTGCGAGTAGGCGGAACACCAGACTTGGAATATTTTGGCACTATCATTTGCCCCCCCCCCCACTCCGGAGTATAGAGGAATCGAGATGCTTAAGGAGTAATTATTCCCTTCCGTAGCGGGTCCTCTTTGATCAGATTTCGCGTTCCTTCTTTCGAATCAAACTCGCGCTCCGCCACCTAGTGTTGCCCTCAAGAGACGAGCTCTGCTCCATTTTATTTCACCCCACCTCACCAACTCGAATTTAGCTGCTCCAACTTGTTCGCTTCCTTAATGAGCAGACATGATTCCGCCCATTCCTTTACTAATCAATCATCACGCTGGCATAGCCATTCCTATATTGAATTGGAAACTTCAATATCATTATACAAGTGGGTCTTGGAGCACTTAATGCTTGCATTTCCCATTGACAAAGTTACTGGAGCTTTGACTTGCAATTTTAATTCCTTCTTTGATGGTGGGCCCAGGTAATTGGATTTGGGAAAAATTTTTAGCAATCCACGTTTTTACCTTGTATCAGCAGTGTTCATTTTTTCCCAAGAGGGAATTGCTTCGTCCTCACATTTTGGGGTAAAGACTGAAATCAAAATTTCATCACCATCTCCAGCCGTTAGCGGCGGCTGCGGCGACCGTGGCAGGTTTTGACGGCATCGGTGGCGCTGCTTTGTGCCGAGCCTGTTCGAGGTGGGTTCGATTTCCCGTCAGATTAGAAGGTTTCCGCTGAGGTTTTTCCAAATCTGGGATTGTTGGGCTTGAACCCGCGACGGCGGGGCTGGATCTAGTGCATGACGGTAATGGGCGGCGCTGATTTGCATACTTCGAGCGATTTGAGGTTATTCCTAGAGTAGCTCTGAAATCCTTGAGTTCTCGGCTTGGATTCGGTGAGATTTTGGAAGCTTTAGATCTGGGCCAAAGCTTGAAGGGCCGAGAGTTTTTCCGTCGGGTTAGAAGGTTTCCGGCAAGGCTTCTCCAGATCTAGAACAGCTGGGTTTCGGCTTGAATTCTGTGGTGTCGGTAACGGCGGCCCCCTCCAAAATCTGAGATTTTTGCTGTGGCAGTAGCTGTAGGGAGCAGCTCAACCATGGTTCGACAACTTCCAGACCTTATTTTCGACTTTTACGGTGAGTTTCACAGGTTGGGTGTTGGGATCTCTTTGCCGAGGAGCGGCGTTGCTGAATATTTCTTCTTCTTCCCCCCTTTTTTTTTTTTTTTTTGAATTTTCAGCTTGTATCTTGTATCGAAGTCCTTTTGCATCTCCATGGTTGGAAATAGAACCGATTCATTTCGAATTTCAATAGGTAGATTGTTGAGCTTGGTTGTTCCTCGTATTTTGATGTTGTAGATGGGATGACTTTTCTTTGAATTTTCATGAACGAAAATGAGTTGTTCGCCTCCCGAATTTTTGAATTCCAGTAGATGAAATGGAAAAATGAGAGGAGTACTGCATCTTGAATTTCTTTACATTCTCTTTCATGTTGAATCTCAATGAATTGGTTATAAACTGTACTCCAATGGCATGAAATTGCATTAATTGCTTCCTGGGCTTCAACGAATGGCTATTGGTTGCATTTCCATGAAATGGAATTGTAATCATTATTCTCTGGACTCCAGAGAATGAAATTGATTGAATTTCCATGAAATGGAATTGCGTTGATTGTTTTTTGGACTCTCCAGGGAATAATGATTGAATTTCCATGAAATGGAATTGCATTGATTGTTTTTTGGATTCTAGCGAATGACATTGCATTGATTATTGGTGGCATCTCAATGAATTTCCAAAATTTGATAATTCGACCTTGAACTCCAATGAATGAAATTGAATCCGAATCTGTGGTTATTGCAAGACCGCCACTTGGGTAAATTTGCTTTGAGCTCATGAATTTTACCCTGATGCAATCATTATTTGATTGATTTAGGCCGTAGGGAGCTCGTTCGGCGTTGAGCATACTCACTCGGTACAGAGTGATTCGGCTGATTTTATTTGAGGTAAACTCTGAGCTACCTACTTTGAATTTCATCCATTGCGTTATTCGGGTTATATCGAGTGCTAAATCGATTAACCGTGGGGGTATGCCGGAACCGAGCGGCCGAGATAATGTACCTGATGAGCGAGGTGCTCATATTGATGAGTCTGCTGAATTGGGTGATCTTATTAACAAGGCCAATGGGGTTGGAGGTACTGTGGAATCTCGGAATTTAGTGTTGCTCGATCCTCATGAAATCCCTTCTGAGATATCTGATATAGAGTTTGATGGGTTGAGGCAGCGGTTTCATATCCCGGAGCATTATGAGATTATCCGTCCCTTGCCTCATCAGCGGATTACTACACCGCCAGAGGGAGCCATAGCCGTGTATTGTGAGGATTTAGAGGGGGGTCTCCGCTTTCCGATTGTGCGTGTAGCAAGGGATCTTTACGACGCTATGGGGGGTTAGCTTGGCTCAGTTGATGCCTCATTCTCACTCGTTGATACATTGCTTTATTTTGATTATGGAGTGTTTGGGGGAAGAGCCTTCGGTGGCTAACTTTGCCCACTTGTACAAGATCCAGCGATCCGCTAGGTCATCCGAAAGTAAACATGGGTGCGGATTTACTTATGTTTCTTCCAACCACGCGCCTTCAATAAGGCCATTAGCTTCTCATGGAAAGAAATGGAAGGACCGTTTCGTGTATATTAGGAACTCGATGGATGAGCCATGGGGCATTTATGAAAGATGGGTGGTGCACGGCCGGCCTCGAATTGTCTGTGACAGTGAAAGAACTATCACGAATGACTCAATAGAGACTTGGAAGAAATTGGGGCAGCTACACGCCTCACGTCTTTTGGTTGATGAGATTCTTTCTATGACCGGCATATCCCCACTTCCGGCTAAACGCGTCCATCCCTTAGGTAGTCTTTATGTGCTGCATTCGTTATACCATTTGATGCTATGCTCGTTGTGACGTGCTTTATTTCATGTTTCAGGTATCGACGATCTGATGAATGCTCGAGAGGCAATAGCTCGCGTGGCGAGCACTAATAAGGTTGTTCGCCACAAGCCTAATAAGGGAAAGGGTGCTCGAGACCCGCCCATTCGGCGTAATCCAACCGAAAATGTTACCCGGGAAGATGCCCGAGAGGGGAACAAGAGCCGTCGTGACGAGACCGAAGAGCGTGCCCCCCCGGAGGAGACAAATGGAGATGGAACGAGCTCCTTGGATGATTCTACCATGGCTCCTCTCCTGGCTCCCTCGGCTGAGCGCTCGGCAGATGGTACTATTACTGATTAACTGCCTCCTAGTTTGGTGGCTGATGTTCTTGAGGCTTCTAACACTCGCACTCGACCTAGAGAGGGGGACCAGACTGGGGGGAGGCGCTTGAGGCGTCGTGTTGAGGTCGTTGAGGCGGACGCTGCTACAGGGGCCAGCTCCCTTGCCATAAGCGGGCCGAGTGCCTCCACCACTAATGTTCCTTTGGAGAGCCGCGTTGGTCCAGATTCCACCCATGGGAAAGAAAAGGTCGTTGCTGATCAGGATGACTCATGGTTTTCTGATTCGGATGAAGAGGAGTGGATACTTAGCTTTCCTCGGTGTTCGCCTCCGCCCATGGTCTATGAAAATGGCGATCCTGTTAGCTTCCTTACTGGCCCGCGCGCAAACAGCAGTAGGGTACTTAACTCGATGTTCGACTCGCTCCAATCTGAGGATGACCACCGGTACTTGATGGGTGCTAAACTTCAAGATAATGGGAGCCGTATGAGGAGGGACCTCATGGTAAGCGTTCAAGTCCATTTTATCTTCTTTGCGCTCCTTCTTCCGTTTCGTGGCATGCTCTAGACTTGACCTGTGTACTTGTATTTTGTATAGGACCTTGCTATAAGGATTGACCACGCCACTCGTCGAGCGCTTGTATATAAGGAAGGAAAGGATAGGTACAAGCGATTGTATAGGAGAGCTGTTGCCAACGGTGACCTTGAGGAGAAGGTCCGCGATCTCGAAGAGAAGCTCGAGAGAGCGGACGTTGAAATTCAGAGAAAAGAGAACGAGGTTCGCGCACAATTGAGTCATTCTTCCCGTCTTAACAAGCAAATCGAGGACCTCCAAGCCGAGAAGAAGACTTTTCTGAGTGATATGGAGAAGGTCGATGAGACGCTGACGGACGTTAGGGTGGAGCTAAGGAGATCCAAGGAGAAACTTGAGGAGAAGGAGAAGCAATTCGAAGAAGGCGAGCGGGCTCGCGCTGAGTTGAGTGCGAAGCTCGAAGAGTATAAGCGCAGCGCGGCGGATCGGGCTCATATCGATGTCGTTGATGGGATTAAGCGCTTCTTGAGGAGCCCGGTGTTCGAAGTTGCAAGCGCGCTTAGCAGTTATCCTCTGATTCAAGAAGCCTTTGACCGTGCCTTTTACCAGCTCCACCACCTAGGGGCCATCTACGAAGATGTGAATGTAAATGACATCGGCCTTGACAGGGATAATAAGATGAGGCCTATCCTCTCCTGTGAGCATGGGCCGAAGCCGGAAGGAAATGACCTCCGCAACCATGAATTTGGGTTTGTCTTGAGCGAGCTCGATGCTATAGGTGCTGCCAAGAAAGCCGTTGCCGAGAAAGCAGCTCACGTAGAAGGTGAGGGCGCTTCGGTTGCAGGGATCGCTCAGGGTGAGCGAGATGGAGAATAGGGGGCTCGCGGGGAGCGCGTCGTCAATGGTGAAGCCGCCGCTGAGAGAGCAGGCGTTGTTGCTGAGCACTTTGAAGTGAACGATGGCGGTGCCATATCTATCGATGGCGACATTATGGACCAAATTGAGGTATCTTGACAGCCTTAGCTTAGCTCGTTTTGCTCTTATTTTGTGAAGGAAGCCGCCCGAGTTCGCTGTGTAGGGGGCTCTTCGGCCTTTGTAATGCCAATGCTTTGTGACGAAAAACATGTATTTGGAAAGCTTTGTATGAATGAATGTACGCTTTACTCATAGCATTTGTAAATGTTTATGGGATTGTATGCAAGTTATGTGAAAATTTTCTAAGTATTGCGTTCGGACTTGGACAAGTAACTCGCATTCGGGCATATAAAAATTTTCTAAGTGTCATGTTCAAGCTTCGAACCATAGCATTGTCAAGTTTACATGTAAGCCAAACTCGAAAGTTTTATAAGTTTCAAGCGTGGAGCTCTAAAATTTTATGTTATAAAGTGTGTGTGTTGATTGGAGGGTTCGGCTCCCCCCTCTGAGTAGGCTTCTTGAGCCGAGAGATTGTCACATAAAATTTATAAAGTGCTCAAGCAGAAAATGAAACGGAAATGTCTAAATAAACTGAACGGAACACTTGTAAAATACAAATGTCTTTGTTTGCTAAAACAGAAATGTCTAAATAAAACTGAACGGAACACTTGTAAAATACAAATGTCTTTGTTTGCTAAAACGGAATACTGAAAACTGAATGCTAATCATGAACTAAATGCTGAAAGAAACGAACGCCTAACTTAGATCAAATGCGATAAGCCTTACACGTAGAACTTTTTCAGGTTGATCGCGTTCCATGGACGGGGGAGAGGCTTATCGTTCGCGTCCGCTAAGCGATAAGCGTTGTCGGCAAGCACTTCGATTACTTTGTACGGACCCTCCCAGTTAGGTTGGAGCTTGCCCACATGCTTGGACACTTCAACCTTCCTGAGGACCAAATCACCGAGATGAAAGTTTCGCGGGTTAACTCCTTTATTGTAGTGCTTGGCCATCGCTGCCTGATAGCGCTTCATATTCTGCCAAGCTCTAACCCGCTTCTCTTCGAGGCAGTCGAGCTCAAGCGCCCTAGTTTCTTTGTTGGTAAGTGGCGCGAAGTAAGCAACTCGAGCGGTCTCGTGAAGGATCTCAACTGGCAGTACCGCCTCAATGCCGTAGACGAGCAAAAAGGGGCTCTCGTTCGTGGCGGTTCGAGGGGATGTGCGATATGCCCAAAGGACGCGAGGGAGTTCCTCGGCCCATTTAGCTCCCTTTCCATCAAGGAGGGTCTTCAGGTTCTTCAAGATGATCCGGTTGGTCACTTCAGCTTGTCCGTTCGACTGGGGATTTCCGACCGAGGAGAACCTTTGCTCAATACCGAGTCCATAACACCAATCCACTGTTCGCTTGCTGATGAACTGGAGCCCATTGTCCGAGATGAGGACTCGGGGTACTCCAAAGCGGCACACAATATTTTTCCATATGAAATCCTGAATCGCGGAGTCGGTGATTTTCGCAACAGGTTCAGCTTCAGCCCATTTTGTGAAGTATTCCACTGCCACGATTGCGTACAACTTTTGAGCTTTTGCTAAAGGGAAGGGCCCAATGATGTCGATCCCCCACTGATCGAAGGGCCATGAGATCTCGTGGTTCACCATTTCCGTAGCGGGTTGGTGAATCACATTCCCGAACTTTTGGCATTGAGTGCACTTGCGAGCATAATCAATAGCATCCGCGAGCAAGGTTGGCCAGAAGAAGCCCGCTCGTGCTATTTTCTTGGCAAGTGCTCTTCCTCCCGCATGATTCCCGCAAGTGCTCTCCTCCTGACCTGAATGAATATGTTGGAGGACCTCCTTGGTTTGTGATGGACGGAGGCACCTCTGATCCGAACCGAAGAATGACTTACGGAACAGCCTTCTCTCATCATCTAAAACATATCGAGCGGAGCGGTACCTTATCTGTCTTGCTTGAGTTCGGTCTGACGGGAGCGCTCCGTCTCTAAGGAAAGTTACAAGGGGGTCAAGCCAACATGGCTCGGCCGGATCAAGGGAGAATACCTCTTGGCGACCCCACAAAGCAATTATGGGTTCCTTCGCTGTCAAGAATGAGACCGTATGATCAGCGGTACCTTGCATGCTGTTTGCGAATTTGGACAAGGCATCAGCTCTTTGATTTTCCTCCCTTGGTATCTGAGAAAGACTAAAAGTTTTGAACCGGGCGCGGAGCTCGTTCACTCTTCCCAGGTACTGAATCATGGTCTCTTCCTTTGCTTCGTACGAACCATCAACTTGACTTGCCACGAGCTGAGAATCGGTGAACACCGCCAAGTGTTGTATTCCTCCCCGTAGGGCTAAGTCGAGCCCCGCCAAGAGGGCTTCATACTCCGCTTCATTATTTGTGGCCCGCCACTCAAGCCGTACCGCAAAGTCTAGCTCTTGTCCATCTGAGCTCCTTAGTGAGATTCCTGCACCCCCTCCTCCATTTGTTGAAGAGCCGTCCACATGAAGGGTCCACGAGAGCGCGACTTCAGCTGGAACGACCTTATGAGGTAGATCACCTCGTTCCAATAGAAAATCTGCTAACACTTGAGCTTGTTGAGCGACTCTTGGTTGATAGGCGACCTCGAATTGCCCAAGTTCGATCGCCCACTTCACAAGCCTTCCAGAAACATCTGGCTTGCTCAATACTTGCCTCAACGGTTGATCGGTCAGCACAACTACTGAATGAGATTGGAAGTAAGGCTTCAGCTTCCTTGAAGCATGCACAAGGGCGAGCGCGAACTTCTTAATTTCTAAGTAGTTTAGCTCCGGTCCGTGGAGTACCTTGCTTAGATAGTACACTGGCAAGTGCTTCCGTTCGCGAACCACCACCACTACTGAACTGATGGCTTCTTGAGAGACTGCAAGATAGATGTATAGTGTCTCTCCCCTTTCAGGTTTCGCCAAGAGGGGAGCTGATGCGAGGTACGCCTTTAGGTTGGCGAGCGCCTCATCGCACTCCCCTGTCCAATTAAATTGTTTCATGTTCCTTAAAACTTTGAAGAACGGAAGACTTCGATCAGCAGAACGTGATATGAACCTGTTGAGCGAAATGATTCGCCCAAGGAGCACCTGGACCTTCTTGATCGAATCTGGAGGTTGGATAGCTTGAATGGCTTCGATCTTATCCGGGTTCGCCTCAATTCCACGTTGGCTTACGACATAACCCAGAAATTTTCCACCCTCAACGCCAAACGTACACTTGCCAGCATTGAATTTCATTCCATACTTTCTCATAATTGAGAAGGTCCTCTTGAGGTGTTCAGGGTGATCGGATGCCTTAACACTTTTTGTAATCATATCATCAACGTACACCTCCATTGTATCGCCGATCTCTAATGCAAACATCCGGTTCACCAATCTTCGATAAGTCGCACCCGCGTTCTTGAGGCCGAACGGCATAACCTTGAAGCAATATATACCGTTCACCACCACAAAAGCTATTTTTGCACGATCCTCGGGGGCCATGAAGATCTGATAATAGCCTTGGAACGCATCCATCATACTCATGAGCTCGCACCCAGCAGTGGAGTCAACCAACTGATCAATTCGAGGGAGCGGGTAAGGATCCTTAGGGCACGCCTTGTTCAAATCCGTGAAGTCATTGCACATGCGCCACTTGCCGGACGCCTTGGGGACGAGGACCACATTGCACAGCCATTCGGGAAACTGAATTGGCTCGATATAGTCTGCATCAAGGAGCCTGTTCACCTCCTCTTCAATGATCGCGTTCCTTTCATTTCCCAACCTCCTTGCCTTTTGTTTCACAGGCTTCATGGAGGGATCGATGTTGAGTCGATGCACAATCACCTTCGGATCGATCCCTTTGAAGTCTGAGGGCTTCCATGCGAATATATCAGCATTCTCGCGCAGGAACTCAATTAGCATGACTTGCTGCTTCCCCTTGAGTTGAGCACCAACCTTAGTTGTTTTCGAGCTGTCTCCTGGGATGAGCTCAATTTCCTTGAAATCTCCAGTTGGCTTCAACCTTGTTTCTTTGGGCTCAATCTGCCTAGCTTCCAACTTGCGTTTTTTCGGGTGAGGGATTCCCTCCATATCGAGCATCTCGTCCTCCTCCTCATGAGCAGCTTCCAATGGCTTTGGAGTTTCATGGACAAGCTTGGGCTTCACAGTCGAGAGCATGTAGCACTCCCAAGCCTCTTTCAACTGACAATTTACTTCTCCGATTCCGTTAGGAGTCGAGAATTTCATCTTGCGGTGGAACGCAGAGTGAATGGCTTTGAACTTTGCGAGAGCGGGTCTCCCAAGAATCACGTTGTATGGGAGGTTGACCTCGACCACCGTGTATATCAATGGGACCGTAGCTCTTTTTGGAGCGCAACCTAAGGAACTCGCCAATCTAACTTGCCCAATTACGTACAGCTCTGATCCACCAAAGCCGAGGAGAGGGGTCTCAACGGCTTCGAGCTCAACATCCTTGCCGCACAACTTCTTGAAGGTGGAGAGTGGCAAGACATTTACTGAACTACCGCTATCCACCAGCGCCCTTTTGACCTTAGTGTTGTAGATATCAACATCGACTACCATCGGGCAATCCGGACACTCTCCATCCTCATCAAGCACAACATTATCAAAATCACGATCGGTAAAACCCAGGACCTCTCCTTTCTCAACATGGAAGATGTGCTGAGCAGGAGTGTTAGGCTCTTGGCTAAATCGGCGCCCAGCTTTCTTGCACGAGGTCTTGGTATCGCCATTTGTCGCCCCTCCGGCAATCATATTAACCACCCCACGAGTGGGCATATTATCATCAGGTACTTGCTTGGTGCCTCTTCCAGCTCGTCGATCACGATGCGGGCTACAGGAGCGGGGTCGGTGAGGGCTACGCGAGCGTGATCGGGCCCTGTCCCCTCGCCTCTTGTGATTTCGATCCATTGACTTACTCTGAAAGTTTACCCACGGCTACCAAGCGCTGGATCTCCTTCTCCAAACTAATGCACTCGTCCGTATCATGCCCGTTCTGTTGATGGAACGCGCAATACTTATCAGAGCGAGAGTTTTTCTCGCTCTGGGCCATCGGGCGTGGGTTTTTGAACATCTTGGAACCGGCTATGTTCAGGATCTCCGAGTTACGTTTAGTGAGTTCAACTCGTGGTCCCCTGGGGAGGGGTCCAGCTTGCCGTTCCCTACGCTCCTCACGATTTGAGCTCCTTGATAGTCTATCCTGGATATTTGAGCCTCTTGATAGTCTATCCTGGACACGAGCTCGTTTCATGCGAGCCATGTCTTCCTGCTCCATATACTCACTTGCTATCCTCCGGAGATGAATCATGTCCTTAGGCTTTTGACGGGTAATAGCGTCTCCACACTTCATGCTTATCTTAGAATCATTCAACCCTTGGTAAACTGCCTGCCTCAGGAAATCACCGGATGGGATCTCAACTTTGGTTAGTTCAGCACCAAAGCGAGTAAAGTACTCCCGTAGAGTTTCATGGGGGCCTTGCTCGACATTCCATAGATAGGTTGTGGGCAGCTTAGTCACCTTCAAAGGGCTAAAATGGCTGTCAAACTGTCTGCATAGGTCATCATAGCTCCGAATCGATCCAGGTGGAAGTCGCTTGAACCAATCATAGGCGGTTCCCGTGAACGAAGTGACAAATATCTTGCACCAGAAGTCCAGTGAGTGCTCATATAGATGTATGAGGTGCTCAAACGCGGTCATGTGTTCCTCAGGATCGCCCGTGCCATCATAGCGGGGCAGGTTGGTAGGAACCTTTGAGGGTCCTGCCCGGGCCATCAGAATCTCTTCGCAAAGTGGCGAAGGTCGCTCAGGCCTTGATCTTCGGGGTCGACTATGTCTCCGATGGGCTGATAGCTCAATAGGCCGCTCTCGATCGCCTCGGACAGGACGATGCCTAGGCTTGTCGACCGCCTCCTCATCTCGACGACGCGTGGGTCGGCGATGAACCTCGTCTTGATCGCCAACCTGAGATCCTTCCACAATCTTGCTCAGGGCGGCACGCAGGTTCTCATTCTCCTCTTCCAACTGAGTGAGGCGGTCATTCTCTCTCTGCCCCGCTCGAGTTTTGGAATATTGAGCGGGATTGAGAGGATCCGGTTCCTCTTCGTCTTCCACCATGGTCTGCTTCCCATCACGCCGCACAAATGGGGCTTGGTCATCACCATCCGGAGGTGGGATAGGGTTTCGCACTCGGCTCGGTCCCGCTACCGTCGGATTTGCCTCGGTATGAACGGGTGGGGGGTCCATTCGAATGGGCAGTTCCTCATGTAGCGACCGGTTGGCCGTGCGCTCCGCTCCGCTCGTCACGATGGTAGTGCGAGGTGGAGCAATAGTGGCCTGGACCCCTCCGATCTGGGCTTGTGCTCCTCCTTGTAGTCCCCAGAGCGGATTGAACAACAACGGGTTTAGTAGCAAAGGGTTTAAACCTGCCGGAATGTTGAAGGAATTTTGGCCTATTCCGGTACCAAGAGCTTGCAAGGAGTGGACGGGCAGACTGAAGTCCACGGTGGCTCTGGTGCGGTTTCTCTTATGCGGGAATGCCGGTGGCAGATGGCGTAACACGTCGACGTTCGCTTGGCTCGCGTTGATGTTCGCTTGACTTACTCGGGTTGGGGATAGTCGCGGAGGCAAGCTAGAGCTTCGCTCGCCATGGCTAGTGTTATCAGCTCCGGTCATCTTCCAAACGAAACAAAAAGAATAACTTTAAGAAAAGGTTGGGAAATCCGGTGGTTTCCCACAGACGGCGCCAAACTGATGATGCTAAAAATTGGTTCGCCGGAACTTAAACGGGATCGGCCCCAAATCTCTAGCAAATCAGCCAAAAGGTGGGTTCTTCGACCTGCTAAGATCCACAAAACGTAAGAATACCAGGAGGGAGGTGTTTCCCGCGCGGGTACTCCGACGCTCAAGACAGTGAGTTTGCTTTGGGAAAAAGATGACCGAAAATTTGGGTAGAGGTTCGGTATGTCCAAGTGTGCGTACCTTACTCCGATCAGAAAAAAGAGTTAATATACCCTTCGGATTAGGTTAAGGCGCGATTCTCGCGGATTCGTGTGATAGTGGTTAAGAGACGTGTGAATGTGGGTAACTGCCATGCTTGGGTTGAGCGCACCTGAGGTTGAGCGCTCAGGCTGAGCACCTAAGTTGAGCGCTACTTGGGTTGAGCGCTCAAGGTTGCGCACCTGAGGTTGGGCGCTATTTGGGTTGAGCGCTACTTGGGCTGAGCGCAAAGGTTGAGCGCTACTTGGGTTGAGCGCTCAGGTTGAGCTCAAAAGTTGAGCGCTAAAGGATGAGCGCTACTTGGGTTGAGCGCTACTTGGGCTGAGCGCAAAAGGTTGAGCGCTACTTGGGTTGAGCGCAAAGGTTGAGCGCTACTTGGGTTGAGCTCAAAAGTTGAGCGCTAAAGGTTGAGCGCTACTTGGGTTGAGCGCAAAGGTTGAGCGCTCAACTTAAGTGCGAGTAGGCGGAACACCAGACTTGGAATATTTTGGCACTATCAATATGTAATTAAAATGCACCAAATAACCAATCAAGAATGCTCGAATAACAACGCAAGACCTTCAAGTTAACATGCAATTCCTAAGCCGTACGACTTAGACTGACAAGACAGGACTCAAGAACCCGGTTTTGCAACAGAGGCTCTGATACCACCAAAGGAGTGTAACACCCGCATCGGAAGGCGTCACATCCCCCGCACCACGTGTCCAATCCATGCACGAAATGAATTTTCATACACAAATCAAACAACATGGCGAACGGGGGATAAAGAAAATAAACAACCTAGCTAAGCGGGGCTAACCCTTAAACCAAATTCAACTAACGATGCAATAACCTAAAGCGGAAGCATAGATACATAATTAACACATAATAAAGTTATACAATCATAGGCCATCCTGGCCATCACATATATATACAATAATTTCTCCAAAACAATAACACATAATTGAAAAACATGAGTATGAAATGCTAAGAAGTAGTACAAGCTAGGACTCTAAAATAAAAGACTCCAAACGACCTCCAGTCCCCGCCTAGCTCGACCTGCAAAAGTCTAAAAACAACGTGGGGTGTCAGTCCTAAGACTGAGTGAGGGGCTTAATACATATATCACATGTGCATGCAATCTATAATCCCGTGTAAAGTCTTAGAAAATCCCAAGTGGGTAGTGTAAAATAGACATTGCTCGAAATTACGGATGTCATATTATTACTTGAAGAAACATAATTTAACGTGACCTGGCGAGTGGGCAATTCTCCAACCTTACTCCCATAGTGTGTGATTTAAAACATAACTTAGGCGTTCATGCATACATAACCATGTCATAATCATAATCATATTCTTAATCATATCGTGATAAAACATAATTTTCCATCCTTCTTCCTCCGGGGTGATGGAAGGGTTTGCAAGGCCCTAACCATCTCATGAAATAATATCGAGACGGGGGATCATGACTCCTTTCCGCTCCTTCGATGGGTTAAGCACCGGCTCAAGAGTATCTCACCTCCCACACTACACAGTCGCGTAAGATACTCTCAAAGGGTACTATATGCAATGGCTTATCCGACAACCCGATGTCGTACCGGTCTCCATTCATATATTTCCCCAGGGCCCAATAACATGTGCGTGATTCTCACCAAAACATTTTCATGAAAACCCTTTAAAACCATTCATACCTAAACCATTTTCGAAAGTGTACATATATTTAATACATTTTGGCTTGAAAGGATCACACAAGATAATAGGGTTCTAATTAACTAAAACAAAACCTAACCTTGACCAAAAGAGAAAGGATACAAGAAGTCTATGGACCCTGCTCCTTGACCGGATTAAGCTCTGTGCAAGAAACACGAGTGTACATAAGACTCTAGACAAATGAACCAAGTAATCGACGAACGGCATGCTCATGATATGGAAGGATGATTATTATAATTCATGAGAATGTTCATGCATGATTAATGCTTCACATAATGGTTAATCAAGCATATACTTCATATAAATCATATACGGGAGCCAAGGGAGTGAAGAAATGCAAGAAGAGGTGTTTTGGCGAAGTTTGGCAAACGTTGACAATTTTTGGAAACGCGCAAGCTGTGGAAAATTGGGAATATCTTGAGTTCTAGAAGTTGAAATGAAGTTTTGTCTATTTGATATGAAAGTAGACAAATAGAGATTTCCAAAAATATATGGCTCAAATTCTAGTTCAAAGCAGATTGAAAATGGCATAGGTCCAAAGTTGGGTTAATGCAGATTTCTTGTAAAATGGCGACACCAAAAAGAATTTATCATATCTCACAATCTAGAAATGATATTGGGGTGATTCCGATTGGAGAGTGTTCTAGACTTCAAGAGGTTTCTAGAGGTTTAAAAATCAGGTCAATCGGAGTTCTTTTTAGGGGTAAACGGGGGTTTGGAAAATGAACTAAAAGCAGAAATGGGTGTTTGGAAACTGCCTGTCGATACAATAGCATCTCACACGGGCGTTTGGTAATTGAACTAAGGGGCCAAACGGGTGTTTGGCATGCCTCTGGGCAAAAAAACAAGGGTAAACAGGATAGGTCTCGGAAAATGGCTCCCATACCTTTCCAACTCAAAGCAACAACAACTAAACCCCTCAAAACTGGCATATAACACCAATATATATCTAATACTTCAATTACAACACATATATCCATCATTTAGGCACTTAGATCCATCAAACAAAGCTCATATAAACCAAATAACCAAAGTGTTATTCACCCAAGTATGATCACATATTCATGCTCAAGATCAAAAAACTCATTCAAATCACAAAACCCTAGCTATTCAACATAAACCATCTCATAATATACCATTACCAACCTTGGGAAGAAAGAAATGGAATGAAGCTGATGAAATGGAGGAGATGATCTTAATGATGATGATGATGCTTGATGGATTGATCTTCCTTCTTCTTCTTGCTTGTGATCAAATGTGTGTGTGAGTGATGGAGAAAGAATCGTGATGAGTGTGTGTGTCTTGCAATGTGATATATGTATAATGTATGTAATGGAATATAAGTATAGATATAATGTATATATGTATAAAGTCATAAAGTAGATATTATATATATTATATGTATATAATCAACTTAGTGCTTATTAATATATACCTATATATCGCATGTGAGTGTATTAGTGTAGGTAACTTATATATATATATATATATATATATATATATATATATATATATATATATACATGTTTCATGAAAATGCATGAAGTAATTGAAATGTTAATCTTATGAAATTAGTTTAAGTTTATAGATATAGCTATATATATATATGTATATATATAGATATAGATATAGCTTTAGGGATGAAATGTAATGAAATGGAATTAAAATGAAATTACAATTAAAATAATTACATAGGCAATTAGGAAATTAATCACATAAATCAATTAGACACAAAATCCTAAAGCATGCCAAAAATTCTAACACTCAAATGCACACGTGTGGTGAGCGTACCTGGGATGAAGACACGGGGCGTTACAATCCTCCCCCCTTAAAAAAATATGATCCCCAGATTCACTCGGCCTGAAATAACTCCGGAGACAAATGCTTCATCTTTTCCTCGGTTTCCCAAGTGGCTTCCTCGGTTTTATCACTTCTCCATAAGACCTTTACCAAAGGAATTTTCCGGTTTCTCAATACTTAAAACTTGTGATCCAAAATCTTTACCGGCTTCTGCACGAAGGTTAAATCCGGTTGTAGATCCACTTCTTCAATCTCATCAACGGAAAGAATCTCTGATTCATCGGGGTAGTGCTTCCTTAATTGTGACACATGAAAGACATTGTGAATTCCCGTTAAGCTCGGTGGTAGGACCAAATGAGAAGTAACTTCCCCAACTCTTTCAAGAATCTCAAATGGACCTAAATATCGAGGTTTAAGTTTTTCTCCTCTTCCAATCCGAGCAAATCCTTTACGAGGAGACGCCTTCAAGAACACTTAGTTTCCAACCTCAAATTCAAGAACTCGTCTCCTATTATCGGCGTAGCTCTTCTGTCGATCTTGAGCTGCCTTCATCCGTTGTTGTACCATTTAAACCTTCTTGATCATATCTCTTACCGCCTTAGAGGGTTTTTCCACTTTCTCACCCTTCTTCTTCTTAACACCCTCTCGCTTTATCCATTTCCACTCGTCGAGATCGAAAAACAAAGAGGATCGACACTTCCGTCCATAAAGTAACTCATAGGGCGCCATACCTATGGAAGCTTGGAAGCTATTGTTGTAGGAGAATTCGATCAACGGTAATTACCTATCCCAAGAGGTTTGATGATCCAAAACACAAGCTCTTAATAAATTCTCAAGATACTGAATCAACCTCTCGGACTGACCGTCTGTCTGTGGATGAAAAGCAGTGCTGAACTTAAGTCTTGTACCCAATAACCCTTGCAACTCTTGCCATAACCTTGAAGTGAACCTCGGATCTCTATCCGACACAATACTAATCGGAATTCCATGAAGACAAACAATCTCTCTGACATAAAGCTCGGCTAGCTTATTGATCTTATCGGACATCCGAACCGGCAGGAAGTGAGCTGATTTAGTTAAACGGTCGACAATTACCCAAATTCCATCATAACCGCCCTTTACTCTTGATAGCCCCGAAACGAAATCTATAGTTACTTGTTCCCATTTCCATTCCGGGATTGGCAACGGTTGTAGAAGACCTCCGGGCTTTTGATGTTCGGCCTTCACTTTCTAACAAGTCATACATTGCTTAACAAACTCGGCAACATCCTTCTTCAAACCATAATATTCCTTCAAATCCTTGTACATCTTATTACCTCCCGGGTGGATAGAATAAGCCGATCTGTGAGCTTCTTCAAGTAACCTTCTCAACTCTTCGGGAACAACCACTCTATTCTTAAACCAAAACAAGCCCGTCTCATCGTACCCGAACGGGCATTCCGGATCATCCCTTGCCTTGGCTATGAGCTTCTGAATTCCCGGATCCCTTGTTTGAGCCTCAAATAACTGGTGCTTCAACTCTGGTTGTATGGTGATGTTAGTCACTCGAGCCTTTACCACAATTGGCTCATCCTTACTTCCTTCATCCACTTCCAAACCAAATACACTAGCCTTCCTACTAAGTGCATCGGCAACGATATTGGCCTTACCGGGATGATATTTGATCTTGCAATCAAAGTCCACAAGAGTCTCCATCCATCTTCTTTGCCTCATATTTAAATCCTTTTCCGTGAACAAATAGTGAAGACTCTTGTGATCGGTGTAAATCTCAAACGGAATTCCATACAAGTAGTGCCTCCACTTTCCAAGAGCAAATACCACGGCACCAAGTTCCAAATCGTGTGTAGGATAGTTGTTCTCATGATCCTTTAACTTTCTAGAGGCATATGCAATAACTTTCCCGTTTTGCATCAAGACACATCCCAATCCTTCCTTAGAAGCATCCGTATACACTGCATAACCTTCAGACCCTTCGGGAAGTGTCAAGACCGGGGTTATAGTCAACTTCTCCTTCAAGAGATTGAAGCTTTTATCGCACGCCTCATCCCACACGAATTTCACCTCTTTCTTGGTCAATCGGGTTAAAGGAGCGGTAATTTTCGAGAATTCCTTCACGAATCTTCTATGATATCCCGCTAAACCCAAGAAACTTCGAACTTCAGAGGTGTTCTTAGGTCTCTCCCACTTAGAGACTGTCTCAATCTTAGAGGGATCCACATCAACTCCCTTTGCCGAAATAACATGACCCAGAAATGAAACCTTATCAATCCAAAATTCACACTTACTGACTTTCGCGAACAACTGATTATCCTTGAGGGTCTGTAGAACCAATTTAAGGTGCCTTGCATATTCCTCGGTAGACTTCGAATACGCAAGAATATCGTCTATAAATATCACCACGAACTTATCCAAGAACGGCCTGAATATTTTGTGCATCATGTCCATGAAAGCTGCGGGGGCATTAGTTAATCCGAACGGCATCACAACAAACTCATAATGCCCGTACCGAGTGTTAAACCCTATCTTTGGGATATCCTCTTCTCGGATCCGCAATTGATAATACCCTTGGCGTAGATCAAGCTTGGAATAAACCGTAGAACGTTGAAGGACATCAAATAACTATTGAATCCGTGGAAGGGGGTATTTTTTCTTAACCGTCATCTGATTCAATTCTCTATAATCTATGTACATCCTCAAGGTCCCGTCTTTCTTCTTTACAAATAGGACTGGTGCACCCCAAGGTGACGAACTCGGACGAATATACCCACTTGACATCAATTCCTCAAGTTGTTTCTTCAACTCCTTCAACTCGGCAGGAGCCATCCTGTAAGGAGTTTTAGAAAATGGCTTAGCATCCGGGTACAAGTCAATTACAAACTCTATTTCTCGTTCCGGGGGTAAAGACCCCAAACTCTCCGGGAAGACCTCGAGAAAGTCCTTTACAACTTCCGTTTCCTCAAGCTTAGCTTGATCCTTTGGCTTGTTAAGAATGTAGGCCAAGAAACCCGAAGCACCATCTCGAACCAACTTAGAAGCCTCGGTGAAAGATAACAACGGTGGAATCTTCGAACCCAAACCCACAACAACATCAGAACCCAACTCGACTCACTTAGTTCTGCAATTAATCTTAGCATCATGTTCAAAGAGCCAATCCATACCCAAAATCGCACCATACCGACGGATAGGCATCTCAATGAAGTCCGTTGGATAGTCACGACCCTGAATTCTCGCTGGAACTCGCTGAAACACCGGATCAGAAACAAGGCTCCCCCCAACGAGGAACTAATCACATAGCAAGCAGAGGTACACATAACAGGTAAACACAAAGAAGCAGCTAGGCCATAAGAAAGAAAAGAATGTGTGGCTCCAGGGTCAAACAATGCATGTATGCTCGTGCCATGAATATATATTGTACCTTCAACAACTACGGCGGGATCGATCTCAACATCCTGCTCCTCGCCATCAATGGCATAAGCTCTCGCCCGTATCATCGGCCTCTGTCCTTCCCTCGGACCCGGTCTGAACTGATCACATCCCGCCATCTGATGATCCATCGCTCCGCAGATCAAACAAGCTCCAATGCAGCGGCGACAAGTCTCCCAAGTGTGTGTAGGACCTCCACAATGTGAACAAGGTTTAGTTTGTTGAGGATTTAGAGGAGCTTGTGGAGGTAGTTGTGCCGGCCCCGCCACTCGGGGTTTCTTTCCCGGACCCTTCGCAAATGGAGCTCTAGCAGTTGGTGCTACCGGATACGCGGGCCTCTTCGAACCGGATCCCGAACCTTGTCCCGATTGAAATGATCTAGGACGGGATCCCTTTTCCGGTATTCCTCCTCTTGGACAAAGGCAAGTTGAGTAGTATCGGCAAAGGACTCAAGTTGTGCCTGGCTTGTCCATGCCTTAAAGTTTCTCTCAATTCGGCTATGAACTTTCTCGACTTCTTCTTCTCATCACGAGTAATTTGGGGAGCATACTTCCCTAATCGATTGAATTCCGCCAAATATTGGGTTACCGACCGGCCTCCTTATTTCAAATCCATAAACTCTTGCTCTTTTCTTTCACGAACCACCTTGGGAATGAAAGCCTCCCGGAATTCCCTCTTGAAAACATCCCAATTCAATCCCTCTCCGGCAACTTCTAATTTCTCACAGGTTCTCTCCCACCAATCATAAGCTTCCCCGTCTAGTTGGAAGATAGCAAATTGGGCCCTTTCAAGTGATGTGAAGGGGCGAATGTTGTAGATCCTTTCCAATCTAGAAATCCAATCCTCCGCTATAGCATCATCTGTTGTACCCGCAAACCTTGGAGGATTATAGTTAAGAAAAGTGCCATGGGAATCTCTAACCGGTGGTGGAGCTTGAACCGGTTGCGGTGGAGGTGGAGCTTGAGCTCTCCTTTACTCAATGTAATTATAAACGGCATCCATGAATCCTTCCATGTTCATTTGAGGAGCTTGTTGAGGTTGATGACCACTAGGAGGAGATGAAGATCTCCTATCTTGACGAGCGGGTCGACCACGAGCCATCTACAATGATAACATTAAGAAATACATGTCGGGATTAAGCAATATATCCATGATATGTAATTAAAATGCACCAAATAACCAATCAAGAATGCTCGAATAACAACGCAAGACCTTCAAGTTGATATGCAATTCCTAAGACGTACGACTTAGACTGACAAGACAGGACTCAAGAACCCGGTTTTACAACAGAGGCTCTGATACCACCAAAGGAGTGTAACACCCGCATCGGAAGGCGTCAAATCCCCCGTACCACGTGTCCAATCCATGCACGAAATGAATTTTCATACACAAATCAAACAACATGGTGAACGGGTGATAAAGAAAATAAACAACCTAGCTAAGCGGGGCTAACCCTTAAACCAAATTCAACTAACGACGCAATAACCTAAAGCGGAAGCATAGATACACAATTAACACATAATTAAGTTATACAATCATAGGCCATCCCGGCCATCACATATATATACAATAATTTCTCCAAAACAATAACACATAATTGAAAAACATGAGTATAAAATGCTAAGAAGTAGTACAAGCTAGGACTCCAAAATAAAAGACTCCAAACAACCTCAAGTCCCCGCCTAGCTTGACCTGCAAAAGTCTAAAAACAACGTGGGGTGTCAGTCCTAAGACTGAGTGAGGGGCTTAATACATATATCACATGCGCATGCAATCCATAATCCTGAGTAAAGTCTTAGAAAATCCCAAGTGGGTAGTGTAAAATAGACATTGCTCGGAATTACAGATGTCATATTATTATTTATTAATAAAAATAAGCACACAGAACAAGTTATAAAAATTTAGCCAGGTTCCCTGGGCAGTTGCCTATCGATTTTTCCAATTCTTTGATGAGCTCCAAAACTCGTGAAAATCGTATCGATTATGTCAAAACTAAGTTTCAACAGTTATAAGTTTCCAAAATGAGTAGATAGGTTTAACTTATTAACAAAAATATGCACACAAAACAAGTTATCAAAATTTGGCCAGGTTCCATAGGCAGAGCTGCCTATCGATTTTTTCAATTTTTTGTTGAGCTCCAAAACTCGTGAAAATCATTTCGATTAAGCCAAAACTAAGTTTGAAAATTTGTAAGTATCTAAAATGAGTAGATAGGTGTAACTTATTAACAAAAATAAGCACACAAAACAAGTTATCAAAATTTTGCCAGGTTCACTAGGCAGCTAGCTAGTTATC
The DNA here is from genome assembly GCA_037501455.1 of Lantana camara. Taxonomy (NCBI): domain Eukaryota; kingdom Viridiplantae; phylum Streptophyta; class Magnoliopsida; order Lamiales; family Verbenaceae; genus Lantana; species Lantana camara. The sequence continues at coordinate 103,413,899 of CM074863.1, read as the reverse complement.
GATTTTTCCAATTCTTTGTTGAGCTCCAAAACTCATGAAAATCGTATCGATTATGTCAAAACTAAGTTCCAACATTTATAAGTTTCCAAAGTGAGTAGATAGGTATAACTTATTAACAAAAATATGCACACAAAACAAGTTATCAAAATTTGGCCAGGTTCCCTAGGCAGCTGCCTATTGATTTTTCTAATTTTTTGTTGAGCTCCAAAACTCGTGTAAATCGTATCGACTATGCCAAAACTAAGTTTGAACATTTATAAGTAACCAAAATGAGTAGATAGGTGTAACTTATTAACAAAAATAAGGACACAAAACAAGTTACAAAAATTTGGCCAGGTTCCTTAGGCAGTTGCCTTTCGATTTTTTCAATTCTTTATTAAGCTCCGAAACTCGTGAAAATTGTATCGATTATGTCAAAACCAAGTTTGAACATTAATAAGTTTCCTAAATGAGTAGATAGGTGTAACTTATTAACAAAAATAAGCACACAAAACAAGTTATCAAAATTTGGGCAAGTTCCATAGGCAGAGCTGCCTATCGATTTTTCAAATTTTTTGTCGAGCTCCGAAACTCTGGAAAATCGTGTCGATTCTGCCAAAACTAAGTTTGAACATTTATAAGTATCCAAAATGAGTAGAGAGGTTTAACTTATTAACAAAAATAAGCACACAAAATAAGTTATCAAATTTTGGCCAGGTACCCTAGGCAGCTAGCTTCCTATCGAATTTTCAAATTTTTTGTTGGGCTCCAAAACGCGTGAAAATCATATCGATTATGTCAAAACCAACTTTCAACATTTATAAGTTTCCAAAATGAGTAGATAGGTGTAACTTATTAACAAAAATAAGCACACAAAACAAGTTATCAAAATTTGGCCAGGTTCGATAGGCAGAGCGGCCTATCGATTTTTCCAATTTTTTGTTGAGCTCCAAAACTCGAGAAAATCGTATCGATTATGTCAAAACTAAGTTTAAACATTTATAAGTTTCCAAAATGAGTAGATAGGTGTAACTTATTAACAAAAATAAGCACACAAAACAAGTTATAAAAATTTGGCCAGGTTCCCTGGGCAGTTGCCTATTGATTTTTCCAATTCTTTGTTGAACTCCAAAACTCGTGAAAATCGTATCAATTATGTCAAAACTAAGTTTCAACATTTATAAGTTTCCAAAATGAGTAGATAGGTGTAACTTATTAACAAAAATATGCACATAAAACAAGTTATCAAAATTTGTCCAGGTTCCCAAAGCAACACCTATAGATTTTTCTAAATTTTTGTTGAGCTCCAAAACTCGTGAAAATCGTATCGATTATACCAAAACTAAGTTTGAACATTTATAAGTATCCAAAACGAGTAGATAGGTGTAACTTATTAACCAAAATAAGCACACAAAACAAGTTATCAAAATTTGGCCAGGTTCGATAGGCAGAGCTGCCTATCGATTTTTTCAATTTTTTGTTGAGCTCCAAAACTCGTGAAAATCGTATCGATTAAGCTAAGACTAATTTTGAAAATTTATAAGTATCCAAAATGAGTAGATAGGTATAACTTATTAACAAAAATAAGCACACAAAACAAGTTATCAAAATTTTGCCAAGTTCCATAGGCTGAGTTGCCTATCGATTTTTCCAATTTTTTGTTGAGCTTCAAAACTCGTGAAAATCGTATCGACTATGCCAAAACTAAGTTTGAACATTTATAGGTAACCAAAATGAGTACATAGGTGTAACTTATTAACAAAAATAAGCACACAAAACAAGTTTTTAAAATTTTGCCATGTTCACTAGGCAGCTAGCTACCTATAGATTTTTCCAATTTTTTGTTGAGCTCCAAAACTCGTGAAAATCATATCAATTATGCTGAAACTAAGTTTGGACATTTATAAGTATCCAAAATGAGTAGATAGGTATAACTTATTAACAAAAATATGCACACAAAACAAGTTATCAAATTTTGGCCAGGTTCCCTAGGCAGCAACCTATCGATTTTTCTAATTTTTTGTTGAGCTCCAAAACTCGTGAAAATCGTATCGATTATGCCAAAATTAAGTTTTAACATTTATAAGTAACCAAAATGAGTAGATAGGTGTAACTTAGTAACAAAAATAAGTGCACAAAACAAGTTATAAAAATTTGGCCAGGTTCCCTAGGCAGTTGCCTATTGATTTTTCCAATTCTTTGTTGAGCTCTGAAACTCGTGAAAATCGTATCGATTATGTCAAAACCATGTTTGAACATTTATAAGTTTCCTAAATGAGTAGATAGGCGTAACTTATTAACAAAAATAAGCACACAAAACAAGTTATGAAAATTTTGCCAAGTTCCATAGGCAGAGCTGCCTATCGATTTTTCCAATTTTTTGTCGAGCTCCGAAACTCAGAAAAATTGTATCGATTCTGCCAAAACTAAGTTTGAACATTTATAAGTATCCAAAATGAGTAGAGAGGTTTAACTTATTAACGAAAATAAGCACACAAAATAAGTTATCAAAATTTAGCTAGGTTTCCTAGGCAGCTTGCTTCCTATCAATTTTTCCGACTTTTTATTGAGCTCCAAAACTCGAGAAAATCGTATCGATTCTGTCAAAAATAAGTTTCAACATTTATAAGTTTCCAAAATGAGTAGATAGGTGTAACTTATTAACAAAAATAAGCACACAAAATAAGTTATCAAAATTTGGCCAGGTTCCACAGGCAGAGCTGCCTATCGATTTTTTCAATTTTTTGTTAAGCTCCAAAACTCGTGAAAATCGTATCGATTAAGCCAAAATTAAGTTTGAAAATTTATAAGTATCCGAAATGAGTAGATAGGTGTAACTTATTAACAAAAATAAGCACATAAAACAAGTTATCAAAATTTTGCCAGGTTCACTAGGCAGCTAGCTACCTATCGATTTTTTCAATTTTTTATTGAGCTCCAAATGTAGCACCCGGAACGCCGAGATACCACACCCCCGCACCATAAGTCTAGCTCACACATGAAATGGGTAGTCCATATATAAACCGGACTCATGGCGAACGGCTAACAAGTAAAAGAAACCACTTGCCAGGCGGGACTAACCCTCAATTAATACTTTGACATACACAACTAATTCAACGGAAGCATGATAAACATATATTTCACTATCATTGCTCAAGTTCATATTCAATAATTTGATATATACAATGCCAACTCTCCCAACAATTCTAAAAGTAATAGATATGCATTAACAACATACATGAAGCATGCTAGACCCAAAAATTAAAGACTTGACTCGATCCCGCCTTGCACGAACCCTGTGTACCTGAAAAGTGTGAGGTGTCAGTCTACCACAGACTGAGTGAGGGGTTTATAAATAAATATTAGCGTAATTTACATGCAAGTTATAATCTCGGGTAAGGTTTTATACGGAAAGTTATATAAGTTCAAGATGTAATGCACTTTGCCCGAAATTACAACTATTCCCATTTAACAATTCAATCATTTATCAATTCAATCCGTGACCCGGGCGAGTGAGGGCAATTCTCCAACCTTACACCAATAGTGAACATTACATGCTTGTTTAATTATCATGTGATCATGCAATTCAATTATAGTGCACACGTATCAATTTCATGAACTCTTTTACTCCCAGTGATGGTGGGTTTGCAAGGCCCTAACCATCCATGCTACGTACGTTGGGAACATGACTCCCACGTACGGGATTCCTTCCTCCACCAAAACTCCTGGTGGATTCAGGGGTTATCCTAAAGTAGTTAGGATAGTGCAAGAGTTACCCGTCAGTCCTTGTTTCCTCGGTTGGCTCAATACACTGCCCTCGGGCCCAAATGTGAACATGCTTACTCGCCCAAAATAATCAATCAATCCGATTAGTTCCATCAATAAATTCCATGAAATCGGTTGAAAATCAATAAGGTCACGGTCTAATCACGATATATGCATTGCTTTGCATGATCATGATGCTAATCACACTACATGCATTGTTTTGCATGAGTGTGACTTGCTTGCAATCGTTTAGATTTGGAAAACTCTAGATATATATACATTTTGGCCGAAAACATCACATAAGGGTTGTACAGGTTCTATATAACTAGAAATTAAACCTCACATTTACTTTACCAACCAAAACAAGTAAGGAAACACCCTATGGAGTGTACTCCCCATCACCGGGAACGTGATCTGTGTAACAAGGATAAGTGTTCGTGAGACACGACTCTTATGAACCATTTACGATGCACGGCAAAGTCATGATCAATAAGTCATTCAATAACACTTAAGGAAATGTCAAGTAGGAGCATGATTATCAATTAAACAAGTATATATATCATATAATTCACATATGGGAGCCAAGAGAGTGAAAGGGATGCGATAAGAGAGGTTTTGGTGACGTTTGGTAAAAATGGACAATTTTAGGAAACGTACATACTGAGGGAAAACTGGAATATCTTTAATTGTAGAAGCGAGAATTGAGTTTTGTTTATTGGGTGTAAAACTAGACACAAAGACCTTTCCAACGGTATATGGCACATTTTCTAGTTCAAAGCGAGGTGAAAATGACGTTGGTCCGAAGTTGGGTAAAATACAGATTCTGGTGGGGTCGCCGACGCGACCAAAACCCTTCACAAAATGGTCGCGGTTTTTCGAATTTTTCATGAAATTTTTCCAAAAGTCGAAAGTTGGCCAAAATGGAGTAGCGGCCACGACCATTTTTACACATAAACAGGTCGAGGGTGTGGCCATACACGCAGCAGCAGAAAACAGGGGAAAAACAAGGCATTTTCAAGCCAAAAATCACCAAAACATCAACAAATGCGTGATCACTTCATAACAAATATCAAAACACATCAAATATACATTATACTGCACTTATTCACTCAAACAACCAAGAAATACACATCAAGGCATCAAGATTTCATGATCAAAACCCCATATTTATACATATGCTTCCAATCTTCATGAACTTCAATATATCCATGCAACTTCCAATTCTCATGATCCTAACATGCTTCTAACTCCAAATATTGCAAGAATTCATTACATAATTCATGAACCCTACTTCCATGTCAAACAAGAAATTCATCCAAGTTCACGCCATACCTTAAATTCAAGCAAGAAATAAGATGAAATGGAGAAATGATGATGAGGATGCTCCTAGCTTCAATGATCCTTCAAGAATTTAGCTTGAAAATGAAATAAAATTTCCTCCTTCTCCTTGGTGTTTTAATCGGAATTTAGTGTGTGTGTGTGTAGAAATTGGATGAAAATGATGATCAAGCATATAAGATACATGTCTACATACAATGTCTAATTAATCTAAAGTCTTCCAAGAAATGGGATGAATCACCTCATTTTGCAACCAAGTCCCTCTATAATTTAAATCCATACAAATAAGCGACATCACTACACAACAATTCACTTAGCTCCAAGTCATGAATTACAATTAAATCCAAGAATTTACACAAGAGAGCAATTAAGGACATTTAATTCATTTAGGTCACTTAGTTCATACAATTCGTATAAATGGCAATTCATGCGAAAACATAGAAACGTAATGCACATAATATGCTGCAACTTATAATAAACGAATGAAATAATTAAATTTAACCTCCCAACTCCCGAAGACCCGCTCGTGGCGTGCTTACCTGAAATTCCGGAAATTGGGGCGTTACAACTCTCCCCCCCTTAGAAGAATCTGGTCCCCAGATTCGCTGTCTCAAATTCCGGGAATTTGGTAACTCTACCGTATTCATCCCATGCGGGTTAGCAACTCCCCGTCAGGGATTAGTTCGGAAGAGATTTTCAATCAACAAAGTCCTTCCAATACTGTCAAATCACGACCCCCACTCACCGGAATCTACACACCCGAGAGAGAACCTAATCTGCCATTATAACAAGTTTAAACAAATAGCGAGTAATGATGAGAGTGCCCCGTCTCTCAAACACACGGTGAGAGAACCCCGTCTCTCAAACAAGCAGTGAGAGAACCCCGTCTCTCAACACACAAAATAACGGTTCAAGGAAACACTTAGAGAAATATTTATAGAAGTGTCACATAGGGCAAGTAGAATCACGTTAATCACATAACTAATATTTATATACATCCAAATCGCAACTAACAAGAAATTAAATACATAATAATACGATCTGTGATGCATGTGATATGCATGATTAGGTGTCCCGTTTACCGTTGCTTGTGCCATGAATATAGTTGATACCTTCGGCTACCACGTTCGGATGAACATTCACATTTTGCACCTCTCTCGCTAGATTATACGCACGAGCCTGAACTAGTGGCCTCTCACCCCCGACAAATAATTCTCGTCGTTTCGGACACCTGTTTGCTTGGTGCTTATTGCTCCCGCATCGCATACATAAGTTCAAACGTTTCCTACAAGCCTCGTAAGTGTGGTTGTCACGTCCACAATAAGCGCAAAGAGACTTCTCCGAAGGCGATGTTGAAGCCGAGTTATTTGAAGCTCCCAAACCCGATCCGGTGGTTCGGTTCTTCTTCTTCTGAGATCCTTCTTGAGATGACGATGTATGGTAAGAAATGGGCCTCTTCCCATTATTAAAATCCTGTCCGGAATTAGGTATAAGTCTCCTTGCATTTACCGAATCCTCAACTTTTAAAGCTTTTGAAGTTGCTTTCTTCCAAGTGCTAGTGTTGACAACTTCAATGGCTGCTTGTATGTTCGGCCTCAAACCCTGCACGAATTGCATGGCCTTATGAAAATCGTCGCTTGCGATATTGGGTGCATACTTAGACAATCTCTCAAACTCTGTTATGTACTCGGCAACCGATTTAACCCCCTTGCTTGAGCTCCGTGAATTCCTTGAGCCTTCTAGTGCGAGATGAATGAGGAATGAACTTGTTCTTGAATTCCCTTACAAAAACCTCCCCAGTGACTTCTTCCTCGGCGGCATCCAAGACAATCTTTGTGCTCTCCCACCATGAATAAGCTTTTCCTTGAACAAGAGTAAGAGTGCACCGGGCTTTCTCTTGAGACTCGCAAGGAATAAGCTCCCACACCCTCTCAACCTCCTTGAGCCACTGCTCGGCTTGAATGTCATTCCCCTTAAAGAACTTTGGGGGTTGTTGATTCTGAAATTCCCGAAGTATAGCCGAAATCGGTGCTGGTTGTGGTGGAGCTTGAGCCGGTTGTGCTGGTGGAACATAGTCCCTTATTCTTTGATCAACTAAACGAACAATGGAATTAAGAAAATCTTGTGGTTGAGCCGGAGGGGGTGGATGTGGAGGAGCCCTAGGGGATCGATCACGGTAATGTCTCCTATGACCTGGAGAATGTTCACGGCAAGGGCGACCTCGAGGCTTCCTAAAATCAAGACACTTGAAATGCACGTGGGATTAGTGGATGCAAATTAGTACATCTAAAATCCCAAGATACAAATAACACACATAATTCACATAATTCAACTAGTTCAAATAAGTCAAGGAAGTCAAGTAAGTTCAAATAAGGTACAAGCCTCTCAAGTTATCAAATAATCCTATGTCGTTCGACCTAGACTCACGTGACACGACACTAGAACCGCGGTTTTGCAATCGGGCTCTGATACCACCTAAGATGTAGCAGCCGGAACGCCGAGATGCCACACCCCCGCACCATAAGTCTAGCTCACACATGAAATGGGTAGTCCATATATGAACCGGACTCATGGCGAACGGGTGACAAGTAAAAGAAACCACTAGCCAGGCGGCACTAACCCTTAATTAATACTTTAACATACACAACTAATTCAACGGAAGCATTATAAACATATATTTCACTATCATTGCTCAAGTTCATATTCAACAATTTGATATATACAATGCCAACTCTCCCAACAATTCTAAAAGTAATAGATATGCATTAACAACATACATGAAGCATGCTAGACCCAAAAATTAAAGACTTGACTCGATCCCGCCTAGCACGAACCCTGTGCACCTGAAAAGTGTGAGGTGTCAGTCTACCACAGACTGAGTGAGGGGTTTACAAATAAATATTAGCGCAATTAACATGCAAGTTATAATCTCGGGTAAGGTTTTATACGGAAAGTTATATAAGTTCAAGATGTAATACACTTTGCCCGAAATTACAACTATTCCCGTTTAACAATTCAATCATTTATCAATTCAATCCGTGGCCCGGGCGAGTGAGGGCAATTCTCCAACCTTACACCAATAGTGAACATTACATGCTTGTTTAATTATCATGTAATAGAGAAAGGCATCGAAAAATCAATAGTCAAGAGTGAGAAAGAGTGTCTGAAAAAATTTCAGAGTTGTAATTTGAGTGTATTCTTTGTAATGGAAAAATAAACCCTTAAAAGGGAAATAAAATCCTTTCTTTCATAAAAACACAAATTCTATTTTTTTTTTTTTTTTTTTTGAGTTTATTACCTCTTTTTACTCCTTTTATCTTTTCAAGAGTGATTATCTGATTCCAATAAGCCGTAGTGATTTTTCCGTTGGAGATCGAAGATTGTTTTCTGTTGAAGTCATAAAGGCAGGAGGCCGTCAAGACTATTGGAATGTTGAGTTGATCGAGGAAGGACAAGACGAGTCTTAGAAGAATCCAATAGATCTTTATAGAAGACAAAGGAGATGAAGATAGGTAATAAACTTTATTCAAAATATTTTATGTATTATGATTTTAGAATGAATTTTAGAGTACTCTTGTTAAATATTTGATGAATTTTGTTACTAAAATTGGTTATTTCATACATAATTGTTGGTTCACAGTTATAAAATTCATACAAAGATGAATAATGTTATAGATGGAGATTTTAGAAAAGGATTAACCCTTGCTTATAAACTTGACAAATGTATCTGATAAACATTTTAAACAAATGATGAAACAACTTTTGAACTCTAAAATGAGATCATTAGTACAAGAGCATACAAATAAACATAAATCTAAAGAAGAAGATTGTGATAAAAATTGCAAAAAGATTAATAAAAAATTAAATTTCATAAACAAAGTAATATTATAAATAAATTAAAACAATAAACAAAAAGTTAGTAGAAAAAATACATCAAAGGGAAATAAATGGTTAAAAATTGATATATATGAAAAGCAAATGAATAGACACCAAAGAAAAAAGGCAAGAAAAGCGATAAAATACAACAAGGAAAAGTTAAAGGATATAGATAACCCATTTCAAAAAATTATGCATAAAAAGATATTAGAAAATTTAACAATACAAGAACAATATCTTATGAAAGAGATAATAAATTCTAAAAATACTTTGCTACGGTTAGAAGAAGGTGTTAATTTTATTAAAAGACAAAATAAAGAAATAATATGATCAATGCAAAATATACCTCGTTATAATATAATGGATAAACGAATATTTGAAGAAAATAATGAGACAATAGAATGGTATAAAAATAAAATAAGAAAATTTTATATACTTTCATGTGCTTGAAGTTTGATTCATAAAGAAAGAATATCAATTGATAGTATAGCAAAAGAAAAACAACAAATAAAGACAATTATGAATACTAAAAATGTTAAACAAATGGGAAAAAACTTAGAAACATCCTTACAAAAGAAAGAAATATACAAGAAAAATTTTGAACGAACATTAAATAAAAATGTAATAAATAAGGATATAATTATACAAGGTATAAAAGAACAAAGAAAAATAATAAACAACATAAATAACAAATTTGCGGAAAAAATACAAGAAAGAGAAATTAATGGACCAAATTGAAACTATTTGGTTCTTCATAAAATTAAAATCTAACTTTATATACTTTTTAAAATATTCTAAAAAGTTTTGGGATTAAAACTATAAATAATACAACATCTAGGACGATAAAGCAAAATAATACTATTTTGTCTTATTAATAAACGCCAATACCTTTGGCAATTTATAATAAAAAATAAAATCTTTTTATAAAAATACTATTTTATAAAGAATATAAATATTAAATAATATTTTAGAAAAAAGCCCCAGCAACAAACCAATATTTATAGACCATAGAAGATGCAGCACCAAAACACGCTTCTCACTGTAGCACCAACTTACAAAAGCCAAAAATTCACCTTGCCCACTCTCGTTTCTATACCCCATTCCACCAAAGTGTGAAGATTTAAAACCCCCAAAACCACGTAATATTCTGTAAACCACCAAAGCAAAGTCCAAAATCTCCACCTTCAGCATACTTACTGTAATTAACCAATTGCAAGCATTCCTCACACAAACAACCGCATCCTCGCCCCCAAAATATCTGCTGAACATCAACACAGAAGCTCCAAAAGCACACCACACCATCACAAAAACAACACAGAACCAAAACCAAACAAAGCCCAACCATGTAAACCTCTGTACCATCGAAAAATAGAGAATATATACCTCATTCCGAGTAGGGATGTAAATGAGCCGAGCTAGCTCGCGAGCTTCACAAGCCAGCTCGGTAAAAGCTCGCGCTCAGGTTCGTGTCAAGTAAGCCGAGCCGAGCCTTGGCTCGGCTCGTGGCTTCTACGAACCAAGCCCGAGCCAGACCCTCTTTGTTCGATAGCTCGCGAGCCGGCTCGTGAGATAATTAAAAAATAATATATATATATATATATATATATAATAACAAACCCTAACAGCGATGCACCACACATTCCGCCGCTGACCCACATCTCTCTCCCACTCTCTTCCCCAAATCACATCTCTCCCACATCAAACATTTCTTTTCCCCATATCAATTCTCTCTACCCCATCTTCTCTCTCCCGCATCAAGCACGCCACCGAACGACGCTACCACCACCACACCGCCGGAAGCCGACGCCCACAACGCCACCGCTTCGCCACGCTAACGCCTGCCGCCTACGCCACACCGCCATCGCCTGCCGCCTATGCCACACCGCCATCGCCTAGCCCCGCGCCGTTCTTATCACAGCCGCCGCGCCACACTGCCATCGTTCTTATATTCAAAGATAATTTCAGACAATCTTGTGTGTTTCCATTTATTTTGTGTATCGTGGTTACAGTGATTGATAAATCTGTTGTAATTTGTGGGTAAGATAATATGCATAAGGATTTTGTTTTTTTTAAAATTTTCTAATAATGTAATTTGTCTAAAAATATGCGAAATTTTTTTGATGCTTTATGCCCCAGATTTTGTTGCAAAACCTTCGAAGTCTCAGAATTTTGAAAACACCATAGAAAAACCTTCTTGCGATCCAGAATTGTGGGGGAAAAAGGAGAGAAAATAGCTGCCCCAAGCAAGGCTCGCGAGCCGAGCCGAGCCAGCTCAGGCTTGGTGCGAGCCAAGCCCGAACCAAAAACTCTATGGCTCGTAGGCTCGCAAGCCAAGCCCGAGCCAAGTTCCCAGTGCCCGAGCCCGAGCTCGAACCAGCAAAAAATACCAAGGCTCGGCTCGGCTCGTCTCGGCTCGTTTACATCCCTAATTCCAAGCTATACGTCTTTTTCACCTTCCAAGGCCGCCCCCGCCCCCGCCCCCGTTTCTTTTTCACCTTTCCACCATGAACCTCCAGGTCTTTTTCACCTTCCAAGGCCACCCCCGCCCCCGTTTCTTTTTCACCTTTCCACCATGAACCTCCAGATCCGACGGGTTCCGAATCGCTTCCATTTCATCTTGAGCATCTTGGAAAATAAGTCTTGAGTTTCCGAGGTGTCGGCCACCGGGAGCGTGAATAAACTCCCCAAGATATCCTCCTCTGTAGCTCCCCAAGAAATTATCTCCCTTTGATTCCTAAGCTTCGGCTCCTCCTTTGGCGAAATGGAAGCCGTTCTGTTTGAAGGAATACTCACGTTGTCCGTGCAAAGCTCGCACGGGCCAAGATTAACATCAAACTTTTCCTTTGGTGACCCCATATTCTCCTTAAGACTGGAGGTCGCCTCCCTAAAATTCACACTAACGACTGCCTCTTTAGGACTTGTCTCCTTTTTGCCCGATCTTCTAATTGCAGCCAGCCTCTTACTCAATTTCTCACCGGAATCCTCGCTCTCTAGATCAGTTTCGGCACCATCCCTAGGGTCCCCGACATCCCCAACAGCCATGAAAACCTGCTGTCCAAACCCCCAAGCAAGATTCGGAGGATCAGGAGGTTTTGGCGCCATCTTTGCAGACTCATTTCTACACTTCTCAGCACCAAAAACCTCCTGTTGTGGCTCACTTCGAACAACATCAGCCCATTTAGGAACAGTGGAATCGCCACTCTGAGCCGGAGGCAAAAGCTTCTCATTTAAACCTTCATCCATCTTCTCCACAATTTCACCCACCGGCAAAACCACATCTTCCAAATTATACTTCCGTTGATTGGCAGCAACCAAATCTTCAAAGGAAAGTATAGGACCAACCCTCACCAAAGGATTAACCACAATATCCTCTTTCAAAACACTAAGTCCATTAGTTGCAGAAATCAAATTAGCACCAGCAACTTCAATTTTTACCTCATCAACTTGGATAGGATGAGAAGACTCACCTTTGTCCAAATTCTGATCCTTAACATTATCAGCAGCAACTACGCAATGTCCTTTCACCACCTTACCGTTCTTTCCAACAAGATTCCAACCATCCCCATCCTTATTTTGCCTAAACATAGCAGAATTTCCAACACTATTTTCTACCAAACAAGATCCTTAACATAGCAGAATTTCCAACACTATTTTCTACCAAACAAGATCCCTCAACAACAGCCCTATCATTAAGAAATTCCTTACCAACCTTCTCCAAACTACTAAAAGCCCCATTCTCAACAACCATTTGTTTTTTAACATCATTAAGCACCATATCACTCCCCTTCCTATCCACATGCCCAATAACATCAGATTCAGAATTCTTACCCAATTTACCACCATCAACAACATTTTCAGCTAAAATTCTATTAGGTTTCCCATGCTCACTCACAGTATGACCCAATCTACAACACTTAATACAGTAAGGAGTTTCGAACTCCGTCACCAAAGGCTTGGAAACATCAACTTCAACACAGATTCTCGCCTCTAACGGCCTCGTGCGATCAACCATCGACTCATCGATACGAAGAGGCTCCCCAACAGCCTGCATAATTCTCTGTAAGAAACCTTCCTCCTTCAAAGCCGAGGAGATCCCCGGAAGAGTAACCCACACCGGAACAACCGGACTATCCTTCCTAGGATCAAACATAATTGACCATTTCTGTACGCGCATCGGAGATCCAGAGAAATACCAAAGCTTCGTTGACCATAGATGCGCATAGTCTTCAGGACATGAAAACACAATCTCACAGTGCCAATCATCCATAACCCAAAACTGATAAGGACCATGGAAGCCAATTCTGTGAAATTGTTCCCTAACGACCGCCCACGAAGGGCCACCATGTGGAAAATAGCCAATTAACGCCAGCTTATAAGGCTAAGCTCCTCAAATTCTTCACTGGAGAGCTTAATCGCGAGCCTTCCTTTCGAATCATACACCGTACCATATTGCTTCTGGCCTTCCGCAAAAAATTTCTTCGAAACACGATCAGGCGGGCCTGAATTAGAATCAATTGTAGGATTTAAAATTTCTGCAAAAGTTCGTCGAGGAGGAATCGCGAGACGCAAAGTATTAAGATTGACCCCAACCCTAGCTTGATTCTGGACCAGCAGAGAAGATCCTGAAGGACCGGATTTTGAGGCAGCAGGTCGCGAACGACCTCGTAACCGGGCGGCGCCGGCAGCAACTCCAACCGAACGCAGCGGCGGATTTTGAGTGAGAACACCAGCTGATACCGGCGGAACTTTTCCCGAATTTACTAAAACTGATTCGGTGCGATCGTCAACAGGCAACGCAGGAGTCGATCTCGGATCGGCATCCGTGGAGATCAGCGGCGGAGGCGGCGGTTCCGCCATGGCGGAAGCTTCAAGGCGAAGAACACACCTCTCGGTGTGTGAAAGTGTGTGCAATCGCACACACCAATATGCGCTGAAAAAACGTGAAAACACACACTAAAAAACTAACGGCATGATTGGTACGATGGAATGGGGTTGGAATGATGGAATGGGGTTGGAATGGAATAGGCATTTCTGCGTCCATTCCTAAACCCACCAAAATATGATTAGGAATGCTCATTCTCGCGGTAATACCCATTCTCACCAGCATGGGATTACCCATTTCTTTGGTTCCCCATGGTATTAGTCATTCCCAATGTTTAAAATATATTATTATTTTTATATTATCGTTACATATTTATTAATTGCATATTATATTTTATTATTTTCATAAATAAAAATTAAATATTATTAATCACGTTGAAAATTTAATAAATTATATTAAATATATGTAAATATATATTTAAAAAACATGTTCAAAATATTATTTTATTTATAAAATTTTATAAATTTAAATATTTTATAAAGGATGAATTTTGATATTTATATTAAAATTTATTTTTAAATATCAAGAAATATATTAAATACAACAAATTAATTAATACATAATTTATGCATGAATAGAGAAATTGTAAGTATATATATATATATATATATCCAAAACTCACTCTCACACTCACATATATATAGTACATGTAATAAATGTCATGCATATAATACGTACGTTCGATATAAAATAGTAATAATATATTTATATATGAAAATATATATTTACTCAAAATAGAAAATTTAAAAAATATATTTAATATAAAAATATTTTTAATTATTATTATTATTATTATTATTAATGAAATAAGTTTAAAATTTTTATTTCATTCTTAACTTTATTACTTGACGTACCAATCACAGCAATGCCATAATAAAGTCATTCCATTCCTTTGATCATTCCATTACAAAGTTCATTCCTTTCCTGTCTCATTCCATTCATGCATACCAATCATGCCGTAAAAGCATACAATTTGGAACCCACTAAAGGGCCCAAGACAACATGCAAGCTATGAATATACAATTTGGAACCTACATGTTGGCCCACGTGAAACTCAGCAAATTTTACATCCAAAAAATAAATAGAATTCCTAGTATTTACAAATATACCATAGTGCCAGTTCCCAAGCCCATTATAAGTCTTGCACTTCAAGCCCATATAGATGCAAGCCCAAAAGAAACTTAACATTTCTATGTCAAACCAAAAATTCTGCCCCACGGATTCCTCAGAAAATGCAGCCCAGAAATTTTAATCCCCTGGCCCACCAAATAAAGTTTACCCCAATTTTCACTATTCAAAATTCGAAGCCCACCCAATAATTTTCCCATCAAATCCATGTGAGGCTCACGTTATTGCAGCCCAATAATATTCAAATTAAAAACAAATCCCACCATTAAATGAATTAATTTCTCCACCCCATAAACCACCCCATAAACCACCAATACCCTTTTTTAACAACCCACAACGCAGCCCAAATCAACCACCTAATGCAAACCATCATCCCAACACCTCTGCACATTAACTCACCATTATGCAGCAAATTCCCTTGACCATAAACCCGATGCCAGCACCAACTCCCAACGAACACCACATCAGAAATAAACCAATATAAAACAACAGACACACAGCAACACTGGTGATAATGGTAAAAATAATCAAGTGACTCTCTCGTATTTTAGACTATCTATGAACCTCATTCTATAAACTAACTAAAATTGACTAAGACAAGTCCTTGTTCTATAAACTAGCTAAGGTCCTCGTTTTATAGAGTGTTCACCTCGTAAGAGAGCCCACTTCGTTCTAAAGAGTGTTCACCTCATAAGAGTGCACATCGTAAGAGTGCTCACCTCGTAGGAGTGCCCACCTCGTAAGAGCGCTCACCTCGTGAGAGCTTGGTATATCCCTTAAAAGTGGCTAAGGCAAGTGTTCGTCTTATAAGTGCTCAGCGTGTAAGTGCTCGACCCTCGAGCACTAAGCATGAGCCCAACGTCGACGGTTGCCCCCCACTCTCCAACACCCCGCATTGGTCCGTAATTTTCACGCCCACTAAGTTAGAACGAGCTCATGCGCTCTCTAACCTAGGGTATAAAAATCGTTTTCTTTCACCAGAACAGGACACGCACAAAAAAATATACCAAAACTCTGTCGAAATTTCTACTCAACTGTTCTTAATTCAAACAACCGAATTGGTGAAAGAACCCACACTCAATTGATTCGAAGCTGATTACACACTTTTAAAGGCGACCAATTTCCGGCGTTATCAGTTTGGCGCCGTCTGTGGGAATCACTGGATTTCCCAATCTTATCTCAACTTTTCTTTCATATCATTTAAAGATGACTGGATCTGATAATCGTAACAGTGGCGAGCAAAGTTTCAGCTTGCCGCCACGTTTGTCCCCGACACGAGTAAGTCAGGCGAACCTATGGAAGCCCTCGACACCGGCATTCCCCGTATAAGAGAAATCGAACTGGAGCCACCGTAAGCTTTAGTCTACCTGTGCAACCTATGGAAGCCCTCGGCACCGGAATGAACCAAAACTTAAACATTCCGGCAGGTATAAACTCGTTGCTACTGAACCCACTGTTGTTTAACCCAGTATGGGGGCTTCAAGGTGTAGCGCAAGCCCAAGTTGGAGGAGTTCAACCCAATATCGCTCCACCTCGCGTTACCGTCCAGACGAGCAGGGCAGAACGCACGGCTAACCGGCCGCTACAAGAGGAACCACCCGTCCAAACGGATCCCCCACCTGTTTGCAACGCTGCGAATCCGACGGTAGCAGGACCGAGCCGAGTGCAGGACCCTCCTCAACCTCCGGGCGAAGGTGATCGGGTCCCTTTTGTGCGACGTGACGGGAGGTAACCCATGGAAGAAAACGAGGAGGAACTGAATCCTCTCGACCCCTCTCAACACGATGAAATTCGAGCGGGGGAGAGAGAGCATGACCGCCTCACTCAGTTGGAAGTAGAGAACCAGAACCTACGCATCTCCCTAAGCAAGATTGTTGAAGGGTCTCAGGTTAGCGATCAGGAGGAGACTCATCATCGAGCTGCACGACATCGTGACGAAGAGGCTCGCCGTCGACCCGCGCGATATCGAGACGAAGAGATTGTCGACAAACCCCTGTATCGTCCAGCCCGAGGCGATCAGGAGAGACCCATCGAACTCTCCCCTCATCGGAGGAATAGACGGCCTCAAAGATCGAGGGCTGAACGAGCCTCACCACTTTGCGAGGAGATATTGATGGCACGAGCAGAAAATTCAAAGGTTCCCACCAACGTTCATCGCTACGATAGTATGGGTGATCCGGAGGATCACGTGGTAGCATTCAAGCACCTCATTCACTTATATGAGCACCCGTTGGACTTCTGGTGCAAGATTTTTGTCACTTCGCTCACAGGAACCACCTATGATTGGTTCAAACGGCTTTTACCTGGTTTGATTCGAAGCTCCAATGACCTGTGTAGACAGTTCGATAGCCATTTTAGCCCTCTGGAGGTGTCTAAACTGCCCACCACATATCTCTGGAATGTCGAGCAAGGCCCCAGTGAAACTCTACGGGAGTACTTCACTCGCTTTGGTGCCGAATTAACTAAAGTGGAGACCCCTTCCAGCAATTTCCTAAGGCAGGCAGTTTACCAAAGGCTGAATAATTCCAAGATCAGTAGGGAATGCAGAGATGCTATCGCTCGTAAAAAGCACAAAGATATGATTAAGCTCCAAAAGATAGCAAGCGAGTACATGGAACAAGAGGACATGGCGCGCATGAAACGAGCATGCATCTAAGACAGATTATCGAGGAGCTCCGATCGGGAGGAACGCAGAGAGAGAGACGAGCGGGACCCTTTCTTGAGGGGCCGTGAGTTGAACTCACCAAATGCAACTCCGAGATTCTGAACATTGTTGGTTGGAAGATGTTCCAGAAGCCTCGCCCATGCCCCAAAGCGAGAAGAACTCTTTCTCTAATAAGTATTGCGCGTTCCACCAACAGAACGGACATGATACTGACGAGTGCATCAGCTTAGAGAAGGAGATCCAATGCTTGGTAGCCGGTGGAAAGTTATCAAAATTTGTTAAGTCCATGGATCGAAATCATAGGAAGCGAGGAGACAGAGTTCACTCTCGCTCGCGCAGCCCTCGCCGGTTAAAGGCACTAAGCAGGCACCTGATGATAACATGCCCACTCGAGGAGTGGTTAATATGATAGCCGGAGGAGCAACGAATGGTGATACCAAGACCTAGGAAAAGAAAACAGGATGCCGATTTAGCCACGAGCCTAACACTCCTGCTCAACACATCTTCCATGTTGAGAAGGCGAGGTCTTAGGCTTTACCAATCGAGATTTTGATAATGTCATGGTCGATGAAGATGGTGAGTGCCTGGACTGTCCAATGGTAATCGATGTCGATATCTACAACACCCAAGTCAAAAGGGTATTGGTAGATAGCGGAAGCTCAGTAAACGTCTTGCCACTCTCCACCTTCAAAAAGTTATGTGGAAATGATGTCTCGCTGGATGCCGTAGAGACTTCTCTCTTCGGCTTTGGCGGATCAGAGTTATACCCGCTCAGTCAAGTGAGATTGGCAAGCTCCTTAGGCTGCCCGCTGAAGAGAGTCACTGTCCCATTGATCTTTACGATGGTCGAGGTTAATCTCCCATACAACGTGATCCTTGGGAGACCAGCTCTTGCGAAATTTAAAGCCATTCATTCTGCATTCCACCACAAGATGAAGTTTTCAACTCCTAACGGAATCGGAGAAGTAAATTGTCAAATAAAAGAGGCTTGGGAGTGCTACATGCTCTCAACTGTGAAGCCTAAACCGATTCATGAAACTCGAAAGCCATCAAAAGCCGTTCATGAGGATGAAGATAAGATGCTCGATATAGAGGAGATCCCTCATCTAAATAAACGCAAGTTATAGGCTCAGCAGAATGAGCACAAGGAAACAAGGTTGAAGCCAACCAGAGATGTCAAAGGAATCGAGCTCATCCCGGGTGATAGTTCGAAAACAACTAAGCTTGGGGCTCAACCCAAGGAGAAGGAACAAGTCATGTTTATTGACTTCTCCACCTAGGTCTTGGAATGCAATCAACTTGGAAGAACTCTACTCTTCAAACACTCGAAGTTCGAGCATTGTGCTCAGGAGGTTCGAGCACTACACACAATGCATGGAGTTGAAACACAACACTTAGCCAATTTTCACATCACCAAGGAGCTTGTTGTCAACATTATGCTAGCCGATGTTGCACCCCTCAACACCTTTGGTCGTCCCGACCACGACATCCTCGTCCCCACGCTTGTCTCGAGCCGCGACCAATTCTCGCTCCTCTTAAGTAACACCTTCGGTCGTCCCGACCATGGCACCCTCGTCGCCACGCTCGTCCCAAGCCGCGATGAACTCTCACTGAGCAATGCCTTCGGTTGCCTCGACCACGGCACCCTCGTCGCCACGCTCGCCCCGAGCCGCGACCAACTCTCACTCATCCTGAGCAACGCCTTCGGTCACCTCGACCACGGTAACCTTGTCGTCAAGCTCGAGCCAAGCTGTGACCAACTCTCGCTCATCCTGAGCTTCATCTTCGATCGCCCCGATCATGGTACCCCCATCGCCATGCTCGTCTCGAGTTGCGACCAACTCTCGCTCATCCTCAACTTCACATTCGATTGGAACGCCATCATCCTCGGTCGAGTGGCACCCCTCTCAGCGACTATGGCTCTGATCTCATCAATGAAAAATCCTAGCTCATTGACATTAACACCCTATAAGGTCGAACCTAGCCTATACTCACAACCAAGTATCGGCCTCATTTATCATCTTTTTCAAGATCAATCGCATCAACCTCCGCACCTTCATGAATGACACCCAAGTAGTTGAGCTGGTTGTACGCATGCTCAAATGCGGCCTAGAATCCAATGATATTGTTAAGAGCACAAACAACGTCAAACAATGGACTCCTCATGAAGCGCTTCACGCCCTCGACCATGTCCGTACGAGTCTGAACAGTGGATGTGCGCTCGAACTCCTCAAGCTTTGCGTTCAGCTCAAGGCGCACCATCTCGCTCTACTTAAGCCTTGCGCTCAGCTCAGAACACATCTTTTCACCTTCCTCAAGCTTCGCGCTAAGTTCCTAGCATGCCTTCTCGCTCTCGTTGAATCTCCTCTTGGACGAAACCAACCAGCGAATGTCGCTCGTCGACTCTCTTCCATCTTCTCGACTCTCTCCGCAAGAGCCGACATCTTGCCTTGAAGTGCTTGAGCCATCACATAGTTCCTGGATGCAAAGGTCGATTGAGCTACAATATGATTTTTCCTCATCTGGACTCTTTCATTCGCCCTCTCGAACTCACTTTAAAAGTTTTGAAAAGCCTTACTACGCGACTTAAGATTGGAGGTGGCTTGCCCATACAAATGCCTATGCTCGTTTTTTCCATTCTTATAGCGGAAGGCAAGGCGAGAAGAGTGCTCGATTCCCGGCATAAGATTCTGAAAATAAGCCAGGTATGAGTGTTCGACATAGCTATACTGGACGAACATAAACATAAGGAATTAAATTATACTACTTCCTAGATGGCCTCGTTACCAACACCTGAGCTCTCAACAACCCACTCAATTTGAGCACCCTGTTCGCGACTCATATCAACTTCACTATTCCAACCAGACGAATAAGGATTGTGGTATGGAAAGAATCTCGTCATACAGAAACCCAATCCAAGCAATTCAAGGAAAATAACTCAAGGATAGAGCTCAGAGATTAACTCAATGCTATGGAAAATCTGAGCAGCCCCTCGTTCTGCTCAAATGGATCCGAGCACTTAACACTTATGGTAAAAATGAATCCAGTTCACCGTGGTAATATTTTTTAAAAAGTCAAAACCCTAAAATACGGAATAATACTGTAACAAACGACGCGAAAAGTGTTCGAAAATTTCAAAGTTTAGGACTTGACACTCTCGCTCCACGAGAACCTCGCACACTCCGTACTCGAGAAGGAGGGGGCCAAATGATAATGGTAAAAATAACCAAGTGGCTCTCTCGTATTTTAGACTATCTATGAACCTCATTCTATAAACTAACTAAAATTGACTAAGGCAAGTCCTCGTTCTATAAACTAGCTAAGGTCCTCGTTTTATAGAGTGTTCACCTCGTAAGAGAGCCCACTTTGTTCTAAAGAGTGTTCACCTCATAAGAGTGCTCACCTCGTAAGAGTGCACCTCGTAGGAGTGCTCACCTCGTAGGAGTGCCCACCTCGTAAGAGCGCTCACCTCGTAAGAGCTTGGTATATCCCTTAAAAGTGGCTAAGGTAAGTGCTCGTCTTATAAGTGCTCAGCGTGTAAGTGCTCGACCCTCGAGCACTCAGCACGAGCCCAACGTCGACGGTTGCCCCCCACTCTCCAACACCCCGCATTCTAAGTACCTGGTCCGTAATTCTCGCGCCCACTAAGTTAGAACGAGCTCGTGCGCTCTCTAACCTAGGGTATAAAAATCGTTTTCTTTCACCAGAACAGGACATGCACAAAAAAATATACCAAAACTCTGCCAAAATTTCTACTCAACTGTTCTCAATTTAAACAACCGAATTGGTGAAAGAACCCACACTCAATTGATTCGTTGGAGATTCGAAGCTGATTACACACTTTTAAAGGCGACCAATTTCCAGTGTTATCAACTGGGAATACAAATAAAAAAACAAGACACTCCCACGCCTATTTGTTGCACCTTGCAGCAGCCCCAGCAGCAAAATAGAAACAACAGTAAGCCCCAACAATAACGGACTTGCTGCAACACCCAAACATCCGCTCCGGAACCACCCCGAATAGCAACGTGAGGGAAGAAAAAAGCTTCCCTATCCTTTAACACATCCCGAGCAACACTCCTTAACCCGCTAGAGATTGATCTCTCCTCAATCCTAATCATCGGAATGCCACATTGATGGTTCTCCCGGGGAGTGCGCGAAGCACTCGAAAGAAAATGTTGCTCGAGGTACCTGCATAAAAATGGGGGAGGGAATAAAAGTAAGACCCGCATTAGATGAGCACTCCTCAACATGAAAGCAATATAGTGAGGATACAGTTTGAAAAATCTGGGGTAAACATAGGTGAAGGCGCTCAATATCGTAGGCCACTCCCTCACCTGCAGTTTTCTTTCCACTCTTGTAAGACACACAACCTCACCTATCAAATCATTTCGCAACAGCCCGAAGGGCTGCCCATGAAAGCAGTATATTTCTCGGCAGAAAGCGTCATTGAAATGAACCCTTAACCGTGGGATTTTTAGCTGGAAAAGAAACAAGCCCATCTCACCATCGTGAAAGTGGATCATTAACAGGCTGTTATAAATAGTATTCCTCGGCTCGACAGCTATATAGTGAGGGTACGAATTGAAAAATCTGGGGCTAAGCCGGCTCGGGGCACTCAATATCGGGATCACTCTTTCACTATCATGTTTATTCCCACTCGGATAAAAAACACACAAACTCACAATCTCAGCCATCAAAGAATTAAAAAATTCATTGATCAACTCAACGGTCGCATACCAATCTCCCTTACAGTCCTTGAAAGGAATGAAAACCGTCAAGATTTTAAGCCAAAACCAGAGAAACAAGCCCGTTTCACCACTGATCATCAATGGGATGTTATTAGGAGAGGAGCTCCAGCTGTCATAAAGACCAATCAGCACAAACCATAACAGAAGAAGAGGAGGGGTGGTTACAGTAAGATATAAAGAGCTCCAAGGGCAGTTTCTGTAATAAACAAATACCCCCAAGGGAATTTTCCGCCATTGAAATATACAAATCCCTCTAAAAACAATCCCAGCAAGCCTGCAACTATGACTCAACCAAATGATAGATTTCCAAGCGAAGCAATAAAACCAAGAAAGTATATTAACAACAAACCTACCAATCATGTTGGAAAAATTCATACCGATCCAATTGGCTTCTTCATCCGAGACCCAACCAAACAACATAGGGATGCTGAAAGCCCACACAGCCCTGAAAGCCCCCAACACCCTACATCAAGAGAAATAAAACAGCAGAAACATCGAATTACCGAAAAGAAACCACCAAGGCCAAAACACACAGGCACACACATCAACAAGAACAAAAGTCACCCTGAGATCCATCAGTTCCACCATAATTCCTTCTAAATCGAAAGTTGGGAAACCCCCATTTATCCACTCTAGCCATCCCTTTAAGGTAAAATGGAGCATCCCTACCATCCATAATACTAGCACTTTGGGAATGAGTAGCTTGGGAAGCCAAGCAATCTGCCATCCCGTTACCCTTTCTATAGATGTGGCTAAGCTTCACATTTATCTCCTGTCTGCAATTCTAAATTTTGTACAAGATGTTCAGCAGCCTCCAATTACTAGAGACCATAGTATTGATCATAGAAATGGCAGCCATAGAGTCTGTCTCCACCCACACGTTGGTAAGACCTTTTTCTTTGAAAATTTCCAACCCTCGCAAAATAACATAAAGTTCAGCAAAAGTGTTGGTATTACAGCCCAAAGGAACCTGAAAAATCCAAAGAATCTCACCATTACATCCTCTTATCACCCCACCTGCCCCCCGAAGGTCCTGGGTTACCTTTCGAAGCACCATTGCAGTTAAGTTTAACCCACGGGCCAATAGGTTTACACTAAATCACTGTCTGCGCCTTCATCACTCGTACAGACTTGCTAAGATCGATATTCCAACCTTTCAAGACACCACTAACCCCTTTACCCTGCTGTTCACCAAGCAAACCATAGCTCTTCAGCGTAATAAGCTCATTAATCACTTTCCAAACAATCGTAGAAGCTGAAAAAGGCTGGGGTATTTGCACGGATATACCTCGTATTACACGAAAAGTTCTAAAATGACCCTATATTAAATTAATTATGTCATAAAACCTCATGTTCTTATATCTTTGCGAAAAAAACCCTACGGATGTTGTTTGGGTGCCACGCGCGTTGACTGCGTCTGGTTTAGTCCATTTATACAATTTTACCATGTGAAATGACATTATTGCCCTTAATGTACAGTAAGGCAACTATGCCTTCATTCTTACTCAGTTATATAGACCTTGTGTTTACTAAAATTTGTTAAAAAAACCCTGCATACATAATATGAATCACCGTTCTTCTGTAAAGACATCCCAGCGATAAAAACAATACACTGAACAAAAAAAATGAGCAGCTGACAACATTGAGCAAATCAAAAAAGAGGACAATATATTATAAACATACTAATAGGGGGGCACATGGTGACAAAGTCATACCAGTACCTCACTGCACTGGACCACAAAACAAAAGTAAATGCATTGTTTCAAATACAATAAAGGCATTGAACAATGCCATCAAACACGGGCCACCACACCCACTAAACAAAATAGCAGTGAATTAAAGTCATTGTATGTGCGCAAGACATCAAAATAACATCATAATTCAGAAAATCGTTCATGGCTTCCAAGGGTTGGGGTTCCTCCTCAACTTTGACCTGCCCCTAATATTTTCAAATACTTGTGTTTCTGAAGTTCTCTTTGTCCATGGCCTCCGGGAAGGATTTGAAGCTTGTTGTTGTAAGGAAGGACCTCCAGAGACTCCAGATGGAGGAGCAGTTGATTGAGGGAGAAAAGATGGCCTTGAGGCAGAGACTGATGCAGCTTGTGGATTAGATGGTGCAGCTGGAGGAATTGGAGATGCAGAAGGTCCAGATCTGCTACCTGATGCTGCTTGTGAATTAGATGGTGCAGCTGGAGGAATTGGAGATGCAGAAGGTCCAGATCTGGATCTTGCTGCTGATGCAGCCGCTCTTGCTCTAAGTGGATTGAAAATCCTTCTTGTTCCCCTCTGTCCCGGTGCCTGAATATCACTCAAAAAAGGTAAGACTTACATATCATACATATTTGTTATAGATTCATATATGCATAACCAATATACCTAAACCATTATGTCAAACATATTTAACTTACAGGTACAACCCTTCTTCTTGGCCTTGGTGTTGGTCTTGAGTCCACAGGATCAAATCCCACCTATAAGACAGTTACAGGTAATTCAATATTAATAAATATCATTCATTACGAAAAGAAATTCTTGATTTAAGGTCTGTAGAGAATACTGTGAAGAATCTTGATTTTGGATGGGGGGTGTTTGAGCAACTTTTCACATTATGTCCCAACTCATAACACCTGCTACAGGTGTGAGTGAGACCCTTCCTTGTACTGGTTGATGCACCTTCATCAGCACCTTTTCTCCTCACCTTTCTTGGTCTACCCCTTTTAACAATATATGAGGGTCCTTTCAGTGGCTGCTTTCCAGTGTGGATGTAGTGTTTTCTTCCAGGAACGCCTCGAATCATGTGCCTTTATACTCGCTTAAATGCTGCTTTCTTGTAGCAATCATCCACGTAATCTACAACCTGCTGCCTTCTATTTTCAATACAAGGAGCAGCATGGCAGCAGGGGTAACCATTTAATTGGAACATACCACAAGTGCATGTTCTCTCCTCCAATTTGACTACATACTGATCACCATGTGTGTGAACTTCAAACTCTGACCCTCCTGCCCACTGTGGATAACAGTCCCTTGAAAGTGCCACTTGTCTGTTTATCTTCTTCAACACATTGGGGCAGACATCACCATCATATCTTTCTATGCCTTCATGCTTCACTTGAATTCTTTTCATCAGCCTTAGCCTTATCCAATCAAACATCTGGATAACAGGTTTATCCCTTGCAACCAATATCATGTTATTGAAACTCTCACAGATATTATTAACCAGAACATCAGATTTGCAAGTGTTTCTGAAAAATGCTCTTGACCAACAATCTGGATGTAATTGCATTAGCCAATCATAAGCTCCATTCTGTCCATCTTCATTCCTGTTATCTGATTCTTTGATCTTATGCATTTGTTCTCTCCATTCAGCTTTATTTGCAGCAGATGCAGCCTTCCAGAACAAAGTCTTCAACTCCTGACCTTTCCACTTGACACTAAAGTTCTGATATAAGTGTCTCAAGCAGAATCTATGCTCACACTCTGGAGCAACAGTTTCCAATGCATCAAGAAGACCCTTTTGTCTGTCAGATATGAATGTCCATTTCCCACCCTGCTCCCCACCTAAGTCATTCAACAGAATCTCCAAAAACCATTTCCAAGTTGCACTATTTTCACTCTTGACATAAGCAATAGCTATAGGACATAAATTATCATTCCCATCCTTCCCAACAGCTGTTAGTAGCTGACCACCATGCACAGTCTTGATAAAACATCCATCCAAGCCAATAAGAGGCCTGCAACCATCAAGAAACCCTCTTTTCATTGCCTCCAAACTGTAGTACATCTTGTCAAACACTGGAGGTTCAGAGTGCTCTACAGCCTTCAAAATTATAGTGCTGCCTAGACTGGTGGACCTAACAGTCTCACAGTAATCCCATAGCAGGCCAAACTCTTTCTCATCTTCACCCCTTATTTTATCTTGAGCAATTTTCTTGGCTCTCAACCCAACCCAATAAGTGATTTCAACCCCAACTTTTCTCTGGACAATGTTGCAGAACCTATCAATTCTAATATCTGGATGTTCTCTCACAACTTTCTCCATTCTAACAGCAACATAGGTAGCCTTTGCTAGAGAATTAAATTTTGATCTTGCACATGTATGTTCACCTACATCAATGTTAGCCAACGGTTAAACACTGTACAAATGGAAACACTATTTAAAAAAAAAACACCTTACCTTTCAAAGTTTTAACTTGGCATAAAGGAGAGTTCTGCATCTTCGAGGCATGAATCCTCCACTTACAACCATCAGCTGCACAACAAGCAGTAACTCTAGTGCCCTCACTTTTTATGAAGTGCGCATCAAAGCCCTTCCTCACACACCAATCAATAAGGATCTGTTTGTATTTCTTGATAGATGAAAACCTCAAACCAACATGCATTTTCAATGTTTTCACACTGTCACCATCTCTGAAAATAGCAAACCTTGGAGCCTCGTGGTCATCCTCAATGGGAATGTCAAAGTTATCATCTTCATCTGGTTCACTATACCAATCACCTTCTGGAACAAATTGTTCCTCTTCATCTTCACCAAGGTCAGTCACCTTCTTCCTTCTATATGCATCTCTCTTCTTCCTCATCTCATTCAACCTCCTTCTCATGGCAGCCTTAGTCGTATCTCTGGGAACAAGGATATCATCCTCTGAGGACCCCTCAACATCATCATACCAATCAGAAGGTGCATCATATTGGCTATCTGCATCACTTGCCTCTTCAACCTCTGGTTCACTATCCACCCAATCCTCATCACTAGAATGCCCTGGAGAATCCTCTGGATCAGGGTTTGTATGTGATCCTTCTCCTACTGGCCGCTTACCTTTGTCTGCCATACACTTCCTAAACTCCTCCACCACTTCTGGGCATGGTTCCAGGTCACTTAAATCATCATAGTGACTTGCATCTTCTTCATCAGCCTCATTACCATCATGAACACCATCTGCAATAGCCTCATCTTCAGTGGCATGTACTTGTTCAGAGTTTTGGACATTGTCACCACCATTATCACCTTCAGGGACTTGCACATTATCAGTATCACTATCTTCTTCATCAGCCTCATTACCATCATGACCACCATCTGCAAGAACCTCATCTTCAGTGGCATGTACTTGTTCAGGGTTTTGGACATTGTCACCACCATTATCACCTTCAGGGACTTGCACATTATCAGTATCACCATCATCGTCATCAAAAGTGATCTCATACTCTTCAAAAGGGTCTACTTGATCTTCAGGATCAGGAGAAACATGTTGATTTGGTGTTTGAATTTCCTCCTGTGTAACACCTTCTTGAGGCTGACTTTCATGCTCTTCATTTGCAGGCTCTACATGCTCTTCAACTGTAGGCTCCTCATGGTCTTCAACTACAGGCTCTCCATTTTCTCTGAGAAGGAAAACTGGTACACCTTGATCACGTGCCATTACCTCAGAAGTAATATCCTTTCCATCTTTGTCAAGCGCACAAATTGGACCTGGCCCTTTCACTGAGTATACAGTGATTTCACTTTGATTCTGATGTTGGTTTTGCATATGGACTATGGACCAGTCCCCATCAACCCTCCTCAGCCCATTGTTCAAATTATAGCCTGGTTCCAAATAGAAGAACTCCACTGCAGTCCCAAGACCTCCACATCTCTGATAAAAATTTCTTAGCTCATGCTCAGAAAAAAAGTCCAAGTTTATTGGTGCGCTTCTATAGCTTCTGCCACCCAAGTACCGTACATCCCGATTAGGAATAGAGAGAAAATTACCCCCTATCCACATCGTTATAAAATGCTCTTCACTGTAAAGTTAAGCAACAAGACATTTAAGAATTTCATACTTCCAGGTTTTTAATAAAAACCCCATACGAAATAAATTGCACAAATCCTAAATTTATGAGAAAGAAGCGACAATAGGAGAAGAAAACTCGCGAGTCCACAGTGCAGAGAGAGAGAGAAACACTTACTGTAGCACCCCAACGGTGAGGCACCACACCCCCGCACTATGACCCGACACGTGGTACGAAATGGAAAATCCGCACACGCACCAGGTCACAGCGAACGGGTGACAAACGAAAAATCCAACCAAAGCTAGGCGGTTCCTAAAACCTGTACAAGCCAAATATGCAAAAACCCGAATGCGGAAGCGATGCAACATATGAACTAACAAAACTTTAATCAATAAACATAAGTAAACGGGTTCAACTAATTCTACGAACCTGTCCTAACCTGTCCCGAAAATTCATAAAATCAAAGCATAAGTATCATCTTGTACAGAACATACTATATACATAGATTCATAAATAATTCAGAACAAAATACTTAACAAAATCAAACGGACCGACACAGACTCGACAGACCAGACTCAAAGCCGCCTAGCTCGAACTCCAACAACTGAACCTGCAAACTAAAACATAGGTGGGGCGAGGGTCAGTCCACTGACTGAGCGAGGGGGCTGAACTCACACACACTATACATAATAAAGAGCAGAGCACGTATCAGAAGAAAGATTATGAACCGGGACTAGGGTTTTGCATACCAAAACCATTTCCAACTCAAACTTATACATATCTTATCAAATCAAACTTATACGTATCTTATCAAATCAAACTTAACAAACTGAGCAAATTCATATTTCAATAAAAGAGAAAGCTCCTATCCCGTTTCATAATCAACATAACAGATCATAAACATATACCCGGCGAGTACGGGTCTCCCACCTTACTTCCATATCGAATCATACGTATCAAATCAGAAAACAAACAAATATCATAAACAATCCAACCCCAACACCATGTAGTTCGGGGAGCAAACCCTCACTACTCATACAGATACAAACACACACGGGGTAGCGAACCCACACTGTGCCTTCCCCGGTTATCCACCGAGGGCTCAAGATACTACGCCTTCCCAACCTCCCTAGGTCGCACGTAAATATCTCAAATGAGAACGTGCACAGGGGTCATAACCGGCGACCCCATGGTCGTCCCGGGTCTCCCTTACCCACGTCTCAGGGCCCAACATATCATAACAGAGCATATCAGAACAGATCATATCATAACTCGCTACATATCAAACTTATCATATCGAATCAAAATCATACTTACGTACCTTATCGGAGCATACCATACCTTGCAACTTAGCATATGCTATAAACGTACCTCTCCGTGTCATCCTAATCCGCAGCTGGTATGAAGACACACGGTTTGGAGCATAGCCTCATTGCAAAACATTTCAAGCTTACATATGCTCGTACATATACAGTTCGAAAACCTTTAATCGTATGACAAATTCATAAACATATCATATAAACACACATATCTATTATATAAATATAATAGAATAATCGCATGCAGGCTTGAAAACGAGCACAGAATGTTGTAGGTCGCTGTAACTAAAACAAAAATCCTAAAACCTCACCTTACACCGACGAGGACGAAAAACACAAGCCAAGACGTCCCACTGGATCCCAAACAGCTGACAGACACTCCCTGAAGAAACCCTGAACGACTGAACACACACAGAACACAAGACTCAGACTCCAAACACAACCACAAAGACGCACGGCCATGCTCACGAATATACGTGATGCAACATATAATCCATATTTATTAAATCAAGTCATTCAGAGCATATTATAATTCATGTTCCATATCAAAAGATGCATAACTTATAAAATTCATAACATTAATTACATAAAATAAAGTAAGACATTAAGAATTCAAATCATATCATGCACCAAGTCTCACGAAATTAACATGAATTACATAACAATAAATATATAAACTACACATTGGCATATTTCACGATATAATAACAATTGGCATACTTGATCAATTTATTCAAATTAAATACAACGTATCTATTCATAATTCATTTCTTATGTTTTATAAAATTTCATAATCAATTTAGTTTCCAAAATTACACTAACACCCCCTCAAACAATAATTATTCTTAAATAGATGGGCGTGAAACGAGACAGATAAATTCGATAAATCATGAATCAAATATTCATACATCATAGCATACTTCCACGTATCATACAACTCATAATTTCAATTTATAACACATACGGGATCGAATTGCACAATTAAAATCAATTAACGAATAAAATACAATAACTTCAAAAATTCATATAAAATCAACCGGACATCCGATTGACGAACGGAAAGTGGCAATGGACTCACCACAACGAAACGGACCTACTGTCCGAAAGTCGCCGGAAAGCCACCACCGTGGCCGGCCGAACAGCCACCGGAACACCGCCTCCGGTGGTCGGAAAAATCCCCGGAAGGACAGAAACGAGCGCCTCGGCCTACTAGACAAAAGCCCTCAATCAATTTCAGAAAATATCAAACACACGGGACTTCGTTGACAGAAAACCGAACTAAATCCCAACGACGGAAACTGAAATTAAATGCAAACCGCAAAACGAAAATGAAAACCGGGCATACCGTTGGAAAGCTTGCAACGAGCCCTACGAAAGCCCCAAGTCAAAACGCCGGAAAAACCGCCGGAGAGAGAAGCCGCCGGTCCAGGCCGGTTCACCACCGGTCTACCACCGGTCCGCCGCCAACGGCCGGTTCTCAGAACGCCGTCGATGCCATCCGTTAAGTCTCGTCAATCCAAGCAACTTTCGTAAAGGGAGCACCACCAAAACCGGCCGGAAAAGGTCCCAAACCGCCGGCCAAAGTCGCGCCGCTGCGCCATCGCCGGTTCAGCCACCTCCGCCGCGATTCGCTCAAAAAGGAGGTCGGAAATGAGTTCAGGGGGTCGGAAAACGCTAGGAACCGCTGAAGTCCATCGGAAAAAGTCACCGGAACGACGAGATTCGTCGTGCTACAGTAGCGCCGCCGCCGCCGTGACTTTCAGGCGGCGCGTGAACCGCCGCCGCTGGCCGGATGGTTGCGCCGCCAACACCATTCACTGCGCCGGGATGTCTCCTTCATGGGTCTGAGGCGCGTGTCTGAAAATCGTCGCTGGAAGCCGCCGCGAATGGGCGGCGAAGCGGCGGCTCTCCGTTCCGCCGCCGCTGTTGTGCCGTAGCGCCACCATCGCTGAGATTTACCCTCCGATTCTTGTACCATCGTGACGGGCTCGTCGAGCTGATGAACGTGGACTATTGGATCATCGAATTCCGTCGAGAAACGAGGGAGAACGGACAAGTGTGTGTAAACACACCTCCACTGCGTGTGAACAGTGACGGATCGCTGGAGAAGACGACGCTGGGGCTGATCTGATCTTTTGCACGCAAAACGAGGAAATCCGAGTATATATCTCGGGTTCTCGTACGCAAAAACGAACAAACAAACGAGCTAACGACATCCGAATTGGGCAAACTTAGAGTCTACGGACTCGTTTCGATGCCCCGGACGCGTTGAAGGGGTCAAAGAGGTCAAAATCTCGACCGAACGAGAAGTGACCGGAAAACCCCTAAAAGAGAAAAATGCAAACAAGCCCCTAAACTCTTAAAGAGTTCAAAATAGGGCCACGAAAAATATAAAATCACACAATTAAACACATTAAAAGGTTGAAACGTAGCGTACCTTACAAATTGGACGAGCGGGATGTCACAATCTCCCCTCCTTCAAAAGGACCTGTCCTCAGGTCCTATTACTGAGTCGTAAAGCTTCGAACTGGAATACTTCAATCCATTTCCTGAAATCGTGTAGAGTCATAGCCCTGGATGTGAAGTTTGCTCCCATTGTTTACTTCAACTTCCTTCAGAGTTCCGTAGTCACAGAAGTTTGTTCAAACACTTGACCGTTGGTCGCTTCAAACTTGTTCGATCCCCCACTAGGCCACTGCACCCAAGGCTCGAAATCGTCGCTTCCTCGTCGATTGCAAACCAACATCAGGCCACACGAAACTCAGCCACGACAAACAAGAGAGAATCCCATCTCTCAGCACGCAAGAGAGAGAGCCCCGTCTCCCAGCACATCAAAAGAGAGAACCCCGTCCCTCAGGCACAGAATTGAGAGAACCCCATCTCTCAACCACGTAATCGAGAGAGCCCCGTCTCTCAACCTAAGTCTGGCAGACTTCCACATCTTCCAAACATTCTAGTTTGAGAAAATCCAGCATTTCCCAAACCCCTAAATTCGAGAGAATCCAGCATCTCCGAATATCTAACTCCAAGAGAATCCGACATCTCTTGCTCACATAATTTAGAAAGAATCCAACATCTTTCTATCACATAAATAGGGAGAATCCCACATCTCCCTAACACGTAAATAGAGAGATCTCAACAACTCTCTAGCACACAAGTTCACTTACACAGCATTCAAACATACGCACATCAAAATAACACATGATGCAAAACATGGAATGCATGTGTAGTGTACCTTTACCCGACTGATATCGGTGTCCCTAGAGTATCGACTCATCATCCATGCTTAACTCAAGGGGGATATCGAGATGGAATCTCTGTAAAATAAAATCACAATATGCTTGTAGGTGCATGAAGGGTTGGTGAGTAACCAAAGAAATTATAAGCACTGAAGCACGGATAGTTCAAGCAAGCAGGTAATCCATATAGTTTACAAAAATTCACAACAACAACAATTTTAAAGTTATGAAAATTACAGCAGTTAGTCACGTTATTAAACTCGAGCAACATCAAACATTACACATTGTCACATATGTCAAGCAAAATATTTATAATTACTTATGAAATGCATGAGTGCAAATGCCATGAATGCTCAATGTACCGTTCACCGTAGTAGTGGAGTCGAGGTTGGCAATTTCTTTAACTTGAAAGGTTAATCAACTCCTTAACTGGCCATAGTTCCAACTTCCCGTTCAAACTTGCATTCTTTAGTATTCCTTCAGATTCTCCGGTACTCAACTGATCTTGGATCGTCTCGCTTGATTCTCGGAGTATAGTAATCCGTGTAATCTCTTGAAATCCCAATAGTATCCTCGGTAATCGGAAATTACCATTTCTTTCAAATGTGAAATCTCTCAGGATAATCATGGAGAAATAAATGAAGAATCTTTACACCGTCTTGCTTAGTACACCGTCGTTGTATAAGATGACCTTACCCTCAATATTTGGGGGAGTTGATCTTCAATTACCTCGGCACAAAATTCCATTGCTTGCACAATTTTCCCCCTTTTTTCCTTTGTGTAGTGCAACTACTCTGGTAGGTGTCTTTATAACAGTAACCTGATTTCCTGCTTGGAATTCTCTGAATGGTACAATTGCCTTGATCTCTTCATTGTCACTTCACGCCATCCAGAGTTAGAGATTCTGGCTTCCTTATAAAACATGTACTCCCGAGCACCTCCAAATAATAAGTACCTACCCTGAGGGCACCCTGATAGTTAAAGGATCTCTTATCTCTCTCATATTCGAGTATCTTCTTTTATCCACTCACTACCCTGACTGTGTTAGCTTGATCATACATCATCTGATTAACCCCTGTTCGAATCCCAATGTTGCTTCGACCAAGACAGCAGGTACTGGATCAGATAGGAGAACACCTAAAGTACAACCACGAAGCTAATGCATGTGGGGTTAGGGATGTGAATGGAGTGCACTCATATCCAGCAAAGAAAGCAGTCAAGCACGTAGAACAATATCCAAAATAATTAAAATTTACTCCAATGCATGATGCACGTGCCATGTATGCATAATACCTGTTTTTATAGCAGTAGCATTGATTCCTTGTTATAAATTCTTGTAGAGGTCCACTCGCTTCTCATCTAAGTAGTCAGAAAACGGAAGTTTCAAATCTTCCTTCATAATTTTGTAGAAGTAGGAAGTGTTGTCTCGATCAACTTCAATTTTTGACATCATGGCAACACCCTATATTTCACAAATGGACCAAATATCTATGCATGTGGGTTAGTACGTGGGTATGTCAAGTAATGAAAGCAATTAAGAACACTTAAGTAATGCAGATGCAATACGCAATTTAATAAAATTTAATCATAACAATAATAATTTTTACAAAAATCGTAATCATAGTGTGCACACAATCACATAAGCTCAGACCAATTCATACATACAAGTCAAAATTTCACGTCTGCAAAATGCAATGCACAAGTATTCCTATGCCGTACGACCTAAACTGACACGACACTACTCCAGAGCACCGGTTCTGAACCTGGTAGCTCTGATACCACTTAAGATGTAGCACCCCAACGGTGAGGCACCACACCCCCGCACTATGACCCGACACGTGGTACGAAATGGAAAATCCGCACACGCACCAGGTCACAGCGAACGGGTGACAAACGAAAAATCCAACCAAAGCTAGGCGGTTCCTAAAACCTGTACAAGCCAAATATGCAAAAACCCGAATGCGGAAGCGATGCAACATATGAACTAACAAAACTTTAATCAATAAACATAAGTAAACGGGTTCAACTAATTCTACGAACCTGTCCTAACCTGTCCCGAAAATTCATAAAATCAAAGCATAAGTATCATCTTGTACAGAACATACTATATACATAGATTCATAAATAATTCAGAACAAAATACTTAACAAAATCAAACGGACCGACACAGACTCGACAGACCAGACTCAAAGCCGCCTAGCTCGAACTCCAACAACTGAACCTGCAAACTAAAACATAGGTGGGGCGAGGGTCAGTCCACTGACTGAGCAAGGGGGCTGAACTCACACACACTATACATAATAAAGAGCAGAGCACGTATCAAAAGAAAGATTATGAACCGGGACTAGGGTTTTGCATACCAAAACCATTTCCAACTCAAACTTATACATATCTTATCAAATCAAACTTATACGTATCTTATCAAATCAAACTTAACAAACTGAGCAAATTCATATTTCAATAAAAGAGAAAGCTCCTATCCCGTTTCATAATCAACATAACAGATCATAAACATATACCCGGCGAGTACGGGTCTCCCACCTTACTTCCATATCGAATCATACGTATCAAATCAGAAAACAAACAAATATCATAAACAATCCAACCCCAACACCATGTAGTTCGGGGAGCAAACCCTCACTACTCATACAGATACAAACACACACGGGGTAGCGAACCCACACTGTGCCTTCCCCGGTTATCCACCGAGGGCTCAAGATACTACGCCTTCCCAACCTCCCTAGGTCGCACGTAAATATCTCAAATGAGAACGTGCACAGGGGTCATAACCGGCGACCCCATGGTCGTCCCGGGTCTCCCTTACCCACGTCTCAGGGCCCAACATATCATAACAGAGCATATCAGAACAGATCATATCATAACTCGCTACATATCAAACTTATCATATCGAATCAAAATCATACTTACGTACCTTATCGGAGCATACCATACCTTGCAACTTAGCATATGCTATAAACGTACCTCTCCGTGTCATCCTAATCCGCAGCTGGTATGAAGACACACGGTTTGGAGCATAGCCTCATTGCAAAACATTTCAAGCTTACATATGCTCGTACATATACAGTTCGAAAACCTTTAATCGTATGACAAATTCATAAACATATCATATAAACACACATATCTATTATATAAATATAATAGAATAATCGCATGCAGGCTTGAAAACGAGCACAGAATGTTGTAGGTCGCTGTAACTAAAACAAAAATCCTAAAACCTCACCTTACACCGACGAGGACGAAAAACACAAGCCAAGACGTCCCACTGGATCCCAAACAGCTGACAGACACTCCCTGAAGAAACCCTGAACGACTGAACACACACAGAACACAAGACTCAGACTCCAAACACAACCACAAAGACGCACGGCCATGCTCACGAATATACGTGATGCAACATATAATCCATATTTATTAAATCAAGTCATTCAGAGCATATTATAATTCATGTTCCATATCAAAAGATGCATAACTTATAAAATTCATAACATTAATTACATAAAATAAAGTAAGACATTAAGAATTCAAATCATATCATGCACCAAGTCTCACGAAATTAACATGAATTACATAACAATAAATATATAAACTACACATTGGCATATTTCACGATATAATAACAATTGGCATACTTGATCAATTTATTCAAATTAAATACAACGTATCTATTCATAATTCATTTCTTATGTTTTATAAAATTTCATAATCAATTTAGTTTCCAAAATTACACTAACACCCCCTCAAACAATAATTATTCTTAAATAGATGGGCGTGAAACGAGACAGATAAATTCGATAAATCATGAATCAAATATTCATACATCATAGCATACTTCCACGTATCATACAACTCATAATTTCAATTTATAACACATACGGGATCGAATTGCACAATTAAAATCAATTAACGAATAAAATACAATAACTTCAAAAATTCATATAAAATCAACCGGACATCCGATTGACGAACGGAAAGTGGCAATGGACTCACCACAACGAAACGGACCTACTGTCCGAAAGTCGCCGGAAAGCCACCACCGTGGCCGGCCGAACAGCCACCGGAACACCGCCTCCGGTGGTCGGAAAAATCCCCGGAAGGACAGAAACGAGCGCCTCGGCCTACTAGACAAAAGCCCTCAATCAATTTCAGAAAATATCAAACACACGGGACTTCGTTGACAGAAAACCGAACTAAATCCCAACGACGGAAACTGAAATTAAATGCAAACCGCAAAACGAAAATGAAAACCGGGCATACCGTTGGAAAGCTTGCAACGAGCCCTACGAAAGCCCCAAGTCAAAACGCCGGAAAAACCGCCGGAGAGAGAAGCCGCCGGTCCAGGCCGGTTCACCACCGGTCTACCACCGGTCCGCCGCCAACGGCCGGTTCTCAGAACGCCGTCGATGCCATCCGTTAAGTCTCGTCAATCCAAGCAACTTTCGTAAAGGGAGCACCACCAAAACCGGCCGGAAAAGGTCCCAAACCGCCGGCCAAAGTCGCGCCGCTGCGCCATCGCCGGTTCAGCCACCTCCGCCGCGATTCGCTCAAAAAGGAGGTCGGAAATGAGTTCAGGGGGTCGGAAAACGCTAGGAACCGCTGAAGTCCATCGGAAAAAGTCACCGGAACGACGAGATTCGTCGTGCTACAGTAGCGCCGCCGCCGCCGTGACTTTCAGGCGGCGCGTGAACCGCCGCCGCTGGCCGGATGGTTGCGCCGCCAACACCATTCACTGCGCCGGGATGTCTCCTTCATGGGTCTGAGGCGCGTGTCTGAAAATCGTCGCTGGAAGCCGCCGCGAATGGGCGGCGAAGTGGCGGCTCTCCGTTCCGCCGCCGCTGTTGTGCCGTAGCGCCACCATCGCTGAGATTTACCCTCCGATTCTTGTACCATCGTGACGGGCTCGTCGAGCTGATGAACGTGGACTATTGGATCGTCGAATTCCGTCGAGAAACGAGGGAGAACGGACAAGTGTGTGTAAACACACCTCCACTGCGTGTGAACAGTGACGGATCGCTGGAGAAGACGACGCTGGGGCTGATCTGATCTTTTGCACGCAAAACGAGGAAATCCGAGTATATATCTCGGGTTCTCGTACGCAAAAACGAACAAACAAACGAGCTAACGACATCCGAATTGGGCAAACTTAGAGTCTACGGACTCGTTTCGATGCCCCGGACGCGTTGAAGGGGTCAAAGAGGTCAAAATCTCGACCGAACGAGAAGTGACCGGAAAACCCCTAAAAGAGAAAAATGCAAACAAGCCCCTAAACTCTTAAAGAGTTCAAAATAGGGCCACGAAAAATATAAAATCACACAATTAAACACATTAAAAGGTTGAAACGTAGCGTACCTTACAAATTGGACGAGCGGGATGTCACACTTACACTGGCACCATAGTTGATGTGCTTCTTCACACTCGCGAAAAGCGTCAAGACCCTGCCTGAGAAGAAACAACACTGAGAGGGGATCTTACTAGGCTTTACAACAGCAATGCGCTCCAATTACGGTGTTCTTGGTGTTGATTTTTTCCATGGAAAACTAGGGTTTCTGTAAACGGGGGGAAAAAATGGCTCCAAGAAAGGCTCTGTGTAATTGTGATTTCAATTTCAGTGTTTTGTCGGATAGATTCTAAGAGACCAAAGGGTATAATAGACAAATCACGCCCTTCAGTTGACCAGATGCAGAAAAGGGGCGGTGGGCATAAGAAATATTCCATAGGGTTTAATCAACTAATAATTTTAAGACAGGGTTTTATCTGCATTTTCGATAAAACACAGGGTTTTTGGGGCATATAGTTCGAAAAAGGCTTATCATGATGCTTAGCATCATTCCTTGCTTCCCAAATGAACTAGAAAATGAAAATTGGCACCAGCAGCTTAACATGACCAAACCCCACGCTTCCTGCAAAGGATCTCCAGTGCAGTAACAAGGTCGAAACAAAGTCAGTATGAGCAGGCGGAATACGAAATTTAGAACCAAAAAAATCCCAAATATCATAAGCTTTAAGGCTATGAACGAAGGGATGAGCAAAATCCTCTGTGTGATTACAGCAAAAGCATTTAGAGGCCAAAGAAATACCTCTTTTTTCCAAAATATTATCCAAAGGAAGCCACTGATTAAGCAAATGCCACAGAAACACAGAAATAGTAGGTCGTATTTGTTTAGCCCAAATCAAATTATAAATGACCCTGCTTTGTCTTTTAACCCTAATCATGTTCCAAGCATCAGAGGTTGAAAAACCTCTAGATTTCTCATCTTTCCAGACAATTTGATCATCACCCTCATTAATTGGCACCTGTAGAATCTCCTGAACAACATGATTAGGCAATTTCTCTCTCAATTTATCAACATCACAGCATCACGTACCAGTTTTCCAGTAAGAATTAACTGGTTCAGAGGTGCACCAAAAAGTCAGCGTCAAAACTTAATGCAAAGGACCCTCACCCACCCAATGATCATACCAAAACGTCATATTCCCTTTACCAATAATCCAAAAGATTTTAGGTTCAACAATCGAACGTATGTCAACTAACCTCTTCCACACATTAGAATGAGCAGGCTTAAACGGAGCAAATTTCGGCAGAAGATGCCTAAAATATTTTTCTTGTAAAAACTGAGCCTAGAGAGAATTCTGTTCTTTGAATTTAAACCACAACTTACAGGAAAAAGCAAGAATCATATCACTGAATTTTCTCACTACAAGATCCCCCTCCTCGGTAGGATAGCAAACGTCATTCTACGTACACCAGTGAACATTTTTCTGAGCCCCAAAATCCCCCCAAAAGAACTTATTGATAAGTCGTTCGAGCTTAAGAATAACAGTTTGGGGAGGGACAAGAACTTGTAATAAGTATGTAGGAATAGAGCAAATAACACTTTTAATCAAACACAATCTACCCCCTTGAGCTAGAGATTTCTTTTCCTAACCTGAAAATTCTTTTTAACTTTATCCAGAATACCATCAAATAAAGACGCTGACCTATCTCCCACATAAAGAGGGGCTCCAAGATAAGTCATAAGCAGTTTCCCCCAAACAAATCCAGAGAGACATTGAACATAATTCTTAGCATCAACAGGGCATTTCTTACCAACAATGAACTGACCTTTATTAGAATTCACAAGCTGACCCGACACAGCCTCATACTTCCGAAGAACATAAATTGTCCCCCAAAGAAGTTGCGAATAGAATCAAATCATCAGCATAAACTAAATGAGAAATCACATGAGAAGTAGAAGAATCATACCTGAGAGACGGAACCTTCGGATATAAATGATCCAGCGATCTGGACAGCCATTCTGCTGAGAGAATAAAGAGAGCCGGAGACAAAGGATCCCCTTGTCGTTGGAAAATACCCTACAGAACAGCCATTGACTAGGACCGAGAAATGACAGCCAGAAATATAATTTTTTATCAAAGAAACCTATCGATGGCAAAAACCAAACTTATAAAGCACATCATACAGAAAATCCCACTGAACCCTATCATACGCTTTAGCCATATCAATTTTGAAAATAACCTTCTCACCATTAGCTCTCAAATTAAGAGTATGCACCATCTCTTGAGGTAATAAGATGTTATCTTGAATCGCTCTCCCCGTAACAAAACCATTCTGACACTTACTAATTAAACTAGGCAAAACCGTATTAAGCTTATTATGCACCATTTTAGAAAGAATCTTATTGGTTACATTACACAAACTAATCGGCCTAAAATCAGACCAATGCATAGGATTAGGCTTTTTAGGAATGATCACAAGAGTAGTAGCTTTGAAGCCAGGAGGCATATCGACCCCCTGGAAGAATTCAACAACAGCCTCTTACACATCAACCCTAACGATATCCCAACAAAATTGGAAAAACTTAGCCGAAAAGCCATTCGGGCCTGCAACACCCTCAGGATTCATTTGAAAAACATATTGTTTAACTTCCTCAAGAGAGGGTAGCCTACACAACTCATCCGATTCTATAGGATTCAAAATTTTAGGAATGCATTCCAGCATATCAAGTTGTAAAACAACATCACCTTTATTAAACATCCTGCTGAAAAACTCAACAGCAGAATTTCGGATGTCCACAGGAGAGTCAACAAGAGATTGACCATCACGAATGGAATGGATCAGGGACCTGAACCTCTTTCTCTTCACCATTTGGTGAAAGAAATTCGAATTTCTCTCGCCCTCAACAGCCCCCACCTACAGTTAGCTTTCTGTCGCCAATACTCTTCCTTCAACGAGAGAGCTTCGGCCAAAGCAGTAGCACCCTTCTTCCAACTGATGAAAGACTCATCCGAGGGCTGAGCCTCATAAGTAGCCTGCAAATTTCTCAACTCATCCTCCCGTTGCTGCACAAGATCAAAAACATTACCAAAAACACATTTATTCCAAGATTTCAAACAATGTTTTAGTCTTTGCAATTTAAGCAAAAGATTATGTTGGAAAACACGAATCAGAAAGCAGCGGAAATTTAAAAAAATTTCCAACAAAAGGATCTTAGGCTCGCAATCGTGTAACCAAATTCGTAGGGATTAGAAACTTACTTTCTTAATTGTCTTTCTTGAAGTGTTTCAAGCCACCCAAGAACGCTCTTCTCGCGGTTTGAGATACTCCACCAACTTGACTACAATCTAACTAGTAAGGATGCTAGTTCTCTAGTTAGTGTTTAGGCTTAACCTAGGGTTTTGTTTATCTTGGAGAAAGGATGGTGTTCAACACATGAACCAAAAGAATTGCCAATTAGCTCTAAGGGGAGCTCGAGCTCCCCTATTTATAATAAGGGAGTGGCCGAAAATCCCTAGTCCTTATGGACTAAG
This sequence comes from Lantana camara, assembly GCA_037501455.1. Taxonomy (NCBI): domain Eukaryota; kingdom Viridiplantae; phylum Streptophyta; class Magnoliopsida; order Lamiales; family Verbenaceae; genus Lantana; species Lantana camara. Next base: position 103,372,371 of record CM074863.1, on the reverse strand, counting down.
GATTTTGGTCCCTCTCTCCTATTACTTGATCATCAAGTAATTTTGACTTTGACTTTGAACTCAAATTCAACTCAACTTTCAAGAGAGCTAAAATATCCAAACTATTTTTGGATAATTTTATACTTTATTTATTTAAAATAAATAACTTATTTTTATCTAAGTAATTAATTCACAATTAATTAACTAGATTATTTTTCTCCAAAATAAGACTTTCTTTTTAATTCAAAATTAAACCAAAGTCTATTAAATAATTAACAAATTAATTATTTAATATATATACAATATATATATATATATATTCACGTGAGACATGTGTGATAATGACACGTTACCCACACGTGTAGTTTCACACGTGTGGAACCCTCTCGGCCCGATTAACTCGTTTAATCATTTTAAAGCCTTAACTCATGTAACTAAGTTGTTGTGTGTGACCCTCTAGGTTCTCAATTCAATTAGCAGTGACCCTAATTAATTAATTCACTAATTAATTAATCAGTCCACAGATTAAACGACCATAGTCTAGCAACAAGTGTTTAACCCCTAGCTGAATTGGAATGTTGAGATTCGACAGAACCTTTAAGTCATTGATTCATGTGAGATACAATCCTCCTACTTACTATCTCTCAACCAAGATCTAGGGCAAGGGAATAATCAGAACCCTAATAATCCGGTCTTAAAGCTAAGTGCATTTTATATCCATTTGATCTGAAACCAAGAAACCCTTTTCTTGATGTCTTGATCTACTGCCTTGGCCAAGGACTCCATATGACATATAAATGACTTACACAATAAGAGATCACCTTGCAAATGCAAGTGTAGGTCCTTTTTTTATTCTCATTCACTTTCATGAATCACTTGTGCAGCCCCAGCATAAGCCTTGAATCAGTTGTCTAAGGCGACATCCTTTAAAGCTTATACCTAAGACTACAGAGTTAACTCATAAAGTGACATGGAACCTCAAGTCTAAGGATCAATTAATCACATCAATGACTCGTGAGATATTTCCTAATCTGTAAGTTTCTATTTCCTGAAATAGAAACTTCCTTTCCCATTTAGGAATGTTCTCACACGGGGCACCTCAGTGAACTTACTTATTGAAGTAAGCACCCTCATGTATCACGCACGTATCAACTATACACTTTGCACCTCCATGAAACAAGGTGGTCCTTCTTAAGGGCGTGATCCCACAAGCAAGCTTTAGAGGAGTCAGGTTGACACTCCCACTGTCGATAGGACTCATCGGCTTGGAGTATTTCACTAATCATGACTTATGTGATATAGGGCTCGTTTCATGAACCATTTCACCTAAATGGTAGAGTCCTAAAGTCATCAGGATTAGGGGAGTTCTCATACATTCACAGATAAAGTAAACGCATACCAAACAAGAGCATATAAAGAAGTGTTGCCTCAATTCGTTATTTCATTCAAAGATTGTCTGTGATTACAATAAGGAAAAGCACAAAGCGGATATACAGTCGGCTTTCTAGGGTACTATTCCTAACAATCTCCTACTTGCCCGTCAAAGCCATTCTAAAGCTATTCTAAGTCCCATCTTCTGAAGATGACCTTGGAAAGCTTCTCGACCTAGGGGTTTAGCAAGTGGATCTACCACGTTCTCTGTTGATGTGACCCTCTCAATTTGCACATCTCCTCTTTTGATAATATCACGGATTAGGTGATACTTCCTCATAATGTGCTTGGTCCGTTGGTGAGATCTTGGTTCTCTTGCTTGAGCAACCGCCCCAGTGTTGTCACAAAACACAGTAATGGGGTCTTTCATGCTAGGAACAACATTCAACTCTTGAATGAAGTTTCTAATCCAAACACCTTCCTTAGCTGCATCATTTGCAGCTAAGTATTCGGCCTCAGTGGTCGAATCTGCAGTGGTCGTTTGCTTGGAACTCTTCCAACTCACTGCTCCGCCGTTTAGGCAGAAAATGTATCCTGACATTGACTTAAAATCATCTAAGTCAGATGCAAAACTTACATCGCAGTATCCTTCGACAGTAAGATCTTTCTGACCTCCGTAAACTAAGAATAAATCTTTAGTACTTTTCAAGTACTTAAGAATATTCTTCACGGAAACCCAGTGGCCATCTCCAGGGTCAGATTGGAAACGACTTGTTACACCAAGTGCATAAGCCACATCCAGTCGAGTACATAACATTGCATACATTATGCTACCTATTGCTGATGCATAAGGTGTATGAGTCATTCTTTCCTTCTCAAATTTAGTCTTAGGACACATCTTCTTAGAAAGACATGTTCCTACACTCATAGGAAGGTTCTTAACCTTTGCTGACTCCATATTGAATCTCTTCAATACTTTGTCAATGTACATCGACTGTGATAGTCCTATCAACCTTCTAGATCTATCTCGATAGATTTTAATTCCAAGGATATAGGACGCATCACCAAGATCTTTCATCTCGAATCGGTTCGATAACCATAACTTAGCCACTTTCATGTCATCCTTCGAATTCCCAATGAGAAGGATATCATCAACATAAAGCACTAAGAATTGTACTGAGGTCTATAATTCCTTTCTATACACACAAGACTCATTCAAAATTTGAATGAAGCCGAACGCTTTGACCGATTCATCAAATCGAATGTTCCAATTCCTAGAAGCCTGTTTCAATCCATAGATTGATCTTTGGAGTTTGCAAACCTTTTGCTCACTCCCACTGAATGTGAAACCTATGGGTTGCTCCATATAAATGTCTTTATCAATGTCACCATTGAGAAAGGCAGTTTTCACATCCATTTGCCATATCTCATAGTCATAATACGCAGCAATGGCAAGCATGATCCGAATAGACTTTTGCATTGCAACTGGCGAAAAGGTATAATCCAAGTCCACACCGGGTCTTTGAGTGAATCCTTTTGCAACCAGTCTTGCTTTGTAGGCTGCAATGCTTCCATCAACTCCAAGCTTTCTCTTAAAGATCCATTTGCAACCTATTGGTTTGACCCCATCAGGCAAATCTACCAAGGTCCAAACTTGATTGGAGTTCATGGAATCCATTTCGGGCTTCTATCCACTGTTCAAAGTCAGAATCTGAAAGTGCCTCCTCATATGTTAAAGGATCATTATCCTTTTGAGAGGTTTCATGGAAGAATCCATACCATCTCTCCGGCTGTATAGGAGTGCATTCAGAACGCCTCAGACGAGGATTTACGTGTGTATCGAAATTCGTGATTGGTTGTAGTTGATCAGAAAGGGACGTTTCTTCAGTGGGTGACGTGGGGTCACTTTGTACTTCCTCTAATTCTATGATCTTGCCTTTCTTTTCTTTAAGGAACAGTTCCTCAAGAAAAGTGGCATTTCTGGAAACAAACACCTTTTGCTCAGATTGATCGTAGAAGTAGTATTCTATGGATTCCTTAGGATAACCTACAAAGTAGCATAAGTTAGAACGAGATTCTAACTTATCTCCCACTATCCTCTTCACGTAAGCAGGACAACCCCAAATTCTTAAGTAAGAATAGCTAGGGATTTTACCATGCCACATTTCATATGGCGTTTTAGGGACTGACTTAGAAGGAACTAGATTCAAAATCTTTGCTGCACTTTCTAGGGCATAACCCCAGAAAGAAGGTGGTAAGTTAGTGAAACTCATCATGGAACGAACCATATCAAGTAGGGTTCGATTCCTTCTCTCAGAAACTCCATTAAGCTGAGGAGTTCCCGGAGGAGTCCACTGAGAGATAATCCCATTATCTTTGAGATGATTAAGGAATTCTTCACTAAGATATTCGCCTCCTCGATCAGATCGAAGTTCTTTGATCTTGTGACCAGTTTGGTTCTCAACCTCCTTTTGAAATTCTAAGAATTTCTTAAAAGCTTCAGATTTATACTTCATTAAGTATACATAACCATACCGACTAAAGTCATCAATAAAGGTTATGAAATACTGATGATTGTTTCTTGTACTTACACTAAGCGGTCCACAAACATTAGAATGGATCAAATCTAAAACCTTAATGGCACGTTCCACAGTTCCTTTAAAAGGGACTTTGGACATTTTTCCTTTGAGACAGGATTCGCAAGAAGTTAACTACTTAAGATCATTTTCAGAGAATGATCCTAAAGTGTTTATCTTGCTAATTCTATTCTTGGAAATGTGTCCTAATCTAGCGTGCCATAAGGGAGCTGAAACTTTGTCATCTCTCTTACGTTTAGTTTCTCGTTGTATATTCATAATATTGATATTATGAGTTAGATAAAATCCATTACTTAGAGTACCGATGTGAACGGAAGAGTTGTTCCGTTTGATAAAGTATTTACCATTCTTAATACAAGTTTCATAACCTTCACAATCTAAAATTGGAATTCAAATTTTATTACGAATAATGCTCGGTACATAAAGGACTTTATTTAAGACTAACTCAAAACTACCTAAATCTAATCTAATTGTGCCTAAAGCTCGAGCTTCAACGTTTGAGCCATCGCCGATCTTCAAGACACATTCTCCTTCTTTGAGTTGTTGGACTTCACTTAGCATCTGTACATCATTACAGATATGAGTTCCACAACCGGTATCAAGTACCCAAGAACTAGAATTAATAGAAAGATTTATTTCAACGAGAAACATACCTTTCTTTAGAGTAGCCTTGTACTCTGGGCAGTTTCTCCTCCAATGTCCCGCTTTGCCACAATGGAAGCAAACATCCTCTTTCTGATCACGCTTCTTCTTTTGGGTATTCCCCTTCGAAACGCCACCAGTGGGCCTAAGGGGTTTCTTCTTCTTCTTTTGTGCTTTCTTGCCCTTACCTTTAGAAGGCCCAGAAGAGGAAGATGGAACATTCACCATCAAAACCTTATTGTCCTTCTTGATCGTACTTTCAACAGTCACAAGCTGACTAATCAGCTCAGCTACAATAGCACCAGCATGATTCATATTGAAGTTAAGGACAAATGGGTTGAATGATGGTGGGAGAGAAGCTAGCAACAAATCCACTGAAAGCTCATCTTTCAGTGGCATATCCATGGAAGCAAGTTTCTCAGTAAGGGCAAGAAACTTGAGTCCATATTCATGGACACTTGAACCTTCCCTCATTCTCAAGTGGAACAATTCCTTTGAAGTGTTAAACCTTGTAACACGTTCATGAGGGCGGTAAAGTTGCTCTAAGTGGTCGTAAATCTCCCAAGCGAATTCCCTGGCCTCATGTTACCTTTGCAAGTTCGGAGACATGTTAGCCAACATAAGGCAACGGGCTTGGAGATTATCATCCTTCCACTTCTGGATCGCTTCTCGCTCGGCTCGAGTGGGAGCCTCCCCTTCGGGACTAGGCTCCCCTTCGAAGAGAACATAAGTTCTCTTATCAGAATCTAAAATGATTTTTAGATTCCTCAGCCAATCAGAATAGTTAGGACCAGTCAACTTGTTTGACTCGAGGATCGATACAAGAGGGTTTTTGGTTACCATTTCAAAACACGTAGAGAATCACATAAGCTACGACCTAAATGGTAAAACAGAGAACTAGTGAGCATGCTGAATTATAACGATATATAAAAGATAAGGTCTTTAACCTAATGTAGCTCCCACTGTTTTTCAAAGATTTAGAATTCCCAAAGATCTAAGAGGAACACGTTTCCCAATGGGTACTAAGATCCTAGGCATTTTACCTCGAACCCACGACTCGCGGACATTCTAAGTAAGAACCCTAGGTAGGTACAACTTACAAATTCTAACACCTTTAGAACTCTTAGTAATTGTTTTTGCATCACCTATCTTTCAATATGTACCCACGACTCGTGCGACATCCATATTTACTTAGGTGTTAAGCTAGACCCATCAATCATAAGATCATGATCAAAACTTAGTTCAAACGACCCACGACTCGCGGACATCGCCCTTGCCAAAATTGACCACGAAATATTGATCATTTAAAATGATCAATTAGGTAACTAAGAACTAATAAGCTCCACTAGCTATCCCACGACTCGCGGACAATAACTAGCTTCACTTACTAAACTTAAAACCTATTGATGAAATGCTAGGAATTTAATTCAAAATTTGCATCTTGAATTGAACACCTATTTGTTCGAAATTAGCTTAATATTTAATGGGAATTTTCGAATCAACAGGAGAGTTGTCCGGTTCGACCTCACCAACATATATGTTATCCAATTTTATTAGTCTTGATTAATGCAAGTACACTTAAATGCATTTCAAACAAGCACATAAACAGATAACATGTCCTAGCATGATACTAACATGTAATGGTCATGGGTTATACCTATCTTATGCGTGATATGTGGGAGCCACTCCACAATCACAAGTTCTAACATTCATGCCACATAAACAGTTTAAATCACATAAGGGAAAGCTGTAACAAAATACGAGCCCTATCTCTATTACATTTTCAATTGAGATTCCCCTCCCTAACATTTTGAGGGGTCTTCACTTATGGCCTCCTTGTTACTTGAATGTGGTCCATCTTACTCCATGGGTGCATTGTCTCCAAAATGAAAATAAAGTCTCACCACCTATCTCTACTCTCAAATTACAATAAAAAGAAAAAGACATAAAGTAATAAGGCTCAATCTTCATATTGGCCTTAGACAATTACACGTGACATACCCCGGCCTCAAAAATAGTAATATGGAAAGCCACATAATAAATCACATAACAGTATGCACATAAGTGAGGCTCCAACCTCAATTGAAAAAACGCAACTATAGGGCTCCAACCCCAATTTAAACCATCCACGTGCATAAATTAAAACCATACATAAGTCTAAACCCATGATCACCTAACATGCTTTTGCGAGAATTTAAATTTACCCAATAAATTAAAATTCCCGTTTCAAGTCTTAATGACTTAAAACACGACTTGATGCGAGTCTTATTTATAAAAGTTTTCAATAAATCCCAAATTAACAAAACAAATAAAGTTCCAATTAATTTCTGAAAATTAATAATTTTATTAAAGATGTATTTTCCCAAAATATAAACCGTTTCTATTTCTTAAAAAATCCCAATTTTAAGTTTTATTCAAAATTAAAATAAATATTCAAAAATAAAATTTTAAAAATTAAAATAAAAATTGGGACTGGATTGCACGAAATACGAAAACGGATTACGAAGGAAAAACGGGGCCCGTACGCGAAGAGGGTCGTGCGCGATGCGCGCAGTCGCGCAGCCCTTCCCGGCCATGTGCGGGCGACGGCGTGCCCGGTTGCGGGAGGGTGCTGGGCGGCGTCGCCATGCGAGCGCCTGGCCAGGCGGGCGGTGGCGCTCGAAGCCCGCGCGCGCGACGCCTTCGCGTGCGGGGTTTCGTGTGTCCGTCGTAATCCGGGTTTTCGTTTTGTGTTTTCGTTCAAAAGCAAAACCAATCCAAGAAATCCAAAACAGTTTATACAGTTTCAAATCTAAAATAGTTTTTCAAAAATTAAATTTTGCAAAAAACAATTTTCAGAAACTTTCAGGAAAAAATACAGTTTTGTAATTCAGGCTTTCTAAAACAATTACAAATATTCAATCGCATCAAGCCTAAGAATTTTTACCAAATTCAGAATAATTGAGACGAATCAGAAACACGATTAACGAGGTGGCTCTGATACCACTTGTTGGAAAACACGAATCAGAAAGCAGCGGAAATTTAAAAAATTTTCCAACAAAAGGATCTTAGGCTCGCAATCATGTAACCAAATTCGTAGGGATTAGAAACTTACTTTCTTAATTGTCTTTCTTGAAGCGTTTCAAGCCACCCAAGAACGCTCTTTTCGCGGCTTGATCCCCTCTCCTTGGTAAAGCTCGAATCTTCAAACTTCTAACTTGAAGCTCTCTAGAGATAGTCCACTAACTTGACTACAATCTAACTAGTAAGGATGCTAGTTCTCTAGTTAGTGTTTAGGCTTAACCTAGGGTTTTGTTTATCTTGGAGAAAGGATGGTGTTCAACACGTGTACCAAAAGAATTGTCAATTTGCTCTAAGGGGAGCTCGAGCTCCCCTATTTATAATAAGGGAGTGGCCGAAATCCCTAGTCCTTATGGGCTAAGGATTTTGGGCCCTCTCTCCTATTACTTGATCATCAAGTAATTTTGACTTTGACTTTGAATTCAAATTCAAATCAACTTTCAAGAGAGATAAAATATTCAAACTATTTTTGGATAATTTTATACTTTATTTATTTAAAATAAATAACTTATTTTTATCTAATTAATTAATTAACTAGATTATTTTTCTCCAAAATAAGACTTTCTTTTTAATTCAAAATTAAACCAAAGTCCATTAAATAATTAACAAATTAATTATTTAATATATATACAATATATATATATATATATTCACGTGAGACACGTGTCATAATGACACGTGTCACTCACGTGACCCACACGTGTGGTTTCACACGTGTGGAACCCTCTCGGCCTGATTAACTCGTTTAATCATTTTAAAGCCTTAACTCAGGTAACCAAGTTGTTGTGTGTGACCCTCTAGGTGTTAGGAATAGTGCCCTAGAAAGCCGATTCGACGTAATCTGCTTTGGGACTTTTCTTGTATCACAGACAATCTTTGAATAATATACGATTGATCATAGGCAAACACTTCTTTATATGCCAATACGTGTTTTGAGTGTTTCCATTATGTGCGCATGTATGAGAACTCCCCTAATCCTGATGACTTTAGGACTCTACCATTTAGGTGAAATGGTTCATGAAACGAGCCCTATATCACATAAGTCATGATTAGTAAAATACTCCAAGCCGATGAGTCCTATAGATAGTGGGAGTGTCAACCTGACTCCTCTAAGGCTTGCTTGTGGGATCACGCCCTTAAGAAGGACCACCTTATTTCATGGAGGTGCAAAGTGTATAGTTGATACGTATGTGATACATGAGGGTGCTTACTTCAATAAGTAAGTTCACTGAGGTGCCCCGTGTGAGAAGATTCCTAAATGGGAAAGGAAGTTTCTGTTTCAGGAAATAGAAACTTCCAGATTAGGAAATATCTCACGAGTCATTGATGTGATTAATTGATCCTTAGACTTGAGGTTCCTTGTCACTTTATGAGTTAACTCTGTAGTCTTAGGTATAAGCTTTAAAGGGTGTCGCCTTAGACAACTGATTCAAGGCTTATGCTGGGGCTGCACAAGTGATTCATGAAAGTGAATGAGAATCAAGAAAGGACCTACACTTGCATTTGCAAGGTGATCTCTTATTGTGTAAGTCATTCATATGCCATATGGAGTCCTTGGCCAAGGCAGTAGATCAAGACATCAAGAAAAAGGTTTCTTGGATTGAGATCAAATGGATATGAAATGCACTTAGCTTTAAGACCGGATTATTAGGGTTCTGATTATTCCCTTGCCCTAGATCTTGGTTGAGAGATAGTAAGTAGGAGGATTGTATCTCACATGAATCAATGACTTAAAGGTTCTGTCGAATCCGAACATTCCAATTCAGCTAGGGGTTAAACACCTGTTGCTAGACTATGGTCGTTTAATCTGCGGACTGATTAATTAATTAGTGAATTAATTAATTAGGGTCACTGCTAATTGAATTGAGAACCTAGAGGGTCACACACAACAACTTGGTTACATGAGTTGAGGCTCGAAAATGATTAAACGAGTTAATCGGGCCTAGAGGGTTCCACACGTGTGAACTCACACGTGTGGGTCACGTGAGGAGCACGTGTCCTTGGGACACGTGCCTCACACGTGTATATGTATATATATGATATATATTAAATAATTAAATGTGTTAATTATTTAATAGACATTGGTTTAATTTTGAATTAAAAAGAAAGTCTTATTTTGGAGAAAAATAATCTAGTTAATTAATTATGAATTAATTAATTAGATAAAATAAGTTATTTATTTTAAATAAATAAAGTATAAAATTATCCAAAAATAGTTTGGATATTTTTAGCTCTCTTGAAAGTTGATTTGAATTAGAATTCAAAGTCAAAGTCAAATTACTTGATGATCAAGTAATAGGAGAGAGAGAGACCAAAATCCTAGCCCATAAAGGACTAGGAATTTTCGGTCCTCCCCTCTTATAAATAGGGGAGCTCGAGCTCCCCTTAGAGCTAATTGACAATTCTTTTGGTTCATGTGTTGAACACCATCCTTTCTCCAAGAAAAACGAAACCCTAGGTTAAGCCTAAACAATAACTAGAGAACTAGCATCCTTACTAGTTAGATTGTAGCAAAGTTGGTGGACTGTCTCTAGAGAGCTTCAAGTTAGAAGTTTTGAAGATTCGAGCTTTACCAAAAAGTGGGGATCAAGCAAAACGATCAGAAGGGATGATGAAACGATTCTGAACCCGACATGAAACGAATGAAAAAATCGAACCAAAGAAGATGGCGAAAACCGTTCGTCCATATCCTGAAGGATGAATTTTTTCACGAGGGTTTTGTGACTGGCAGTTTTCTATTTTCGCGAAACTGGTTTTCGAAGGGAGTTTCAATCCTGCTTTTCTCGTTTCTTGTTTCTTTCTTTATGTTATATTGTTAAGAACTTCCTTAACATGAATTGAATCTAGGTTGATTTGGATTGCTATCCCGACAATGGATTCTGAAGTAGAAAGAGACTTTCGAGGGACGGGTTGTCAAGCCGCGAGAAGAGCATTCTTGGGTGGCTTGAAACGCTTCAAGAAAGAATAAAAGAAAAGCAAGTTTTCTATCTCTACGAATTTGGTTACACGATTGCGAGTCCAAGGTCCTTTTGTTGGGAAAATTTTTTAAATTCCGCTGTTTTCTGATTCGTGTTTTCCAACAAGTGGTATCAGAGCCACCTCGTTAATCGTGTTTCTGATTCGTCTCAATTATACTAAATTTGGTAGAAATTCTTAGGCTTGATGCGATTGAGTATTTATAATTGTTTTAGAAAGCCTGAATTACGAAACAGTATTTTTTCCTGAAAGTTTCTGAAAATTGGTTTTTGCAAAATTTAATTTTTGAAAACTATTTTAGATTTGAAACTGTATAAACTGTTTTTGGATTTCTTGGATTGTTTTTGCTTTTGAACGAAAACACGAAACAAAACCCGGATTACAACAACACGCGAAACCCTGCGCGCGAAGGAGTCGCACGCGCGGGCTTCGCGCAGCACCGCCCGCCTGTCCTAGGCGCGCGCAGGCCGTGCGCCTACTCCCTCCCGCAACCGCGCGGGAGGTGTTCCGGGAGCGCCTAGGTGCCCCGCCCAGGACTGCCGATGCCGTCCCGCCCAGGCTGGGCAACGATCCCGCAAGGCGTGCGGGATCAGTCGCCCAGCCCGTCCGCACACGTCCGGAAGGGACGCGCCCAGCAGGCGCGCAAGCATGCGCGCGCAGTTCGCGCACTCGCTCGGCCTTGGCCGCGCGCTGTGCGAGCCTGTCGCGCACTGGCGCTACCCTTTCGCGTACGGGCCCCGTTTTCGTGATCCGGACTTTTTCGTGTTTCGTGCAATCCAGTCCCAAATTTTATTTTAATTTTAAAATTTTATTTTTTGAATATTTATTTTAATTTTGAATAAAACTTAAATTTGGATTTTTGAGAAATAGAAACGGTTTATATTTTGGGAAAGTACATCTTTGATAAAATTATTAATTTTCAGAAATTAATTGGAATTTTATTTGTTTTGGTAATTTGGGATTTATTGAAAACGGGAATTTTAATTTATTGGTTAAATTTAAATTCTCGCAAAAGCATGTTAGGTGATCATGGGTTTAGACTTATGTATGGTTTTAATTTGTGCACATGGATGGTTTAAATTGGGGTTGGAGCCCTATAGTTGCGTTTTTCAATTGAGGTTGGAGCCTCACTTATGTGCGTACTGTTATGTGATTTATTATGTGGCTTTCCATATTACTGTTTTTGAGGCCGGGGTATGCCCCGTGTAATTGTCTAAGGCCAATATGAAGATTGAGCCTTATTACTTTATATCTTTTTCTTTTTACTGTAATTTGAGAGTAGAGATAGGTTGTGAGGTTTTATTTTCATTTTGGAGACAATGCACCCATGGAGTAAGATGGACCACAGTCAAGTAACAAGGAGGCCATAAGTGAAGACCCCTCAAAATGTTAGGGAGGGGAATCTCAATTGTTAAATGTAATAGAGATAGGGCTCGTATTTTGTTACCGCTTTCCCTTATGTGATTTAAACTGTTTATGTGGCATGTATGTTAGAACTTGTGATTGTGGAGTGGCTCCCACATATCACGCATAAGATAGGTAGAACCCATGATCATTACATGTTAATATCATGCTAGGACATGTTATCTGTTTATGTGCTTGTTTGAAATGCATTTAAGTTGTACTTGCATTAATCAAGACTAATAAAATTGGATAACATATATGTTAGTGAGGTCGAACCGAACAACTCTTCGGTTGATTCGAAAATTCCCATTAAATATTAAGCTAATTTCGAACAAATAGGTGTTTAATTCGAGATGCAAATTTTGAATTAAATTCCTAGCATTCCATCAATAGGTTTTAAGTTTAGTAAGTAAAGCTAGTTATTGTCCGCGAGTCGTGGGATAGCTAGTGGAGCTTATTAGTTCTTAGTTACCTAATTGATCATTTTAAATGATCAATATTTCATGGTCGATTTTAGCAAGGGCGATATCCGCGAGTCGTGTGTCGTTCGAACTAAGTTTTGGTCTTGATCTTATGATTGATGGGTCTAGCTTAACACCTAAGTAAATATGGATGTCGCACGAGTCGTGGGTCCATATTGAAAGATAGGTGATGCAAAAACAATTACTAAGAGTTCTAAAGGTGTTAGAATTGGTAAGTTGTACCTACCTAGGGTTCTTACTTAGAATGTCCGCGAGTCGTGGGTTCGAGGTAAAATGCTTGGGATCTTAGTACCCATTAGGAAACGTGTTCCTCTTAGATCTTTGGGAATTATAGATCTTTGAAAAACAGTGGGAGCTACATTAGATTAAAAACCTTATCTTTTGTATATCGTTATAATTCAGCATGCTCACCTAGTTCTCTACTTAGCATTTAGGTTGTAGTTCTATGATTCTCTACAATATGAAATGCAAACCCATTCGTATCCATCCTTAAATGAAAAGAGTTGACTAAGTCCTAACTAACTCTAAATTGGCTTTGGACCCTAAAATTCGTTTTAGATTCCGAATAAGAGAAAGGCGTTCTCTAAAGGGCGAAGTTTTCAATTGTGAAAATTCGACCCGGGCCAAAAGAGAAGCAATCTGAGGTGAATGGATTTTTTTTCCAAACCACTTAAGAGCAATTGAACCACCTCATAAAAATGTTACAAGGTATAACATTATGGAATTATTCAATATTCCAAATGAGGAAACAAGTACACACGAACAAGGTCTAAAGATCTTATTTGAAGATCTTATGGTCTCGATCATCAATCGAGAAAAGAGTTCTCTATGCACTGATTGCTTACATTGCTTCCACCATCATTCAAACCCTTTATGCTCAATTAGAATGATGCTAATGTAGCATAGTTAATCATTTAGTTGATAATGGTTGAGAGCATCCTTAAGAAGGAATAAAAGGTTGAGATGGTTAATTCTTCTTCTAAACTCCCTAAGTTAAAGGCTTGAACGCCTAAAGAAGAAGAAACCCTTAAGAGCCCAATGGAGGGGCATGTAAGGGGTACGCCCAAAAGACACTAGAGATCAAATAGGACGTTTGCTTCTATGATAGCAAATAAGGACTTTGAAAGGGAACTGCGAAGAGTATGAGTACTCTGAAATGTTACCTCGTTTAGTAATTCTACTAGGAATAGAATTCACTAGTCTTGAGTCAATTCTGCATAATCCGTTGTGCAAAGACTCAAGGCACTAATGTTCTGAACATACAACGAGATAACAAAAGTAAGTGAGATGACAAAGCTTCGAATTACTTTGGAACGTTGAGATATAAAAGGATTAGCAAGTCAGACACCTTAGGATCATTCTATGAAAATGAACCTATAGAGTTGACTTCCTGTGAATCCTATCTCAAAGGGAAAACGTTCCCGGAACATTGTTTAGGTGAAACATGGAACATTCCAAAATTATATTGGATTTCGATCCATGCTGATGAGTGTAAGATGCTTAATGTAAGTACTAGATACAATCGTCAGTTTAATCATTATGAATGAATGTACTTGTTAAAGTACAAATTCGAAACTTATATGAAATTCTTAGAATTTCAAAAAGGAGGTTAGGAACCAAAGTAGTCATAAGTTATAGGCAAATCGATATGATCGAGATAGCCAATATCTTATCAACTAATTCCTTAGTCATCTTAGAGATAATAGGATTATCTCTCAGTACACTAATTCGAGAACACCTTAGTGTTTCCGAATGAGGGAATGAAACCTAATGCAACAAGGTCCATTCCATAGCAAGCTTTACTGATTTATAATCATTCTAGGAATAAACTCCCAGAATATGCAGTTAGAGATTTTGAATTTAGTACCTTCCAAAATCAGTCCTTTAGTTGCACTATGCAATGTGGCATATTAAATTCCCTAATTATTCTTATCCAAGAATTTAGTAGAATCCTTAAGTGAAGAGGATAGTGGGAGATAAGTTTGAAATGAGTTCAAGTTTATACAACGATATTGAATATCGTTTCTGCAATTCCCTTAGACAAAGGTTGTTTGTCTCAAGGAATGTATCTTTCTTAAGGAATCGTTCCTGTAGAAGAAGAAAGATAAGCAAGCAGACCTCAAAGAAATTTGAGGATAAATATCCACGCCACATATAGAAGAAACGAGCCCATCTGATAAAACTTAGCCAAATTTTAGAGCATGTACACGTGTGAAACCCTTATCTTAAGACGTGTTTAGAACGCGTTCTAGATAGCCAAGGAATTACTTGAAGAGGAGACACTGTCAGATTTGGAATCTGAATAGTGTAAGCAAGCCTTGAAATCCAATATGGATTCCATATACTCGAACCAAGTTTTGACCTTGGTTGATCCACCTGATAGGATCAAGCTCGTGCAGCTTCGAGTGAATGAAAGCATTACAACCTTCTTGACGGTTGAAATGCAAAAGTCCATTTGGATTGTGTTTATCACATCCTCATATTCTGACTATGAGATATGATAAATGAATATGAGAACTATCTTGTTCAATATGAGATTGAAAGAGACTGAAATAAGGTATTTCTATAAATCTCATATTCAGTGGGAGTATGCATAAGGTATGCAAATCCCTAAAGTGAATCTGTGGATTGATAAAGGCTTCTAGGAGTTAGACAATTCGATTCCATAGGATAGTCAAATCGTTTGACACAGATGGAAGTCGAATAAGTCTCAAAAGTGTACATAGGAAAGTTAAATAAATGCTCTTACAGGATTACCTACTACTGTTCAAGGCATGGGTATTTATAGTCTTGGCAAATTAACACAGTAGTGCGTGTACCGTGATTATGCATTAATTGCCTTGTAGGCGTCGATCCGGTTGTCGGACGCCTGAGCAGACTGGCTTGAGGTCGAGTGTACCTTGTTTACCCTTTTGGAGTAGACAGGGGCTATGGCCATTAAATGTACTGTAGCACTCCGACTCTCGGGGAATGAGGGAGCTACACGTGTCCCGATAAAGATGCTTTATGGCATCTTGATACCGGGTGACATAAGGTCTCGACCTTTAAGGTCGAGTTATGTGGCTCCTGGGCTGATTAGTACGGGATCGATATCTCGTGCCGGGGTCGAGATCGATGTTGGAAAAGACGAATCAGAAAGCAGCGGAATTTAAAAAATTTTTCCAACAAAAAGATCTAGGACTCGTAATCGTGTAACCAAATTCGTAAAGATAGAAAACTTACTTTTCTTTTGTTCTTTCTTGAAGCGTTTCAAGCCACCCAAGAACGCTCTTCTCGCGGCTTGATCCCCTCTCCTTGGTAAAGCTCGAATCTTCAAACTTCTAACTTGAAGTCTCTAGAGAAAGTCCACCAACTTGATCACAATCTAACTAGTAAGGATGCTAATTCTCTAGTTAGTGTTTAGGCTTAACCTAGGGTTTAATTTAATCTTGGAGAAAGGAAGGTGTTCAACACATGAACCAAGAATTGTCTATTAGCTCTAAAGGGGAGCATGAGCTCCCATATATATAGGAAAGGGGAGTCACTCGGTGGTGCCTCGAACCTGAAGCCTGTCCGGGGTGAGGATTAGACCTTCTTGCCTCCAATAAGGTGGTGCCTCGGACCTTTTCTAGGGAGTCACTCGGAGTTAGTTCCCACACTCTTTTGATTTTCTTGAGCTGTGATCCGGTGGAATCCTTGTTTCCTTCAAAGGGTCTTGAGGATGGTTGGTTTTGAAATTCCCTAAATGCCATCGAAATTTGGCCCGGCTGTGATGCTAAGTCCCGCGACTCGGAGGAAACATACTCTTTTATCTTCTGATCTACTAAACGAACCAAAGACTCGAAAAACTCCTGAGGCGGAGCCGGAGGGGGTAAATGTGAAGAAACCCTAGGTGCCTGTTCCTGAGGAGGGTGGCCTTGAGACATCCTGTAATCAAGACACTGAACATGTATGTTGAATTAATATGCCAATGCACGTAATACACTCACAAGTAATAACTCAGCACAGTGGAGCAATTAAGTTCAATCGAGGGAATCACATATATATAAAGAAATTTAAAATTAAAGTAGCGTATGATGCACGTGCTTATGTATGCCTTGAACCTGTCACCGGAGTAATGGAAAAATTTTTCTCGACATGAAATTCCTTGTTTGTTGAATCCTAAGCTTGTCTTGAACTTGGTAATCATTTCTTGTTTTCCCACGGTCTTCTATTCTTCGAATTTATCTAACCTTCGCTTGAACATTCCCACGGCTCAGTATTATGATTTCTGAAACCCGAAGTCTTTTATGCTCATGGAATTAACATCTAGCTTACTCTTTAATAGCTGCTCCCCAATTGTTGCCTGAATCCTCTTCATAGTTGTCACTTTGATCCAACTCCCTTGTTTACTCTTTAAGAGTTTGAATAATTGAATGAATTCCCTTTTCCGTTGTTTGCACTCGATCACCCAACCTTTACCTAGCAATTCGTGGCCTTTCTTTACTGTCTTCATTCATTACTTCATGTCCTTTAACGCAATCTCACCACACGACAATTCAGCTTGGATCTGGATATGCCCACTACTGAAATCTTTAACATGGTTGTCTTTCAATTTCATATTCACTGGAGTGCTGAGCTTCCTTTATCCCTTTCTTAATTGAAATCCCAAAATTGTCCGTGCGTTAACTGGGGTAACGATATGCTCCCTAAACAAGAACTCTGGAATTCAATTTCTGTTCCACTTATGGAATTAATTTCCTGACCCCCCTCGAACTATCCCGATTCACCAAGTTGCCACCGTGATTGAAGTCCTCCCAATTCACTTTCTTGCACGACCATCCAAATTGAGTCCGGAAAAATAAATTCATTCCATTTTATCTCAATCCAAGAAACCCTTTTCTTGATGTCTTGATCTAATGCCTTGGCCAAGGACTCCATATGGCATATGAATGACTTACACAATAAGAGATCACCTTGCAAATGCAAGTGTAGGTCCTTTCTTGATTCTCATTCACTTTCATGAATCACTTGTGCAGCCCCAGCATAAGCCTTGAATCAGTTGTCTAAGGCGACACCCTTTAAAGCTTATACCTAAGACTACAGAGTTAACTCATAAAGTGACATGGAACCTCAAGTCAAAGGATCAATTAATCACATCAATGACTCGTGAGATATTTCCTAATCTGTAAGTTTCTATTTCCTGAAATAAAAACTTCCTTTCCCATTTAGGAATGTTCTCACACGGGGCACCTCAGTGAACTTACTTATTGAAGTAAGCACCCTCATGTATCACGCACGTATCAACTATACACTTTGCACCTCCATGAAACAAGGTGGTCCTTCTTAAGGGAGTGATCCCACAAGCAAGTCTTAGAGAAGTCAGGTTGACACTCCCACTGTCGATAGGACTCATCGGCTTGGAGTATTTTACTAAGCATGACTTATGTGATATAGGGCTCGTTTTATGAACCATTTCACCTAAATGGTAGAGTCTTAAAGTCATCAGGATTAGGGGAGTTCTCATACATGCACAGATAAAGTAAACGCATACCAAATAAGAGCATATAAAGAAGTGTTGCCTCAATTCGTTATTTCATTCAAAGATTGTCTGTGATTACAATAAGGAAAAGCACAAAGCGGATATACATTCGGCTTTCTAGGGCACTATTCCTAACAGATTAACCATACCCTTCTCGTTAGTGCGATAGCTCCACTTGTTCCGCACAAAATCAAGGAACTCATGGTGCTTACACCACATATGCAAAAAACGAAAAGGCGAGGGCCCCTTGAAAGAAGTATTACCCAGTTTAAGCAGTAAAGGGCAGTGATCAGACTTAAACATAGTGCAGTGAATAACACTAATGATATTAAAGAGATCCTCCCAACCATTGGAAACTAAGGCTCTATCGATACTAGCCCATTTCCCACCACGACCAGCCCAAGTAAATTTACTACCCTCGAAACCATAATCATTCAACTCACAATCCAAAACACAATCAGAAAAATCCTCCATCTCAGCAAGTTTAGGATGAGCACAATACATTCGCTCGTCCAGGTGTAAAGTACAATTAAAGTCACCCACTACTAACCAAGGAGCAGAAGTACACATATTTCTAAGATCATTCCAGAGGTCACACCTTTCCCCCCGATCCTCATTAGCATAAACAAAAGTAACAAACAAATCCTGGGCCAGCAAATTCGAAGAAAAGCTGACATGCACACATTGTTCAGAATCAAACAAGACTTCCATGTTAAACTCATTTTTCCAAAAAATCCAAAGTTGATTATTAACATTCGCAATAACATTATCGAAACCTAATCGTCTAGTGATAAAATCAGTATTCAGAGGAGTCATAGGTTCACTAATAGCAAGAATTTTCAAATCGTGTCTAAAAATAAATTCATCAACATAGCGCTGCATTTTGTTATTCACAAACCCCTTAACATTCCACATCATAATATTGAAGCTAGATATAAAAAGAGTGAAGAGAAGAAGGATCAGATATCACCTGATTCACCCACACCGCTACCACTTGTCGACTTGGTTTTGCTCCTAGTCTTCCTTGGAGACAAATTGTAGCACCCCGGACACGTGGAGGTACCACACCCCCGCACTATAGGCCGATCCACCTACGAAATGGACAATCCGTACATGAACTAGCCTATAGCAAACGGGAGACAACTAAAAGAAAAGACGAGCTAGGCCGGACTAAACCCCAAAGCAATACAAAACCAATGCACAACAATTAAAAGCGGAAGCATTAACTCATAAATATATATAGGTACCATACTAACTATCAATACATTATCATCTCTTATACATGATCAAGTATTCAAAATGTGATAACAATAGACATGACATGAGAAGTAGTAAAATATATACATGATGGTACACTGATAGACTCGTGACAATGCAGGATTGGACCAGACTCCCGCCTAGCACGACCGGCTCTCAAGCACCTGAAAAGTGAAGTATCAGTCTACCGAAGACTGAGTGAGGGGCATAAATATATATATAGCGCAATCACATGCAAGTTATAACCTCGGGTAAGTTTTATAATTAAAAGTAATATAAGTACACAATAACATAAACACGCCCGAGATTACAACTACCAGTATTAAATACTTGTTCGTTTTTATGCAATCAATCAATACATGGCCCCGGCGAGTAAGGGCGGTCTCCAACCGATCTCCCAATGAACATGAACATGCTTGCTTGTTTAATAGTCAATAGGTGATCATGCAATTCACTTATCGTGCAATCGTGCGATAGTGTACTCATATAACACGTTCATGAAATGACAATCATGCAATAACCCGAGGCGCATCCGTGGTGCCGGACTCGTCCCCAGTCTCCTTTTTCCTCCGGTTTGATGAAGGAATTGCAAGGCCCCAACATCCAATCTCATTGAGCAGAGGGTACATGAATCCCTAAGCCCGGAGCTCCTTCCTCCACTAATCTCCTAGTGGATTCAGGGATGACCCCTAACATGGTGAGGATAGCGCCAGAGTTACCCGTCAGCCCTTGCTTTCCCGGTTGGCTCTAGTCACTACCCTCGGGCCCAAACGTAACCGTCATGCTACTCGCCTAAACATGCATGAAACAATACCTGACTTGCTTGCTTGCTTGAACCTGGCTTGAAATGATCAATGATTTATAGAAAGTATAACCGTAAATAATATTTTGGCCAAAATATCACGTAAGGGGTATACGGTTTCTATGTAACTAACAATTAAACCTCACCTATACCGACCAAGACAAGTAGGCACGACCTACGGGGCTTGCTCCTCGTCCCTACCCTCGTGACCTGTGCAAACACGACACTTATACATGAGACATGACCTAAAATGCCCAAAAAGTGACGAACGGCGGAAATGTATCGAGATGACCACGAAAATGCAATGTGGTATGATAACATGTTGTTTCACATCATATTAGCAC
Source organism: Lantana camara (assembly GCA_037501455.1). Taxonomy (NCBI): domain Eukaryota; kingdom Viridiplantae; phylum Streptophyta; class Magnoliopsida; order Lamiales; family Verbenaceae; genus Lantana; species Lantana camara. The sequence continues at coordinate 103,351,957 of CM074863.1, read as the reverse complement.
ATATTACGGCAATTCGGGGTCAAAGAAGTCGTCGGATCGAGGGGCTAAAAATGTGATTTTATGCAGTCACATTGGTTCTGTCAGCGAGGTAGGAACGGCCGTTCCGGACCCCTTTGTAAAATGGGAACGGTCGTTCCCATAACCCCAATAACGCGCCAACGATTTCCCCCTTTAAAATGCGCGGAAGCTGGGAACGGCCCTTCCGGCACAAGGCCAAAATGGGAACGACCGTTCCCATGCTCGGCCGCCTAAATCATTTGAAAAGGTGGGAACGCCCGTTCCCACAATGCCTTGAGGCTGGGAACGGCCGTTCCCTGTTTCTGCAAATATGAAGAACAGAGAAAAACAGGGGAGGGCTACGGAAATGCAAACAAAGCAACCAAAATTCCATTTTCAATCAACCAAGTCATGATCTTCTGGAAATATGATGCATACATATTCAACAAGTAATAATACTCCTTTAAAACACCTAACCATGGAAAAATCATCAAGATTTCAAGTTCATACTCAAACTTGATCACTCAAGCTAAATATTCAAGAATTCAAGCTATACTTCATACTATAATTCATGAAATGACCATACAATCATGCTTCCATCTACCAATCATCCATCTAGCATATAAATCCCAAACCCTAGCTCCTACAAAGATGCTCAAGAGACCATATGTATCCACTTACATGCTTTTGAAGGTAAAGAAATGAATGGAGAAGATGATGATGGATGCTTGAGCTCAAAAGCTTGGAGTTTCTTGAATAACTTGGATGATTTGATGAAATCCCCTCTCCCCCCTTTCTACATGAAGAACCGAGAGCAAGAAAGATGGATATGTTGGTGAATTTGGAAGCAAATGATCATGAGAAGCTTGGAGATGCAATATACCGTGATATTTGGGAAATAAGTAATATTTGCAATTAAACCCTCCAAGTTATTTAAGTTAAGCAATTAAGGATATCAAGTTTGGAAAGTGATCACTTTAGTCCTCAAAGGTTTTCATGCAATTTGGTCCCTAAGTTTAAAAGAATGGACATATAGGGCCAAGTTGACAATTAAATCATTTTCGGTAATTAATTCACGAAATAAACATTTTCAAGTTTTGAGATAAATTATAAGTTTAATATGAATTTCATGAAAGTATTATAAAATATAATTTATAAAATTATTTTAGGCATAAGATATTAATAAATAAAAATCGGGGCGTTACAACTCTCCCCCCCTTAAAAGGACCTGGTCCCCAGGCCCACTGTCACGTTTTAAAACGATGCACAATTCATAAGAGAACCCCGTCTCTTGAACAAGAATGAAAGAACCCCGTCTTTCACAAGAAGTGAGAAACCCCGTTTCTCAGCAAGGAGTGAGAGAGCCCCGTCTCTCACAGAAAATGAGAGAACCCCGTCTCTCACAAGCACTGAAGTAGTTCAAGGAGTAGATAGCGAAAACAATGGCATGAATGCTACATAGACAATTAGAATCATAATACTTTCACAAATATCATATAGACAATTAAACCATTTAATCACATACTTATCACTCATAATTAACTAGTTTGCAATGCACAAGAAATTAAATACAATAGTAATAAGATAAGTGATGCACGTGGTATGCATGGCTAAATGTACCGTTCACCGATGGTTGTACTATGCCTATAACCGGTACCTGCTTCTTCCCGGACCCGATTCGCATTTACATTTTGCACTCCCCTCTCGCGAACGCCTTCCCGCGCTCGCACTGGTAATCTTTCACCCCCGGTAGATCTCCCTCGTAGCCTTGAGCAAGTGTCTATGTGATGCTCGTCACTCCCGCAGTAGAGACATAATCCCAACCGTTTCCTACAGCCGTCATAGGTGTGGTTATCACGTCCACAATAACTGCAAAGAAGTTTCCCGGAAGATGTTGCTGAAACTGGGTTACGCGAAGTTCCCGAACTCGATCCAAGTGGTTGCTTCTTTTTCTTGCGAGACCTTTCCTGAGGTGTCGGGGTATGATAAGAGATAGGCCGCTTTCCTTTACTAGAAAACTGTCCCGACTTCGAACCTGAAGCCTGTCCGGGGTGAGGATTAGACCTTCTTGCCTCCAACAAGGTGGTGCCTCGGACCTTTTCTAGGGAGTCACTCGGAGTTAGTTCCCACACTCTTTTGATTTTCTTGAGCTGTGATCCGGTGGAATCCTTGTTTCCTTCAAAGGGTCTTGAGGATGGTTGGTTTTGAAATTCCCTAAATGCCATCGAAATTTGGCCCGGCTGTGATGCTAAGTCCCGCGACTCGGAGGAAACATACTCTTTTATCTTCTGATCTACTAAACGAACCAAAGACTCGAAAAACTCCTGAGGCGGAGCCGGAGGGGGTAAATGTGAAGAAACCCTAGGTGCCTGTTCCTGAGGAGGGTGGCCTTGAGACATCCTGTAATCAAGACACTGAACATGTATGTTGAATTAATATGCCAATGCACGTAATACACTCACAAGTAATAACTCAGCACAGTGGAGCAATTAAGTTCAATCGAGGGAATCACATATATATAAAGAAATTTAAAATTAAAGTAGCGTATGATGCACGTGCTTATGTATGCCTTGAACCTGTCACCGGAGTAATGGAAAAATTTTTCTCGACATGAAATTCCTTGTTTGTTGAATCCTAAGCTTGTCTTGAACTTGGTAATCATTTCTTGTTTTCCCACGGTCTTCTATTCTTCAAATTTATCTAACCTTCGCTTAAACATTCCCACGGCTCAGTATTATGATTTCTGAAACCCGAAGTCTTTTATGCTCATGGAATTAACATCTAGCTTACTCTTTAATAGCTGCTCCCCAATTGTTGCCTGAATCCTCTTCATAGTTGTCACTTTGATCCAACTCCCTTGTTTACTCTTTAAGAGTTTGAATAATTGAATGAATTCCCTTTTCCGTTGTTTGCACTCGATCACCCAACCTTTACCTAGCAATTCGTGGCCTTTCTTTACTGTCTTCATTCATTGCTTCATGTCCTTTAACGCAATCTCACCACACGACAATTCAGCTTGGATCTGGATATGCCCACTACTGAAATCTTTAACATGGTTGTCTTTCAATTTCATATTCACTGGAGTGCTGAGCTTCCTTTATCCCTTTCTTAATTGAAATCCCAAAATTGTCCGTGCGTTAACTGGGGTAACGATATGCTCCCTAAACAAGAACTCTGGAATCCAATTTCTGTTCCACTTATGGAATTAATTTCCTGACCCCTCTCGAACTATCCCGATTCACCAAGTTGCCACCGTGATTGAAGTCCTCCCAATTCACTTTCTTGCACGACCATCCAAATTGAGTCCGGAAAAATAAATTCATTCCACCCGGTTATAGAGTCCTAGGATCTTTACCTTTCGTGAATAGATCATCCAAGGCTACTAGCTCGATTTGAATTATCGAAATGATCTTCTTCTCTTACTTGAATTTGCTTCCCAACTAACTAAGTCTCAGTTTAACATCACACCTGAATCTTGAGTAATTAGTACCCAATCTTCTTCACCTTATCCTCGGATGAAGTAGACTTCCTGGCCCGGTAGACGCGTCATCTTTGATAGTACAAATTTCCCACAGTGCATTCTTTTATTTCAGATCTCATTCCTTGAATCATAACTCGATGAACTTGCTTTCGAACTTTTCCATATTTGATCCTTAGTCTAAAATTCCTTGGTAGCACTTTCTGTGAATTGATGATCCAAGTTGAAAATTCTTAAATTTGAGATGCTTCTACTCGTTGCTCCATATCTTCCAATTCAACCACATCATGGTCGACAATCCTCTTTTCCCTAGTATTATACTCCCGGTTAGACATCTACGAAATTCCTTTTTCCTTCCAACCCTTGAACCACTCGCTAATGGCAATCCGGTTATTCTCCCTCTAATTAATACTTTGCTTCTCTTGAGTACTTTCCTTTACCGTTCCCTACCAGTCAATGTATTCCCTCGACACGACAATTTATCTTGACTCAGAAAATAACCCTGTCTTACCCAACGTAGAACCCCCAACCATGTTGGTTTTCCATAACTGATTGTTCGATTCTTTCTGGCTGTCGTGTTAGAAATTTGAATCCAATTGAGTTAAACCCAAAGATAATTCCCAACATGTACTTCGAGCGAAAAACTTAATTGACTTTCTTCCACGCCCTGATTTTAGCCTCAACCTGCACACCCTTCTCAAATCCTGTAGTAGCCCAAAAATATCGAGCAACTGGCCGTGGTTTGATATTCTTTCTACAACCTGTAACTCACAACTTTCATTGAAATAAATGCATGCAGGTGAGGCATGCTCATGTCACATAATAGTCACATAATTAATGCTCGCGATGAAAATATAATATAAATGCAACAAGTAGTATATTAATGTTTAAATAAAACACATTAAGCACATAATTGCAAAGAATTCCAGCTCAATTAATTAGCACGAACTATCAGAAATCAATGCAAAGCACAAATTGTCAAGTAATCTAATTAATTCAAAGAATTCAATTAGCTTCAGATAATATGCAAGACTCTCAATCAACAATTAATCCTATGCTGTTCGACCTAGACTTGACACGACACGACACGAGAACCTCGGTTTTGCAACCGGGCTCTGATACCACCTCAGATGTAGCACCCCGGACAGGTGGAGGTACCACACCCCCGCACTATAGGCTGATCCACCTACGAAATGGACAATCCGTACATGAACTAGCCTATAGCGAACGGGAGACAACTAAAAGAAAAGACGAGCTAGGCGGGACTAAACCCCAAAGCAATACAAAACCAATGCACAACAATTAAAAGCGGAAGCATTAACTCATAAATATATATAGGTACCATACTAACTATCAATACATTATCATCTCTTATACATGATCAAGTATTCAAAATGTGATAACAATAGACATGACATGAGAAGTAGTAAAATATATACATGATGGTACACTGATAGACTCGTGACAATGCAGGACTGGACCAGACTCCCGCCTAGCACGACCGGCTCTCAAGCACCTGAAAAGTGAAGTATCAGTCTACCGAAGACTGAGTGAGGGGCATAAATATATATATAGCGCAATCACATGCAAGTTATAACCTCGGGTAAGTTTTATAATTAAAAGTAATATAAGTACACAATAACATAAACTCGCCCGAGATTACAACTACCAGTATTAAGTACTTGTTCGTTTTTATGCAATCAATCAATACATGGCCCCGGCGAGTAAGGGCGGTCTCCAACCGATCTCCCAATGAACATGAACATGCTTGCTTGTTTAATAGTCAATAGGTGATCATGCAATTCACTTATCGTGCAATCGTGCGATAGTGTACTCATATAACACGTTCATGAAATGACAATCATGCAATAACCCGAGGCGCATCCGTGGTGCCGGACTCGTCCCCAGTCTCCTTTTTCCTCCGGTTTGATGAAGGGATTGCAAGGGCCCAACATCCAATCTCATTGAGCAGAGGGTACATGAATCCCTAAGCCCGGAGCTCCTTCCTCCACTAATCTCCTAGTGGATTCAGGGGTGACCCCTAACATGGTGAGGATAGCGCCAGAGTTACCCGTCAGCCCTTGCTTTCCCGGTTGGCTCTAGTCACTACCCTCGGGCCCAAACGTAACCGTCATGCTACTCGCCTAAACATGCATGAAACAATACCTGACTTGCTTGCTTGCTTGCTTGCTTGAACCTGGCTTGAAATGATCAATGATTTATAGAAAGTATAACCGTAAATAATATTTTGGCCAAAATATCACGTAAGGGGTATACGGTTTCTATGTAACTAACAATTAAACCTCACCTATACCGACCAAGACAAGTAGGCACGACCTACGGGGCTTGCTCCTCGTCCCTACCCTCGTGACCTGTGCAAACACGACACTTACACATGAGACATGACCTAAAATGCCCAAAAAGTGACGAACGGCGGAAATGTATCGAGATGACCATGAAAATGCAATGTGGTATGATAACATGTTGTTTCACATCATATTAGCACATATTACGGCAATTCGGGGTCAAAGAAGTCGTCGGATTGAGGGGCTAAAAATGTGATTTTATGCAGTCACATTTGTTCTGTCAGCGAGGTGGGAACGGCCGTTCCGGACCCCTTTGTAAAATGGGAACGGTCGTTCCCATAACCCCAATAACGCGCCAACGATTTCCCCCTTTAAAATGCGCGGAAGCTGGGAACGGCCCTTCCGGCACAAGGCCAAAATGGGAACGGCCGTTCCCATGCTCGGCCGCCTAAATCATTTGAAAAGGTGGGAACGCCCGTTCCCACAATGCCTTGAGGCTAGGAACGGCCGTTCCCTGTTTCTGCAAATATGAAGAACAGAGAAAAACAGGGGAGGGCTACGGAAATGCAAACAAAGCAGCCAAAATTCCATTTTCAATCAACCAAGTCATGATCTTCTGGAAATATGATGCATACATATTCAACAAGTAATAATACTCCTTTAAAACACCTAACCATGGAAAAATCATCAAGATTTCAAGTTCATACTCAAACTTGATCACTCAAGCTAAATATTCAAGAATTCAAGCTATACTTCATACTATAATTCATGAAATGATCATACAATCATGCTTCCATCTACCAATCATCCATCTAGCATATAAATCCCAAACCCTAGCTCCTACAAAGATGCTCAAGAGACCATATGTATCCACTTACATGCTTTTGAAGGTAAAGAAATGAATGGAGAAGATGATGATGGATGCTTGAGCTCAAAAGCTTGGAGTTTCTTGAATAACTTGGATGATTTGATGAAATCTCCTCTCCCCCCTTTCTACATGAAGAACCGAGAGCAAGAAAGATGGATATGTTGGTGAATTTGGAAGCAAATGATCATGAGAAGCTTGGAGATGCAATATACCGTGATATTTGGGAAATAAGTAATATTTGCAATTAAACCCTCCAAGTTATTTAAGTTAAGCAATTAAGGATATCAAGTTTGGAAAGTGATCACTTTAGTCCTCAAAGGTTTTCATGCAATTTGGTCCCTAAGTTTAAAAGAATGGACATATAGGGCCAAGTTGACAATTAAATCATTTTCGGTAATTAATTCACGAAATAAACATTTTCAAGTTTTGAGATAAATTATAAGTTTAATATGAATTTCATGAAAGTATTATAAAATATAATTTATAAAATTATTTTAGGCATAAGATATTAATAAATAAAAATCGGGGCGTTACAACTCTCCCCCCCTTAAAAGGACCTGGTCCCCAGGCCCACTGTCACGTTTTAAAACGATGCACAATTCATAAGAGAACCCCGTCTCTTGAACAAGAATGAAAGAACCCCGTCTTTCACAAGAAGTGAGAAACCCCGTTTCTCAGCAAGGAGTGAGAGAGCCCCGTCTCTCACAGAAAATGAGAGAACCCCGTCTCTCACAAGCACTGAAGTAGTTCAAGGAGTAGATAGCGAAAACAATGGCATGAATGCTACATAGACAATTAGAATCATAATACTTTCACAAATATCATATAGACAATTAAACCATTTAATCACATACTTATCACTCATAATTAACTAGTTTGCAATGCACAAGAAATTAAATACAATAGTAATAAGATAAGTGATGCACGTGGTATGCATGGCTAAATATATCGTTCACCGATGGTTGTACTATGCCTATAACCGGTACCTGCTTCTTCCCGGACCCGATTCGCATTTACATTTTGCACTCCCCTCTCGCGAACGCCTTCCCGCGCTCGCACTGGTAATCTTTCACCCCCGGTAGATCTCCCTCGTAGCCTTGAGCAAGTGTCTATGTGATGCTCGTCACTCCCGCAGTAGAGACATAATCCCAACCGTTTCCTACAGCCGTCATAGGTGTGGTTATCACGTCCACAATAACTGCAAAGAAGTTTCCCGGAAGATGTTGCTGAAACTGGGTTACGCGAAGTTCCCGAACTCGATCCAAGTGGTTGCTTCTTTTTCTTGCGAGACCTTTCCTGAGGTGCCGGGGTATGATAAAAGATAGGCCGTTTTCCTTTGCTAGAAAACTGTCCCGACTTCGAACCTGAAGCCTGTCCGGGGTGAGGATTAGACCTTCTTGCCTCCAACAAGGTGGTGCCTCGGACCTTTTCTAGGGAGTCACTCGGAGTTAGTTCCCACACTCTTTTGATTTTCTTGAGCTGTGATCCGGTGGAATCCTTGTTTCCTTCAAAGGGTCTTGAGGATGGTTGGTTTTGAAATTCCCTAAATGCCATCGAAATTTGGCCCGGCTGTGATGCTAAGTCCCGCGACTCGGAGGAAACATACTCTTTTATCTTCTGATCTACTAAACGAACCAAAGACTCGAAAAACTCCTGAGGCAGAGCCGGAGGGGGTAAATGTGAAGAAACCCTAGGTGCCTGTTCCTGAGGAGGGTGGCCTTGAGACATCCTGTAATCAAGACACTGAACATGCATGTTGAATTAATATGCCAATGCACGTAATACACTCAGAAGTAATAACTCAGCACAGTGGAGCAATTAAGTTCAATCGAGGGAATCACATATATATAAATAAATTTAAAATTAAAGTAGCGTATGATGCACGTGCTTATGTATGCATTGAACCTGTCACCGGAGTAATGGAAAATTTTATCTCGACATGAAATTCCTTGTTTGTTGAATCCTAAGCTTGTCTTGAACTTGGTAATCATTTCTTGTTTTCCCACGGTCTTCTATTCTTCAAATTTATCTAACCTTCGCTTGAACATTCCCACGGCTCAGTATTATGATTTCTGAAACCCGAAGTCTTTTATGCTCATGGAATTAACATCTAGCTTACTCTTTAATAGCTGCTCCCCAATTGTTGCCTGAATCCTCTTCATAGTTGTCACTTTGATCCAACTCCCTTGTTTACTCTTTAAGAGTTTGAATAATTGAATGAATTCCCTTTTCCGTTGTTTGCACTCGATCACCCAACCTTTACCTAGCAATTCGTGGCCTTTCTTTACTGTCTTCATTCATTGCTTCATGTCCTTTAACGCAATCTCACCACACGACAATTCAGCTTGGATCTGGATATGCCCACTACTGAAATCTTTAACATGGTTGTCTTTCAATTTCATATTCACTGGAGTGCTGAGCTTCCTTTATCCCTTTCTTAATTGAAATCCCAAAATTGTCCGTGCGTTAACTGGGGTAACGATATGCTCCCTAAACAAGAACTCTGGAATTCAATTTCTGTTCCACTTATGGAATTAATTTCCTGACCCCTCTCGAACTATCCCGATTCACCAAGTTGCCACCGTGATTGAAGTCCTCCCAATTCACTTTCTTGCACGACCATCCAAATTGTGTTGGGATTAATGCCCTGAAAATCCAATTATATTGTAAATATTTTGGATTAATAAAACTGAAATTATCGCAAGTTATGAGTATTTTACAAATTTAATAATTAATGACGTGTGATGGTATTTTTATATGAAATGTGTTTCATAGGAAAAGACTTTAAATACCAGAAGTCACGTGTCATTAAAGTTCTAGTCAGTATGATAAGAAGATGTTCTTATCGAGACTATAATGTGTTATATAAGATGATTAGTCTTTCGTCATAGGGAAATGAAGTTTCCAATTATAACACGTTGATGATTTTCAATGAGATTGGAAACATCGAACTGGACCATTGAGATTGTTCATTTTATACTGCTATCTAAAATGAATAAAATCTCGGAAGCATTAGACTCTTAATCCTGATAGTATTTCGACTTTAGGCATGTAGTGTTAATCACTGTGATGTACTCAGAAGTGAGGTCTCGGTAACGGGTGGCCAAAATACTTTGTACGTTCGGTGATTGCATGAAATGTGCTAGAGAGAAATATTGATCAAGGAATCTGTAGCCTTGCTGGAAGGTTTAAAGATATCCCTGAAATAGATTTGCAAAAGGTTCGAATTAAAACTTTGGCCAAAGTACTTCGTGTGTGCGTCACCGAAGTTGTATGTTGAATGTGTTTCACATACAGGGAATTTGAACTTAAGGCGAATCAAGAAATTTCAGATTGGAAGTGAAAAATAAATGATAGTAGTATTGATTTATTTTTCATGGATATCTGTACAGAGGAGTAAAATGTAAAATTATTCTAGATCGAGAAATTCGTGAATAATTTAATTAATTTTAGAGTTCAACAATATTTATTTAGTGGAATTAAATATTGTTAAACGGTAATCAATTATTATCATGGGATGATAATAGATTGACCCGTTTGGAGCTAAGATTAATTAGTCCTGCAGGTCCCCCCGCAAGCCCCAACGAAGATCAAAGAGAAAATATTAAAAGGAGAGAGAGAAATGATTTTTCAAAGTGTTTGAAAATAGCCAAGTAATTTATTTTGAGAAAATAAATTAAATTCCAAAGAGTTGGAAATGCCCGAAATTTTATTTTGGAGAAAATAAAATTTTTCAAAAAAAAAAAAAAAAAAAAAAAAATTTGCTGATGTGGCAGCTGACGTGGCATGCCACGTCAGCGGGTCAGCGCCACGTGGCGCTGACTGGGCGCCAAATGGCAAGACACGTGGACGGCTGGGATCCGTCCACGTCAGCGAGTTTCAACGGCCCGGATGTGTTGACTAAAAAGTCAACGGGTCGTGGAAGCGGGTCAGCGGTTCGGGCCATCGGATAGGGTCGGGTCACGGTTGACCGACCCGGCCACGTGGACGAATGATGATTCGACACGTGGCAGACGGGTCAGGCCGAGTTGAGCCGGCCGGTTCACTCCTGAACCGGTCCAAGAGTTGGACCGCCGGTCGGACCGGGTCGGACCGGCCACGTGGCAGCTGCTTGTTGCTGCGTGCGTGCCACACGCGCCAAGCACACAGCCGCCACTTGGGCGGCGCGTGCGGGCGCGTGAGGCGGCTGCTGGGCGCGTGCTCGGTGCCGCTGGCCCCGTGGCGGCGTGAGCTGCTGCGTGGCGCCCTTGGATTGGCCGGCCGAACTTGGCGTCCACGCCAATTTTGCGAAAATTGCAAGGATGTCCCTAGTTTTGTGCTATAAATATGGCATGTCTTGTTCATTTTAAAGTATAAGTTTTGGCATTGTTCTTTCGGCAGAATTGAAAGCCATTTGGCTAATTCTCTTTCACTAATTAATTAGTCCTTAATTAAGGATTAATTAATTACTTAATTAGGTGGTTATATAATTAATATATAATCCACTTAATTATTAGAAAATAGGGATTTTCAGGTTTTAGAAAAAGGAGTTTTTCTGAAAAATATTTTCTCAAGTATTTAGGGAAATACTGCCGGAGCCCACACTCCAATTTCTTAATCGGGGATATTGCGGGGAAGCTCTGCCGGTTTCACGAGAAGATATCGAGGTGCTGGAAAAGTGCCGTTGATAGCCAATTTTGCAGTACGGTAATACCGTTATGCTGCTCAAATTAATATCTGCATATTGTGATTATATGCTAGATGATTTAAAATTATGTTATCGATGCCTGTATATATTAGAGTTATGCTGCCCGATTTGTTCCGCTGCTTTATTAAAATATTTTTGAAATATTTTGATAACGAGGTTATGGCGAAATTTTTTATATTCCGCTGCGCCGTCACTCTGATTCGGGCCCGCCACGCAACACCAACAACTGGTATCAGAGCGGGGCTCTGATTATATACTCGCATTGATAAAGCATAAGATGCATAATTTTAAATCTGATACTGTGCACGTAAATTCTGTCTAAGAAGGTTGGGTTTTAAGTGGGACCGTTGTGACCCCTCCAGTGTTTCTGGGAGTTTGCGTGGAATGGTAATTTTCTGGGAATTGATTTCAATAATCTTCCTGGTTAATTACCGAATCAGTAAATATGATTTAAATTATGTGATAATTTAAAACATATTTATTTAAGGGGCCATTAAAAAAATTTAAAGCGTGATAATTATGTGATAATTATTTGCAAGCATGCTTTTAATTTTAAAATGGCATGATAATATGTGATATTATGCTGCTTTAATTATGCATGATTTATTTAATTTGATTAGATAAATAATATTTAATAGAGATTAAATGTGATGCATAATTGGATTAATATTTTTGGGCCTAAATTAATAAAGAGTTATTAAAGCCTTAAAATATTATTAGGATTATTTAATAATCCTAGTGGGAGCTTATTAATTAGATTAATTACTTCCAAAATTAATAAGACGCCAAAAGTGATTATTTAATAATCAAAGATAATCCACAAATTTTATAAAATTCAAGTGGGAGCGAGATGAAAAGAGTTGGATTCTCACGGCCTCCATTACCCGTCTATAGTATAGTGGATATATACTACTCCCTTCGGCGGGTATGTATTCGCGGTATACAAGATTAGACTTCTACGGATAGAATGAAATACGGGGAAAGTCAGCTCGACCACGCCTCCGTGGAGTGCCTGATCTACTCGTACGAATTTCTAGGTAATGGTGTACGCTTGACTAAGTAATGTATTAACCTCCCTTCGGAGCTATGTTACATTTACTTAGAAGTCAAAGGTTAACGTGGTGGATTAACATAGTTTGGTAAGAGTTACCTAGATGGCATGTTAATTAAGATTAATACTTGCTTTTCTAAGCGGTTTTCGACCTCGCTTCCGGGGAGTCAACTGCGGTTAGATAAGTCACCATTGTGTAAACCAAAAATGCTTACGTGGATTTCATTTATTGGTTAGACACAAAAGAAGTAAAATACAGAATCATAACTTGCACTATTTTAAAATATTTCAGTTTTAAAACAATGACGACCGCTAGCCCGCTTCAATCGATCCTAAGGGAAAATAGGCTTGAAGGGTCTAACTATGCTGACTGGAAAATGAATCTTGACATCGTGCTTGGTCACGAGAATCTGAAACAAGTGCTCACTGAACCTTGTCAGGGGGTACCGGAAACTACAGCCACTCAGGATATGAGAAATGCTTACGCCAATTGGATCAAGTCCAATGATTTGGCTAGGTCTTATATCCTGGCATCTGTCTCCAATGTTCTCAAGCATCAAATGCATGAGATGCCAACTGCTAGGAACATGATGGATCATCTCCATCAAATGTTTGGAGGACAGAATCGAGCCAAGAGGCTCGAATTGATGCGGAGGCTGTTAGTTACCAAGATGTCTGAGGGATCACCTGTTCAGGATCATGTTATGAACATGATGGCTTGCCTGAACGAAATTGAAAGCCTTGGTGCTAAATTTGATGATCTCAGCAAGCAGGATATGATCCTATGCTCTCTGCCAAAGTCGTTCGACACATTCAGGCAAAATTATTCTATGAACAAATTGGATTTTTCTCTGCCTGAATTGATGAACGAACTTAAAGTGGCGGAGGGAGTGATGAAAGCTAAGGGAACTGTTCTCCTGGCACAGGCATCGACTTCCACGGCTCCAAAGGCCAACAAGTGGAAAAAGGGAAAGGGAAAGGTTCCCAATCCCAAGAAAAAGGTTCAGAAGAAGAAGGGCAAACCAAGCAAGGGAAAATGTTTCCACTGCGGAGAGAATGGACACTGGAAGAGGAATTGTCCAAAATACTTAGCAAGTCTTCCTGCTAAGCCATCTGGACAAGGTATATCGATATCTTGTTTAATTGAATTATGTTTAGTTGGAAGTCCACCAGATTCCTGGTGTGTGGACTCGGGCTCAACTAATCATATTTGCAATTCGTTGCAGGGGTTCAAGCTAACTAGAAAGCTTGAAGATGGCGAGATGCAGCTACTGCTCGGGGATAATACAAGTATATCTGTATTAGCAGTAGGGACTGTAAATTTGTATTTTGGTGATAGGGTTTTGGTACTGAAAGACATTCTGTATATACCGTGTGTTCGCAGAAATCTGATTTCTGTGAGTTGTTTAATAAATAATGGTTTCAATGTTTGTTTTGAACAAAATTTTACCATTAAGCAAAACAAAAGGTTTATTTGCTCTGGCACGGTAAAAGATGGTCTTTTCTTGTTATACCCCGATAAAAACCCTAATTCCGAACTTAACACTACTACGCTTGACTTACCATCCAAGAGAAAAACTCCTATGCCTAACGAGGCGTACAAGTGGCATTTACGCCTTGGTCATATTAATCCAAAAAGGATCCAAAGACTAATTTCAGATGAATTGTTGAGTCCCTTGGACTTAACAGAACTACCAGTCTGTGAATCCTGCTTGGAAGGTAAGATGACCAAGAGATCTTTTAAATCTAAAGGTAATCGAGCCACAGAATTGCTTGAGTTAATTCATACGGATGTGTGTGGTCCTATGAGTATTCAAGCAAGAGGAGGTTTTGAGTATTTCATCACTTTTACGGATGATTACTCCAGATACGGATACTTTTATTTGATGAGATATAAGTCTGAATCTTTTGAAAAGTTCAAAGAATTCAAGGCTGAAGTTGAAAATCAAACTGGAAAACGTATCAAGTCACTTCGATCAGATCGTGGTGGTGAGTATCTGTCTACAGAGTTTCTAGAATTTCTCACTGCAAATGGGATTAGATCTCAATTATCTGCACCGGGTACACCCCAGCAGAATGGTGTTGCAGAAAGGAGAAATAGAACTCTGATGGAAATGGTAAGATCTATGATGAGTCATGCTACCCTACCAAGTTCGTTTTGGGGTTTTGCACTCGAAACGGCGGCACACATATTAAACCTTGTTCCATCCAAGTCGGTTCCTAAAACACCAATGGAACTGTGGCGAGGGCGAAAGCCCAGTGTCTCCTATCTTCAGATATGGGGAACCCCAGCTCATGTGTTAAGGAAGGATCCTGACAAGTTGGAATCAAGAACAGAGGTTTGCTTGTTCATAGGTTATCCTAAAGGAACAAGAGGTGGTATATTTTACGATCCGAGTGATCACAAAGTGTTTGTGAGCACTAATGCCAAATATCTTGAAGATGATTTCGTAAATGACCACAAGGGTAGAAGCAAAATTGTGTTAGAAGAAATGACAACATCAGATTCTGAATTCCAAGAACCCGTAGTAACTGAAAATGTGTTAGATACATATGATGTACCAGATACAACATATGATGTAGGGACGAGTACACAGCAGCCTCGTCGTAGTGGGAGGATTGTCAGGGTACCTGACAGATACATAGGATTAACCCAAGTGGTTGAATCTGACGTATCTGATCCTGTCACATATGATGAAGCCATAAACGATATAGACGCTGACCGTTGGGTCAGAGCCATGGAATCTGAATTAGATTCAATGTATTCCAATAAAGTCTGGGAACTTGTAGAGGCGCCTGAGGGCATTAAACCTATTGGATGCAAATGGGTCTACAAGAGAAAAAGGGGAATAGATGGAAAGGTTGAGACCTTTAAAGCAAGGCTTGTGGCAAAGGGTTATACCCAGAAAGAAGGTATCGATTATGACGAAACCTTCTCGCCTGTAGCAATGCTCAAGTCCATAAGAATTCTCCTATCCATTGCTGCTCATTATGATTATGAGATTTGGCAAATGGATGTAAAGACTGCCTTCTTGAACGGGCACCTTCAAGAAGAGATATATATGGCTCAACCTGAAGGCTTTATAGCCAGAAATCAGGAGCATATGGTATGCAAGCTTGATAGATCTATTTATGGTCTTAAGCAAGCGTCTAGATCATGGAACATCAGATTTAATGAAGCAATTAAATCCTTTGGATTTATACAATTGCCTGATGAACCATGTGTGTACAAGAGACATCATGATAGTGTTGTAACATTTTTAGTTCTATATGTTGACGATATTCTGCTCATTGGGAATGATACGGGAATATTGTCAGCAGTTAAGATTTGGTTGTCAAACCAGTTTGACATGAAAGACCTAGGTGAGGCCAGTTATATTCTAGGGATCAGACTTTGTCGTGATCGTAAGAATAAGATGATTGGTTTATCACAAGCAGCATATATAGATAAGATGTTGGCAAGATATAATATGGCTAATTCCAAGAAAGGATCGTTACCTTTCAGACATGGAGTTCATCTGTCTCGGGATCAGTGTCCCAAGAATCCAGAAGAGACAGAAGAAATGAAAGATGTTCCGTATGCTTCGGCAGTCGGAAGCCTCATGTATGCCATGTTATGTACTAGGCCAGATATCTGTTATGCTGTAGGTCTAGTCAGCAGATATCAGTCAAACCCTGGACCCCAACACTGGATAGCTGTAAAGCATATATTAAAGTACTTGAGAAGGACTCGGGATTATATGCTTATCTATCGCAGTGATGAGCTTCTTCCTATAGGGTACACAGATTCGGATTTCCAATCTGATTTGGATTCTAGGCGTTCGACGTCTGGATACGTGTTCACCCTTGGAGGAGCAGCCGTAAGTTGGAGGAGTATTAAGCAATCTTGCATTGCTGACTCCACCATGGAAGCCGAATACGTGGCAGCTTCAGAAGCAGCCAAAGAAGCGTATTGGTTCCGAAATTTTCTAATGGATCTAGAAGTCGTCAAGGACGGACTTACGCCAATCACATTGTACTGTGACAATGCTGGAGCGGTGGCCAACTCCAAGGAACCTCGAAGTCATAAACGTGCGAAGCACATCGAGAGGAAGTTTCACATTATACGTGATTATGTGGAACGTGGAGAAGTGGCAGTGGTGAAAATTGGCTCAGTAAATAATCTAGCAGATCCCTTCACTAAGACTTTGGCGCAAAAGAGTTTTGACACTCATGTAGAAGGGATGGGTCTTAGATATGTAGCCAATTGGATTTAGGGCAAGTGGGAGATTGTTGGGATTAATGCCCTGAAAATCCAATTATATTGTAAATATTTTGGATTAATAAAACTGAAATTATCGCAAGTTATGAGTATTTTACAAATTTAATAATTAATGACGTGTGATGGTATTTTTATATGAAATGTGTTTCATAGGAAAAGACTTTAAATACCAGAAGTCACGTGTCATTAAAGTTCTAGTCAGTATGATAAGAAGATGTTCTTATCGAGACTATAATGTGTTATATAAGATGATTAGTCTTTCGTCATAGGGAAATGAAGTTTCCAATTATAACACGTTGATGATTTTCAATGAGATTGGAAACATCGAACTGGACCATTGAGATTGTTCATTTTATACTGCTATCTAAAATGAATAAAATCTCGGAAGCATTAGACTCTTAATCCTGATAGTATTTCGACTTTAGGCATGTAGTGTTAATCACTGTGATGTACTCAGAAGTGAGGTCTCGGTAACGGGTGGCCAAAATACTTTGTACGTTCGGTGATTGCATGAAATGTGCTAGAGAGAAATATTGATCAAGGAATCTGTAGCCTTGCTGGAAGGTTTAAAGATATCCCTGAAATAGATTTGCAAAAGGTTCGAATTAAAACTTTGGCCAAAGTACTTCGTGTGTGCGTCACCGAAGTTGTATGTTGAATGTGTTTCACATACAGGGAATTTGAACTTAAGGCGAATCAAGAAATTTCAGATTGGAAGTGAAAAATAAATGATAGTAGTATTGATTTATTTTTCATGGATATCTGTACAGAGGAGTAAAATGTAAAATTATTCTAGATCGAGAAATTCGTGAATAATTTAATTAATTTTAGAGTTCAACAATATTTATTTAGTGGAATTAAATATTGTTAAACGGTAATCAATTATTATCATGGGATGATAATAGATTGACCCGTTTGGAGCTAAGATTAATTAGTCCTGCAGGTCCCCCCGCAAGCCCCAACGAAGATCAAAGAGAAAATATTAAAAGGAGAGAGAGAAATGATTTTTCAAAGTGTTTGAAAATAGCCAAGTAATTTATTTTGAGAAAATAAATTAAATTCCAAAGAGTTGGAAATGCCCGAAATTTTATTTTGGAGAAAATAAAATTTTTCAAAAAAAAAAAAAAAAAAAAAAAAATTTGCTGATGTGGCAGCTGACGTGGCATGCCACGTCAGCGGGTCAGCGCCACGTGGCGCTGACTGGGCGCCAAATGGCAAGACACGTGGACGGCTGGGATCCGTCCACGTCAGCGAGTTTCAACGGCCCGGATGTGTTGACTAAAAAGTCAACGGGTCGTGGAAGCGGGTCAGCGGTTCGGGCCATCGGATAGGGTCGGGTCACGGTTGACCGACCCGGCCACGTGGACGAATGATGATTCGACACGTGGCAGACGGGTCAGGCCGAGTTGAGCCGGCCGGTTCACTCCTGAACCGGTCCAAGAGTTGGACCGCCGGTCGGACCGGGTCGGACCGGCCACGTGGCAGCTGCTTGTTGCTGCGTGCGTGCCACACGCGCCAAGCACACAGCCGCCACTTGGGCGGCGCGTGCGGGCGCGTGAGGCGGCTGCTGGGCGCGTGCTCGGTGCCGCTGGCCCCGTGGCGGCGTGAGCTGCTGCGTGGCGCCCTTGGATTGGCCGGCCGAACTTGGCGTCCACGCCAATTTTGCGAAAATTGCAAGGATGTCCCTAGTTTTGTGCTATAAATATGGCATGTCTTGTTCATTTTAAAGTATAAGTTTTGGCATTGTTCTTTCGGCAGAATTGAAAGCCATTTGGCTAATTCTCTTTCACTAATTAATTAGTCCTTAATTAAGGATTAATTAATTACTTAATTAGGTGGTTATATAATTAATATATAATCCACTTAATTATTAGAAAATAGGGATTTTCAGGTTTTAGAAAAAGGAGTTTTTCTGAAAAATATTTTCTCAAGTATTTAGGGAAATACTGCCGGAGCCCACACTCCAATTTCTTAATCGGGGATATTGCGGGGAAGCTCTGCCGGTTTCACGAGAAGATATCGAGGTGCTGGAAAAGTGCCGTTGATAGCCAATTTTGCAGTACGGTAATACCGTTATGCTGCTCAAATTAATATCTGCATATTGTGATTATATGCTAGATGATTTAAAATTATGTTATCGATGCCTGTATATATTAGAGTTATGCTGCCCGATTTGTTCCGCTGCTTTATTAAAATATTTTTGAAATATTTTGATAACGAGGTTATGGCGAAATTTTTTATATTCCGCTGCGCCGTCACTCTGATTCGGGCCCGCCACGCAACACCAACAAATTGAGTCCGGAAAAATAAATTCATTCCACCCGGTTATAGAGTCCTAGGATCTTTACCTTTCGTGAATAGATCATCCAAGGCTACTAGCTCGATTTGAATTATCGAAATGATCTTCTTCTCTTACTTGAATTTGCTTCCCAACTAACTAAGTCTCAGTTTAACATCACACCTGAATCTTGAGTAATTAGTACCCAATCTTCTTCACCTTATCCCCGGATGAAGTAGACTTCCTGGCCCGGTAGACGCGTCATCTTTGATAGTACAAATTTCCCACAGTGCATTCTTTTATTTCAGATCTCATTCCTTGAATCATAACTCGATGAACTTGCTTTCGAACTTTTCCATATTTGATCCTTAGTCTAAAATTCCTTGGTAGCACTTTCTGTGAATTGATGATCCAAGTTGAAAATTCTTAAATTTGAGATGCTTCTACTCGTTGCTCCATATCTTCCAATTCAACCACATCATGGTCGACAATCCTCTTTTCCCTAGTATTATACTCCCGGTTAGACATCTACGAAATTCCTTTTTCCTTCCAACCCTTGAACCACTCGCTAATGGCAATCCGGTTATTCTCCCTCTAATTAATACTTTGCTTCTCTTGAGTACTTTCCTTTACCGTTCCCTACCAGTCAATGTATTCCCTCGACACGACAATTTATCTTGACTCAGAAAATAACCCTGTCTTACCCAACGTAGAACCCCCAACCATGTTGGTTTTCCATAACTGATTGTTCGATTCTTTCTGGCTGTCGTGTTAGAAATTTGAATCCAATTGAGTTAAACCCAAAGATAATTCCCAACATGTACTTCGAGCGAAAAACTTAATTGACTTTCTTCCACGCCCTGATTTTAGCCTCAACCTGCACACCCTTCTCAAATCCTGTAGTAGCCCAAAAATATCGAGCAACTGGCCGTGGTTTGATATTCTTTCTACAACCTGTAACTCACAACTTTCATTGAAATAAATGCATGCAGGTGAGGCATGCTCATGTCACATAATAGTCACATAATTAATGCTCGCGATGAAAATATAATATAAATGCAACAAGTAGTATATTAATGTTTAAATAAAACACATTAAGCACATAATTGCAAAGAATTCCAGCTCAATTAATTAGCACGAACTATCAGAAATCAATGCAAAGCACAAATTGTCAAGTAATCTAATTAATTCAAAGAATTCAATTAGCTTCAGATAATATGCAAGACTCTCAATCAACAATTAATCCTATGCCGTTCGACCTAGACTTGACACGACACGACACGAGAACCTCGGTTTTGCAACCGGGCTCTGATACCACCTCAGATGTAGCACCCCGGACACGTGGAGGTACCACACCCCCGCACTATAGGCCGATCCACCTACGAAATGGACAATCCGTACATGAACTAGCCTATAGCGAACGGGAGACAACTAAAAGAAAAGACGAGTTAGGCGGGACTAAACCCCAAAGCAATACAAAACCAATGCACAACAATTAAAAGCGGAAGCATTAACTCATAAATATATATAGGTACCATACTAACTATCAATACATTATCATCTCTTATACATGATCAAGTATTCAAAATGTGATAACAATAGACATGACATGAGAAGTAGTAAAATATATACATGATGGTACACTGATAGACTCGTGACAATGCAGGACTGGACCAGACTCCCGCCTAGCACGACCGGCTCTCAAGCACCTGAAAAGTGAAGTATCAGTCTACCGAAGACTGAGTGAGGGGCATAAATATATATATAGCGCAATCACATGCAAGTTATAACCTCGGGTAAGTTTTATAATTAAAAGTAATATAAGTACACAATAACATAAACTCGCCCGAGATTACAACTACCAGTATTAAGTACTTGTTCGTTTTTATGCAATCAATCAATACATGGCCCCGGCGAGTAAGGGCGGTCTCCAACCGATCTCCCAATGAACATGAACATGCTTGCTTGTTTAATAGTCAATAGGTGATCATGCAATTCACTTATCGTGCAATCGTGCGATAGTGTACTCATATAACACGTTCATGAAATGACAATCATGCAATAACCCGAGGCGCATCCGTGGTGCCGGACTCGTCCCCAGTCTCCTTTTTCCTCCGGTTTGATGAAGGGATTGCAAGGGCCCAACATCCAATCTCATTGAGCAGAGGGTACATGAATCCCTAAGCCCGGAGCTCCTTCCTCCACTAATCTCCTAGTGGATTCAGGGATGACCCCTAACATGGTGAGGATAGCGCCAGAGTTACCCGTCAGCCCTTACTTTCCCGGTTGGCTCTAGTCACTACCTTCGGGCCCAAACGTAACCGTCATGCTACTCGCCTAAACATGCATGAAACAATACCTGACTTGCTTGCTTGCTTGAACCTGGCTTGAAATGATCAATGATTTATAGAAAGTATAACCGTAAATAATATTTTGGCCAAAATATCACGTAAGGGGTATACGGTTTCTATGTAACTAACAATTAAACCTCACCTATACCGACCAAGACAAGTAGGCACGACCTACGGGGCTTGCTCCTCGTCCCTACCCTCGTGACCTGTGCAAACACGACACTTACACATGAGACATGACCTAAAATGCCCAAAAAGTGACGAACGGCGGAAATGTATCGAGATGACCACGAAAATGCAATGTGGTATGATAACATGTTGTTTCACATCATATTAGCACATATTACGGCAATTCGGGGTCAAAGAAGTCGTCGGATCGAGGGGCTAAAAATGTGATTTTATGCAGTCACATTTGTTCTGTCAGCGAGGTGGGAACGGCCGTTCCGGACCCCTTTGTAAAATGGGAACGGTCGTTCCCATAACCCCAATAACGCGCCAACGATTTCCCCCTTTAAAATGCGCGGAAGCTGGGAACGGCCCTTCCGGCACAAGGCCAAAATGGGAACGGCCGTTCCCATGCTCGGCCGCCTAAATCATTTGAAAAGGTGGGAACGCCCGTTCCCACAATGCCTTGAGGCTGGGAACGGCCGTTCCCTGTTTCTGCAAATATGAAGAACAGAGAAAAACAGGGGAGGGCTACGGAAATGCAAACAAAGCAACCAAAATTCCATTTTCAATCAACCAAGTCATGATCTTCTGGAAATATGATGCATACATATTCAACAAGTAATAATACTCCTTTAAAACACCTAACCATGGAAAAATCATCAAGATTTCAAGTTCATACTCAAACTTGATCACTCAAGCTAAATATTCAAGAATTCAAGTTATACTTCATACTATAATTCATGAAATGATCATACAATCATGCTTCCATCTACCAATCATCCATCTAGCATATAAATCCCAAACCCTAGCTCCTACAAAGATGCTCAAGAGACCATATGTATCCACTTACATGCTTTTGAAGGTAAAGAAATGAATGGAGAAGATGATGATGGATGCTTGTGTTGGAAAACACGAATCAGAAAGCAGCGGAATTTAAAAAATTTTCCAACAAAAGGATCTTGGACTCGCAATCGTGTAACCAAATTCGTAGAGATAGAAAACTTACTTTTCTTTTATTCTTTCTTGAAGCGTTTCAAGCCACCCAAGAACGCTCTTCTTGCGGCTTGACAACCCGTCCCTCGAAAGTCTCTTTCTACTTCAGAATCCATTGTCGGGATAGCAATCCACACCAACCTAGATTCAATTCATGTTAGAGATGTTCTTAACAATATAACATAAAGAAAGAAACATGAAACGAGAAAAACAGGATTGAAACTCCCTTCGAAAACAGTTTTGCGAAAGTAGAAAACTGCCAGTCACAAAACCCTCGTGAAAAAATTCATCCTTCAGGATATGGACGAACGGTTTTCGCCATCTTCTTTGGTTTGATTTTTTCATTCGCTTCATGTCGGGTTCAGAATCGTTTCATCATCCCTTCTGATCGTTTTGCTTAATCCCCACTTTTGGTAAAGCTCGAATCTTCAAAACTTCTAACTTGAAGTCTCTAGAGATAGTCCACCAACTTGTCTACAATCTAACTAGTAAGGATGCTAGTTCTCTAGTTAGTGTTTAGGCTTAACCTAGGGTTTTATTTTATCTTGGAGAAAGGAAGGTGTTCAACACATGAACCAAGAATTGTCAATTAGCTCCATAAGGAGCTCGAGCTCCCCTATTTATAGAGAGAGGGTGCCGATCCAAATCCTAGTTAGGAAAGGATTTGGTTCCTCTCTCTCCTATTACTTGATCATCAAGTATTTTCCAACTTTGACTTTGAATTCTATTTCAAGTCAACTTTTAAGAGAGCTAAAAATATCCAAACTATTTTTGGATAATTTTATACTTTATTTATTATAAAAATAAATAACTTATTTTATCTAATTAATTAATTCATAATTAATTAACTAGATTATTTTCTCCAAAATTAAACTTTCTTTTTAATTCAAAATTAAACCAAAGTCTATTAAATAATTAACTAATTAATTATTTAATATATATATATAAATTCACGTGTGTGACACGTGTCACAAGGACACATGTCACTCACGTGACCCACACGTGTGGCTTCACACGTGTGGAACCCTCTAGGCTCGATTAACTCGTTTAATCATTTTCAAGCCTCAACTCATGTAACCAAGTTGTTGTGTGTGACCCTCTAGGTTCTCAATTCAATTAGCAGTGACCCCAATTAATTAATTCACTAATTAATTAATCAGTCCACAGATTAAACGACCATAGTCTAGCAACAGGTGTTTAACCCCTAGCTGAATTGGAATGTTCGGATTCGACAGAACCTTTAAGTCATTGATTCATGTGAGATACAATCCTCCTACTTACTATCTCTCAACCATGATCTAGGGTAAGGGAATAATTAGAACCCTAATAATCTGGTCTTAAAGCTAAGTGCATTTCATATCCATTTGATCTCAATCCAAGAAACCCTTTTCTTGATGTCTTGATCTACTGCCTTGGCCAAGGACTCCATATGGCATATGAATGACTTACACAATAAGAGATCACCTTGCATATGCAAGTGTAGGTCCTTTCTTGATTCTCATTCACTTTCATGAATCACTTGTGCAGCCCCAGCATAAGCCTTGAATCAGTTGTCTAAGGCGACACCCTTTAAAGCTTATACCAAAGACTACAGAGTTAATTCATAAAGTGACAAGGAACCTCAAGTCTAAGGATCAATTAATCACATCAATGACTCGTGAGATATTTCCTAATCTGGAAGTTTCCATTTCCTGAAATAGAAACTTCCTTTCCCATTTAGGAATGTTCTCACACGGGGCACCTCAGTGAACTTACTTATTAAAGTAAGCACCCTCATGTATCACGCACGTATCAACTATACACTTTGCACCTCCATGAAACAAGGTGGTCCTTCTTAAGGGCGTGATCCCACAAGCAAGCCTTAGAGGAGTCAGGTTGACACTCCCGCTGTCTGTAGGACTCATCGGCTTGGAGTATTTTACTAATCATGACTTATGTGATATAGGGCTCGTTTCATGAACCATTTCACCAAAATGGTAGAGTCCTAAAGTCATCAGGATTAGGGGAGTTCTCATACATGCACACATAATGGAAACACTCAAAAACACGTATTGGCATATAAAGAAGTGTTTGCCTATGATCAATCGTATATTATTCAAAGATTGTCTGTGATACAAGAAAAGTCCCAAAGCAGATTACGTCGAATCGGCTTTCTAGGGCACTATTCCTAACAATCTCCCACTTGCCCGTAAAGGCCATTTAGGTACTCTAAGTCCCATCTTCTCAAGATGCACTTAGAGACCCTATTGACTTTGGGCGTTTCCAAAGTGGATCTGCTATATTCTCTGCTGATGTGACCCTCTTGTTTACACATCTCTTAGGAAACACCTTTTCCTTATAAAGTGATTCGTAATCACGTGTTCAGTCTCTTGGTGAGGTCTTGGTTCTCTTACTTGAGCAACCATCCTTTTTATCATACAATATGATCAAGGAGTTGTTTTCATGCTAGGAACTTCATCTAACAAGTTAGATGGAGTTTCTTACCCAAACACATAACTTAGTATTATATAATACGACTAAGTTCTTAACTACGATAGTTGAGTTTTGCAATGTCCGTCCTTGGAACCCCTTTCCAACACATTGCATTACCATTCTGGTAGAAGTTGTATCCTTGCAATGATTTCATAATCATCCATGTTTGATGAACGGTTACATCAAATATCCTTCTAACAACAAGATCTTTTGGGCTCTGTAAACTAATACATATCCTCATTTCTTCTCAAGTACTCTGAGGACATCCTTTACAGAGATCTAATGACCTTCTCTGAGGTCATATTAGATTCGGCCTACTACGCTTAGTGTTGTGCCATATCTAATTTAGTACATAACTTTTCATACATTATGCACCCTTTCATTTAAAGGGATTTTGGACATTCTAACTTTCTCAAAGTTATCTTAGGACACATACTCTTCAAAAGAGATGTTCCATTGTCCATACTAAACTCCTTTTAGTACCGTGGTTATGTACTCATTTTGTGATAATCCTTTTATTCTCTTAGATCTATCTTTTATAGATCTGAATGTCGAGAATATAGGATAATCACTAAGATCTTTCATGTCAAATTGTTTCTTTAAACAAGAATTGGTAACTTTCACGTCATCCTTGACATTCCTAATGAGAAGGACATCGTCTTCTAAAGAACCAAAATTGACTCTTACATCACTAACTTTCGTATGCACACTTTGAGACTTATTCGACTTCCATCTGTGTCAAACGATTTGACTATCCTATGGAATCGAATTGTCTAATCCTAGAAGCCTTTATCAATCCACAGATTGACTTTAGGGATTTGCATACCTTATGCATACTCCCACTGAATATGAGATTTATAGAAATACCTTATTTCAGTCTCTTTCAATCTCATATTGAACAAGATAGTTCTCATATTCATTTATCATATCTCATAGTCAGAATATGAGGATATGGTAAACACAACCCAAATGGACCTTTGCATTTCAACCGTCAAGAAGGTTGTAATGTTTTCCATTTACTCGAAGCTCTAGGAGCTTGATCCTATCAGGTGGATCAACCAAGGTCAAAACTTGGTTTGAGTATATGGAATCCATATTGGATTTCAAGGCTTGCTTACACCACTCAGATTCCAAATCTGACAGTGTCTCCTCTTCAAGTAATTCCTTGGCTATCTAGGAACGCGTTCTAAACACGTCTTAAGAGAAGGGTTTCACACGTGTACATACTCTAAAATTTGGCTAAATTTTATCAGATGGGCTCGTTTCTTCTATATGTGGCGTGGATATTTATCCTTAAATTTCTTTGAGGTCTGCTTGCTTGTCTTTCTTCTTCTATAGGAACGATTCCTTGAGAAAGATACATTCCTTGAGACAAACAACCTTTGTCTAAGGGAATTGCAGAAACAATATTCAATATCGTTGTGTAAACTTGAACTCATTTCAAACTTATCTCCCACTATCCTCTTCACTTAAGAGGATTCTACTAAATTCTTGGATAAGAATAATTAGGGAATTTAATATGCCACATTGCATAGTGCAACTAAAGGACTGATTTTGGAAGGTACTAAATTCAAAATCTCTAACTGCATATTCTGGGAGTTTATTCCTAGAATGATTATAAGTCAGTAAAGCTTGCTATGGAATGGACCATGTTGCATTAGATTTCATTCCCTCATTCGGAAACACTAAGGTGTTCTCGAATTAGTTTACTGAGAGATAATCCTATTATCTCTAAGATGAGTAAGGAATTAGTTGCTAAGATATTGGCTATCTCGATCATATCGATTTACCTATAACTTATGACTACTTCGGTTCCTAACCTCCTTTCGAAATTCTAAGAATTTCATATAAGTTTCGAATTTGTACTTTAACAAGTACATTCATTCATAATGATTAAACTGACGATTGTATCTAGTGCTTACATTAAGCATCTTACACTCATCAGCACGGATCGAAATCCACTATAATTTTGGAACGTTCCACGTTTCTTATAAACGGGATTCAGGAACGCTTCCCTCATGACAGGATTCACAGGAAGTCAACACTATAGGTTCATTTTCATAGAATGATCCTAAGGTGTCTGACTTGCTAATCCTTTTATATCTCAACGTTCCAAAGTAATTCGAAGCTTTGTCATCTCACTTACTTTTGTTATCTCATTGTATATTCAGAACATTAGTGCCTTGAGTCTTTGCACAACGGCTTATGCAGAATTGACTTAAGACTAGTAAATTCTATTCCTAGTAGAATTACTAAACGAGGTAACATTTCAAAGTACTCATACTCTTTGCAGTTCCCTTTCAAAGTCCTTATTTGCTACCATAGAAGCAAACGTCCTATTTGATCTCTAGTGTCTTTTGGGCGTACCCCTTACATGCCCCTCCATTGGGCTCTTAAGGGTTTCTTCTTCTTTAGGCCTTCAAGCCTTTAACTTAGGGAGTTTTAGAAAAAGAATTAACCATCTCAACCTTTTATTCCTTCTTAAGGATGCTCTCAACCATTATCAACTTAAATGATTAATTATGCTACATTAGCATCATTCTAGTTGAGCATAAAGGGTTTGAATGATAGTCGAAGCAATGTAAGCAATCAGTGCATTGAGAACTCTTTTCTCAGTTGATGATCGAGACCATAAGATCTTCAATTAAGATCTTTAGACCTTGTTCGTGTGCACTTGTTTCCTCATTTGGAATATTGAATAATTCCATAATGTTATACCTTGTAACATTTTTATGAGGTGGTTCAATTGCTTTTAAGTGGTTTGGAAAAATCCATTCACCTCAGATTGCTTCTCTTTTGGCCCGGGTCGACTTTTCACAATTGAAAACTTCGCCCTTTAGAGAACGCCTTTCTCTAGTCGGATTCTAAAATGAATTTTTAGGATCCGAAGCCATTTAGAGTTAGTCAGGACTTAGTCATCTTATTTGACTTAAGGATGGATACGAATGGGTTTGCATTTCATATTGTAGAGAATCACAGAACTACAACCTAAATGCTAAGCAGAGAAAATGTGGGCATGCTGAATTATAACGATATACAAAAGATAAGGTCTTTAATCTAATGTAGCTCCCACTGTTTTTCAAAGATTTATAATTCCCAAAGATCTAAGAGGAACACGTTTCCCAATAGGTACTAAGATCCTAGGCATTTTACCTCGAACCCACGACTCGCGGACATTCTAAGTAAGAACCCTAGGTAGGTACAACTTACCAATTCTAACACCTTTAGAATTCTTAGTAATTGTTTTTGCATCACCTATCTTTCAATATGGACCCACGACTCGTGCGACATCCATATTTACTTAGGCGTTAAGCTAGACCCATCAATCATAAGATCATGACCAAAACTTAGTTCGAACGACCCACGACTCGCGGACATCGCCCTTGCTAAAATTGACCACGAAATATTGACCATTTAAAATGATTAATTAGGTAACTAAGAACTAATAAGCTCCACTAGCTATCCCACGACTCGCGGACAATAACTAGCTTTACTTACTAAACTTAAAACCTATTGATGGAATGCTAGGAAATTAATTCAAAATTTGCATCTCGAATTAAACACCTATTTGTTCGAAATTAGCTTAATATTTAATGGGAATTTTCGAATCAACCGGAGAGTTGTCCGGTTCGACCTCACCAACATATATGTTATCCAATTTTATTAGTCTTGATTAATGCAAGTACACTTAAATGTTAGGAATAGTGCCCTAGAAAGCCGATTGAATATCCGCTTTGTGCTTTTCCTTATTGTAATCACAGACAATCTTTGAATAAAATAACGAATTGAGGCAACACTTCTTTATATGCTCTTGTTTGGTATGCGTTTACTTTAGCTGTGCATGTATGAGAACTCCCCTAATCCTGATGACTATAGGACTCTACCATTTAGGTGAAATGGTTCATGAAACGAGCCCTATATCACATAAGTCATGATTAGTAAAATACTCCAAGCCGATGAGTCCTACAGACAGTGGGAGTGTCAACCTGACTCCTCTAAGGCTTGCTTGTGGGATCACGCCCTTAAGAAGGACCACCTTGTTTCATGGAGGTGTAAAGTGTATAGTTAATACGTGCGTGATACATGAGGGTGCTTACTTTAATAAGTAAGTTCACTGAGGTGCCCCGTGTGAGAACATTCCTAAATGGGAAAGGAAGTTTCTATTTCAGGAAATGGAAACTTCCAGATTAGGAAATATCTCACGAGTCATTGATGTGATTAATTGATCCTTAGACTTGAGGTTCCTTGTCACTTTATGAGTTAACTCTGTAGTCTTAGGTATAAGCTTTAAAGGGTGTCGCCTTAGACAACTGATTCAAGGCTTATGCTGGGGCTGCACAAGTGATTCATGAAAGTGAATGAGAATCAAGAAAGGACCTACACTTGCATTTGCAAGGTGATCTCTTATTGTGTAAGTCATTCATATGCCATATGGAGTCCTTGGCCAAGGCAGTAGATCAAGACATCAAGAAAAGGGTTTCTTGGATTGAGATCAAATGGATATGAAATGCACTTAGCTTTAAGACCGGATTATTAGGGTTCTGATTATTCCCTTGCCCTAGATCTTGGTTGAGAGATAGTAAGTAGGAGGATTGTATCTCACATGATTCAATGACTTAAAGGTTCTGTCGAATCCGAACATTCCAATTCAGCTAGGGGTTAAACACCTGTTGCTAGACTATGGTCGTTTAATCTGTGGACTGATTGATTAATTAGTGAATTAATTAATTGGGGTCACTGCTAATTGAATTGAGAACCTAGAGGGTCACACACAACAACTTGGTTACATGAGTTGAGGCTTGAAAATGATTAAACGAGTTAATCGGACCAAGAGGGTTCCACACGTGTGAATTCACACGTGTGGATCACGTGAGTGACACGTGTCACTGTGACACGTGTCACACACGTGTATATATATATATATATTATATATATTAAATAATTAATTAGTTAATTATTTAATAGACTTTGGTTTAATTTTGAATTAAAAAGAAAGTCTAATTTTGGAGAAAATAATCTAGTTAATTAATTATGAATTAATTAATTAGATAAAATAAGTTATTTATTTTATAATAAATAAAGTATAAAATTATCCAAAAATAGTTTGGATATTTTTAAGCTCTCTTCAAAGTTGACTAGAATTAGAATTCAAAGTCAAGGTTGAAAAATACTTGATCCTCAAGTAATAGGAGAGAGGGACCAAAATCCTAGCCCATAAAGGACTAGGAATTTCGGCACCCCTTGCCTATATATAGGGGAGCTCGAGCTCCCCTTTAGAGCTAATTGACAATTCTTGGTTCATGTGTTGAACACCTTCCTTTCTCCAAGATTAAATTAAACCCTAGGTTAAGCCTAAACACTAACTAGAGAACTAGCATCCTTACTAGTTAGATTGTGATCAAGTTGGTGGACTTTCTCTAGAGACTTCAAGTTAGAAGTTTGAAGATTCGAGCTTTACCAAGGAGAGGGGATCAAGCCGCGTGAAGAGCGTTCTTGGGTGGCTTGAAACGCTTCAAGAAAGAATAATAGAAAAGTAAGTTTTCTATCTTTACGAATTTGGTTACACGATTGCGAGTTCAAGGTCCTTTTGTTGGAAAAAATTTTTAAATTCCGCTGCTTTCTGATTCTGTTTTCCAACAAGTGGTATCAAAGCCACCTCGTTAATCGTGTTTCTGATTCGTCTCAATTATTCTGAATTTGGTAGAAATTCTTAGGCTTAGATGCGAATTAGGTATTCATGAGTTCTTTTAGAAAGCCTGAATTACGAAACTGTAATTTTTCCTGAATTTCTAAAACTGTTTTCTCAAATTGTGTTTTTGAAAATTGTTTTGATTGAAATTTGTTTAAATCGAATTTTTTAATTTTGGATTGAACCGGGTTTTGGAGAAACCCGGAAATACGAAACGGGACACGAAAAGAATGGGATTGGGCGTGCTAGCACGTCGCACGCCCAAACCCCATTACCGCCGCCCAGCCCTCCCGCATCCGCGCGGGAGGCCTCCCCGCCCGCCTAGGCGCCCTGCTCGCCTGTCCCGCAACCGTGCGGGACAGCCGCCTGCTCCTCCCGCAACCGCGCGGGAGCGCCCGCCCAGGGATGGGCGGGACTGCCTGCCCGCGCCGCACATCTGCGCGCAAGGGCGCGCCTGGCGCGCGCACGCTGGCGGCAATCGCTGCCGGCTGTGCGCAGCGCTGGCGCGCGCCTAGCGCGCGCTCCTGCGCGGCGGGCGGGCGATCCCGCGTCATCCCGGGCCCGTGCATTCGTGTTTTCGTGTTTCGTGTTTTTCGGTCCGAAAAATCCCGATTTAATTTTATTTTAATTTTATCTTTTAAAATCAGTTTTGGTAAAATAAAATTATTTTAAAATTTTGATTAAATTGGGATTTTTGAGAAATTAAAGCGATTTTGGTTTTTGGAAAAATTATGAATATTATTTTCTGAAAATAATGAAAGAATAAAATTATTAATTTTGGAAATTAATTGGAATTTTATTAGTTTAATGTTTTTCGGGTTTTATTGAAAAGGCTCTTGAACAAGAATTGCATCTAAGTCGTGTTTTGAGTCATTAGGACTTGAAACGAGAATTTTAATTTATTGGCTAAATTTAAATTCTCGCAAAAGCATGTTAGGTGATCATGGGTTTAGATCTATGTATGGTTTTAATTTATGCACATGAATGGTTTCAATTGGGGTTGGAGCCCTATAGTTGCGTTTTTTCAATTGAGGTTGGAGCCTCACTTATGTGCGTACTGTTATGTGATTTATTATGTGGCTTTCCATATTACTGTTTTTGAGGCCGGGGTATGCCCCGTGTAATTGTCTAAGGCCAATATGAAGATTGAGCCTTATTACTTTATGTCTTTTTCTTTTTATTGTAATTTGAGAGTAGAGATAGGTGGTGAGGTTTTATGTTCATTTTGGAGACAATGCACCCATGGAGTAAGATGGACCACATTCAAGTAACAAGGAGGCCATAAGTGAAGACCCCTCAAAATGTTAGGGAGGGGAATCTCAATTGTTAAATGTAATAGAGATAGGGCTCGTATTTTGTTACCGCTTTCCCTTATGTGATTTGAACTGTTTATGTGGCATGTATGTTAGAACTTGTGATTGTGGAGTGGCTCCCACATATCACGCATAAGATAGGTAGAACCCATGATCATTACATGTTAGTATCATGCTAGGACATGTTATCTGTTTATGTGCTTGTTTGAAATGCATTTAAGTGTACTTGCATTAATCAAGACTAATAAAATTGGATAACATATATGTTGGTGAGGTCGAACCGGACAACTCTCCGGTTGATTCGAAAATTCCCATTAAATATTAAGCTAATTTCGAACAAATAGGTGTTTAATTCGAGATGCAAATTTTGAATTAAATTCCTGGCATTCCATCAATAGGTTTTAAGTTTAGTAAGTAAAGCTAGTTATTGTCCGCGAGTCGTGGGATAGCTAGTGGAGCTTATTAGTTCTTAGTTACCTAATTAATCATTTCAAATGATCAATATTTCGTGGTCAATTTTAGCAAGGGCGATGTCCGCGAGTCGTGGGTCGTTCGAACTAAGTTTTGGTCATGATCTTATGATTGATGGGTCTAGCTTAACGCCTAAGTAAATATGGATGTCGCACGAGTCGTGGGTCCATATTGAAAGATAGGTGATGCAAAAACAATTACTAAGAGTTCTAAAGGTGTTAGGATTGGTAAGTTGTACCTACCTAGGGTTCTTACTTAGAATGTCCGCGAGTCGTGGGTTCGAGGTAAAATGCCTAGGATCTTAGTACCCATTGGGAAACGTGTTCCTCTTAGATCTTTGGGAATTCTAGATCTTTGAAAAACAGTGGGAGCTACAATAGATTAAAGACCTTATCTTTTGTATATCGTTATAATTCAGCATGCTCACTAGTTCTCTGTTTCACCATTTAGGTCGTAGATTCTGTGATTCTCTACGTGTTTTGAAATGGCAACCAAAAACCCTCTTGTATCGATCCTCGAGTCAAACAAGTTGACTGGTCCCAACTATTCTGATTGGCTGAGGAATCTAAAAATCATTTTAGATTCTGAGAAGAGAACTTATGTTCTCTTCGAAGGGGAGCCTACTCCTGAAGGGGAGGCTCCCACTCGGGCCGAGCGGGACGCGATTCAGAAGTGGAAGGATGATAATCTCCAAGCCCGTTGCCTTATGTTGGCTAACATGTCTCCGGACTTGCAAAGACAACATGAGGCCATGGAATTTGCTTGGGAGATTTACGACCACTTAGAGCAACTTTACCGCCCTCATGAACGTGTTACAAGGTATAACACTTCAAAGGAATTATTCCACTTGAGAATGAGGGAAGGTTCAAGTGTCCATGAATATGGACTCAAGTTTCTTGCCCTTACTGAGAAACTTGCCTCCATGGACATGCCGCTGAAAGATGAGCTTTCAGTGGATTTGTTGCTAGCTTCGCTCCCACCATCATTCAACCCATTTGTCCTTAACTTCAACATGAATCATGCTGGTGCTACTGTAGCTGAGCTGATTAGTCAGCTTGTGACTGCTGAAAGCACGATCAAGAAGGACAATAAGGTTTTGATGGTGAATGCTCCATCTTCCTCTTCTGGGCCTTCTAAAGGTAAGGGCAAGAAAGCCCAAAAGAAGAAGAAGAAACCCCTTAGGCCCACTGGTGGCATTTCGAAGGGGAAGGCCCAAAAGAAGAAGCGTGATCAGAAAGAGGATGTTTGCTTCCATTGTGGCAAAGCGGGACATTGGAGGAGAAACTGCCCAGAGTACAAGGCTACTCTAAAGAAAGGTATCTTTCTCGTTGAAGTAAATCTGTCTATTAATTCTAGTTCTTGGGTACTTGATACCGGTTGTGGAACTCATATCTGTAATGATGTACAGATGCTAAGTGAGGTCCAACAACTCAAAGAAGGAGAATGTGTCTTGAAGATCGGCGATGGCTCAAACGTTGAAGCTCGAGCTTTAGGCACAATTAGATTAGATTTAGGTAGTTTTGAGTTAGTATTAAACAAAGTCCTTTATGTACCGAACATTATTCGTAATATAATTTCAGTTCCAATATTAGATTGTGAAGGTTATGAAACTTATATTAAGAATGGTAAATATTTTATCAAACGGAACAACTCTTCCGTTCATATCGGTACTCTAAGTAATGGACTTTACCTAACTCAAAATATCAATATTATGAATATACAACGAGAAACAAAGCGTAAGAGAGATGACCAAGTTTCAGCTCCCTTATGGCACGCTAGATTAGGACACATTTCCAAGAACAGAATTAGCAAGATAAACACTTTAGGATCATTCTCTGAAAATGATCTCAAAGAGTTGACTTCTTGCGAATCCTGTCTCAAAGGAAAAATGTCCAAAGTCCCTTTTAAAGGAACTGTGGAACGTGCCACTGAGGTTTTGGATTTGATCCATACTGATGTTTGTGGACCGCTTAGTGTAAGCACAAGAAACAATCATCAGTATTTCATAACCTTCACTGACGACTTTAGTCGGTATGGTTATGTATACTTAATGAAGTATAAATCTGAAGCTTTTGAGAAATTCTTAGAATTTCAAAAGGAGGTTGAGAACCAAACTGGTCACAAGATAAAAGCACTTCGATCTGATCGAGGAGGCGAATATCTTAGTGAAGAATTCCTTAATCATCTCAAAGGTAATGGGATTATCTCTCAGTGGACTCCTCCGGGAACTCCTCAGCTTAATGGAGTTTCTGAGAGAAGGAATCGAACCCTACTTGATATGGTTCGTTCCATGATGAGTTTCACTGACTTACCGCCTTCTTTCTGGGGTTATGCCCTAGAAAGTGCAGCAAAGATTTTGAATCTTGTTCCCTCTAAGTCAGTCCCTAAAACGCCCTATGAAATGTGGCATGGTAAAATCCCTAGTTATTCTTACTTAAGAATTTGGGGTTGTCCTGCTTACGTGAAGAGGACAGTGGGAGATAAGTTAGAATCTCGTTCTAACTTATGCTACTTTGTAGGTTATCCTAAGGAATCCATAGGATACTACTTCTATGATCAATCTGAACAAAAGGTGTTTGTTTCCAGAAATGCCACTTTTCTTGAGGAACCGTTCCTTAAAGAAAAGAAAGGCAAGATCATAGAATTAGAAGAAGTACAAAGTGACCCCATACCACCCACTGAAGAAACGTCCCACTCTGATCAACTACAACCAATCACGAATTTCGATACACATGTAAATCCTCCTCTAAGGCGTTCTGAACGTACTCCTAGACAGCCGGAGAGATGGTATGGATTCTTCCATGAAATCTCTCAAAAGGATAATGATCCTTCAACATATGAGGAGGCACTTTCAGATTCTGACTCTGAACAGTGGATAGAAGCCATGAAATCCGAAATGGATTCCATGAACTCCAACCAAGTTTGGACCTTGGTAGATTTGCCTGATGGGGTCAAACCCATAGGTTGCAAATGGATCTTTAAGAGAAAGCTTGGAGTTGATGGAAGCATTGTAGCCTACAAAGCAAGACTGGTAGCAAAAGGATTCACTCAGAGACCCGGTGTGGACTTTGACGAAACCTTTTCACCAGTTGCAATGCAAAAGTCCATTCGAATCATGCTTGCCATTGCTGCATATTATGACTATGAGATATGGCAAATGGATGTGAAAACTGCCTTTCTCAATGGTGACATTGACAAAGACATTTATATGGAGCAACCCATAGGTTTCACATTCAGTGGGAGTGAGCAAAAGGTTTGCAAACTCCAAAGATCAATCTATGGATTGAAACAGGCTTCTAGGAATTGGAACATTCGATTTGATGAATCAGTCAAAGCGTTTGGCTTCATACAAATTTCGAATGAGTCATGTGTGTATAGAAAGGAATTGGAGACCTCAGTGCAATTCTTAGTACTTTATGTTGATGACATCCTTCTTATTGGGAATTCGAAGGATGACATGAAAGTGACTAAGTTGTGGTTATCGAACCAATTCGAGATGAAAGATCTTGGTGATGCGTCCTATATCCTTGGAATTAAAATCTATAGAGATAGATCTAGAAGGTTAATAGGACTATCACAGTCGATGTACATTGACAAAGTATTGAAGAGATTCAATATGGAGTCAGCAAAGGTTAAGAACCTTCCTATGAGTGTAGGAACATGTCTTTCAAAGAAAATGTGTCCTAAGACTAACCTTGAGAAGGAAAGAATGACTCATACACCTTATGCATCAGCAATAGGTAGCATAATGTATGCAATGTTATGTACTCGACCGGATGTGGCTTATGCACTTAGTGTAACAAGTCGTTTCCAATCTGACCCTGGAGATGGTCACTGGGCTGCCGTGAAGAATATTCTTAAGTACTTGAAAAGTACTAAAGATTTATTCTTAGTTTACGGAGGTCAGAAAGATCTTACTGTCGAAGGATACTGCGATGCAAGCTTTGCATCTGACTTAGATGATTTTAAGTCAATGTCAGGATACATTTTCTGCCTAAACGGCGGAGCAGTGAGTTGGAAGAGTTCCAAGCAAACAACCACTGCAGATTCGACCACTGAGGCCGAATACTTAGCTGCAAATGATGCAGCTAAGGAAGGTGTTTGGATTAGAAACTTCATTCAAGAATTGAATGTTGTTCCTAGCATGAAAGACCCCATTACTGTGTTTTGTGACAACACTGGGGCGGTTGCTCAAGCAAGAGAACCAAGATCTCACCAACGGACCAAGCATATTATGAGGAAGTATCACCTAATCCGTGATATTATCAAAAGAGGAGATGTGCTAATTGAGAGGGTCACATCAGCAGAGAACGTGGCAGATCCACTTACTAAACCCCTTAGTCGAGAAGCTTTCCAAGGTCATCTTCAGAAGATGGGACTTAGAGTAGCTTTAGAATGGCTTTGACGGGCAAGTGGGAGATTGTTAGGAATAGTGCCCTAGAAAGCCGATTGAATATCCGCTTTGTGCTTTTCCTTATTGTAATCACAGACAATCTTTGAATAAAATAACGAATTGAGGCAACACTTCTTTATATGCTCTTGTTTGGTATGCGTTTACTTTAGCTGTGCATGTATGAGAACTCCCCTAATCCTGATGACTATAGGACTCTACCATTTAGGTGAAATGGTTCATGAAACGAGCCCTATATCACATAAGTCATGATTAGTAAAATACTCCAAGCCGATGAGTCCTACAGACAGTGGGAGTGTCAACCTGACTCCTCTAAGGCTTGCTTGTGGGATCACGCCCTTAAGAAGGACCACCTTGTTTCATGGAGGTGTAAAGTGTATAGTTAATACGTGCGTGATACATGAGGGTGCTTACTTTAATAAGTAAGTTCACTGAGGTGCCCCGTGTGAGAACATTCCTAAATGGGAAAGGAAGTTTCTATTTCAGGAAATGGAAACTTCCAGATTAGGAAATATCTCACGAGTCATTGATGTGATTAATTGATCCTTAGACTTGAGGTTCCTTGTCACTTTATGAGTTAACTCTGTAGTCTTAGGTATAAGCTTTAAAGGGTGTCGCCTTAGACAACTGATTCAAGGCTTATGCTGGGGCTGCACAAGTGATTCATGAAAGTGAATGAGAATCAAGAAAGGACCTACACTTGCATTTGCAAGGTGATCTCTTATTGTGTAAGTCATTCATATGCCATATGGAGTCCTTGGCCAAGGCAGTAGATCAAGACATCAAGAAAAGGGTTTCTTGGATTGAGATCAAATGGATATGAAATGCACTTAGCTTTAAGACCGGATTATTAGGGTTCTGATTATTCCCTTGCCCTAGATCTTGGTTGAGAGATAGTAAGTAGGAGGATTGTATCTCACATGATTCAATGACTTAAAGGTTCTGTCGAATCCGAACATTCCAATTCAGCTAGGGGTTAAACACCTGTTGCTAGACTATGGTCGTTTAATCTGTGGACTGATTGATTAATTAGTGAATTAATTAATTGGGGTCACTGCTAATTGAATTGAGAACCTAGAGGGTCACACACAACAACTTGGTTACATGAGTTGAGGCTTGAAAATGATTAAACGAGTTAATCGGACCAAGAGGGTTCCACACGTGTGAATTCACACGTGTGGATCACGTGAGTGACACGTGTCACTGTGACACGTGTCACACACGTGTATATATATATATATATTATATATATTAAATAATTAATTAGTTAATTATTTAATAGACTTTGGTTTAATTTTGAATTAAAAAGAAAGTCTAATTTTGGAGAAAATAATCTAGTTAATTAATTATGAATTAATTAATTAGATAAAATAAGTTATTTATTTTATAATAAATAAAGTATAAAATTATCCAAAAATAGTTTGGATATTTTTAAGCTCTCTTCAAAGTTGACTAGAATTAGAATTCAAAGTCAAGGTTGAAAAATACTTGATCCTCAAGTAATAGGAGAGAGGGACCAAAATCCTAGCCCATAAAGGACTAGGAATTTCGGCACCCCTTGCCTATATATAGGGGAGCTCGAGCTCCCCTTTAGAGCTAATTGACAATTCTTGGTTCATGTGTTGAACACCTTCCTTTCTCCAAGATTAAATTAAACCCTAGGTTAAGCCTAAACACTAACTAGAGAACTAGCATCCTTACTAGTTAGATTGTGATCAAGTTGGTGGACTTTCTCTAGAGACTTCAAGTTAGAAGTTTGAAGATTCGAGCTTTACCAAGGAGAGGGGATCAAGCCGCGTGAAGAGCGTTCTTGGGTGGCTTGAAACGCTTCAAGAAAGAATAATAGAAAAGTAAGTTTTCTATCTTTACGAATTTGGTTACACGATTGCGAGTTCAAGGTCCTTTTGTTGGAAAAAATTTTTAAATTCCGCTGCTTTCTGATTCTGTTTTCCAACATTAAATGCATATCAAACAAGCACATAAACAGATAACATGTCCTACCATGATACTAACATGTAATGATCATGGGTTCTACCTATCTTATGCGTGATATGTGGGAGCCACTCCACAATCACAAGTTCTAACATACATGCCACATAAACAGTTTAAATCACATAAGGGAAAGCGGTAACAAAATACGAGCCCTATCTCTATTACATTTAACAATTGAGATTCCCCTCCCTAACATTTTGAGGGGTCTTCACTTATGGCCTCCTTGTTACTTGAATGTGGTCCATCTTACTCCTTGGGTGCATTGTCTCCAAAATGAAAATAAAACCTCACCACCTATCTCTACTCTCAAATTACAATAAAAAGAAAAAGACATAAAGTAATAAGGCTCAATCTTCATATTGGCCTTAGACAATTACACGGGGCATACCCCGGCCTCAAAAACAGTAATATGGAAAGCCACATAATAAATCACATAACAGTACGCACATAAGTGAGGCTCCAACCTCAATTAAAAAACGCAACTATAGGGCTCCAACCCCAATTTAAACCATCCATGTGCATAAATTAAAACCATACATAGATCTAAACCCATGATCACCTAACATGCTTTTGCGAGAATTTAAATTTAGCCAATAAATTAAAATTCCCGTTTCAAGTCCTAATGACTTAAAACACGACTTGATGCGAGTCTTATTTATAAAAGTTTTCAATAAATCCCAATTACCAAAACAGATAAAATTCCAATTAATTTCTGAAAATTAATAATTTTATCAAAGATGTATTTTCCCAAAATATAAACCGTTTCAATTTCTCAAAAATCCCAATTTTAAGTTTTATTCAAAAATTAAAATAAATATTGAACAATAAAATTTTAAAATTAAAAATAAAAATTGGGACTGGATTGCACGAAACACGAAAAACACGGACTACGAAAACGGGGCCCTTGCACGAGACGGGCTGCTCGTTGCCGGCGTGTGCGCGCGCACACGCGACAGGCGCACACTGCGCGCGGCCAAGGCCGCGCGAGTGCGCGCGCTGGGCGAGCTATCCCGCATGCCTTGCGGGATTCTCGCCCAGCCTGGGCGAGACGGCGGGCGGCCTCTCCCGGCAGCCCTGGGCTGGCCCGCCCGCACGCTTGCGGGAGGGCGGTGGCGGTGATGCCTGCGCGCGCCTAGGAGAGGCGGGCGGTGCGCGCGATGCCCGCGCGCGCGACTCCTTCGTGCGCGGGGTTTCGCGTGTTCGTAATCCAGGCTTTTGGTTTCGTGTTTTCGTTCAAAAGCAAAACCAATCCAAGAAATCCAAAAACAGTTTATACAGTTTCAAATCTAAAATTTTTTTTCAAAAAATTAAATTTTGCAAAAACCAATTTTCAGAAACTTTCAGGAAAAAATACAGTTTCGTAATTCAGGCTTTCTAAAACAATTACAAATACTCATTCGCATCAAGCCTAAGAATTTCTACCAAATTCAGAATAATTGAGACGAATCAGAAACACAATTAACGAGGTGGTTTTGATACCACTTGTTGGAAAACACGAATCAGAAAGTAGCGGAATTTAAAAAATTTTCCAACAAAAGGATCTTGGACTCGCAATCGTGTAACCAAATTCGTAGAGATAGAAAACTTACTTTTCTTTTATTCTTTCTTGAAGCGTTTCAAGCCACCCAAGAACGCTCTTCTCGCGGCTTGACAACCCGTCCCTCGAAAGTCTCTTTCTACTTCAGAATCCATTGTCGGGATAGCAATCCACACCAACCTAGATTCAATTCATGTTAGAGATGTTCTTAACAATATAACATAAAGAAAGAAACATGAAACGAGAAAAACAGGATTGAAACTCCCTTCGAAAACAGTTTTGCGAAAGTAGAAAACTGCCAGTCACAAAACCCTCGTGAAAAAATTCATCCTTCAGGATATGGACGAACGGTTTTCGCCATCTTCTTTGGTTCAATTTTTTCATTCGCTTCATGTCGGGTTCAGAATCGTTTCATCATCCCTTCTGATCGTTTTGCTTAATCCCCACTTTTGGTAAAGCTCGAATCTTCAAAACTTCTAACTTGAAGTCTCTAGAGATAGTCCACCAACTTGTCTACAATCTAACTAGTAAGGATGCTAGTTCTCTAGTTAGTGTTTAGGCTTAACCTAGGGTTTTATTTTATCTTGGAGAAAGGAAGGTGTTCAACACATGAACCAAGAATTATCAATTAGCTCCATAAGGACCTCGAGCTCCCCTATTTATAGAGAGAGGGTGCCGATCCAAATCCTAGTTAGGAAAGGATTTGGTTCCTCTCTCTCCTATTACTTGATCATCAAGTATTTTCCAACTTTGACTTTGAATTCTATTTCAAGTCAACTTTTAAGAGAGCTAAAAATATCCAAACTATTTTTGGATAATTTTATACTTTATTTATTATAAAAATAAATAACTTATTTTATCTAATTAATTAATTCATAATTAATTAACTAGATTATTTTCTCCAAAATTAAACTTTCTTTTTAATTCAAAATTAAACCAAAGTCTATTAAATAATTAACTAATTAATTATTTAATATATATATATAAATTCACGTGTGTGACACGTGTCACAAGGACACATGTCACTCACGTGACCCACACGTGTGGCTTCACACGTGTGGAACCCTCTAGGCTCGATTAACTCGTTTAATCATTTTCAAGCCTCAACTCATGTAACCAAGTTGTTGTGTGTGACCCTCTAGGTTCTCAATTCAATTAGCAGTGACCCCAATTAATTAATTCACTAATTAATTAATCAGTCCACAGATTAAACGACCATAGTCTAGCAACAGGTGTTTAACCCCTAGCTGAATTGGAATGTTCGGATTCGACAGAACCTTTAAGTCATTGATTCATGTGAGATACAATCCTCCTACTTACTATCTCTCAACCATGATCTAGGGTAAGGGAATAATTAGAACCCTAATAATCTGGTCTTAAAGCTAAGTGCATTTCATATCCATTTGATCTCAATCCAAGAAACCCTTTTCTTGATGTCTTGATCTACTGCCTTGGCCAAGGACTCCATATGGCATATGAATGACTTACACAATAAGAGATCACCTTGCATATGCAAGTGTAGGTCCTTTCTTGATTCTCATTCACTTTCATGAATCACTTGTGCAGCCCCAGCATAAGCCTTGAATCAGTTGTCTAAGGCGACACCCTTTAAAGCTTATACCAAAGACTACAGAGTTAATTCATAAAGTGACAAGGAACCTCAAGTCTAAGGATCAATTAATCACATCAATGACTCGTGAGATATTTCCTAATCTGGAAGTTTCCATTTCCTGAAATAGAAACTTCCTTTCCCATTTAGGAATGTTCTCACACGGGGCACCTCAGTGAACTTACTTATTAAAGTAAGCACCCTCATGTATCACGCACGTATCAACTATACACTTTGCACCTCCATGAAACAAGGTGGTCCTTCTTAAGGGCGTGATCCCACAAGCAAGCCTTAGAGGAGTCAGGTTGACACTCCCGCTGTCTGTAGGACTCATCGGCTTGGAGTATTTTACTAATCATGACTTATGTGATATAGGGCTCGTTTCATGAACCATTTCACCTAAATGGTAGAGTCCTAAAGTCATCAGGATTAGGGGAGTTCTCATACATGCACACATAATGGAAACACTCAAAAACACGTATTGGCATATAAAGAAGTGTTTGCCTATGATCAATCGTATATTATTCAAAGATTGTCTGTGATACAAGAAAAGTCCCAAAGCAGATTACGTCGAATCGGCTTTCTAGGGCACTATTCCTAACAGCTTGAGCTCAAAAGCTTGGAGTTTCTTGAATAACTTGGATGATTTGATGAAATCTCCTCTCCCCCCTTTCTACATGAAGAACCGAGAGCAAGAAAGATGGATATGTTGGTGAATTTGGAAGCAAATGATCGTGAGAAGCTTGGAGATGCAATATACCGTGATATTTGGGAAATAAGTAATATTTGCAATTAAACCCTCCAAGTTATTTAAGTTAAGCAATTAAGGATATCAAGTTTGGAAAGTGATCACTTTAGTCCTCAAAGGTTTTCATGCAATTTGGTCCCTAAGTTTAAAAGAATGGACATATAGGGCCAAGTTGACAATTAAATCATTTTCGGTAATTAATTCATGAAATAAACATTTTCAAGTTTTGAGATAAATTATAAGTTTAATATGAATTTCATGAAAGTATTATAAAATATAATTTATAAAATTATTTTAGGCATAAGATATTAATAAATAAAAACCGGGGCGTTACACAAATCAAAAGAAACTTTGGCATCCATCGTTTTAACAGTTTTGTTATCCAAAGAGGACCGTCTATCCCCCTCCACTTCAGCTCTAGCATCATAGAAAATAATATCGAGAACCTGAACATTATCTCTGATTTCCTGAAAGTCTTTGTTAGAAGTGAGAGAATCAGCCTCTGTACATTCCACAGTCCACACACAACCCAATGGAGCCCTACAGCAGTTCTGTCCGAGGAGTACAAACATCTTCTGACTCCGAATCCACCACGTCATCTATGATAGGGGCATCCTCCAAAGTTGTATCAAAGAGAGAAGACTTAAACTTCTCCTGCTTTATAGCTCGCAACACAGCCCCCTGTTCTTCCTCCGTAATCTGGAAGTGTTCATCCGATGGAATAGTTGGAAAATCGATCTCAGTAATCTTAGGCCTAAAATCCACCTTCTTAACTTCAGCATATCTGTAATCCGCATCCTGCAGATCATTAACATAATTAGTAATGTCCCGAAAGTCATCGCCCATGTCATCATCTATGATCACAGTTCTCTTCCCTTTGCTCGTCGACGCCGTTTTATCAGAATTCCCTTTTTTCTTCGAACTTTTCCGAGTAGCCCTGATTTTTGCAAGCTTGGCATCCAACTCATCAGCTGAATCATCATGCACTGCTGTCCCCCGAGCACCATTGATCGCATCTACTGAAGCAACTAATAAATTCCCTGCTGGCTCCCTAATAACCTCAGAGGAATGCATCTTCAATTCTGAACCATACTTCAGTTTATTCCTCTCCACTATCTCCTCCGGCCCACTCTGTAGATCTCGCTGTTGCTCACATTTAGCTCCTTTCACCGACTTAGTAGCACAAGACGCGTCCCCCAGTTCCCCTACATTCTCCAAGACCGAAAACAGGTTCGTATCAGCCAAGATACCAGGATCCGTCCCGAGCAGGTCCTCACCATCGTTACGAACAATATCCTCTCCACCTAGCACAGAAAATCTGTTAGAAAGAACAGTCCCTTGGCCTGCAGAGTCTTTGTTTAGCGAGGCATTGTCATACTTAGAATTGAGGACACTGCCCTGTTGCACAGAAATCTCAGCATATTTCCCCATATCCTGTTTATTATGAAGCACCTGCAATGAATCAGGCGACTGCACATCGGCCAATTCCTCAGAAATCTCAGCAAATTTCCCATTCATAAGTCCAGTAGCACTAACAGGAATTTGAGTCGAGGTTTCCCCGGCAGGAGTACTCTCTGTTAGAACATGGTATTGGAAAAGAATGTACTGGTTTGTATTCATTGTGTAAAAATATTTTTCTGTGTTACAAGATTAACCCCTCTAGACTAGGATATATAACCCCTAACACAA
The DNA here is from genome assembly GCA_037501455.1 of Lantana camara. Classification (NCBI taxonomy): domain Eukaryota; kingdom Viridiplantae; phylum Streptophyta; class Magnoliopsida; order Lamiales; family Verbenaceae; genus Lantana; species Lantana camara. Next base: position 103,307,588 of record CM074863.1, on the reverse strand, counting down.
TCTCTAAGAATCAGGACAATTACAGGGATTAAGGGACTAAATACGGTAAGTCAATTCTTCCCATAAATTGATATTCTAACACTCCCCCTCAAGCTAAGTAATGGAATCGCCAATGCTTAGCTTGTTCAACACTGTGTGGAAGATTTGACTTGTGACGGCCTTTGTGAGTATGTCTGCTAGCTGATCCTGGGATTTTACAAAGGGAATAGATATCATGCCTTCTTCTAGCTTTTCCTTAATAAAGTGTCGATCAACCTCCACATGTTTTGTTCTGTCGTGCTGTACCGGATTTTCCGAGATACTGATCGTGGCCTTGTTGTCACATTTCAGCAGACTTGGTCCCTTCTGTTCCATGCCGATTTCTGTCATTAGTTTCCTAAGCCAAATAAGCTCAGTGACCCCCTTTGCAATTCCCCTGAATTCAGCTTCAGCACTAGAGAGTGCCACGACTTTCTGTTTCTTGCTCCTCTAAGTCACAACATTCCCTCCAACAAGTGTAATAAGTCCAGAAGTGGACCTCCGATCATTTGGATTTCCTGCCCAGTCTGCGTCTGTATACGCCTCAATATTGAGATGGCCATGCCTCCCAAACATGATTCCTGTCCCTATAGTACCTTTAAGATACCGAACAATGCGAATGACTGCTTCCATGTGTTCTTTCTGTGGTTGGTGCATGAACTGACTCACAATACCCACTGCGTAGGCAATGTCTGGTCGTATGTGAGCCAAGTAGATTAATTTCCCCACCAACCGTTGATATCGTTCCTTATCTGTTCGTTCCCCACTCTCTTCTATCTTGAGTTTATGGTTTACCTGCATTGGAGTGTCCACAGGTTTACAGTCAACCAACCCGGTTTCTGCCAATAGATCAAGAATGTACTTCTTTTGTGATATAAAAATCCCTTTCTTCGACCGAAGAACTTCGATACCCAAGAAATATTTCAATTCTCCAAGGTCTTTCATTTCAAACTCCCTGAACAAGTTCTTCCTGAGGCTTTCCATTTCCTCACTGTCACTGCCCGTAATAATCATATCATCAACATAGATTATCAAGCACGTGATCAAATCTCCTCGTTTATTCAGGAACAAGGTATGATCCGTGTTACTTTGCACGTATCCATGGCATCGCATCGCCACTGTAAATCGGCCAAACCAGGCCCTGGGTGACTGTTTGAGACCATACTTTTTCAAAGTAAGCAAGTACCTAAAATATAAACTTGAAATACTTAGAACGAAGAAACATACTATGTATGTTTTAATTAAAAATAAATTTCAAATTCCCAACATACCTTTCGATTGGATACATCCATCGAAATTGAACTGGGCCACCTTTTAGAACTTCATCAACCAAATGAATAGGAAGATGCTCCATTATATCAAAGAAAGATGGAACAAATATCTTTTCAAGATTGCAAAGTGTAAGAGCTATACATTGTTGCAACTTTTCCAACAAAATTGTGGTGTTAGATTTGGAACACAACTGCTTCCAAAAATTTGCCAATTCAATCAACACACTTACAACATTCGCCGGAAGTGCTCCACGAGTTGCAATTGGAAGCAACTGTTGAATTAACACATGATTGTCATGACTTTTCAATCCATTTATAGTTCTAAAAGCAATATTGACACGACGCGCAATATTAGATGCATATCCGTCTGGAGCTCTAATACTCTTTAACATCTTACAAAAGATATCTTTATCTTTCCTACCCATGGTGAATGCAGCAGGTGGAAGATTGTCTTTCCCGGATGCTCGTGCTTGTGGCCATAAGGGTTTGCGTATATTCATGAATTTCAACTGTAATCGAGCATGACGATGGTCTTTTGACTTCTTTTTATCACCAAGTATGGTCCAAAGAATATTGTCGCACATATTCTTCTCAACGTGCATCACATCAAGATTATGTCTAATCAAGTTATGCTCCCAATAAGACAACTCAAAAAAGATGCTCCTCTTTTTCCAATTATGATCCTCTGATTTATCCTTACCAACCCCGATCGACCTTTTCAACAAATCTTCTTTCTTGTATTGCGTTAATACTTGAAATCTATCTAATTCTTGCAAAACTTGTGACCCCGACAGAGGAATAGGAGCTCTTCCTAATTCTCTTTTGCCATCAAATGATACAGTATCTCTTCGAAATCGATGGCCTGCAGGTAGAAAACGTCGATGCCCCATATAACAATCTTTGCGACATTCGTTTAATCTTCTATGCCAAGTCATCTTTCCACAATAAGGACATGCAAGTTTGCCTTTAACACCCCAACCAGACAACATTGAGTAGGCAGGAAAATCACTAATAGTCCACAACAAAGCCGCACGCATTAAGAACATCTGATTACTAGAAGCATCAAAAGTTGGAACCCCTTCATCCCACAATTCCTTTAACTCTTCAATCAGAGGTTACAGGTATACATCAATTTTTTGACCTGGACTTTGTGGTCCATCAATGAGGGTGGACAAGATAAAATAAGGTTGTTTCATGCAAAGCCAGGGAGGCAAATTATATGGCATCAAAACCACCGGCCAAATGCTATAAGTCGAAGCTAGAGTTCTAAACGGGTTGAAACCATCTGTTGATAAACCAAGTCTAACATTACGCACATCATTACTAAACATTGGAAACTTTTGGTCAAATTCCTTCCATGCAAGGGAATCAGCAGGATGCCTCAATACACCATCATCTTTTCGTTTCTCTGCATGCCATCGCATGTGAGCTACAGTCTTGCTTGACATAAGCAACTTTTGCAGTCGTGGCTTTAACGGAAAGTATCTCATTTGTTTTGCAGCTAACTTTCTCACATCATCTCGATAACGAGATGCACCGCAAATGTCACACACATGCTTATCTTTATCTTCCCCTCTATATAGCATACAATTATTAGGGTATGCATCCCATGTCTCGTAAGAAAATCCAAAGTCATCTATTAATTTTTTTGCTTCATAGTATGACTTTGGAATTTTTGCATCGGTTGGAAGTAAACCCTCTAGCATTTCAAGTATTATATCAATTGACTTATCTGTCCAATCACACAATGCCTTAGACTGAAGAAGATGAACAACTAGAGACAACTTAGTGAATTTTTTATTCCCTGCATAAACTTCTGACCTTGCATCCTCCAACAATCTGAAGAACTTCTTAGTTTCTTCATTTGCTTCGCTAACTTGTTCATTTATAGATACATGATCGTCGTCTTGGTTAGCTTCCGTACCGTGAATCCCCATTGCATCATGTACCATTTGGCTCATCTCATCATTCGTATCAGTTGAAGTTAGGTTCAGCTCTGCATTATCATGGTTTACCATGCGTAACGACTCTCCATGATAAACCCAATTTTTATAATGTTTGTAGAAACCATCTAGTACGCAATGGACCAAAACATCATTTCGTGATTTGTTAAACCTATTCCTACACTTCTTACAAGGACATCGAACTACTGCATCAGCTGGTTTATCTTTAAATGCAAACTCAATAAAGTTCCCTACGCCTGACACGTACATCGGATCATATTTTGATAAATCAATCCAGCTCTTATCCATACCCTGTTGTAGTTTATAATTATAAGGTAAAAAATAAATTGGTAATTAGATAAGGACTATATTAAAGCATTCATATTTTTATATAAAATAGACAATTACAATTAATTGTATGTATTCTATTAAAAAAAATTGTAACAATATAAGAACTACGATTAACTACATTGTTTCTTTCCAAAATTTATTATATATATGGAATATATTTTTTGAATTTTTGAAATTTTAAAAAATTAAGTTGTGTATTTTCAATTTTAAAAAATATTAGATTTTTGAAAATATTTATTAAAGTATTTCATTAAATTAAATATATAATTATATTTATGATTATTTACTAAAGTTATTATTATTATTTTTAGGACCAAATATGAATGTGTATTTCTTTCTATTAGTTACCCATTTTTTTACGTAAATATTATATATATATATATATATATATATATATTATTCTTTTTCACATATTATAACCTATTTAGTTAAAATATAATATTAACATGCATGAGTTTTATTTATTTACTACCCCACATATTTGTAACTTGCAATGTAGCGAAAATTCTAAATATATATTTATTTTTGTTTAGAATTTAATGATAATTATATAATCTATCTGATTTTTTTTTTTTTTTGTTTTTGTGACGTCTCTACTTTATAAATAAAGAAAACTAGCAACTTTGCACATTCGATGCATGTGCAAATAAAAAATAATTATTGTATAAATATATTAAAATAAAAAAAAATTCACTAAACATATACTCTATAATTATTTTTAATATAATCACTAATTTATGATAAAAAAATAAATAAGTAGCATAAGATAATGTCATATTAATAATTATAAAAATTTAAAATATAAATGAAAAGTGATAAAAATTATAATAAAAAAAGAAAAAGAATGCAAGTGATGAGAAAAAGAAAAGAAAAGAGAAGTTAAAAAGAGTAGCCAGAAAAGAGAAATTCACAAAATATGGAAGAGATAAAACGTGGAGAGATAAAGAGGGATGAAATTAATTAATAAATAAATAGAAAATAAATTATTTTTAGAGTCCAAACTTGGGTCTCTTACTTACTAGATAGTATAGATTATAAAAAAAAAACTCTTAATTTAATATACAATTTAGAATTAAGTATATTAAATTAATAGGATTAGACTTTAGCAGTAATTCATTTATTATCTATCAAAAATATGTATTACTTAAATTATTTTTCATTCTATATAATTTTTTTATTTATTTTACAATTATTTTAATTTATATTATTCATACTTAGTATTGTAAGTCACTGTATTACAAGCTAGTTATTTTTTTTTTTTTGACGCCAAAAGCTAGTTATTTAATATTGTGTAAACTCTTTAAAAACAAATTCCTCAAATAGAGGAGTAGTTCTCCCTCTCCACTTTTATCGTTTTCTTGTTTATTGAGATGGTGGCTGGCCGCCACCATCGCTGTCGGTGCTACTTCCTTCGCAGGCACCAACACAACCTCCTTTTGTTGTGGCAAGTCTCAGCCGGAAAAAGATAATAGGTAAGAAATCAGAAGGAATTTTTGTGAAAACAATTTAAATTGGAGTTTACGAATTAGGGGTTTTATAGGATAATTAAATTTTAAGGTATTTTTTGTAAATTTTCAATTTTATTAGATTTTTTTAAACAGAACTGCGTAGTTTTTTATATTAGAGAGCGAGAGGGGTGCAAAAGGAAGAGGAAGAGAGATGGAGTAAATCTAGATTTTTTTATCAATGCTACACACGTCTCATACATTCAAAGTTTATATAACGTAAATCATTAGCTAATTGGTGCTGATAGCTAGCAAATTATCCAATATACAAACTACAAACCTACTCAAAATTAAATTATGTTCTTCACAGCAGCCTATAAATAATCATACTAAATTAATGAGAGATAATGTTTTCTGATTCGAATTCATACAATATTATTATAAAATTGGCTATAACCCGATAAGCAGAAATTAAAAAAATAAATAAATTTAGTACAAAGAGAAACTCAATACTAACCTGAACTTGATTTTTCCAAATCGTTTTGTCCAATGCTATCCGTGAAGCAATTCTTCTAAACTTCTTTTTTTTGTTTTTTTCCTTCTCCTTAAGAAGATCAAAGAAAAGAAAAGGAAAAAAAAAAAAGGGCAAGGAAATGAACAGTTGAACATTAAACGTGAATAAACAGAGAGAAAAAAAAAAAAAAAAAAAAAGGACAAGGAGTGGATATCTAGTTGAACATTAAAGATGAATAAATTAAAGGAAAATCAATTGACTATAAAGATTTCTGAAATACTTACCTATAATGCTTGATTTTTGGAACACTCAATTCTTCTAAATTTTCTTTTCTCCTTTCACGTTCAATTCTTCCAAATTTTCTTTTCTCCGTTCCTTTTAATTTCCATACAGAAACAAGTGGATAGTTGAAAAAATTAATTGAATAGAAAGAACGTCGAAATACTTACTTGAATGTGCTTGATTTTGCAACACTTAATTCTTCTAAATTTTCTTTTCTTGGCTTGTGTTCCTTCTCCTTAACAAAAGAAAAGAAGTGGATAGTTGAAGATTAATGATAATAAATTCAAAGGAAAATCAATTGAATAGAAATATTATTGAAATATTGTGCTTGATTTCTGGAACACTTACTTCTTCGTTGGATAAAAGAATATTTAGAAAGGAAACTAATATTTCAAATAATCAATAGATTAGAAAAGAAATTTGAAAAGAGTTTAGTTAAGTATAGAACTCTTCAAAAAAATTAAATTAGGATTAGTAACACAAAAAAAAAATTTTAACATAAAGAAAATCTGTAAAAAAAAATTTTTTATCTATAAAAGATTTTTTTTTAATGGCAAAAAGAAAGAGAATTTAAAAAAAAATTTAAATTATCTATAAAAGAATTTTTTAACGGCATAGAGAATTTGTCTATAACAGAAAACATTTATCACATAGAGATTTAAATAGTTATAACAGAAAACATTTATCACATAGAGATTTAAATAGTTCAAACTTTCAAAAAAAAAAAAGTAGTTAAAACGAAAGAAGAGTTAGATTAAGTCAAAACTTTTCAAATTATCCATAAGAAAAAAATCATTCAAATTTTTTTTTTTGAATTATTAATCGGTGATTGTTGTAATATAAAAAATTTTAGATCGATAGAATTTGTATGGGAAAACTTCTATTTCTTTCTAAATTATTATTTTAAAAAGAAAAGGAAATTTTTTAGAAGTTTATTCTTAATTATAAGATATTTAAATCATCAAAATATAAATGATTAAGTATCACTATTAATTCAAAAAAAAAAAGTATCATTATTAATTCTAGCGTAGACTTTAAGAAATTTATTACTTACAAACTTTACCAAATTTAATACTTATACTTTTATAAGTTTATTAATTACGACTAGATAATCGTAAACAATACTTTGAGCTTTGTTTACAGTTCTAGTGAGAAGCGTAGTCTTTTAATAAGTTTATTAGTTATATTTGTACAAGTGTAAGTAATAATAAAGTATTGATTACGGTTTGGATTAAAAACGTAAGTATTTAAAATTTTATTCCTTACGATTGTAATTTTGTAAGTAATAATCAATTATTCCCTACGGATTTAGTATGTACCGTAGTCTTTTATAAATTTTAAAGACTACACATAACAAACCGTAGTGAAAAGTTTAATACTTACAGTTTTGCAAGTGTAAACAAAAAGTGGCGTGGGGAAAAGGGTTTTTTCTTGTAGTTGGTGATTTTCCAGTAGGTAAGCTTCTCACTTCTGTGCTTGAAAATTTTGTGATTTTTCTCATTTATGTTAATTTTGTAGCATGCACACATGTAAATACGTATATACATTTGCTCTCCCGAACACACACTATCTCACAGGTGTGTGCACACACATGTATTTATTGTGAAGAATACCTTATATTATTGTTTCAAAGGATAAAATTAGCACCCATTTAATAAAGGTATAATTACAATCGCATACCCTCCCCGATGGTTAATATTTAATTTTAATTCATGACTATAATTAGCATGTTTTAGGCCAAACCACGCTTATACCAGGGAAGTTGTTGTAATTCTTCAAATCACAGGGAAAGTCTGTGTAAATCTGTGAACCAGACCAAACCTCGGGGTATGACGAGCACAAATTTAAACACTATTTGTCTCTAAACTTCACAAAATTCCAGGGTGATAGTAATTGCAACATTTTAATATTGCACTATTTTCATTAGAGCATAAAAGATTCGAGTCTAATGCCTCATTCATTGATCAGGGGCTGAGCGTATAACAAGTATACACTCAAAAGACTTAGTATATGAAGATTCAATATCACAGGTGATATGATCAGGACGATGGAGTCTCCCATGGACAAGCTCCAAGCATTCAACAACATCATCAAATCCAGTCCAAGTGAAGCAAAGCCAATGTCTATTTACATAGGAGGTTCCGTTGGTGATTTCCTTTGCCTTTTAGAAGCTGATATCGGCATTGTGATTGGCTCAAGCGCAAGCTTAATGAGGCTTGGAAACCATTTTGGAGTTTCGTTTGTTCCATTGTTTTCCGGTATAGTAAGGAAACAGAGAGAGCTTTCGGAAAGTGGAAAATTGAACTGCAATGGCTCAGATAAAATTCTTTACACCGTCTCTAATTGGGACGAAATATATGCATTCGTTTTGGGGCGGTAGTTTCCCTTTCTTTTTTTTTTTTTTTTTTGTCATCGTTTTTTGTGTGTCAATGGCAGCAGGTCTATTCCTTGATCTAGTTTTTGGCATTGAGGATTATAGACCTGTGATAATCTTTATTTATTGTGGTTAGCTTGCTCAGGTGCTCATATGTTTAAGCATAGTTGCTGTAATAAAAGAATAATGTATGAAATATTCAATGTCATTTGTTGTGTTATCATGTACATCAAGCTTTTCTTGGTTTAGTCTTGACTTAAAATGTTGCTATATTTAATGTATGAACACTTCGAAAGACATCATTTGTTGCATCGTGTTTGATACTCTCACGTGAAAAATTAAAAAAAAAAAAAATCATATCTATATCGCTGTGTTCGTGAATGATAGCCTATTAAAAAAGTGTTAATATTACTCAACATTCATTTCAAGAAAATGAAACAACATTACATCTAGAAAGTCATAAAGCCTTAGAGATCAAAAATCAAAAGAAATAGCAGTGAATTCAAATGAAATCAAGAAAACAGTTTCTTTCTTTAACACAAAACCACAAAAAGACTCAGCAACTGGACATGCCCATTCTTACATAATATGTATCAAAGTACAATGTGCTTTACCTATACGATGAGAAATGTAAAAATTTCAATGACATTTGTGTCGTTCAGACACAAGCAGCCTCCCCTGAGACGGATACAATGTTGCGAAAAGATATTCAAAATGTATAAAATTTCAAGAAAAACGGCATTAAAGACTGAAGCTCGAGAGCGCCTCAACAAAATTGGATATTTTGTTTGGAATGTAATCTATATTTGGAGATTTGAGCTATGTGTTGTTTCATTTATGAGATCTTGGAGCTGCAAAGAGAGAAGAAGGGAATAAATCAGCATTTAAGATAATAATAAAAGTTCTTTTCAGAATTATGGATGCTAAAACCAGCAATAATATAAACATACAGAGTCCATTAGCCTCAGCTGTCCTCCGGATCCTTAGTCTCCTCACAGAGCTCAGAAACATCCTAGTACAAATTAAACCAATGAAACCGTTAAAAAAATCATCCGGATTCATTTCATTTTAGATATAATTACCCTAAGGCTTAGCCTGGTTACACAAACTTCCCCTGAGATTTGAGAAATTACAGAAACTTCCCCTGTCAAAGAATTTATATTTCACCTTGATTGATGAATTTTGGTAACATTATCTATAATATACATATGAACAAATCATACTTTTTCCTTGACACTTACTAATCAATATTCGATTTTAAGCTATAACGGAATGCGCTAAGCCAAATAATAGGGTATGTCAGGGGAAGTCCTTGTAATTTCTCAAACCACGGGAGGAAGTTTATCAGTTTATGTAATTAAGTCAATTTCCAGGTATGCCATATCGCCATAGTAGTTATGTTTTTATCTTATGTTTCTATTATTAGTTTTTCCAGAGAAAATAAAGGTATAAAATTGTAAAATATCAGTGACGAGAAAAAAAAAAAACATACTACCAAGGAACGTCTCCAACAAGCATCCAGTCTCCTTCTTTGTCTTCATAGGTCAGCACAAAGTCGGATGAACCGTCCAATACCCGCACCACCATTTACAACTTGATCGTCTGTATTTGATCCAAATCACACCAACAATATTAATACCCAATTAAATGAGGAAATCGAGAGTTTTTATCAGGATTATAAGTATATATATATATATATATATATATGCGATGAGGCAAGAAATGATATGGAAAAACAAGAGGCAGGCAGAAAATTACTACTTGTACCATTGAGTCGAAACATGCAATCGAGTGTGTGAGCTAAAGAAACTACTTGCTACACAAGCTTCTGACTGGATATTCAAGGAGATATTAGGAATCTTGTTTTGAGGTATACTGAAATGCATTCACATAAAAGAACTAGCCTTATATTGTGCGAATACCAAAAAACTAACCTTGTATTGTCTTGTAGGCACTTGATGCCCTCCTTCGTCTGATCGTATACATCCTTCAGGTGAGGGAGACTAGAGACGTATGGCTGTATATACAGCTCCAAAAACACCTGTTCTTTGACGAAGAAATAGGATAAGGCTCGTGAAATTGACTTCAAGTTCTTTTCAATCAAAATCTTCATAACCAACCACCTCGGTCTAATCCGTTTCTTTAAACTATAACCAAGACTGGCCGGAAACTGAGCGACTTCCAGTGGTCGGATTTTCATTTCATCTAGAAAGAACTCCATAGTTTCGAGGATGGTAGCTCAGGATAAAGTTATGAATGTTGGCGACGTTTTAAATGCCAGACAGAAATTATCTTCCGTCCATCCAAACCTTTGCAAAACATTTTTTTTATGTTGAAGGTGTGCGGAGTTTGGTTGGTGAGCACACCAACAGCAACAACAATCTTTTTTCCGTTGGTGTCAATCCCGTACTTGGTGGTGGCTTCTCCATAACAGGCCCGTATCCTGTGTTCTTTCGTCAAGAAAATCCCCGCATACATTGTCACTAAGTACTGTACTTGGATATTGGTTAAGCCAAGCTAGGCAAACAATGTCAGCTTATGAGGAATTGAGCTAAATCCTCCTGCACATTCTGCAATCACTCTACAAAATTCATCTTCTCTCTTCTTTGGATCCTTTTTCTCCTTTGCATCCGTGAGGGAAAAATTAATATCAGCTTATAACACGTTTGCTTAATAAAGTTATCCAAGTCTCTAAACAAAATGCTAGGATTAACGTAGAGAAGATCAACCAACTTTACATTTGGAAAACGCAACTCGTGAGAAAAGAAATTGAACTTCGGAGCCAAATTCTTTGCCGGATTAGACTTAAGAACTCCGGGCCACTTCATAACCATCGTTTGAATATCACTTTTTGTGAATTGACGTTCTCTCAGAAATTTGATGACGATGTTGGCATTCATGGGCGAAAATTTCTTAGCAGCCTTATCGGCATTTTTTGTGCTCAAGTGAACGTGAGATTTCAGAAATCCTATGGCAGAAGCATATTGTCGAATAGATTGCAAAAGATTTTACTGCTATGGCAGAATCCACATAGCAGAATCCACCACCTTGGCATATTGTCGAGCAGATTCCAAACAATGAAGGAACGAATAATATGGAACAACTTGTGTACAAGAAAACTCCATCTTGTTAGCATAATGTGAACCATGATTCTCCGTATTTTTAGCAAAATGATAAACAAGCTTACTCACTCGCAATCTCCCAATCAATCTCCCGATCATCATGCCGATTGCTTTCCTTCGATTTGTGAATGTTTCCTTTGAATTTCTTCCCCTGATTTTCCGAGCTTTCCTCACACTTTTCCCTGATTTGTTGCAGGTTCGATTTAAAGGGAAAAGTGTGAGGAAAGCTCGAAAATCAGGGGAAAAGTGTAATTCAAATCGAACCTGCAACAAATCAGGGAAAAGTGTGAGGAAAGCTCGGAAATCAGGGGAAGAAATTCAAAGGAAACATTCACAAATCGAAGGAAAGCGATCGGCATGATGATCGGGAGATTGATTGTGAGATCGCGAGTGAGTAAGCTTGTTTATCATTTTGCTCAAAATACGGAGTATCATGGTTCACACTATGCTAACAAGATGGAGTTTCCTTGTACACAAGCTGTTCCATATTATTCGTTCCTTCATTGTTTGGAATCTGTTCGACAATCTGCCAAGGTGGTGGATTCTGCCATAGCAGTAAAATCTTTTGTAATTTATTCGACAATATGCTTCTGCCATAGGATTTCTGAAATCTCACGTTCACTTGTGCACAAAAAATGCGGATAAGACTGCTTAGAAATTTTCGCCCACGAATGCCGACATCGTCATCAAATTTTTGAGCGAACGTCAATTCACAAAAAGTGATATTCAAACGATGGTTATGAAGTGACCCGGAGTTCTTAAGTCTAATCCGGCAAAGAATTTGGCTCCGAAGTTCAATTTCTTTTCTCACGAGTTGCGTTTTCCAAATGTAAAGTTGGTTGATCTTCTCTGCGTTAATCCTAGCATTTTGTTTAGAGACTTGGATAACTTTATTAAGCAAACATGTTATAAGCTGATATCAATTTTTTCCCTCACGGATGCAAAGGAGAAAAAGGATCCACAGAAGATAGAAGATGAATTTTGTAGAGTGACTGCAGAATGTGCAGGAGGATTTAGCTCAATTCCTCATAAGCTGGCATTGTTTGCCGAGCTTGGCTTAACTAATATCCAAGTACAGTACTTAGTGACAATGTATGCGGGGATTTTCTTGACGAAAGAACACAAGATACGGGTTGTTATTGAGAAGCCGCCACCAAGTACAGGATTGACACCAACAGAAAAAAGATTGTTTTTATTGTTGGTGTGCTCACCAACCAGACGCTGCACACCTTCAACCTAAAAAAAAATGCTTTGCAAAGGTTTGGGTGGACGGAAGATAATTTCTGTCTGGCCTTTAAAATGTCCCCGACATTCATGACTTTATCCAGAGCTACCATCCTTGAAACTATGGAGTTCTTTCTAGATGAAATGAAAATCCGACCACTGGAGATGTAATTTATCAAACCTTGAGGAGATGTATCAATATCCGAGTCTTCATTAGGCACAACACTTTCTATACACTGTTGATATTCTTCGGCGTACTGACTGTGAAGATTGGCCCATGTTGTCCGAATTTCATCTGATGCAATCGACGATGTTTCTGTCGCTGAAACATTTGCAGCTGATACTATTGCAAGCTCTGCTAGAAAGGAAGAGGAGTCAACCACAGTGCATGTCAAGTCAAAGTCACAGAAGATACTGAGATTGCCCTCGGCATTTGTGTTGTGGAGTTGAGTTAAGGGAACTATTGTTTGCTGTAGGACCGATTGGGACCAAATGAACTCTAACTCGAGTTTCATAGCTCGATGATAGAGCCTCTCAACAACATCCAGCTCTTCACCGGTCAAAGAAACACTTAATTTTTCTAGCAAGTCTTTGATTCTTGAAGCAGATGCCTATATTTGGACAGGTAGAGGTGCGAAGTTAGGAAAGTTCTATGTTATAATTTAGAGTTGTTAACGGGTCGGATTTAAATCGAATCAGGACGCACAATTCATGATTGCCTCCAATGAACAGAATCCTAAGTTTGATGAAAAACAGTACTCTAGTGGCAACAAATTAGAGAGATAATTACACAAACATATTCTGATGTTTGGCTAAGTCACACGAACTTCCCCTAAAGTTTGACAAACTTTCCCCAATAAAAGACGTACATTACTTCCGTCAATGAATTTTTCGATGATATCCTCTTTTCTCATGAAAATCTTATTTTTTCATCACAATTTTACTAGTCAATATTTGTCTTTAAACTCAGGCCTAGAACAACGTGTGTAAGCCAAACCTCAAGGCAAGTCAGGGGACGTCTTTGTAATTTCTATCCACTATTGAGATACTAAAATTCAGATTAAAATCCATTCAGCAGAAAATCATAGTATTATACATTATAGACGAACCTCAAATTTGTCAGAGGACAAGCTGTCGAGCCACTTCTTGTATATGTGTTCACTTTCCTCCTGAGGGTCTAAAAGAGCTTGGATTTCCTTGCTAATAAAGCTATAGAGCCTCATGTACGGTGAAATTGCGCTCAGAGTATAAGCAGCCAATTTTGTTTTCTCGAAAGGCGTAACAATGTTAGCAGAGTATTTTTCTCCTCCGAATTTCCCTGAGGCTGTTTCCAACAAGAACTCTGTGTGCTTTGTTGTCGCATTGCCACAAGCAGTCTCTTTAGGTGGCTCGAAGCCCCACTCCTGCAAACATTACAAAAAGGCATATTATAAACCAAGGTAAGAGAGCAAAGCAAGTGGAAGTATTGAATATGGAAGTGATCGGTTATACTGTGTTTGTGGTAAATACGAATAATTATAGAAACCTTCCCTCTTTGTTTTACAAAATTACAAATACCTCCCTCTAACACTTCAATGATGCATAGTTAGGTGATGTTTGCAAAAGCTTGTGCTTTCGAAGTTGTAAGAAGTAAAAGTTGTTCATATGTAATATGATCTAATTAAGGATTACAAACATATGTAACTAGCCGTACACATCAATTGACGCACGTATGAAAAACAATAAGAAGATCAAAGAACAAGTTTTTGGAAATCTTACGGATATAAGGTTGTCTTGGTTCCTTAACCTCTTCAAAACGCGCTTCCTCAACTTGACAATCGCATCCTTATCCTCATCATCATCGGCATACTCCTCTGCCAGTTCGTACCTGCACTTCACACTCTGCTCCTTAACAAAAGTATTCCAATTTGGAAACATTGTCTTCACTTACATTCAATCAGCTATTCAAAGCATATTAATGATCTTGACATTGACAATCAAACCAAAAGTTCAAAGAAATACATATATTCCGGCAGTAACAGTATACTACATTAATCACACACACACGCACACACATATATACCCAAGATTAACTTTTGACAGTTGACATTGATCATCAGAATTCTTGATATTTGGATTACCTCTAACGTTTAGTACAATTCCTATAGTTTCTTGATACAATTTTGCAGTGCTCTACAGAAGAAGATAACAAAAATTTAAAGAACATACAAAAAACTACCAGAAAACTTATGAACTATCAAACAATATACACCCAAGTCCCTGTGAGATGCATTCCAAGTGATATATAAATCTAATTACCATTGATACAGACTAAGTTCAACGCACTTTGGTGGAATATCCATGATTCATTTTTGGAAAAAGATTGTCAAGTGTATGACCCAAATATGAATAAAAATTTTGAATATCTTGTACATAGAGCAGCACCAAAGTGAGGTGGAGAATATAGAAATGTAACCAAGACAATAAGGAGATGTTGGACCTCTTTTATCTCACAAGTTCACAACATATGCTTTATTGCTTTTGTTGTTTAAAAAATTGCAGGACTTTACAACTAAGAAAGAGGAAAAATTGATTTGAAAATAGCAATATGAAACACAAATACACTAATATTAAGACTTATCTTGGAAGGTATGTTAAAATTGAGAGGAATGTAATTAAGTCGCATGAGACTTTGAAGCTTATCAAACTTAAAAGAATCTATTAGACACCACCAACAGAAAACAAAAAAAAATCTTGTTATTCTCTCTTGTAATTGATGATACAATGTGTCAACAATTCACACAAGTAATTTGCCAATTCATGGAATTCTAATTATACCACCGACCAGAACCAATATTCACACGGCAGGTCGTTCGAAAAGCCAAACTAAATAAATGTTCCAACACAAACACAATCTGATTCAAATCCAGTTAATCAAAATAAATAATGCCCAAATGCCAAATCAAAGAACAATGATATTCACTGCAAAAAAAATTGCCTGATACTAACGGAATTTTTGTGCCCTAACCAAATTGGAATAACTTTTTTGAACGCCGATACATCCAAAAGCGCCTCAATATTGCACCAACAAAGAGATTTACTTCAAAAATTACCTGAAATTCTCGTTCGAAGAGGTGCCGGATGGAGTTCCAAACAAAAAACCTGGAAAGGTCGACAAAGTCTAGTATGTTAATATTCTGGAATCGTTGAATGCTGTGATTTTGAAGATGGTGAGGGGCGACAAAGTTCTGTATATTCTGGAATTGGTGGAAGCTAAGTTCGTGATTTTGAGGCAGATGGTGAGAAAGATGGAGAAAAAAAATTGAGGGGCAAGAAGTGAAATTTTTTTAGAGATGAAGATGTAAATTCCAATCCAACTTAATCACACCCCTAAGATTCAGAACAGTGTGGGCTTTAACCGGACTGAAGATTAAGTTGTGTGGGCTGAGAGTTGTTAGTCTTAAGTATCAAACCGAATATTAAGTCATTAAATGACTGCCTAATCTCTTATGTCAAGTAGGGCTGTCAACGGGTCGGATTCGGAGCGGATTCAAGCTTTCCGGATCCGAATCCGACAACAAATCTGATCAATCGGATCCGAGTAGGATTCATATTCATCCAACCTAAATTCGGATGATTTTGAATCGGATAACCCGATTAACAAATCCGACCCGATAGGAGTTCGTCAAGAAGGGAAAATGTGAATAGGAGAGAGGAAATTTATTGAAGAAATTATTGGAGAAGTACGTACATTCCCAGCTGAGTTCCATGAATTTAAGGGTTTTCATACTAACCCACCATTGTCGTTGCTCAAGCTCAAGCGAACTGCTCAAAACTTTGCCAGATATGAAAAATCTTTCTCAAAATTTCGAAGCACCAGAGCTTCTTCAAATTTAAAAATCTTTCTACCTCAAAATTCAAATAGGAAAAAGAAAAAAAAAAAAAAACTTGAACAACACTGTAAAAATGGCCGTTCTTCACTCTTTCTCCTTCCCAGAGATGTGCTCCCTCTCTCGTTCCTTAGTTGACGGTGCAATAATAAGAGGGAACTCAATGTGGGCTGTGTTCGATTTTGCACGTTGGTTCCGATTGAAGTGGAAAGATCGGTGCTTTTAGTGTTTTAGCTAAGTTAAAGTTGATATTTTTTTTTTCATTTTCTTTCTCGTGCGTAGGGTTTTAATGTTTTATATGTACATAGGATTATGGTATTAGAAAGAGAGAGACTTTCTACTGCTGTTGTATCTTTTAGAGTAGAACGATTATTGTGTGTGATTGAAAGAGGGAGAAACGAGAAATGTTTTGTTCTCAGTTCATATTAGCGAAGAAGGGGCCTTTAGGAACCATTTGGAATGCGGCTCATTTGGAGCGAGCGTAAACTTCGAAAGAATCAGGTTGCTGATACTGATATTGGAGTTTCTGTAGGTAAAGTTCTGATCTTTATTCTTCAGCATATGCAACTCTTTTGGTACTTCATTACAAGTATGTTTCTCTTGCTTAATATGTATATGTTTTCTTGTTTGGCACAACTGTGGAATTGGAGCTTCCGCGGCTGAATTGGGGGGGTTTTTGAGCTCGTTGATCTAGTAATTTAGGTTTTTTTCAAGGAAAGACTTGTTATTGGGTGGTTGAATTCAGCTGATTATGCCGAATCTAGGGTCCGGTTGTTATTATTTTCTCATCGTAAGTTTTCATATTCTAATCAAGTTTTTTCAATTCTAATTGTTCTATTAGTTTGATAGTTAATTATTTGTAGTTATTTAGAGTATATGTTATTCATATTGTATTTTCTTATTAATTTCCTACCTCTTCTTATATACATGTAATTATGTTAAAATTATTAATTTTAATTTTAATATTTGATTTTTTTACTGTTTTAAAACTTAATTTTTTTTATAATGTATGTCTATTCATTATTTTTCTCATTAAGTTTATTTTTAAATTTTTAAATTAATTTTTTTTTCTCTTTTATTAATTGATTATTATATACGATATTAATATTTTAATAAAAATACTTTTATTTTGACAATTGTCAAATAATAATATAATTTAATTTAATTTAACATGATATCTTTATATTCCTTTGCATATATAAATTTATTTTAGTTTTAAGAAGTGTACTTTTCATATATTGTAAAATATAAATTTTAACTATTATTATTTTATATAATTTACAATAATTTTAGTTTTTTATTTAGTAAATTTCTCTCTAATTTAAATAGTATCTCTATATAATATTTTTACATGCTATTCAAATATTTTAAATAAAAATTTGATTTAATAGCTACTATTTTAATTGATTTTTGGATTATAGTTTTATATAAAATTTGAAGTACATATTTATTTTACAATTTATCACACAATTTATTATTATTTTTTTTTAGAAAACTAAACAACTTGTTTTCTCTCTCTACCTGTTACCTCTATGCATACATAGTGCGAGCATAAGCAACTGTGAAATTGGAGCTTCCGTGGCTGAATTTGCGGGTTTTTGAGCTCGTTGAGCTAGTAATTTAGGTTTTTTTTCAAGGAAAGACTTGTTCACAGGGTCTTGATTTGGTTCACAAGTTGAATTCAGCTGATTATGTCGAATCTAAGGTTTGGTTGTTTGGGGTCTGGTCGGATAGAGGGAAGTCAATGTGGGTTGTGTTTGATTTTGCACGTTGGTCCTGATTGAAGTGGAAAGATCAGTGCTTTTAGTGTTTTAGCTAAGTTAAAGGTCGAATTAGAAAGCACTCCAAGTCGATAAGTCCAACAAACAGTGGGAGTATTGATTTGGCTCGATCGAGACTTACTCGTGGGATTGCGTCCTTAAGAAAGAGCATCCTGTTTCATGGGTGATACGTAGGGCTGCAAACGAGCCGAGCCGAGCCGAGTTTGGCATGAAATAACAGGCTTGAGCTTGAGCTTGATATTTTTTGTCCTGACTCGAGCTCGGGATCGAGCTTGTCAAGCCTGGTATTTTAGGGCTTGAACTCGGCTCGCCCCTAGCTCGGGATCGGATCGGCTCGGCTCGGTAAGGCTTGAAATTTTTTTCTTTCCTTTTATTTTTAATAAAATTAGTTTTATATATATATATATTATAATTAAATTAAATTAATTAATCATATATATTAATATTATATTATTAAATAACATTTATTAAAATTTTATCACACAAAAATATATAATATATAAGAATATAAATGATTGTTTGGTCAATTATTAAACCCAAATATGATATAATATAATATGAATCTATTATAATATATTACTTATTTTATACGTTATCTTATTAGATAATATCGTCATATACATTAGTAAACTAAATATTATTAAGATTTAAGGTATAATGTATATTTATCATATATATTATGTTACTAAATAAGATACATTATTAGCTCATATATTATTAATACACATACATATTTTATTATAATATATGATATATAATTACATACTATCTCATTAAATCATAATAGTTAGTACCATACATGTTAGTAAATTATATATGTAATTAAGCATTTGACACACAAAGTTATACATATAAAATACATGAAATATCAAAAACACATGTAAACATATATAATATTGATTTAACCTATTAAGATGTATAAGATATAAATAAATATTAGTTTAATTATTAAATCAAATACATTATTAGCTCATATATTATTAAGGGACACATATAATACATGATTGATATTAACTTGTTAAACTATATACATTGGTAAATCATATATTTTTAAGATTTTAAGATATATATAATATATACTATATGATATATAAATGTACATTTACATAATATAATATTAGAGTTTGGACCATATATGATTAATAAAAAGATTATTTATATGTATATATATTAAAAATTATATATATATATATATAAAACATAAAATATATATTTACATATAATATAACCTAATATACATATATGTTATATATATATATATATATATATTATAAAATATAAATTAAAAAAAAAAAAAAAACATATATATGCCAGGCTCGCGAGCTGGCTCGCAAGCCGCGAGCCTAGGCACATCAGGATCGAGATCGACTCGAGGGCGAGATCGAGCTCGTCAAAGCTCGGATCGAACTCGTCCAACTACGATCTCAAGCCGAGTCAGCTTGAGCTCGGCTCGTAGAGCTCGCAAGCTGGCTCGGCTTGTTTGCACCCCTAGTGATACGTTGCATATTTGTTGAAATGATTGAGTTTCAATTGTTATATTTAACCCTATGACTTGGTTTAGTTGTGGATAATTAATTTGGTTTTATGGTTTCTTATAGGAAAATTTAATTGGTGAGATTAAGTTGATTGACGGGAATTGAACTGATTGATTTAATGCAATTGAGTGGAGTCATCAACTTATGCACATAACGCCTGGGCTTACTCATTTTATACCGCAAAGGAAGGGGGTCGTGGCTCACTTGTTCACAACTTAGAATAGGCCACCATCTCATTATTTTAATTGGGCTTTGATTGGAATTTTTGAGAGAAAAAGAATGCAGCAACACAGGAGTCTTGAAGCAATTTGGAACAGGCCCATTAATTCTTATTTCCAAGCCCATTATGACTTGTTGGGAAGGAGAGTTGGTCACGTTACACAACTTGGCACAACGAGACTTGATGAGAACGTCGCAGAAGAGGTGCAATAGTTCACCGTTACTAAGGGATAAGAATTAAATCTCCTTTAAGGCACAACATAATGTGGGAGAAAGTGGGTATTGTTTTGGAGTTAATTGGCTAGAAGTGGGAGATCGTGGGAGGAAAACCAAAGAGCTCCTCCACACTACAAAAGCACACTTCATACACACCAGAAAGGGACAACACGCAGCAGCCCGGGACGAGGAAGAATAGAGCGTTCATTTCTCTTTTCCCCTTTTTCTTATTTCGTTGAATACTATGTTTTCTTATTCGTACTTATCTTTTAATTTCGTTATGAATTTCTAATTCGTTTATAGTTGGGATTTTCCAAGCATGCTTTAGATGTTGTGAGACAATTTCCTTTGGTTGATTAATTCAAGGTATCCGTTTTATTTGCGATTTCATGTCATTGAGTGTTATCCAATTCTTTGATTAGTGCGTGAGTCTTAGAATTATCAACACACATACAGCTAGTTAATCTATTTGGTGGAGTTAGCCGGATAATTAACAAAGTGGCAATTGTGAAATAATTCGGTCTAATTAGGCGAAGTAGGAGTTTCTACTAAGTCGGTTAGGGTTAGTGTTTCTTTAGCTCGTAATGCAACTAGTTAATTGAATCTTTGAAGGAGTTTCTGATAAGGTTATTAGCTAGTTAGGGAATAGTCTTTAGGAGTTTCTTTAGATTATTCTAAAAATACGAAGAAATAATTGGTAACTATACCTAGCCTAACGAGGAATTAATCACCCTGTCCGTGATCATAGTCTGATGCATGCGTAGGAAAATCCTGGCTATTTGATATCCACTGAATTTGTACTAGTTTAATCTTCGTCTCAATTTAGTTCAGTTAATTTATCGTTTGTTTATTTAGTTTATTTTTAGTCTAATCAAAATATCAAAACCCCCCATATTTTAATTATTTGTTTCGTTTCTTTTGTGTATAAAAAGTTACAATTTCACCCAATCCTCATGGATCGATACCCGTTGCCACTATTTTATAATTTAATCGTGTGCAATATTTGGAATTTATTTTTGGTGGCTTCGACATCCATCAATTTTTGGTGTCGTTGCCGGGGATTGGTTTATAACTGATTTTGCTTCTATTCTTATGTCTAGGAACCTTCGTGCTGAGTATTTGACGAAAGTTCAAAATTGTTGAGTTTGATACTGAAATTGATTCTGAACAGGAGTTTTCAGCTGCACAGCTGACTGACGAGAAACCTGACAGTGATCACGGTCAAAATATGGCTCAGAACAGAACGCTTCGGGACCTTGCCAGACCCACTGAAGTACAACAGCCACTATGCATAACCTTTCCAGAACTGCAGGAAGGCTTTGAACTAAAGTTGGGCCTCATCCATTTGTTGTCAACCTTTTGTGGGTTGGAGAATGAGGACCCGAACAAGCATCTTAAGGAATTTCACCTTGTGTGCACGTCCATGAAGCCACACAATGTGACAGAGGATCAAATCAAGCTATGGGTTGTCCCTTCTCATTGCAAGATGTAGCTAAGGAGTGGCTATATTACTTACCCTCGGGTACGGTCACAACTTGGGCAGAAATGTCAAGACAATTCCTTGAGAGTTACTTTCCAGCTTCTCGCGCTACAAACATTAGGCGAGAAATTTGTGGTTTGAAGCAAAGGGATTCCGAAAGCTTTTATGAGTATTGGGAGAGGTTTAAGAGGTTGTTAGCAAGCTGCCCCCAACATGGAATATCGGATCAATTGGTTATCCAATACTTTTACGAAGGCCTAACTCCAATGGAACGCCAGATGATGGATGTCGGAAGTGGTGGAGCTATTGTTAGCAAGACTCCCACCGAAGCTAGAGAGCTCATATCTACCATGGCTGTAAATTCTCAACAGTTTGGAGCTCGGCAAGATATCCCTAGAAGGGTGAACGAGGTAAACACCAATTCACTTTATGAAATTAAGTATTTGCTAACAACTTTGGTGCAAAAGATGAATATAGGTCCTACTCCACCGGCCAGAGTTTGTGGCATTTGCACTAGTATTGAGCACCCAACCGATGCGTACCCTACACTCTACGAGGAGACATCGGAGAATGTAAATGCCATCGATTTTCAGCAAAGGAATTTTGACTCGCATTCAAACATTTACAACTCCGGATGGACGTACCACCAGCATTTCAGTTATGCCAACAACCAAACGAATAATCAGAACTTCCGTCCATCTCCACCACAGCCACAACCACAACACCTTCCGGGTTCAGGTATGCCTATTAGTGAAGTTGTTCGTATGTTGACTACTAATACCGAGAAATATCAACAGGACACGACGAACAGGATTCAAAAGACAGAGACACTATAAAGACCATGGAGACTCATATGGGACAAATTGCATCATCGGTGAGCAAATTGGAGAGTCGAGGCAAACTACCATCATAAACACACAATGTAAGTGCGATTGTGTTGCGAAACGGGAAGAAATTGCAGCCTCCAGTCACCAGGAGTTACAAACATGATCAGGTACAGGTATCTGATGCTGAAACTGAAATAGAGATTGAGAAGGATCCTGTCCATGATCATGGCCAGAATTGTAGTCCATTTGAAATCATTCAGAAGCCTAAGCCACTGGTAATCCTGCCACCATTCCCTCAGAGACTGACTCAGAGCAAGAAAGACAAAGAAGATAAAAGCATCTTGGCTCTTTTTGAAGAAGTTGAAGTAAACATTCCACTCCTTGAGGCCATTAAACAGGTTCCACGCTACACAAAATTTCTTAAGGAATTGTGCACCAATAAGCGTAAGTTTATAGGTAATGAGTGGTTGAGTGTAGGTGAGAATGATTCGGCTGTCTTACATAGAAAATTACCTCCAAAGTGTCACGACAAAGGTATGTTTTCTATCCCATGCAAGATTGGACATATTGGTGTTGGTAAGGCTATGTGTGATTTAGGATCTTCTATCAATGTGATGCCTTTATCTATCTATAATTCTTTGGGTCTTGGTCCATTAGCTAGTACCGGAGTTATTATTCAATTAGCTGATCGATCAATTGTTTATCCTAAAGGTGTCTTAGAAGATGTTTTGGTACAAGTTAATGAATTGATTTTTCCAGCTGATTTCTTTGTGATTGATATGGAAAATAATTATTCATCTGAGTCCTCTGCGATCTTATTGGGTAGACCATTCCTTAGTACAGCTAAAGCTAAAATTGATGTGCATGATGGTTCAGTAACCTTAGAGTTTGATGGTGAAGTAGTGAAATTCAATGTTTATGATCCCACTAAGCATGTTGATGATGTGTCTTGCGTTTATAGTATTGATGTCATTGAGAATTTGGCTCATGAGAATCTTGGTTTAAATAATAATGTTGAGTTGAATTATGCTATTATTCATGACATATCTGTTGATTGGCTTAAGAGATTTTCTGATCTGTTTAAGTTTTCTGATGGTAATCTTGAAAAGGTTCATACTTTAGAAGGCAATAAGACTTCTATTATACTATGTGTGATCCCACTAAGCATGTTGATGATGTGTCTTGCATTTATAGTATTGATGTAATTGAGAATTTGACTCATGAGAATCTTGGTTTAAATAATAATGTTGAGTTGAATTATGCTATTATTCATGACATATCTATTGACTGGCTTAAGAGATTTTCTGATGGTAATCTTGATAAGGTTCATACTTTAGAAGGCAATAAGGTTCATACTTTAGATTGGACATATTGGTGTTGGTAAGGCTATATGTGATTTAGGATCTTCTATCAATGTGATGCCTTTATCTATCTATAATTCTTTGGGTCTTGGTCCATTAGCTAGTACCGGAGTTATTATTCAATTAGCTGATCGATCAATTGTTTATCCTGAAGGTGTCTTAGAAGATGTTTTGGTACAAGTTAATGAATTGATTTTTCCAGCTGATTTCTTTGTGATTGATATGGAAAATAATTATTCATCTGAGTCCTCTGCGATCTTATTGGGTAGACCATTCCTTAGTACAGCTAAAGCTAAAATTGATGTGCATGATGGTTCAGTAACCTTAGAGTTTGATGGTGAAGTAGTGAAATTCAATGTTTATGATCCCACTAAGCATGTTGATGATGTGTCTTGCGTTTATAGTATTGATGTCATTGAGAATTTGGCTCATGAGAATCTTGGTTTAAATAATAATGTTGAGTTGAATTATGCTATTATTCATGACATATCTGTTGATTGGCTTAAGAGATTTTCTGATCTGTTTAAGTTTTCTGATGGTAATCTTGAAAAGGTTCATACTTTAGAAGGCAATAAGACTTCTATTATACTATGTGTGATCCCACTAAGCATGTTGATGATGTGTCTTGCATTTATAGTATTGATGTAATTGAGAATTTGACTCATGAGAATCTTGGTTTAAATAATAATGTTGAGTTGAATTATGCTATTATTCATGACATATCTATTGACTGGCTTAAGAGATTTTCTGATGGTAATCTTGATAAGGTTCATACTTTAGAAGGCAATAAGGTTCATACTTTAGATTGGACATATTGGTGTTGGTAAGGCTATATGTGATTTAGGATCTTCTATCAATGTGATGCCTTTATCTATCTATAATTCTTTGGGTCTTGGTCCATTAGCTAGTACCGGAGTTATTATTCAATTAGCTGATCGATCAATTGTTTATCCTGAAGGTGTCTTAGAAGATGTTTTGGTACAAGTTAATGAATTGATTTTTCCAGCTGATTTCTTTGTGATTGATATGGAAAATAATTATTCATCTGAGTCCTCTGCGATCTTATTGGGTAGACCATTCCTTAGTACAGCTAAAGCTAAAATTGATGTGCATGATGGTTCAGTAACCTTAGAGTTTGATGGTGAAGTAGTGAAATTCAATGTTTATGATCCCACTAAGCATGTTGATGATGTGTCTTGCGTTTATAGTATTGATGTCATTGAGAATTTGGCTCATGAGAATCTTGGTTTAAATAATAATGTTGAGTTGAATTATGCTATTATTCATGACATATCTGTTGATTGGCTTAAGAGATTTTCTGATCTGTTTAAGTTTTCTGATGGTAATCTTGAAAAGGTTCATACTTTAGAAGGCAATAAGACTTCTATTATACTATGTGTGATCCCACTAAGCATGTTGATGATGTGTCTTGCATTTATAGTATTGATGTAATTGAGAATTTGACTCATGAGAATCTTGGTTTAAATAATAATGTTGAGTTGAATTATGCTATTATTCATGACATATCTATTGACTGGCTTAAGAGATTTTCTGATGGTAATCTTGATAAGGTTCATACTTTAGAAGGCAATAAGGTTCATACTTTAGATTGGACATATTGGTGTTGGTAAGGCTATATGTGATTTAGGATCTTCTATCAATGTGATGCCTTTATCTATCTATAATTCTTTGGGTCTTGGTCCATTAGCTAGTACCGGAGTTATTATTCAATTAGCTGATCGATCAATTGTTTATCCTGAAGGTGTCTTAGAAGATGTTTTGGTACAAGTTAATGAATTGATTTTTCCAGCTGATTTCTTTGTGATTGATATGGAAAATAATTATTCATCTGAGTCCTCTGCGATCTTATTGGGTAGACCATTCCTTAGTACAGCTAAAGCTAAAATTGATGTGCATGATGGTTCAGTAACCTTAGAGTTTGATGGTGAAGTAGTGAAATTCAATGTTTATGATCCCACTAAGCATGTTGATGATGTGTCTTGCGTTTATAGTATTGATGTCATTGAGAATTTGGCTCATGAGAATCTTGGTTTAAATAATAATGTTGAGTTGAATTATGCTATTATTCATGACATATCTGTTGATTGGCTTAAGAGATTTTCTGATCTGTTTAAGTTTTCTGATGGTAATCTTGAAAAGGTTCATACTTTAGAAAGCAATAAGACTTCTATTATACTATGTGTGATCCCACTAAGCATGTTGATGATGTGTCTTGCATTTATAGTATTGATGTAATTGAGAATTTGACTCATGAGAATCTTGGTTTAAATAATAATGTTGAGTTGAATTACGCTATTATTCATGACATATCTATTGACTGGCTTAAGAGATTTTCTGATGGTAATCTTGATAAGGTTCATACTTTAGAAGGCAATAAGGTTCATACTTTAGATTGGACATATTGGTGTTGGTAAGGCTATATGTGATTTAGGATCTTCTATCAATGTGATGCCTTTATCTATCTATAATTCTTTGGGTCTTCGTCCATTAGCTAGTACCGGAGTTATTATTCAATTAGCTGATCGATCAATTGTTTATCCTGAAGGTGTCTTAGAAGATGTTTTGGTACAAGTTAATGAATTGATTTTTCCAGCTGATTTCTTTGTGATTGATATGGAAAATAATTATTCATCTGAGTCCTCTGCGATCTTATTGGGTAGACCATTCCTTAGTACAGCTAAAGCTAAAATTGATGTGCATGATGGTTCAGTAACCTTAGAGTTTGATGGTGAAGTAGTGAAATTCAATGTTTATGATCCCACTAAGCATGTTGATGATGTGTCTTGCGTTTATAGTATTGATGTCATTGAGAATTTGGCTCATGAGAATCTTGGTTTCAAATGTTGAGTTGAATTATGCTATTATTCATGACATATCTGTTGATTGGCTTAAGAGATTTTCTGATCTGTTTAAGTTTTCTGATGGTAATCTTGATAAGGTTCATACTTTAGAAGGCAATAAGACTTCTATTATACTATGTGTGATCCCACTAAGCATGTTGATGATGTGTCTTGCGTTTATAGTATTGATGTAATTGAGAATTTGACTCATGAGAATCTTGGTTTAAATAATAATGTTGAGTTGAGTTATGCTATTATTCATGACTTATCTATTGATTGGCTTAAGAGATTATCTGATATGTTTAAGTTTTCTGATGGTAATCTTGATAAGGTTCATACTTTAGAAGGCAATAAGGTTCATACTTTAGATTGGATATATTGGTGTTGGTAAGGCAATGTGTAATTTAGGATCTTCTATCAATGTGAAGCCTTTATCTATCTGTAATTCTTTGGGCCTTGGTCCATTAGCTAGTACCGGAGTTATTATTCAATTAGCTGATTGATCAATTGTTTATCCTGAAGGTGTCTTAGAAGATGTTTTGGTACAAGTTAATGAATTGATTTTTCCAGCTGATTTCTTTGTGATTGATATGGAAAATAATTATTCATCTGAGTCCTCTGCGATCTTATTGGGTAGACCTTTCCTTAGTACAGCTAAAGCTAAAATTGATGTGCATGATGGTTCAGTAACCTTAGAGTTTGATGGTGAAGTAGTGAAATTCAATGTTTATGATCCCACTAAGCATGTTAATGATGTGTCTTGCGTTTATAGTATTGATGTCATTGAGAATTTGGCTCATGAGAATCTTGGTTTAAATAATAATGTTGAGTTGAATTATGTTATTATTCATGACATATCTGTTGATTGGCTTAAGAGATTTTCTGATCTGTTTAAGTTTTCTGATGGTAATCTTGAAAAGGTTCATACTTTAGAAGGCAATAAGACTTCTATTATACTATGTGTGATCCCACTAAGCATGTTGATGATGTGTCTTGCGTTTATAGTATTGATGTCATTGAGAATTTGACTCATGAGAATCTTGGTTTAAATAATAATGTTGAGTTGAATTATGCTATTATTCATGACATATCTATTGATTGGCTTAAGAGATTTTCTGATCTGTTTAAGTTTTCTGATGGTAATCTTGATAAGGTTCATACTTTAGAAGGCAATAAGGTTCATACTTTAGATTGGATATATTGGTGTTGGTAAGGCTATGTGTGATTTAGGATCTTCTATCAATGTGATGCCTTTATCTATCTGTAATTCTTTGGGTCTTGGTCCATTAGCTAGTACCGGAGTTATTATTCAATTAGCTGATCGATCAATTGTTTATCCTGAAGGTGTCTTAGAAGATGTTTTGGTACAAGTTAATGAATTGATTTTTCCAGCTGATTTCTTTGTGATTGATATGGAAAATAATTATTCATCTGAGTCCTCTGCGATCTTATTGGGTAGACCTTTCCTTAGTACATCTAAAGCTAAAATTGATGTGCATGATGGTTCAGTAACCTTAGAGTTTGATGGTGAAGTAGTGAAATTCAATGTTTATGATCCCACTAAGCATGTTGATGATGTGTCTTGCGTTTATAGTATTGATGTCATTGAGAATTTGACTCATGAGAATCTTGGTTTAAATAATAATGTTGAGTTGAATTATGCTATTATTCATGACATATCTGTTGATTGGCTTAAGAGATTTTCTGGTCTGTTTAAGTTTTCTGATGGTAATCTTGATAAGGTTCATAGTTTAGAAGGCAATAAGACTACAAGTTCAAAGTTTGTGCCTATTGAGCTATCTCGGTCTGAAACTGAACTGTTACCTTCCATTTTACAGGCTCTAACACTGGAACTCGACATGCTACCTGAGCTTTTAAAACACGCATATTTGGGTGATGGAGAGACACTGTCAGTGATCATAGCTAGCACGCTAGACAGTCTGGAAGAGGAAAAACTGATCGGAGTACTTCAAAAATGCAAAGCGGCAGTTGAATGGACCATTACAAATGTCAAAGGACTGACGACTTTGGGGAATAAACATGATATTGTTTTACAACGAGGAGCCCAGTCCCATACAGCAGCACGACATAGGCTCGACCCACCTATAATCGAGAAGGTGAAAATGGATATCCTTAAGCCCCTAGATCGAATGATTGAAAATTTGGATAGTGAAGTGATGGAGCATGGATTGAATCCTTTTTATGAAGGGTTTACACCGCACACGATCGAAGGAGTAAATCTAGAGGATCCTCCTCTAGACGCTTAAAGTGCAAAATGAAACACGTCGGGTCCATGACGTTAAACACAGGCGTTAAATGGGAGGCAACCCATGTTTTATTTACTTGCTTTAGTTTCTTTGTTTTCGTTTTGTTTCATTTTCTCGTTTTCTCTCATCCCACGGTGATAGTTTTCCCTTTGTGTTTGCAGAAGCATTTGGAGGTCATATCTCTGGATAAGTGTGGGGGAAGGGGCAAGAACATTGGAACGAACAGAGTTGGTGAAACTGATTTGAACGCTACTGTGAAGAAGTTTGACTAAGGTCATGTTCAGGGTCCCATCCCCCGTTCTGCATAAGACACAACTTCACCTGACCCGCGAACCATACCCATCACACCCTCCGGGTTCAGGGAAGTTCTCAGTTTAAATTTGGTCTGTATTTTTATGTTGAGGACAACATATGCTTTAAGTGTGGGGGGTGAAGCGGAGAATGATGTCTTAGGGTTGTATGAGCAAAAATTTTGAATTCTTGCATGATTTTGGGGCATTTTAGTAATGATAATGGGCTGAAAATTTGCGAATTTGCTGCTATAGTTGCATGTTTATGGTTGTGAATAGTAATTTTAGTGTTGTGCCCTGTTTACGCATGATTAGGAGATAAGATATGACCTAATTTGATTCCTATTTGATGAATTTTGATGACTTAGGCAATGATGGATTAACATTTTAAAAGGAGATGGAAGTGTGTTTGAGTCTTGCATGCTTGATATTGGCTACTTGTTGGTGATATTCTCACATTTTGGAAATTGCATGCCCGGTTTTTAATGGCTAGAATGTTAAAATTGTGTGATTAAAATGACACCATTCTTGAATAGAAACTTATGAAGCTTAGAAGTTGAATTTGGTATGCACTTTGAATTTTCACTTGTTTTTGGGACATTTTGGTGGAGCTAAGGATTTAATTTAAGCTTGGAAATTACGTGGTATGATCTATTATGTGCAGCGCCAAAAATCCGTCGAAAAGATTAAATGGGGCTTAGTAACCGGGTGATATTCATCACAAATATTTGTGCTCGCGTAAAACGGTCCCAAATGATCTCGACGAGTGAGGCAAATTATGAATACTCCGCTAATTACCCAACTAAATAAGTGATTTATCACAATAAAATGGGCAATTATGAGTATGGCTAAGCCACTTGAGGTTGTGATTGGTTGAGTAACCGGATGGCATTCATCACAAATGTTCACGTTCGCGTCAGAAGGCCAATGACAATTCAAGCAATTCCTAGCTAAAGTTTCTTAACGTATTAATTGTGAATAACCCGAATTCCCCACAACTCCCAATTTCATTTGAAACTTCCTTGTGCATACCGATCATCTCATAAGTTAAATATGATTTCTAGGATTACATGGTTTATAATTCAACTTTGGTAAATCATGTATGTGCTTAAGATCGTGACCAAGCGTTGTGTTTTCTTATTTGAGACTCTCATTGCATTTGGTTCAATGTTTGGTAGTGTAGGGCGGAAATTATGCTTTCATTCCTAGTTTACATTGCCCACTTTGTGTTTTGGTTGAATAAAGTCAAATTTCTCTCTTATCTTTGATCTTAGTTTATGCTTGAGGGCAAGCATTGCCTAAGTGTGGGGGAATTTGATACGTTGCATATTTGTTGAAATGATTGAGTTTCAATTGTTATATTTAACCCCCATGACTTGGTTTAGTTGTGGATAATTAATTTGGTTTTATGGTTTCTTATAGGAAAATTTAATTGGTGAAATTCGAAGTTGATTGACGGGAATTGAACTGATTGATTTAATGCAATTGAGTGGAGTCATCAACTCATGCACATAGCGCCTGGGCTTACTCGTTTTATACCGCAAAGGAAGGGGGTCGTGGCTCACTTGTTCACAACTTAGAATAGGCCACCGTCTCATTATTTTAATTGGGCTTTGATTGGAATTTTTGAGAGAAAAAGAATGCAGCAACACAGGAGTCTTGAAGCAATTTGGAAAAGGTCCATTAATTCTTATTCTTAATTGGGAGATTAAGACAATTAAGAATCCAAGCCTACTATGACTTGTTGGGAAGGAGAGTTGGTTACGTTACACAACTTGGCACAACGAGACTTGATGAGAACGTCGCAGAAGAGGTGCAACAGTTCCCCGTTACTAAGGGGCAAGAATTAAATCTCCTTTAAGGCACAATGTAGCACCCGGAACGCCGAGATGCCACACCCCCGCACCATAAGTCTAGCTCACACATGAAATGGGTAGTCCATATATGAACCAGACTCATAGCGAACGGGTGACAAGTAAAAGAAACCACTAGCCAGGCGGGACTAACCCTTAATTAATACTTTAACATACACAACTAATTCAACGTAAGCATGATAAACATATATTCCACTATCATTGTTCAAGTTCATATTCAACAATTTGATATATACAATGTCAACTCTCCCAACAATTCTAAAAGTAATAGATATGCATCAACAACATACATGAAACATGCTAGACCCAAAAATTAAAGACTTGACTCGATCCCGCCTAGCACGAACCCTGTGTACCTGAAAAGTGTGAGGTGTCAGTCTACCACAGACTGAGTGAGGGGTTTATAAATAAATATTAGCGCAATTAACATGCAAATTATAATCTCGGGTAGGGTTTTAATAAAGAAAACAAAATAAGTTCAATAATAAAATAGATCCCGCCCGAGATTACAACTAAATCCATTTAACATTACAGTCATTATCAATTCATTCTGTGGCCCGGTGAGTGAGAGCAATTCTCTAACCTTACACCAATAGTGAACAATCAAGAATTAGGTTTCAATTCAATAATTATCATGCAAGTGGTTACAGTGCACAATTAGCAGTTCCATGAACCCTTTTCTGGTAATGGTGGGTTTGCAAGACCCAACCATCCATGCACTATGTACGTTAGGAGCATGACTCCTACGTACGGGATTTCTTCCTCCACCAAACCTCTTGGTGGATTTAGAGTTGATCCCAAAAGAGTGAGGGTGGTGCAAGAGTTGCCCGTCAGCCCTTGCCTCCCCAGTTGGCTCAATACACTACCCTCGGGCCCAACGTGAACATGCTTTACTCACCAAAACACTATCAATCATGATAAGTTCAATGTCACGAAAACCATTTGCAATCCATAAGGTTTTGAGAAAGATATATATAGATCTATGTTTATATTTTGGCCGAAAGCATCATGTAGGAGTTGTACGGGGTTCTATATATCTAGTAATTAAACCTCACATGTGACGACCAAAACAAGGATATAACTATGGTGCGTGCTCCTCGTCTCTGGGAATGTGATCTGTGTAACAAGGACAAGTGTACGTAAGACTCGGCTAGCATGAACCATTTAAGAAGCACGGTAATGTCCTAATCAATATATCATGCAATAACAATTAAGGAATGTCAAGTAGGAACAAGATTATCAATAAAACAAGTATATATATCATATAAGTCACATACAAGAGCCAAGAAAGTGAAAAGAATGCAATATGAAAGGTTTTAGCAAAGTTTGGCAAAAGTCAACAATTTTCAGAAATGCGCATGCAGAGGCAAAACTGGAATATCTTAAATTTTAGAAGTGGGAATTGAGTTTTGTTTATTGGATGTAAAACTAGACACATAGACCTTTCCAACGGTATATGACACATTTTCTAATTCAAACCGAGGAGAAAATGGCGTGGGTTCAAAGTTGGACAAAATGCAGTTTCTGGAAGGGTCGCGCCCCTTCACAAACTGGTTGCGGCCACGGCCAAGTATTTTTCCGAATTTTTCATGCAATTTTCCAAAATTCAAAAGTTGACCAAAATGGGGTCACGGGCGCGACCAATTTTACACATAAATCAGGTCGCGGGCGCGACCAAGTACGCAGCAGCAGCAAAACAGGGGAAAAATAGGAGATTTCATGCCAAAACACCACAAAACATCATCTAAAGCCAAGTCCATCCATAATAATTAATTCAACACATCAAATACACATTATACTTCAACCATACACCAAACAAACCATGAAATATGCATCAAAGCACTTAAATTCCAGTATAAAACCGCAACTATAATCACATGCTTCCAACTTCCATGGAACTCAATATTTTCATGCAATTTCAACTCTCTTTCAATCCTAAGCATGCATCTAACTCCCAACATGAAAGAATTCATCATCTCAACATCAAACCCTAAACAAATATAATTCAAGGAATTCATATAACTTCACTTCTACCTCTAAAATGAAGGAAATATGGGATGAGAAGATGGTATGATGATGATAATGCTTCTAGCTCCTCAAGACCTCCAAAATCTAGCTTGAAAATGGATGAAATCTTCTCCTTCTCTTCTTGGTGTGGGTAACGTGATTTTGTGTGTGTGTGTGTGTGTGTGTATATTTTGATGAAATGAAATAAAATGGAATGAGAGAGAGATGTATGAGATATTTATCAAAGTCTTCCAACTATATGCATGACTCAACACATTTTGCAACTTAGTCCCTAAGCTATTTAAGTTAATGCAAAGAAGTTCTAGTTTATGGAATGTGTTCAATTAAATCCAAAGAGTTCTAGGCAATTAAGTTCACCAATTCAAGAAATGATCACTTAAGGGCAATTAGATAATTAAATCACATTCGTCAAATAATTCAAGTAATTCCTCACGCTAACAATTATTTCATATATGTTCATAGAAAATATAATGCATCTAGGGTTATGCAATGTTTATAAATTATCACATATTGCATATATGAAAAATGGGGCGTTACAAACAACATAATGTGGGAGAAAGTGGGTATTGTTTTGGAGTTAATTGGCTAGAAGTGGGAGATCGTGGGAGGAAAACCAAAGAGCTCCTCCACACTACAAAAGCGCACTTCATACACACCAGAAAGGGACAACACGCAGTAGCCCGGGACGAGGAAGAAGAGAGCGTTCATTTCTCTTTTCCCTTTTTTCTTGTTTCGTTGAATACTATGTTTTCTTATTCGTACTTGTCTTTTAATTTTGTTATGAATTTCTAATTCGTTTATAGTTGGGATTTTCCAAGCATGCTTTAGATGTTGTGAGACAATTTCCTTTGGTTGATTATGTAACACCCGCATCGGAAGGCGTCACATCCCCCGCACCAAGTGTCTACTCCATGCATGAAATTAGTTTCCATACACAAATCAAACACATGGCGAACGGGTGACAAAGAAAATAAACAACCTAGCTAAGCGGGGCTAACCCTTAAACCAAAATCAACTAACGATGCATTAACATTAAGCGGAAGCATATATACATAATTAGCACATGATTAAGTTATACAATCAAAGGCCATCCCGGCCACCACATAAGATATACAATAAGTTTCCAAAATGATAATACATAATTAAAGTGTAAGTATGTAATTATGCAACAACCAAAAAAAAAAATGCTCAAGCTAGGCTACAAAATAAAGACTTGACAGACTCTATTTCCCCACCTAGCGAGACCTGCAAAAGCTGAAAGTGAGGAGGGTTAGTCTATGAAGACTAAGTGAGGGGTTTAATATATATAGCTCACAAAACATGCAACCTATAATTCTGAGCATGGTTTTAGCAAAGGTCCAAGTGGATAGTTGAATAAAAGAGCCAATGCCCGAAATTACAAGTATCATTTAATTACAATTATCATTTGGCATTCATGACCTGACGAGTGGGTAAGTTCCATCCAAACTCCGACAGTGTACAGTGTTCAGTTCAAATAAGAGGTGATCATGCAAAACAGTATTCAAATAATCAGTCAATTGATAACTTAATATCCCTCCTTCTTCCATGGATCGGTGGTCGGGTTTGCAAGGCCCAAGCCACCTAAGTACAATGTGAGACGGGGGCTCATGACTCCTACCCGCTCCTTCGATGTTATGGGAACCACCGGCTTAGGAATACCCCGTCTTCCCGTCTCCTAGGTCGCGCGAAGGTATTCCCAATGGGTACTACGTGTAGAGGTTCTCTCCGACGGCCCGATGATATTCCGGTCACCAATCCCACGTTTCCCCTAGGGCCCAAACAATACAGTGCAATATCTCGCTAAAACAATATGGTAGGTAGGTTTTTATTTAAAAAGAAACGGGGTTCTTTTGTAAATCACCTTGACATTTGGGAAAACTATAGGTATAATATAAGTTTCGGCCGAAATAGTCACACAGAGATATTATGGGCTTTAAATACATAAAGAAAACCTCACCTTAACCAAAAGAGTGAAGAAATGAGAAGCCTAAGGACCCTGCTCCTCAACCGGATCGAGCTCTGTGCAAGAAACACGAGTGTACATAAGACTCTAGACATATGAACCAATTAATCGACGAACGGCATGCTTATGATATGGAATGATGATAATTATAAGTCATAAGAATGCTCATTCACAAATAATACTTCAAATAATCACATATGGGATCCAAGGGAGTGAAAGAAATGTAAGAAGAGGTGTTTTGGCGAAGTTTGACAATTTTTGGAAACGCGCAAGCTGTGGAAAATTGGGAATATCTTGAGTTCTAGAAGTTGGAATGGGGTTTTGTTTGTTGGATATGAAATTAGACAAATAGATCTTTCCAAGAATATAAGGCTCGAATTCTAGTTCAAAGGGAGGTGAAAATGGCGTAGGTCCGAAGTTGGGTTAACGCAGATTTCTGAAAAAATGGTGACACCAAAAAGAATTGATCATATCTCACAATCTAGAAATTATATTGAGGTGATTCCAATTGGAGGTTTTTATAGACTTCAATAGGTTTCCAACGGTTCAAAAATCAGATGAATCGGAGTTTTTTTGAAGGTGTCGCGGCCGTGACAAAATTGTACTGAAAAACAGTCACGGCCGGGAAGGAAGAACAGAGGGTTCCCGGGTTGTTGGTCACGGCCGTGACCAAAAATGGTCACGAAACGGTCGCGGCCGCGACCACAACTCCAGCAGCAACAAATGCTATAGCAGCAAATGCTACGGGAAAAACAGGGCAAGCACGAAATTGGCTCCCAAACCACTATCACACCAAACCAAGGCAAGAGTTCAACTCCAAACTATCATATAACACCAATATACATCTAATACTTCAATTACAACACATATATCCATCATTTGAGCACTTAAATCAATCAAACAAATCCTATAAAAGTCATGAACCTAATGAACCAATAGCTTTAAGTATTCATGCCATAATTCAAAGATACACACCTATATGATCACATATTCAAACTTAAATCAAGAACAAACATCTAAGTCAAGAAACCCTAGATCATCAACTCATAATCAATCCCAAATATACCATACCAACCTTGGAATGAAAGAAATGAAATGAAGAAATGATGAAGATGATGCTTATGATTCTTGATGATTAATTCTTATTCCTTCTCCTTCTTGCTTGATGATCAAAGTGTGTGTGATAAGAATGGAGGTGAGTGTGTGTGTTCTTGCATATATGATATATGTATATAATGTATAAGATTGATTATATGTATAGATATATATCCTATATGTAAAAAGTCATAAAGTAAACACTAGGTATAAAATATGTATATATTTCCTCTTAGTGCTTATTAATATATGCATATATAATGCATGTGAGTGTATTAATATATATAGGTGTTATACATGAATATATATATATATATATATATATATATATATATATATA
This sequence comes from Lantana camara, assembly GCA_037501455.1. NCBI lineage: Eukaryota > Viridiplantae > Streptophyta > Magnoliopsida > Lamiales > Verbenaceae > Lantana > Lantana camara. The sequence goes on along the minus strand of CM074863.1, from coordinate 103,271,017 downwards.
TATATATATATATATATATATTACATTTTTAATGACTAATTGCATGAAGTGAATGAAAGTGGAAAAATAAATATTAATCTCATAAATTTTAGTTTAAGTGTAGAGATATATATATATATAAAATATGTTATGAAATGAATGTATGAATTATGTATATGTTGGATATGATATAAGATGAAAGGGAATTAAATTGAGTTAAATAGGCAATTAATTCATATAAATTCAAATAAACACATAATTACAAAAGCATGCGCACAATTTCTAACGCTCAAACTCACACGTGTCGCATGCGTACCTGAATCGAAGATGCGGGGCGTTACAATCCTTCCCCCTTAAAAGAATCTGGTCCCCAGATTCACTCGGCTTGAAACAACTCCGGATACAAACCCTTCATCTTGTCCTCAGTCTCCCAAGTAGCTTCCTCGGTTTTGTCACTTCTCCATAAGACCTTTACCAAAGGAATTTGCCGGTTTCTCAATACTTGAAACTTGTGATCCAAAATCTTTACTGGCTTCTGAACGAAGGTCAAATCCGGTTGTAGATCCACTTCTTCAATCTCATCAACGGGAAGAATCTCTGATACATCAGGAATGTACTTCCTTAACTGTGACACATGGAAGACATTATGAATTCCCGTTAAGCTCGGTGGTAAATCCAACCGATAAGCAACTTTTCCAACTCTTTCAAGAATCTCGAACGGACCTAAAAATCGAGGGTTAAGCTTTCCACCTCTTCCAATCCGAGCAAATCCTTTACGAGGAGACGACTTCAAGAACGCTCGGTCTCCAACCTCAAATTCAAGATCCCTTCTCCTATTATCGGCGTAGCTCTTCTGTCTATCCTGAGCTGCCTTCATCCTTTGTTGGACCATCTGAACTTTCTCGATCATATCTCTTACAGCCTTAGAGGGTTTTTCCACTTTCTCACCCTTATTCTTCTTAACACCCTCTTACTTTGTCCATTTCCACTCCTCAAGATCGAAGAACAACGGGGATCGACACTTCCATCCGTAAAGTAACTCATAGGGTGCCATACCTATGGAAGCTTGGAAGCTATTGTTGTAGGAGAATTCAATCAACGGTAACTGCTTATCCCAAGAGGTTTGATAATCCAACACGCAAGCCCTTAGAAGATCCTCAAGGTACCGAATCAACCTCTCGGACTTACCGTCTGTCTGTGGATGAAAAGCAGTGCTGAACTTAAGTCTCGTACCTAATATTCCTTGTAACTCTTGCCACAACCTCGAAGTGAACCTCGGATCTCTATCCGACACAATACTAACCGGAATTCCATGAAGACGAACAATCTCTCTAACATAAAGCTCGGCTATCTTATTGATCTTATCGGACATCCGAACCGGCAAGAAGTGAGCTGACTTAGTCAAACGGTCGACAATTACCCAAATTCCGTCATAACCACCCTTAAATCTTGGTAACCCCGAGACGAAATCCATAGTTACTTGTTCCCATTTCCATTCCGGGATTGGTAACGGTTGTAGAAGACCTCCAGGCTTTTGGTGTTCTGCTTTCACCTTCTGATACGTCATACAATGCTTCACAAATTCGGCAACATCCTTCTTCATTCCATTCCACCAATAATATTCCTTCAAGTCCTTATACATCTTATTACCTCCCGGGTGGACAGAATAAGCCGATCTGTGAGCTTCTTCAAGAAATAACCTTCTCAATTCCTCAGGAACAACCACTCTGTTCTTAAACCGAAACAAGCCCGTTTCATCATACCCAAACGGACATTCTGGATCATCCCTTGCCTTGGCCACAAGTTTCTGAATTCTCGGATCCCTTGTTTGAGCCTCGAATAACCGGTGCTTCAACTCCGGTTGTATGGTGATGTTAGTCACCCGAGCCTTTACCACAATTAGCTCATCCTTACTTCCTTCATCCACTTTTAAACCCGATACGTTAGCCTTCCTACTAAGTGCATCGGCAACGACATTGGCCTTACCGGGATGATGTTTGATCTTACAATCAAAGTCCTCAAGAGTCTCCATCCATCTTCTTTGCCTTATATTCAAATCCTTTTGGGTGAACAAATATTGAAGACTCTTGTGATCGGTGTAAATCTTGAAATGAATTCCATACAAGTAATGCCTCCATTTACCAAGAGTTAATACCACGGCACCAAGTTCCAAATCGTGTGTAGGATAGTTCTTCTCATGATCCTTTAACATTCTAGAGGCATATGCAATAACTTTCCCGTTTTGCATCAAGCTACAACCCAATCCTTCCTTAGAAGCATCCATATATACCGCGTAACCTTCAGAGCCTTCGGGAAGTGTCAAGACCGGGGCTGTAGTCAACTTCTCCTTCAAGAGATTGAAGCTTTTATCGCACACCTCATCCAACACGAATTTCACCTCTTTCTTGGTCAATCGGGTTAAAGGAGCGGCGATTTTCGAGAAGTCTTTCACGAATCTTCTATAATATCCCACTAAACCCAAGAAACTTCGAATTTCAGAGGCGTTCTTAGGTCTCTCCCACTTAGAGACGGTCTCAATCTTGGAGGGATCCACTTCAACTCCTTCAACTCAGCAGGAGCCATCCTATAAGGAGTCTTAGAAAATGGCTTAGCATCCGGGTACAAGTCAATTACAAATTCTATTTCTCGTTCCGGAGGTAAAGACCCTAAACTCTCCGGGAAGACCTCGAGAAAGTCCTTTACAACTTCCGTTTCCTCAAGCTTAGCTTGGTCTTTAGGCTTGTTAAGAATATAAGCCAAGAAACCCGAAGCACTATCTCAAATCATCCTAGAAGCCTCAGTGAAGGACAACAAAGGTGGAGTCTTCGAACCCAAACCCACAACAACATCCGAACCCAACTGGACTCTCTTAGCTCGGCAATCTATCTTAGCATCATGCTCAAAAAGCCAATCCATACCCAAAATAGCACCATACCGACTGATAGACATCTCAATGAAGTCTGTTAGATAGTCACGACCCTCAATTCTCACCGGAACTCGCCGAACCACCAGATCAGAAACGAGGCTCCCCCCCAACGGGGAACTAATCACATAATAAACAGAAGTACACACAACAGACAAAGACAAAGAAGCAGCTATGCCACAAGAAATAAAGGAATGTGTGGCTCTAGGGTCAAACATTGCATGTATGCTCGTGCCATGAATGTGTATTGTACCTTCAACAACGGCGGCGGGATCCACCTCAGAATTCTGCTCCTCCCCATCTATAGCATAAGCACGAGCCCTCACAATTTGCCTCTGTTTCGTATTCAGGGGTCCATTCCTCTTCGGGCATGTATCCACTTTATGGTCCATGGCCCCACATCTCAAACAAGCTCCTAAACGGCATCGACATTCCTCCCAATTGTGGTTGTTCCAACCACAATGAGCACACGGCTTAGTATTCGGGGTCGGAGGAAATGGTGCGGTAGCAACCGGAATAAGTACGGCCAGTTTTGGCTTCTTCCAAGGCAATTTATGTTGTTGGGGAGCTTGTACCATGGGCCTCTTAAAACTGGACCCCGAACCTTGTCCCGACTGAAAAGATCGAGGCACAGGATCTTTCTTCTTGAACTCCTCCTCTTGAACAAAAGCCCGTTGCACCGTGTCGGCGAATGATTCGAAATTATGCCGGGCTTGTCCATGTCTTAAAGTTTCTTTCAGCCCGGCAATAAACTTCCTTGCCTTCTTCTTCTCGTCGCGAGGGGCCTGAGGAGCATACTTACCAAGGCGATTGAACTCCGCCAAATATTGAGCTACCGTCCGGCCTCCCTGTTTGAGATCCATAAACTCTTGTTCTTTTCGTTCACGGACCACTTCGGGAATGAAAGCCTCCCGAAACTCCCTCTTGAAGACATCCCAAGTCAATCCTTCTCTGGCAACCTCTAACTTCTCATGGGTTCTTTCCCACCAATCATAGGCTTCCCCGTCCAATTGGAAGATAGCAAATTGGGCCCTTTCAAGTGAGGTGAAGGGACGAATGTTGTAAATCCTCTCCAATCTTGAAATCCAATCCTCCGCTATGGCATCATCCGTAGTACCCGCGAACCTTGAAGGATTATAGTTAAGAAATATCCCATGGGAATCTCTAACCGGCGGTGGAGGTGGTGGAGGTTGAACCGGTTATGGTGGAGGTGGAGCTTGTGCCCTCCTTTGTTCAACATAATTGTAGACCGCTTCCATAAAATTTTCCATATTCATTTGGGGCGGTTGTTGAGGTTGTTGTTGATATCTAGGAGGTGAAGGTGTCCTCCTATCTTGACGAGGTCGACCACGTGCCATCTACGATGATAAACATTAAGAAATGCATGTCGGGATTAAGCAATATCCATGATATGTAAATAAATGCACCAAATAACCAATCAAGAATGCTCGAATATAAATGCAAAACCTTCAAGTTGACACATAAATCCTAAGCCGTACGACTTAAACTGACAAGACACGACTCAAGGGCCAGGTTTTGCAACCTAGGCTCTGATACCACCAAAGGAGTGTAACACCCGCATCGGAAGGCGTCACATCCCCCGCACCAAGTGTCCAATCCATGCATGAAATTAGTTTCCATACACAAATCAAACACATGGCGAACGGGTGACAAAGAAAATAAACAACCTAGCTAAGCGGGGCTAACCCTTAAACCAAAATCAACTAACGATGCATTAACATTAAGGGGAAGCATATATACATAATTAGCACATGATTAAGTTATACAATCAAAGGCCATCCCGGCCACCACATAAGATATACAATAAGTCTCCAAAATGATAATACATAATTAAAGTGTAAGTATGTAATTATGCAACAACCAAAAAAAAAATGCTCAAGCTAGGCTACAAAATAAAGACTTGACAGACTCTATTTCCCCGCCTAGCGAGACCTGCAAAAGCTGAAAGTGAGGAGGGTTAGTCTATGAAGACTAAGTGAGGGGTTTAATATATATAGCTCACAAAACATGCAACCTATAATTCCGAGCATGGTTTTAGCAAAGGTCTAAGTGGATAGTTGAATAAAAGAGCCAATGCCCGAAATTACAAGTATCATTTAATTACAATTATCATTTGGCATTCGTGACCCGGCGAGTGGGTAAGTTCCATCCAAACTCCGACAGTGTACAGTGTTCAGTTCAAATAAGAGGTGATCATGCAAAACAGTATTCAAATAATCAGTCAATTGATAACTTAATATCCCTACTTCTTCCATGGATCGGTGGTCGGGTTTGCAAGGCCCAAGCCACCTAAGTACAATGTGAGACGGGGGCTCATGACTCCTACCCGCTCCTTCGATGGTATGGGAACCACCGGCTCAGGAATACCCCGTCTTCCCCGTCTCCTAGGTCGCGCGAAGGTATTCCCAATGGGTACTACGTGTAGAGGTTCTCTCCGACGGCCCGATGCCGTTACGGTCGCCAATCCCACGTTTCACCTAGGGCCCAAACAATACAGTGCAATATCTCGCCAAAACAATATGGTAGGTAGGTTTTTATTTAAAAAGAAACGGGGTTCTTTTGTAAATTACCTTGACATTTGGGAAAACTATAGGTATAATATAAGTTTCGGTCGAAATAGTCACACAGAGATATTATGGGCTTTAAATACATAAAGAAAACCTCACCTTAACCAAAAGACTGAAGAAATGAGAAGCCTAAGGACCTTGCTCCTCAACCGGATCGAGCTCTGTGCAAGAAACATGAGTGTACATAAGACTCTAGACATATGAACCAATTAATCGACGAACGGCATGCTTATGATATGGAATGATGATAATTATAAGTCATAAGAATGCTCATTCACAAATAATACTTCCAATAATCACATATGGGAGCCAAGGGAGTGAAAGAAATGCAAGAAGAGGTGTTTTGGCGAAGTTTGACAATTTTTGGAAACGCGCAAGCTGTGGAAAATTGGGAATATCTTGAGTTCTAGAAGTTGGAATGGGGTTTTGTTTGTTGGATGTGAAATTAGACAAATATATCTTTCCAAGAATATAAGGCTCGAATTCTAGTTCAAAGGGAGGTGAAAATGGCGTAGGTCCGAAGTTGGGTTAATGCAGATTTCCGAAAAAATGGCGACACCAAAAAGAATTGATCATATCTCACAATCTAGAAATGATATTGAGGTTATTCCAATTGGAGATTGTTATAGACTTCAATAGGTTTCCAACGGTTCAAAAATCAGGTGAATTGGAGTTCGTTTGAAGGTGTCGCGGCCGTGACAAAATTGTTCTGAAAAACAGTCACGGTCGGGAAGGAAGAACAGAGGGTTCCCGAGTTGTTGGTCGCGGTCGTGACCAAAAATGGTCACGAAACGGTCCCGGCCGCGACCACAACCCCAGCAGCAGCAAATGCTATGGGAAAAATAGGGCAAGCACGAAATTGGCTCCCAAACCACTATCACACCAAACCAAGGCAAGAGTTCAACTCCAAACTATCATATAACACCAATATACATCTAATACTTCAATTACAACACATATATCCATCATTTGAGCACTTAAATCAATCAAACAAATCCTATAAAAGTCATGAACCTAATGAACCAATAGCTTCAAGTATTCATGCCATAATTCAAAGATACACACCTATATGATCACATATTCAAACTTAAATCAAGAACAAACATCTAAGTCAAGAAACCCTAGATCATCAACTCATAATCAATCCCAAATATACCATACCAACCTTGGAATGAAAGAAATGAAATGAAGAAATGATGAAGATGATGCTTATGATTCTTGATGATTAATTCTTCTTCCTTCTCCTTCTTGCTTGATGATCAAAGTGTGTGTGATAAGAATGGAGGTGAGTGTGTGTGTTCTTGCATATATGATATATGTATATAATGTATAAGAGTGATTATATGTATAGATATATATCCTATATGTAAAAAGTCATAAAGTAAACACTAGGTATAAAATATGTATATATTTCCTCTTAGTGCTTATTAATATATGCATATATAATGCATGTGAGTGTATTAATATATATAGGTGTTATGCATGAATATATATATATATATATATATATATATATATATATATATCTATATATATTACATTTTTAATGGCTAATTGCATGAAGTGAATGAAAGTGGAAAAATAAATATTAATCTCATAAATTTTAGTTTAAGTGTAGAGATATATATATATAAAATATGTTATGAAATGAATGTATGAATTATGCATATGTTGGATATGATATAAGATGAAAGGGAATTAAATTGAGTTAAATAGGCAATTAATTCATATAAATTCAAATAAACACATAATTACTAAAGCATGCGTACAATTTCTAACGCTCAAACTCACACGTGTCGCATGCGTACCTGAATCGAAGATGCGGGGCATTACAGATTAATTCAAGTTATCCGTTTTATTTCCGATTTCATGTCATTGAGTGTTGTTCAATTCTTTGATTAGTGCACGAGTCTTAGAATTATCAACACACATACAACTAGCTAATCTATTTGGTGGAGTTAGCTAGATAATTAACAAAGTGGCAATCAACACTAGGTTGGTAAGTTCGGCTAAATTTTGTGTTGTGGAATAATTCGGTCGAATTAGGCGAAGTAGGAGTTTCTACTGAGTCGGTTAGGGTTAGTGTTTCTTTAGCTCGTAAAGCAACTAGTTAATTGAATCTTTGAAGGAGTTTTTGATAAGGTTATTATCTAGTTAAGGAATAGTCTTTAGGAGTTTCTTTAGATTATTCTAAAAATACGAAGAAACGAGGGAGCCTAAGGTAATGGTAACTAACGAGGAATTAATCACCCTGTCCGTGATCATAGTCTGATGCATGCGTAGGAAAATCTCGGCTATTTGATATCCACTGAATTTGTACTAGTTTAATCTTCGTCTCAATTTAGTTCAGTCAATTTGTCGTTTGTTTATTTAGTTTATTTTTAGTCTAATGAAAACATCAAACCCCCCCCCCCCAATTTTTATTATTTGTTTCGTTTCCTATGCATATAAAAAGTTACAATTTCACCTAATCCTCGTGGATCGATACCCGTTGCCACTATTTTGTAATTTAATCGTGTGTAATATTTGGGATTTCTTTTAGGTGGCTTCGACATCCATCAATGGGATGTAAAGTGCATAAGTTGATGCGTACGCAATACATGGGGGTACTTGTTAAGAGAACGGGTACACTGAGGTGTCCCGCGTGAGAAGATTCCTAAATGGGAAAGGAAGTTTCCACTTCAAGAAGAGGAAACTTCCAGATTAAGAAATATCTCACAGGTCAATGACGTGAGTAAAATAATCCTTTGACTTGAGATTCCATTGATGCTTTGTGGGCTAACTCTGCGGTCTTAGGTGTAAGCTTTAAAAGATGTAGCCTTAGACAGCTGATTTAAGGCTTATGCTGGGGCTGCACAAGTGGCACATGGAAGCATATGAGAATCAACAAAGGACCTACACTTGCTTAAATGCAAGAAGATCTCTTATTGCACAAGCCATTCATATGCCATCCTAAACCCTCGACCGAGGTAGTGGACCAAGACATCAAGAAAAGGGTTTCTTGGATTGAGATCAAATGGATATGAAATGAACTTAGCTTTAAGATTGAGATTAGTGGGGCTCTCATTGTTCCCATGCCCTAGATCTTAATCGAGAGATAAGTTGGTAGGAGGATCGTACCTCACAGCTTGTCATTGACTGAAAGGTTCTTTCGAATATATATTCATTGTTTGGGTAGGGGTCACACACCTGTGGCTAGACCATGGTCGTGTGATCTATGAACTAATAAAGCGTATTAGTCTCACTGCTATCTAAAAATGTACCTAGAGGGTCACACACAAATGCCAGATTCAAAGGGTGTTGAAGGAAAGATCAAATAATTGATCGAAACAAGACCACACGTGTAAAAGTACACGTGTGGCACGTGAGCTTGAGACTGGGTGTGTGGTCCGATTGAGAAGTCGGACCATGTGTTGATTAATTGGAGAATTAATTATAAAGCCCAAAACAATTAATTAGGAGAATTAATTATAAATCCCTAGTATAATTATTAAGAGAATTAATTATAAAGCTGAATAAAATTAATTAGAGAATTAATTTTAGCCCGTTAGAATTAATTAAGAATTAATTCTAAATCCCTTCATGGAATTAATTAGAGAATTAATTCTAAGTATTTAAGTATTTAATTATTTAGTTGTTCTAATTTGATTAGAATAAATAAATATTAAATATCTTCTATTTATTATTCTAGTAAATATTAATTCTAATATGATTAGAATAAATATTATTAGAATAAGATATTTAATTATTATTGGAATAATTAAATATTCCTAATAAGTTAGGAGTTCTCTTTCTAGAAGGAATAGATATCCTATTTTGAATAAGATTTCTATTACTTAGAGAGAAAGGAAATAGAAGAAAAGTCAAAGTTGGAATCCGATTCCAATTAGGATTTGGAAGAGTTCGAACCCTAGGCTATAAATAAGCCAAGGGATTCGAAATTTCTCCTCACGTGTGACTCGGGGTTCACGCCCAAAAGACATGGGTTCAAGAATTAGGGAGAATTCTCTTGCTCTCTCTTTACTCGTTTCTTGTTTCTTTCTTTACACATGTTATACCGCTAGCACTCTCCCTGACATGATTTGAATCTAGGACTGGTGTGGATTATTACTCTAGAGGAGACCTATCGTGGAATCTAGTAGAAAGAATCTTTCGAGGGACGAGGGTTGCCATTACTGCATGAAGCGCGTTTGAGGGCGGCTCAAAACGTGTCAAGAAAGCGACGATTGTTGTAAGTTCTTGAATCGCTAAGATTAGAAATAGAAATTGCAAGCCCGATCTTGCTTTTTGGGAAAATTTTCTGCGCTTTCTAATCGTGTTTTTCCCAACGCAATGATGGTTCGTACCATATAATATCCTTTTCCAACTGTTTGTTTTCTCCCCGTAATGCTAGGAAAACATTTTCATCAAAATGACAGTCAGTAAAACGTGCTCTAAACATATCACCCGTTTGAGATTCAAGATATCTGATAATGGATGAACTTTCTTATCTAAAAAAAATTCCCAACCTCTTTTGAGGTGCTATTTTACTACGTTGTGGTTGTGCTATAGACATATATACTACACAACTAAAGATTCTTAAATGAGAAATATTTGGTTCTTGACCACATGTAAGTTGAACGGGGAGTATTTATGATAATCACTTGGTTTAATCCGAATTAAAGCTTTGTTCTCATTATCAATGGTCTAGTAATAAGCTGAAGACGTTTAATCACAATGATTTAGCTAAACCATTATGTGTATGTACATGAGCAACAGGGTGTTCAACAGTAATTCCAGTTGCCATACAATAATCATTGAATGTTAGGGAAGTGAATTCACCAACATTATCCAATCGAACTCTCTTGATTGTGTTATCAGAAAATTATGCTCGTAATTTAATAATTTGGGCAAGCAATCTTGCAAATGCCATATTACAAGTTGATAACAAACAAATATGTGACCATCTGATAGATGCATCGATCAATACCATAAAATATCTAAATGGTCCACTTGGTGGATGAATTGATCCACATATATCACCTTGGATACATTCAAGAAAAGCAAATGATTTATCTTTTATTTTAACTGGTGATGGTTTCACAATCAATTTCCTAAGAGAACAAGCTGTACACAAATCCTTTCTTATTTGAGGAATCTTCTAGTTCCTTAATGGATGCCCTTGTGTACTTTCAATGATCTTTCGCATCATTGTTAAATCGGGGTGACCCAATCGATCATGCCAAATAATAAAGTATTTTGAATCTACAAACTTCTGGTTTGTGATTGCATATACTTCAATTGCACTTATGCGTGTATAATATAAACCTGATGAGAAAGCAGGTAGTTTTTCCAGAACATGCCTTTTACTTGTTATCTATAAGTACTCAATATTTTTCTCGTTTCCAGTTTCAATGTGATAGCCATTAAGACGGATATCTTTAAAGCTTAATAAATTTCTTTGGGACTTGGAGCAAAACAATGCATCATCAATAATAAACTTTGTCCCATGGGGTAGTGCTATCGTAGCTCTTCCAGAGCCTTCGATTAACTTTGCACTACCCGATATTGTATTAACATTAGCCTCACCTTTTGTTAAATGAGAAAAATATTTTCTATCCATCAGAATTGTGTGTGTTGTGGCACTGTCTGTAAGACATATATCTTTTTTATTTGAGTTGATCTCATATGCATGCAGAGATTTATCCATATCTTCACAGTCAAATAAATTTCATAATAAGAGAATGAAAATAGTAATAATAGCAAAAACAGAGTATATAATGGTAGGATATAAAAACACAATACAACACGAGAGAAAATTCAAATAACATATAATTAATAGTCAACCATAAAGCTAGAGTTCGTTTGTCATGAGAAAGTCAGCAGTATCAAGATGCGTGATACCGGTAAGACTATCAAATTCATCATCCTTAAGAGCCATATTTGCTATTGGATTATAAAAATCAGGGATATCATCATTATTTGTAAAACTTGCTTCAATATTCTCTCCCTTTCCTTTAATTGAAGCTTGATATAACTTAACAAAGTGGTCAGACGTATGAAAGGTACGTGTCCAGTGGCCTTTTAAACCACATCGAAAGCATGGGTTTTCTATACCCTTCTGATGATCATTTTGGGCAAATTTGCCCTTTCTTTGTTTGCTTTCATGGTTATGTTTTCAACTTCCAGCAGGACCACCAAGATAATTATAACTGTAGTTTCCACGGCCACGACCTCGTCCATGACCACGACCACCTCTTCCGGGGTAGTTGTGTACTGCTGCATTTGCTTCAGGCAATGAAGCAGATCCAGTGGGGCGATTTTTCAATAAAAGTTGATTATTCATTTCGGCTACCAAGAGACATGAAATTAACTGAAAGCATTTTGTAAAACCCTTCTCACGATATTGCTGCTGCAGGAGCAAATTTGAGGAGTGAAAAGTAGGGTAGGTTTTCTCAAGTAAATCCTCATCAGTGAGAGGTTCACCACACAACATCAATTTGGGACTGATTTTGAAAACCATTGAGTTATACTCAGTTACACTTTTGTAATCTTATAGCCTTAAATGAATCCATCCATATCTAGCCTTAGGGAGAATAACAGTTTTCTGATTATCATACCGATCCCTTAAGTTGTCCCACAATTCAAGTCTTCTACAGTTAAATATTCAGTTTTTAATCCTTCATCAAGGTGATGACGGATAAAAATCATGGACTTACCCTTATCTTGGCTTGATGCATCATTTTCTTTCATTATTGTCTCGTCGAGACCTTTTGCTTTTAAATGAATTTTTGCATTAAGAACCCAAGACAAATAATTTTTCCCAGAGATATCAAGAGCTGCGAATTCAAGTTTCGTAAGATTCGACATACTTGCAACTAATATAAGATAAGGAAAATAATTCGTACATTTATTCAATTAAATAACACGTACAATAATTTAAATGGCATATTCGAACGCTATTCCTATGAGCAACAAGAGGATCATGTATACAATGAGCATAATGAACATTTCCCGTTCAAAATTTGGGATATCTGCACTTGGAATAAATATAGCGAAAGCAACTACTATAATTATCATGAAAATTCTCTCAGCCGACAACATCTTGATATGTGAAATTTTATAGAATTTTGAGAGTAAGAAATAAGATGTAGAAGTGAGTGAATTATTTTTACCCAAAATCATCTATTTATAGAAAAATTTTGTAAACTAGCCGTTAACTGGCCGTTACATATATATATAATTTTTTTTTATTTTTATATAAAAAATAGCCATTACAAAAAGTATATATAAATATATATATATATATATATATATATATATATATATATATATATATATAATTTATTTTATAAACTAACCATCGGAAAAAGGTGTATTTATATATGTATTTATTTTATTCTATTTAGAGGATAAATAAATATAAATGCAAGAATTAATGATAATAATTTATGCATGTTCAGAGTTGATAAAAAATATATACAAAGTAATAAACATATAAACATAAATATTAACAGTTAGGTCAAAATTTAATTGCACTTAATTATACGTTGCATAATTGAATAAGTAAGAGGTACGACCTTCCATTTGCAGGTAAGTATATATAATAAGGAGGTTTTATCCTCTATTATATAAGTAAATATTATTAGGAGGTTTAGCTCTCCGTTAAATATAAATAAGTAATATTAGAAGGCTTTAGTCTTTTATTATATATATGTATAAATATGTATTAAGAGAAGGCTTTATTTTAGACAAATAGAGAAATAATAAGTATATCTATATATATCATTTTTATTTTTTAGTGAATGTATAAATATGGTGAAACTATAAATTTTATCATATAATTAATTTGAAATATAATACTTTTATTAATAACATAATATATGTTAATTATAATATCACTATATAAATGTTGAAGTGAATATATGTTTAATAATAAAATCTAAGATTTTTCTTTAATAAATGCGCTAAAAAATTTACTTAATACTAATAATCTATCATACATATACAGTTGTGTGTATATATTTTAATATAACATATTATTTATCAGATACGGATTACGGATAAATCGGATAACGGATATATCTAACAGATAATGAAACAGATCGGATGTCTTATTACCATATCCTTATCCGTTTATAATTCGGATGTCTATAATCGGATACGGATAATATCCTCTTGAAACGAATTCGGATAATATCCTTGATGGTTGCCGAATCCACCAAATAAATCCTTTACTTACCGTGCAAAATATAAGATTGTAATATAGCAGTAAAGGGTCGAACCCAAGGGACTAGCAATTCTTATATATTCCAAAATGACCAAGGAAACAAACCATGAAAGAGTTCACAACAGGGGGGGTTTGTGTAATTAATCAAACTACAAACTAAACACTAAAACAAGGATAACAAGCAAGTGAAAGCTGATGTAAAGTGACTGAAATTAATTGATTTAAAGTGGGATTATCCTAGCCAAGTTGTTCTTAAAATTCATGCCATTGGTTCGATCATAGATTCAATATTCAACTCTAATTCATTGATAGACCGGCTATAGTGGTAACAAGCTCTACACACCTCATCCTTTCTTATTTTTACAATGATTATGAGACGCTCATTAACCATCTTCTTATCACAAAAGCAGTCTTATAGAAACGCTCTTAAGATTTAACCTTGTGATAGCATTGACCATGAAAAGGATACCGATCCTAACCAACAAACTCAAAGAAGCTTGGAATGTTTAAGTTATTACGCATGCATCTCATCATTCTCAAGTAAACATGGTGATAAACTATCAATGATGTGTGACTCTTCAAGCACATTTACAAGACAATTACGGATCAAGTATTTGTGCAGTCAATAAGAACAAGTTTCAAGATAACAATTGATCAGAAAATCATCCAAAAACGAGTTCAAACAATACACACAAGATACATGCATATACCAAGAATTTAGAGCTGCATAAACACAATTAGATCTCACAAAACCAAAGCATGAACCAAAGAAACAACTTTACTAGGATAAAAGAGAGATTAGCTGCTATACATGCTTGCAAAATAACCAAGTAACAACTGTTTCAGATCTGAAAATAACCTAGCACAGCTGATCTAAACAAGAGAGTTTAACTAGCTATGCAAATCTAAGCATTAACATAAGTGAAAAAGAGAATAAAGGGAAGAAATTGCTTGCTGATCATAACAGGGGAGAAGTCCCCTATTTTGCTTCTGTTCTTCAGCTGCTACTGCTGCTACGTTCTTCCTTCTTCAAGAGAAAAGCTGACCCCCTTTCTTAACCAAAAGCCTTGGTTATATGCTTGGAAATCCAATCTTTGGCACACAAATCAAGGCTAAAAACTCTTGGTATCCCAAGACCTGCTAATATTCTTATTGAGACGCCAAATACTGATAAAGCAGCTGCAAGTAGCTGAAGTTTGCCAAAAATAGAAAATCAGTCGCAACTTTTGACTTTGATGATGTGCCTGCTACGTCACCACTTAGTTCAAGGGATGATCATGGCTTCAGATCATGGCTCAGTTCATTTTCTGCACTTGGCGATTCTTTTAGTCCAGATTTGTATTGATGATCCATTTTAGCTCCAATAAACCTACAAAGCCATAATTAGGTTTAATTAAGCACATATCCAGTCAAATGTAGGGGGAAATTAAGACAAATTAAGCACTAATTACATACTAACAAATCCCCCCACACTGGAACTATGCTTGCCCTCAAGCAGTTGCAACTAGACTTCAAAAAGAGAGAGATATCATCCTCTAACCATTACAGCCCCACAATTTATCATTGAGAAAAGGTGAACACTAAAATGAGTTTGATAACAAGTCTCCACAGCCTTTCAAAATGGAAAAGGACAAATTCTAAGTACCTTAACTTGCTAGAGTATGTTGAGGAATTTAGAGTTCATTTCATCATGCAGATTTTACCAAGTAGCAGTTACAATCATGTGATCAAAGTGTGTTCGATTCGGACTGTCTAAATTCAAAAGATTCATGAACTTAAAGTGAGGGTTTCACTTAACACCAAATTTCAAAGTGTTGTCTATTTCGGGTGTCATAATACCGCTTTGGTAATATATGACTATCCCTAGACTGCATAAAAATGCATCACTCATAGTCACCCGTTTTTCAGTTTATGATTTGTATTTAGCCTTACAGGTGACCAGCGGAGTGAAACGAGCAAAAATGCATCAAGCGAATGGCTGAGACAGCCTTATTCAGAGATAAATGGCTTTAAAAGCCTTATTCAGGAGCAAATGGCATTGCAGCCTTATTCAGAACCCTCAATAACATTCTTGACATTAATCATTCAGCCTCATTACTTTATTTTAGACAGCCCAAAAATTCCATAAATTTTCACACATGAAGTTTCAATTTAATGCATGCAAATTTCAATTTTCATCCTTTATCCAAATTCAAAAACATTCTCTAGCAAAGCCAAAATACTTTTAAGTTTGTTCAATTCCAAAAATCAAACATGGAAATTCATGCTACTTCAACCAATTTTTGATGTTCACAGGCTCTCAAATCCAAATATGTTGCATATGACCAGATTTTAACCTCTCAGAGACTGCACAAAATGCACAAAAAGACCTAAGGACCTGAGCAAAAAGAGCTAAAACTAACTAACAACTAACAAACTTGGCAGAAATAAAA
Organism: Lantana camara; assembly: GCA_037501455.1. Taxonomy (NCBI): domain Eukaryota; kingdom Viridiplantae; phylum Streptophyta; class Magnoliopsida; order Lamiales; family Verbenaceae; genus Lantana; species Lantana camara. The sequence goes on along the minus strand of CM074863.1, from coordinate 103,254,886 downwards.
TGAGATCAACTAACACACAAATTCAATAAAAAAAAACAGTCATTCAAACACAAATTCCATATTCATAAACCAGCAAAACAACATGCACAAATTCTTACTCCCCCCCACACTTATCTCACATTGTCCTCAATGTTAAATTAAAGAAAAGTTAAGAGTATGAGGACTCCCCTGAATGTATTTATTGAAACTGTCAGGGATTCATGAGGCTAAGGGATGATCATGCTTTGCGGTCTGGGTCCTGGAGCCCTGTTTCTGCCAAAATCTGCAAACAAAACAAAAAGAGGTCCTTAGTCAAAAATCACAGTATTCTCTTGACAAAAACAAAGAGAAACTGTAACTAAGCAACAATAAATAAAAGGGATTGGGTTGCCTCCCAATAAGCGCCCTTGTTTAATGTCCTAGGCTAGACGGAGTCTTTGCATTTTTAATGCATTAGAGTGGGGTTGTCCAAGCTGATTTCCTCCACTGTATGAGCTTGGAATCCCTCATAAAATGGCTTGAGACGGTGTCCATTAACTTTAAAAACTTTTCCAGTCTCTAAGCTTTTGATAGCCACTGCACCATGAGGAAATATATCAGTTACAACAAAAGGTCCTATCCATCTAGACCTTAATTTACCAGGAAATAACTTTAAACGTGAATGAAATAATAAAACTTTTTGCCCAATTTGAAAAGTCTTCCTGGAAATCATCTTATCATGAAAGTTTTTGGTTTTTTCTTTGTAGATTTTTGCACTTTCATATGCTTCATTCCTCAATTCATCCAACTCTTGAAGTTGTAACTTCCTATGTATTCCAGCATCATCCATCTTCATGTTGCATTGCTTAATGGCCCATAATGCTTTGTGCTCCAATTCTACAGGTAAGTGACAAGGCTTTCCAAAGACTAGCCTATATGGTGACATGCCAATGGGAGTCTTATAGGCTGTTCTATAAGCCCATAAAGCATCATCAAGTTTTAAACTCCAGTCCTTCCTATTTGGATTTACAGTTTTCTCCAAGATGGACTTCACTTCACGGTTGGAGATTTCAGCTTGTCCACTTGTTTGTGGATGATAGGCAGTCGATGTCCTGTGTGTAACGTTGTATTTCTTAAGCAAAGCTGCAACTACTCTATTACAAAAATGGGTGCCACGGTCACTGATGATCGCTTTTGGAGTTCCAAACCTGCTAAAGATGTTAGACTTCATGAACCCTACAACAGTTTTAGCATCATTAGTCCTTGTGGCTTTTGCCTCAACCCATTTAGATACATAATCAACTGCAAGTAATATATAATTATTGCCAAAAGAACTAGGAAATGGACCCATAAAATCTATGCCCCAAACATCAAATATTTCACAGATTAAAATGGGGGACAGTGGCATTTGATTTCTAGAACTCAAATTTCCAGTTTTTTGACAATTTTCACAAGATTTACAGAACATGAATGTATCTCGAAACAATGTAGGCCAATACAATCCGCATTCTAAAATCTTTCTTGCAGTTCTTTTTGGTCCAAAGTGACCTCCACATTCATAAGAATGACAGAATTTTAAAACAGAGTGTATTTCCTCTTCGCTTATGCATCTCCTAATCACTTGATCTGCACAAAACTTCCAAAGGTAAGGATCATCCCATACATAGTATTTAGCATCACTTTTTATCTTATCACGTTCAGACCTAGACAATTTATCAGGAAAAGTTTTAGATACCAGAAAGTTTACCATGTCTGCATACCAAGGGGCATGCGTTAGGCATGACCTTAGCTTACCATCAGCTATCGAAAACAGTTGCTCATCTGGAAATTCATCTTTTATGGGGTTGGAGTCTGCATCTGCTAGGATTCGACTCAGATGGTCGGCAACTAAGTTCTCTGATCCTTTCTTGTCTCTGATTTCAATATCAAACTCTTGCATCAATAGGATCCAACGTATCAACCTTGGTTTTGCTTCTTTTTTCTTCAAGAGGTACCTAAGTGCTGCATGATCAGAATAAACAAGCACTTTAGTACCTAACAAGTATGCACGAAATTTATCTAAAGCAAAAACAATAGCTAAAAGCTCCTTTTCAGTTGTGGTATAATTGATTTGAGCTGTATCCAACATCTTTGAAGCATAATAAATCACATGAGGTGATTTATTTATCTTTTGTCCAAGAACAGCTCCAATAGCATAGTCGCTTGCATCACACATCAGTTCAAAGGGATGATTCCAGTCAGGTGCTTGAATTATTGGGGCAGAAGTTAGCTTCATTTTCAGCAAGTCAAATGCTTCTTTGCAAGCTTCATCAAACTTGAATTCTACATCCTTTTGCAGCAGCTTGCATAGAGGTTGTGCAATCTTTGAAAAATCCTTTATGAACCTCCTATAGAACCCTGCATGTCCAAGAAAAGAACGAATCTCCCGCACACTTGTGGGGTAAGGCAAAGATTCTATAATATCAATTTTAGACTTGTCAACCTCGATACCTCTAATGGAAACAATATGTCCTAAAATCAGCCCTTGATCAACCATAAAATGGCATTTTTCATAATTCAAAACAAGATTGCTTTCAAGACATTTTTCCAAAACTTTGGCCAAATTATTCAAGCATGCATCAAATGAATTCCCATAAACAGTAAAATCATCCATGAAGACTTCAATTATATCCTCAACATAATCTGAAAATATGCTCACCATACACCTCTGAAATGTGGCAGGGGCGTTGCAAAGTCCAAATGGCATACGTCGAAATGCAAATGTTCCAAATGGACATGTGAATGTAGTCTTCTCTTGATCTTCCGGAGCAACGGGAATTTGATAAAATCCAGAATATCCATCAAGACAACAATAATGTGTCTTTCCTGCAAGCCTTTCAAGCATTTGATCAATGAATGGCAAGGGAAAATGGTCCTTCTTGGTGGCTGCATTTAACCTTCTATAATCCATGCACACACGCCAACCATTTTGCACTCTCGTTGGTACCATTTCTCCAGCTGCATTCTCAATCACCGTTATACCTGTTTTCTTAGGAACAACTTGCACCGGACTCACCCATCGACTGTCCGAAATGGGATATATGATGTCGGCATCCAAGAGCTTGAGAATTTCATTCTTCACAACCTCCATCATTGGTGGATTCAATCTTCTTTGAGCTTCCCTACTTGGTTTGCAGTCCTCTTCCAAGATGATTTTGTGCATGCAAGTAGATGGACTCAAGCCTTTTATGTCTGCGATGGTCCATCCCAAGGCTGCCTTGAACTCTTTAAGAACTCGTATCAATTTCTCTTCCTCCAAAGTTGAGAGTTTATTTGAAATAATCACTGGAAGAGTTTCTTCATCACCTAAATATGCATATTTAAAGTGTGATGGCAGCGGTTTAAGTTCCAAATCAGGGGCCTGCACAATAGAGGGAAGTAATTTAGTATGAGAAGTAGTCAATTTATTGCAAGAGACATTGTGCTTAACAAGTTTGGGAGCTTCTAATGCATGAACAACATCAATAACATCTTCCTTTATTTCATACTTAGCTTCTAATTCCTTAAGTTGATCAACATATAGGCTGTCACCTAATGCTAAGTAAAGTTCATCATAATAATCCAATTTCGAGGTGGTTTCTGCCAGATTATCAATAACATCAATGGAAGAGACATTTGAAACATTTTCAGTAGGATATTTCATAGCTTCATAAACATTGAATTTAATGAGATCCCCATCAAACTCCATTGTTAATGTCCCATCGTGAACATCAATCTTCGCTCTCGCTGTGCTAAAAAATGGCCTCCCAAGCAGCAATTCTGAAGACTTTGAAATCTTATCATCTTTCATGTCAAGCACAAAGAAATCTGCAGGAAATACTAAGTTATTGACTTGGACAAGTACATCCTCCAACACTCCTTCCGGATGCACAATGGACCTATCCGCTAGCTGTATAATAACTCCTGTTCCCTTCAAAGGACCAATGTTTAGTGAAGAATAGATAGACAAAGGCATAACATTTATGGATGCACCTAAATCACACATAGCATGATTTATACCTAAATTACCTATCTTGCATGGAATTGCAAACATACCTTGATCCTTACACTTAGGTGGGAGTTTTCTTTGAAGTACAGCTGATACATTTTCTCCTACACTCACTTTTTCATTCCCCAATAATTTTCTTTTATTTGTACAAAGATCTTTAAGAAATTTAGCATACCTTGGAATTTGTTTTATGGCATCAAGAAGCGGGATATTCAACTCAACCTTTCTGAATGTGTCCAGGATCTCTTTCTCTTCCTTGGCCTTCTTAGACTGTGCAAACCTTTGAGGAAAAGGTGGTGGAATCATCAGAGGTTTGGGCTGCACAGTAGGTTCTGCCTCCTGCTCTGTTTCTAAGCCATGATCATGGCTTACGCCCTTACCCCCAAACTCTGTTTCTGCATTAAAATTTGCTCTGTTTTGCTCTGTTATTCCACTGCCTTGCCCTGCTTTTTGCCTCCTCACAGGTAGTTCCAGCTCCTTTCCACTCCTTAGGGTAATAGCACTAGCATTTTGTCTGGAATCAATTGTTTGGGATGGTAACTTTCCCTTGTTTTCTAGCTTGCTAACTGAAGTTGCTAGCTGTCCCAACTGATTTTCCAAGTTTTGAACAGTGGACTGGAACTGCTGCATATTTGCCCTCGTTTCCTGCTGAAATTGTTGGTTGTTAGTCATAAAAGCCTTGAACATATCTTCTAAAGACGTACCTGAATTAGAGCTTGAAGGTTGTTGAAAACTTGGTTGTTGTGGCTGAAAATTCTGATGTTGCTGGAAGTTTTGAGGTGGTCCTTGTATGGGTGGCCTTGGCCGAAAAATTTGTTGTCCTTGAAACAATTGAGGCCTTGGTGCATAGCTGAAATTAGGATGATCTTTCCAGCCTGGATTGTATGTATTCGAATATGGATCATACTTTCTTTGTTGAAAACCTCCTCCTATTGCACTTACGTTTTCGGTTCCATCTACTTGGAGTGTTGGGCATAAATCTGTGTGGTGATCGGGACTCGTACAGATTCCACAAACCAAAGATGGTGTCGAGTTTGCCACAGCTAAATTCTGCACCAAAGTTGTTAATTTATTTAATTGACTTTCAATTGAAGTGGAGCTTACCTCATTTACCTTCCTCGGAATATCTTGGTGGTTGCCAAACTGTTGAGAATTAGCCGCCATGGTAGAAATTAGCTGCCTTGCTTCATTTGGAGTTTTGTTAACAATTGCACCACCACTTGCTGCATCCATCATTCGCCTCTCCATAGAAATTAAACCTTCATAAAAATATTGGATCAAAGCTTGCTCCGAGTGTCCATGTTGTGGACAACGTGCCAAGAGTTTCTTAAATCTTTCCCAATAATCATGGAGAGTTTCAGATTCTTTTTGTCTAACTGAGACTATCTCCCTTCTTGTGGAGACAACTCTAGATGTGGGGAAAAATTTCTCTAAGAAAGCCGAAGCCATAGCTGTCCAAGTTGTGATTGACCCTGGAGGTAAATAATATAGCCATTCTTTTGCATCATCAGCCAATGAGAACGGAAATGCTCTCAATTTAATCTGCTCCTCCGTAACTCCATTTGGCCTCATACTAGAGCAAACCACATGAAACTCTTTAAGGTGTTGATTTGGGTCTTCATTCTCCTTGCCTCTGAATGTGGGAAGTAGGTGAATCAGTCCTGACTTTAGCTCAAAGTCAGTTGTCAAAGTAGGCAATGTGATACACAATGGTTCTTGAGCTACAGGTGGTGCTGCCAGCTGCCTCAGTGTCTGATCTTCCGCGGCCATGCTTAAGGGATGACCACAGCTAACGCTTCTGGTGTCTGTGTCAGTGAATAAACTGACCAAACAGGGGAACTGATCTTCTTCAAGAAATCTGCTACTTTCAGCTTGTTGTCTGCGTATTCTAGCTTCTTTCTTGATTTGCCTTAATGTCCTTTCAATCTCAGGATCGTAAGGAACCAATTTCTTGGAATATTCAGACCTGGTCATACAAGAAAATAACAACAATTAAATCTAGTCCCCGGCAACGGCGCCAAAAACTTGATGGTTGCCGAATCCACCAAATAAATCCTTTACTTACCGTGCAAAATATAAGATTGTAATATAGCAGTAAAGGGTCGAACCCAAGGGACTAGCAATTCTTATATATTCCAAAATGACCAAGGAAACAAACCATGAAAGAGTTCACAACAGGGGGGGTTTGTGTAATTAATCAAACTACAAACTAAACACTAAAACAAGGATAACAAGCAAGTGAAAGCTGATGTAAAGTGACTGAAATTAATTGATTTAAAGTGGGATTATCCTAGCCAAGTTGTTCTTAAAATTCATGCCATTGGTTCGATCATAGATTCAATATTCAACTCTAATTCATTGATAGACCGGCTATAGTGGTAACAAGCTCTACACACCTCATCCTTTCTTATTTTTACAATGATTATGAGACGCTCATTAACCATCTTCTTATCACAAAAGCAGTCTTATAGAAACGCTCTTAAGATTTAACCTTGTGATAGCATTGACCATGAAAAGGATACCGATCCTAACCAACAAACTCAAAGAAGCTTGGAATGTTTAAGTTATTACGCATGCATCTCATCATTCTCAAGTAAACATGGTGATAAACTATCAATGATGTGTGACTCTTCAAGCACATTTACAAGACAATTACGGATCAAGTATTTGTGCAGTCAATAAGAACAAGTTTCAAGATAACAATTGATCAGAAAATCATCCAAAAACGAGTTCAAACAATACACACAAGATACATGCATATACCAAGAATTTAGAGCTGCATAAACACAATTAGATCTCACAAAACCAAAGCATGAACCAAAGAAACAACTTTACTAGGATAAAAGAGAGATTAGCTGCTATACATGCTTGCAAAATAACCAAGTAACAACTGTTTCAGATCTGAAAATAACCTAGCACAGCTGATCTAAACAAGAGAGTTTAACTAGCTATGCAAATCTAAGCATTAACATAAGTGAAAAAGAGAATAAAGGGAAGAAATTGCTTGCTGATCATAACAGGGGAGAAGTCCCCTATTTTGCTTCTGTTCTTCAGCTGCTACTGCTGCTACGTTCTTCCTTCTTCAAGAGAAAAGCTGACCCCCTTTCTTAACCAAAAGCCTTGGTTATATGCTTGGAAATCCAATCTTTGGCACACAAATCAAGGCTAAAAACTCTTGGTATCCCAAGACCTGCTAATATTCTTATTGAGACGCCAAATACTGATAAAGCAGCTGCAAGTAGCTGAAGTTTGCCAAAAATAGAAAATCAGTCGCAACTTTTGACTTTGATGATGTGCCTGCTACGTCACCACTTAGTTCAAGGGATGATCATGGCTTCAGATCATGGCTCAGTTCATTTTCTGCACTTGGCGATTCTTTTAGTCCAGATTTGTATTGATGATCCATTTTAGCTCCAATAAACCTACAAAGCCATAATTAGGTTTAATTAAGCACATATCCAGTCAAATGTAGGGGGAAATTAAGACAAATTAAGCACTAATTACATACTAACAATCCTCTATAAACGAATTCGAATACGGACGGATATCGGATTTTCGAATATCCATTTACCGCCCTCCTTGTAGTGATAAAAATAATCCAAGCCTGTTGCTCCACGTTTTGAATGCCACCCTGCGATCGAGTGCCACATATATATATATATCAACGCACATTTCTCAAGCAAAATAGGCTAAAGTAAATAATAACTCTTAAAAAAATTCAAGCAACATCGAGTGGTGTATGTAAATTGTAACATCAGTAACTCCTTTGTTCTTGTTGTGCAACTTGTAGTGGATTATGGATATAATTCCTTTGTTCTTGTTGTGCAACTTGTAGTGGATTATGGATATAATTCCTTCGTTCATGATCTGCCACCAGGATTTGGAAAAAATAACAACATATATAATTAAATAAAAACAAAACCACCACCATGAAAGCGAAGCTAGTATCCTGCCTTTTTAATACGAAAATGAGGAATTCCCAGTTTGTCTATCACGTAATTCTGGGATCAGCTCCACTTAAGGAAATCTCCGCACCAGTTTGGAGTTGACTCCGCACCTTTCTTAGCTAGCACCCGAGTTGCCTTCACGATAAGTATGATTTATCCTAATATTTTGGCCTCCTCTAGCAGCTCGATTGAAAGAAACTGCGACTGTGATCTTTCTTTTGCTAACTAAAAACCAGGCAGACTTAAACGAAAAACGACCGTCATTTGCATGTGTCCAAATAGGAGAAATCCTTCCCCCAAGTAGAGATCGGAATTTCATACTTACATACGATTTTCATGAATTTTACAACTCATTAAAAAATTATAAAAATTGATAGGCTAAACCCTAGGGATTTTTGCGAAGTTCGACAAGTAATTTTGCAATTAAATTACACCTATCTACTTAATTTTCATATTTGTTAACGTTCATACTTAGTTTGTTCTAAAGACTAGGAGTTTAGGTGAAATTCTATAACTTTTCTTCTATGAGCAGTTTTGCAATTACATTACACCTGTAGTTTATGCATGTTTGATACAATTTTCATGAAATTTCCAGCTCGTCAAAAAATTATAAAAATTACTGTTAATAGTACATCCTTAATGGTTTACATTTTACAACGAATTGAAGTAAAGGCTCCCTAAGCTATTACACAATATCTCCTAATTACAATTAACTAGCAAAAATCCCAACCCAACACTTGGAAGTTGGATGTGATCGAGCTCTCTCTCTTACTTACATGGTGGTGTTTTATCATGGCCACACCCACCATGCTGATTAAAATAAGAGATACCGGATAATGTGAGATAAATTCTAATGGAGTATATTTTTATTTAATTTCTTATTTTGATAAAATATCATATAATTTTCATATAATATAGTATTTAAAATATCTCTCAAAATATATTATATAATTTTTATAAAATATAATATTAAAATATTCTAATTGATGGGACTCAGAAACGCGCTCGTATCTCAGCCGTCCACGTGTCACCTTTAACGCGTTTGAAGATTATACGCTCGAATTGAGGGATTCGTGGGCTAACCTAGCTCATCCGCTTACCAACTAGTTTGGGCCATTGGGCCTCGGCCGATTGTTCGAGCAAAGGGCCCTGGCCGACAGGCTTGGCGCTCGCATTTCAGCCCTCGGGGGAATCCTTCTCAAGGAAACACCCACACGAGGGCCCATTCTTGATGCTCGGTATTTCGGCGCTCAAGGGTCGTCTATCGTGGGGAGGCCATCCATACACTCTTCGAGCATCACCAATGCTCGTGCATGACCATGCCCAGCTGCGTTGGATCCGATCCTCGGCAGAGAGAATCTTAGGCCCATCCCCCGCGTTACCCTCGCCAACGACTTCTGACACAAAGGTAGTGCGCACTTCGCATCTGACACGCCGCCTCCTTTTCAGAAACGTCCTTCTCATACCTTCACGGGCCGCCACGTGTTAGGGCAACACAGGTTTGGGACCACACGGTCAATTTACCCTTCTACCCTCACCCCTAACATATAAATAAGGAAGAACTCATGCATTCTCCCCCAAGTCATTCTCTGCATACACAATACACACATTTTCTGGGCATTTTTCCACCATTTCTACGGATCTTCCCAAGCTCCCGATCCCATCACCACAGTTGCATCTACTCTACACTTTGCACTCTTGGTGTTATCCTAGCTGGAAAAACCCACGCTCAAAAGGAAACCCAGATCCTGAGGCCTTCACGCCTGTGATGGTTTTCCCTTCCACAAACAAATTCTAAAGTGATTGGTGTTTAAATCCTTTACAAGTTTCTGCACCATCATTTTTTGCGCCGTCTGTGGGAAATCCGTCACTACCACAACCAAATTCTTCCTCTGAAGGCTAGTTGAGATATAACACCTCCTAACTCTGAAAATGGTAACTGCAACAAGATCAGGGGCCGTAGGAAACAAAAACGCTCCTCCTCCAGTCAATGAGGAGAACGCGGAGAACAATAATCCCACTGGGGGAGTGAACCCGCCAGCTGCGGGAAATGGAGGCGGGAATCCAGATACTGCGGCTGCAACTCTCCCACCGGGAGGGAACGCTACAACTCACACCGCCAACGCTTTCTTCCCTTACTCAGGTGCGTATCCCATAGCCATGCCACCACCGGGATACCCCTTTTTGCAACCCGGAATGATGCCCGGGATGGGGCCGATGATCCAACCTTACCAAGTGGGGACACTGAATCTCCCCATGTCATTGCCGAGAGAGATACAAGGGGTAGAAATGCCCCAAATCACCGCCCAGCAGCTTCAGGCGCTGTATGCGCAGTGCGAGGGCCAGGCAGTCCAAAACGCTTGGGAACATTTTACCGCAGCGTATTTCCCTTCGCAAGCTGGCGCTCGAATGGCCCCACCTCTTGGAGGCCTCCCAGCGCACCCCTTGACGATGGCCCAAAACGCGCTAAGGGCCCAGCAGCCTCCACCACCGCCGAATCAAGAAAATGAGGCCCCACCGAGGGTCCAGCAAGAACAACCACCTGTAGGAGATGAGAGGGCTCCTCGAAATGAGACGGCCGGAGATGATGAGGAGGTCCAGTCGAGGGCCACAGGAAGGGCAAACCGCAGAAATGTTGGTGACCCTCAGCTGGCCGCGGTACAAGACCAAATTAGAGGGCTCCAGAATGTGGTAGAGCAGCTCTCTCGAGCAAGGTCTCACGCCCCCCGTGACGGGGACGAGAGGTCCAGGGCCAGAGACGCTCGCCGACCCCGCAGCCCAATTTCACGACGCAGGAGAGAAGCCAGCTATGAGGATCCCGAGGACAGGGATTACAGAATCATGACGGGCGATTCCCCCCTCGTGGAGGAGGTACTAATAACCCGTGGGGGGAAGGCAAAATCCCCACGGCCGTCAATAGGTATGATGGCACCACAGATCCAGCCGAGCATTTGGATCATTTTGTACATCTTATGCACTTGTATGATCACCCAAGCAATTATTGGGCCAAAGTGTTTGTCACCTCTCTCACGGGAATGGCCCAAGATTGGTACAAAAAGCTTCCCCCACGCTCAATTCGGGGGTATTATGACTTGACGGACGCCTTCATCAGCCACTTTAACTCTTTGAAGGCACCGGCCCCAGCCGCGACGGCTCTCTACAGTCTGGTCCAAGGGCCGAGCGAAACTTTACGATCTTTCATGGGAAGGTTCAACAAGGAGACCTTGTTGGTAGAAAAGCCCTCTATGGACTTCTTGAGGCTTGTTCTGTTTGGAGCTATTAACATGAAGCACTACGTCAACAAGGAATTTGTGGAGGAGGTGGCCAAGAAAAAGCCGCTCTCGCTGATGGAGATTAGGGAAATTGCGGACTCTTTCTTTACTCTCGAGGATATGTACATCGCAAGGGATCAAAAAGTGGCGAATGCCCCTCGTCCCAGCAAAGTACACGAGGACCGGACGGATTCTAACAGGGGTCGCCGCCGCAGCCCAGTTTCCACCCGACGAAACTCTCCGCCCCCTCGGAAGTTCGAGCGCATTCCTCTCAACCGCCCAATTGCAGAAGTCTACGCCATGGCGGATAAAAAGCTATTTAAGAGGCCGTCTAAGTTGAGAGAAACCGAGGCTCAGAAGCGCTAGGGGAAATACTGTGCTTTCCACAAACAGAAAGGGCATGACACCAGTGAATGTCATCAGCTAGAAAGAGAGATTCAGAGGCTGATCGCTGGGGGGCACCTTAAGGAGTTCGTAAAGGTGTTGGAAAGGTATGACGAGCACTGTGCGGAGCGAACGCATGTGCGGGCGAGGAGCCGTTCTTGCTCTCGGAGCCCGCGTCACCGTCACACCGAGCCCAGTGACAGGGGGAAAGGGAAAGCTTCCGACATGGAAAATCAACCATTCGCGGTCATCCACATGATCGCCGGAGGACCCTCCGGGGGTGACTCTAACGCTTCCCGACGTCGCTACATTCGTAGCTATGACCAAAGATCTTCCCAGCCCAAGCCGGTGCTCTCTATTGATCAATCATCACGCTCGGGGAAGGATGAGAACGTAGGTTTTACAGAGAAAGACTTAGAGCACATTGTAACACCCCATGGGGTCGGTGAAACCTCTGACTGCCCCATGGTGGTTAGCTTAGACGTTCATAACCATGTTGTAAAGAGGGTCTTGATTGATAGTGGAAGCTCCGTGAATGTTTTACCTTATTCCACGTTCCAGAAAATGAACATCACCAACATCCCGCTCGAGCCCCTCAGAACAGCCCTCGTCGGCTTTGGGGGTTCCGAGATCGCCCCTCGGGGACAAATTCGCTTGGCCACCTCTTTCAGTCACGCCCCACAGCGAAAAACTCTAAATGTTCTCTATGTGGTGGTCGAAGTAGACCTACCATACAACATCGTCATTGGGCGCCCAGCCCTCGTCGACTTCAAGGCTGTGATTTCCACCTATCATCAAAAAGTTAAGTTTCCCACCCCCGAGGGTACCGGGGAAGTACTGTGTAATGTTAAGGAAGCTTGGGAGTGCTACATACTTTCCCTTCGGAGCCACAAGCCCAAACAGCCTACCCAAGCAGGTTCCACCAAAAAGTCTGTTGACTTCCCCAAATTAGATGAAGATGGCCCTGAGCGCAAGAGGGCCAAGCTCTATAAGAAGAAGAACAAGAAGAGGGCCAAGGACGGATCAGGGGATGCTGAGAATTTGCCCCTCGGGGAGGTTGGAGTTTCCTCCTCGGAGGACGATGATCGTATACCCTCGGGAGATACCAGTGGGGGAATTACCGGTAAGAAGCGAGCGCTCGAACAACCGAGGCCTGAAGTACGGGTGGAACCTACGGAAAACTTCCTGACCATCGAGTTGGAGCCCGGGAATCCAGATAAGACCACGCAAATAGGTTCCAGCCTCGACGGTCCCTCTCAGATTATGATGATTGACTTCTTGCGAGAAAATATTGATGTCTTTGCTTGGAAGGCTTCCGACCTCACTGGCATAGACCCGTGTGTCATTGTCCACCGGTTGAACGTGGATCCTGCCTTCAAACCTATAAAGCAAAAGAAGAGAGACGTTCATGGGTTCCGAAAGCAGGTCATAGAGGAGGAAGTCAATAAACTGCTTGACGCTCAATACATAGAAGAAATTCTATATCCCGAATGGCTTTGCAATGTGGTGCTCGTTCCAAAGAGCGCCAACAAGTGGCGTATGTGCAATGACTTCACGGACCTCAACAAGGCGTGTCCCAAGGATCCGTACCCCTTGCCTAGAATTGATCAGTTGGTGGATTCGACCGCTGGGTGTGAACTTATGAGCATGATGGACGCTTTTCAAAGATATTATCAAATATTTATGGCCCTTGAGGATCGTCCCAAAACTGCGTTCGTGGTTCATATGGGTGTTTATTGCTTCAAGGTTATGCCCTTCGGGCTCAAAAATGCAGGAGCGACGTATCAGCGCCTCGTCAACAGAATGTTCGAGTGTGAGATCGGAAAATCCATGGAGGTATATGTCGATGACATGATCGTCAAAAGTGAGCACCAGTATTCTCATCTGGAAGACCTCAAACGAGCGTTCAACATTTTGCGTTGTTATGGTATGAAGCTGAATCCCTCCAAATGTACATTCGGAGTGCGGGGTGGCAAGTTTTTGGGGTACATGGTCAGCCAACGGGGCATAGAAGCAAATCCGAAAAAGATTAAAGCAATCCTGGACATACCCTCCCCTCGCAATCTGAGAGAGGTCCAGGTGCTTGTGGGTAAGATCATTTCATTGAATAGGTTCATCTCTCGCTCAGCGGACAGGAACCTACCCTTCTTTAAAATTCTGCGCAACGCTCGCAACTTTACCTAGAGCGAGGAATGCGAAAAGGCTCTGCAGGATATGAAACAGTACCTTTCGAGCGCGCCTCTGTTGACCAAACCTAACCCGGGGGAGAACTTGTTTGTCTATTTATCAGTTTCCTTGGAAGCCACGAGCGCTGTCCTCGTGGCAATTCGCGAGCGTAAGCATATGCCGGTGTATTACCTAAGCAAAACCTTGCAGGGGGCTGAGAAGAGGTACATGGAAATTGAGAAATTTGCATTTGCGCTCGTTAACGCATCCCGAAGGCTGAGGCCTTATTTTCAGGCTCACTCCATCACAGTGCTTACAGATCAACCCCTCAAACAAGTGCTATCTAAGCCGGATGTTTCGGGAAGGTTAATTAAATGGGCGATTGAACTCAGTCAGTTTGATATCTCCTTCGAGCCTCGTACAGCCATACAGGCTCAGGCAGTGGCCGATTTATTGGTAGAGCGGTTCAATTTGGATACTGTGCCCTCGGAAGATGAGGGTTTATGGCTTTTACACACGGATGGCTCCTCGACCTCACAGGGGGGAGGAGCCGGGGTGACCCTCAGGGATCCCCTCGGGGCAGAAGTTGACTACGCAATCAAGCTGGCGTTTCAAGTCACCAACAACGAAGCTGAGTATGAGGCCCTCATCCAAGGGCTCAGGATTGCACTCCAAAATAGGGCCACTCGTGTCACAGCATACGTTGATTCGCAGTTGATCGCGAGTCAAATTGATGGTACTTATGAGGCTCGAGAAGCCACCATGGTACAGTACCTATCGAGCGCCAAGGAGGAGATAGCCAAGTTCAAGGAATTCCATCTTTTGCAAGTTCCGAGGGCTGAAAACGAACGTGCTGATGCTCTCTCCAAGTTTGCATCGGCCCTAGAAGGCTCTAGCGAGCGTCCTGTTACAATTCTTAGGACCGAAGAGCCATTGATAAGTAGAGGAGAACCTTCGAAAGAGGTACATATGATTGACCCCTCTGAGCCTTGTTGGCTCGACGAAATTGTCAGATTCCTCCATGAGGGAACCAGCCCGAGCGACAAAGTGGAGGCACGGAAGATCCAGAGCAAAGCCCCTCGTTTCTCATTGGATTCCGAGGGTCGGTTATTCAAGCGATCCTTCCAAGGCCCACCGTTGAGATGCTTGAGACCCTCGCAGGCCAAGGAAGTTTTAGAACATGTGCACAGTGGAAGTTGTGGGAACCATTCGAGCGGTCGAATCTTGGCGAAGAAGATCTTAAGGAGCGGTTTTTACTGGCCCTCGGTGTTGCAGGATGCCATTAGCTACTTTAAGAAATGCCCTAAGTGCCAGTTTCACTCTAACACCCCCCAGTTGCCAGCCGCTCAAATGATTCCTATTGATGTTTCGTGGCCTTTTGATCAGTGGGGCATTGACATTGTGGGACCCCTCCCAATGGCGGTCGGACAGAAGAAGTTCGTAATACTTGCTGTGGATTATTTTACTAAGTGGGCTGAAGCCGAAGCGGTCGCCAAGATAACGTTCAAGGTTGTGAGGGACTTCATTTGGAAAAACATCATCTGCAGATACGGTATCCCGAGGGTGCTCATCTCAGATAACGGGTCCCAGTTTATTGCAGCTGACACACGGGATTGGTGCTACGAGCTAGGGATTGAACAGCGATTCACCTCCGTGGGCCATCCTCAGGCCAATGGTCAAGCGGAGGTGACCAATCGAACCATACTCCAGCACCTGAAGACGATGCTCGAAAGCAAGAAAGGAGAATGGGCTGAAGAACTTCAAGGAGCCCTGTGGGCATATCGTACTACTCCACGAGCGGCAACAGGGGAAACCCCTTATTCCCTCGTTTATGGCTCCGAGGCTATGATACCTGCGGAAATTGCCCAAGAATCCGCACACGTTGCCTATTTCGAGCCTGCTGACAATGAAGCCAACAGGGCGTTCGAGTTAGATTTGTTGGATGAGAAGAGAAATGCTGCTTGGGCACGTATCCACAAATACAAAGCGACCGTTGCTCGCCAATATAACAAACGTGTTAAAGAAAGGACTTTCCAGCTGGGGGACTTAGTCCTAAAAAAAGTTGAAGTCTCCAAACACGTGGGTAAATTAGACCCCAATTGGGAAGGCCCCTTCAAAGTTATCCAGGTACGAGCAAACAATACCTACCTATTGGAAACTTTGCAAGGCGAGCGACTCCCTAGGCCATGGAATGCATGCAACCTTAGAAGGTTCTACGTGTAGACATAAGCTCTTTTGTAATTGCCCATCCGCGGCATGGAATGCTTTCCTTCGACGGAAAGCGTGTTGTAATCATTTCCCAAAAATGCATCTATATAACAGTAAGTATTTAATTCTTTGTTTTTGTTATCTGCTTGCTTTCTTATTCGATCTAAGGATTCGAGCGAGAAGAGGCCTACTCCGTGTCGAGCACCCTCCACGTCGAATGGCCTACGCGATACACCAATCGTTTCAAAGTTACACTGTCCAAGGTGTTGATAACCATCCACTCGTAAGAGTTTGAACGCTCAAATGTGTTTAAACCCTAAGAATGAGCGTGTCGGAAGGCGGGATGCTAAACGCTTAATTTACGCCCACTAAGTGCTCGTCACGTTAGTTCGCGCTTGTAAACTCCCTATGACCCTCGTCTACTTGGGTAAGGGCACGCTCGTAAATAGTGGATGCCACTAACACTACGGCTACGCTCGTTTTAACCCCTACTTAGCAAATCCTACAGGTGATTTCTAAGTACGATCAGTTTTCTGGAACAATCAAGATAGAGATGCACGCCAAATGTCTAAGGCCAATACTTAGCTAAATCTTTAGGGATTTCCTAAGTTCAAATTCGAGCCTCATTGAGAATACAGCCAGGGAACATTCGTGAGGATCACCCTCGTGCCCATATTTGCATCTCCCAAGATTCCAGCCATAAGCCAATTCTTGGCTAAAGATTTCCTAAGTCTGGATTCGAAACTTCATTTCAAAAGCGGCCAGGGAACCCTCACACGGGACGCCCTCGCGCCTATGGATCCCTCCAAGATTTACTTAGTCCAAATTCAAACCCCCTTACGAATGTGGCCAGGGAACCCTCTTAAGGGTCGCCCTCGCGCCTGTATTTCCTCAAAGGTTTTCTAAGTCCAAATTCAAGGTTCATTTCTACTATGGCCAGGGAACCCTCCTAAGGGTCACCCTCGCGCCTATATTTGCAATAGGCCAACTGCCTAACGTCGTGGGCTTCTAAGCTTAATATGCATGGTGATGAGCGTCAGAGGACCATTGTAAAAGACACCCCTGCATGCTTACACTACCATCGCAAACGTTCCAAACAAAAGACATTAATATAGAAACGGCGAACGTAACAAAGCAGCATCATTCACCATTCAAAAGTAAGGAAGAAAGCCTTCATACATTCAAGCAGTAGAAAAGAGTTCAAATATATTAAAAGAAGCATCAAGAAGTCCAAGACATCCAAGGAAATAGTTTGAAGATTGATTACAGATATAAATTGTTCATGGGGTAGACAAGGAAGTGAACTGACAAATTAAGGAATTCATCAACAGAAGAAGCTTCACTGGGCTGGAGCATCAGGCTCGGGGGGAGCAGTTGCAATGGGGACAGGGGCCAGCACATCGGCGTTAGAAGTTGGAGCCTCGTCAAGTTCCTCAACATCTGCTGCATCCATGACAGTACCCTCGTCCTCGATTTGGATGGGACCTGGACCTATAGTGTTAGCAGCAATGAACTCCCGTTGGAGTGTTCCCACCAGCTCCTGATATTCTGGCTCCGCCAAGCCCTCATTAGGATCCTCATCCTGGAGCATCGGCTCGCAGTTTTCATCCAGATCCATCCGTAGGCGAGCGTCAGTCCGAGCGCTTTCAGGGGCCAAGCCAAGATGCACCATTTGTCCGATGGCTTTCCGGAAGAAACGCCGCGCATTGTCAAAGCAATGAATATTGGCCGCAAACACGAAGGCTTTGGATCGTACGAACTTCTTCACCGCCTCCCAGGATACCTTCGCTTCCAAACCCTGCACTTTGCCCTGCAAGTCCGCGAGGGCCCTTTTTGTCTCCTCGTTTTGGCGGGTGCTTTCCGCCAACTGCTCGCCCAGCTCTCTGTTCTGTTCCCTCATCTGATCCCGCTCGTCCTTCAATTTCCTGTGGCGCTCGTTAAGAACCAGATAAGCTTCATCAGACTTCTTTAGATTCTCCGACAGATTGGCCTTATCTTGGTTGGCGGCAGTCAGTTGGGCGTGGAGGTTGTTATAATCCTCTTGCATCTGGGCAGGGTCCGAAGTTCGCAACAGTTTCTTATACTTGGCCTTATGCTCGGAGTAGGCCTGTGCTCGCCCTTGCAAGTTCTTCAGTCTGGGGATCACCTCCTGGGAAATCAGAAACAAGGGTTAGACTCAAAATTGGAGTACAGAAAACCGGATCTCCCCGTAAAATATCAAAGACTTACAGTTAAGAGGGCATGGCACGCATCATCGGCTACACGAGCGGCGTCATGCTCGTTCAGTTTATCGTGATCGCCGGAGAATTGGAGTTTTTCGACGATGTCAGAAACTAGGTTCGCCGAGTAGGCGCTCTTCTTCAGGAGCACTGGGCCCTCAGTCCGTTGACGCTTATAGCGAGCGTCGCCCCTGCAGCCGATCCTCCTGAAGTCCTCATCCTCTGATGAGGAAGTGTCACCGCCCTCGCCACGGTGCCCAACCACCACTTCTTTACCCTTGCCAGAAATTGGGATAGAGTCTGGCAGCCTTTTCCTTTTTCCCTGACGGTCGGCCCTGATGATTTCATGGACTCGGACCAATTCGCCTGAGCGGTTGCGGGAGCCGCTCGAACTTAGAGAGATTGGGCCCTCGGGTGCCGCCGGTGGAGGAGTAGCCCCGCGAGCGCCGGCCACAGTCAGGTCCTCAATGGGGCCCCTGTGCTCCTCATTATCTGCGCTCCCACGAGCGCCGTGATGGCCGCGACCGGCCCCTCGTCGGGTCCCCCTCCCCCTTGGAGCGTTGGGAGGGCGGTTTTGCTGTCGCTGCGGTTGTTGAGGGCCGGCGGCGGGTCCTTGTGCGCCCAGCATGCGGGAGAGAGCTTCAGCATTCATGCCTCGGGATAATATTTGAACACCTGCGAGGGAAAGGAAACGAGCGTCAGGAGCTGGATGCCTGGACTGTATATACAAAAATACAGTAATTACACCAAGTTAGGAGGCTATTCTAAAAGTTAGTGAAGTTAGTTCCTAGAATCTGACCATCGAGGGCCATGATGTCAGCTGGAGGGTTGAGTATCATTTCTGGAGGGCAAGATAATCCGTAGCGGAATAATACCCCTTCGTTCTTCACCAAAGTCTCCGCCTTAATCCACTTCTTTTCAGCCCTCATCTCGAGGGCTAACCCCATCGCCCAGTCCTCAAAATCCTTATTCCTCGTCCTTTCCCTAATCAAAGGACCCTCGCCATGAATCATCCATTGCCGATGAACTCCAAAAATCCCCCCGGGGGCCCCCACAAAGAAATACCACTCTTTCCAATGCTCGCCGTAGGAGGTTGATGGGGAGTCTATCATCTTAAAGCCTGATTTGGCCTGGGCGTAGTAAAATCCGTCTGTAGGCGACGAGCGTGGCGAGCGGGCTACTTGTATCAAGCTGTCAAAGTTGACTATCGAGGGTGCTTTGCCCAAGGCCCTCATCGTTATTATGAATGTGTTGATTAGGGCTATGCCGTTGGGTAGAATTTGTGAAGGGCAGAGCCCTAGATGATGGTAAATGATGACGGCGTCGTGAGCGATTGGGAACCTCAGACCCCCAGCTAGAACTGCATCCCAATAGACCGTCATCATCCCTGGCGGTGGTCGATTGGCCCTCTCCCCTTCCTCAGGAAGTCGCATGGGAAATACGGCTTCATCCCAATATGCTTTCGCCCTCAACTCCTCCAAATCACCGAGGGTCAGAATACTCTCAATCTCGTCCGGAGATCTGTCAGTTTGATGGCGGTTGTCTTGCCTTACTCGAGTGGCAGGCTCCCTTCCTCTCCTGAAGCGCCTTCTGGAAGGTTCACCCTCAAATTGACGCCCGGATGGCCCTGCTTCGCCCTCGGGAGCCATCACAGCCACTGTGATCCTGTGATCCTGGGGCCTCACAGCACTATTCAGCACCGGGAACACTCTTTCTCCCTGCCTTTGCATCTCCATCACATTGTCCATCTCTTCGAAGAGATCGTTGACCCCCCCAGGAGCACGCTCGTTCATCCCTTGAACGGCGGCGTCCACCTCTTCGTCTCCGGCACCGGCCGGGATTAGGGCCACTGGGATCGCCATGGGAATCCCTTCACTGGGGGGCGCCCTGGCTATCGGAACTGCAGTTGGTACATTGCCGTGAGGGGATGAACTCCCCACCGACATCTCATCTAATTCCTGTACGAATGCTTCAGCATTATAGTCTGCCATATCTGGATTTTGGGCACTAAAGATGAAATCCTGTGCAAGAACTTAGGTGGTGATAGAAGATTCTGGGACGGTTTCAGTGGCAGAAAAGGTCTTACACTTAGCAAATCTCTCGCTTACAGCCTAAATCTAAGGTTAGTAGAAGAAATGAAAGCTTGCAGGTTCTTTACCTAGAAGATTGAAGAAGAAGTTTGCCGGGATTTGCCGAAAACGCAGAAGTCTCTTGCCTTTTTCGAATTGCTATAGAGGAAGTTGAATGCGTGAAAAGGACTCCCAGATCCTGAAAATCCGTATTTATGGAGAAGGATTTACACCAACTAAGGCTGAGGATTTCAAATGGCAATCATTTCCCGCCTAGGAAACCCCCCACTTTTGGTAACCGCCTCACGACTACCGGAGTCCACGCGCCCACGTTCCCACTTAGCATTAAATGCGGACATGACACCATTTAATGCGTTGTCAGACTGTACCCGTTACAGAAGTCAAAAGGTCACATCCCTTGCTGAGGCCTGACCCTCGGATAATTCAAAATCCAAAGCCCTTCATTGCAAAATTCTACAGTACGCTCGAGCGATACTACAGAATTTGGGGGACAAAATGATGGGACTCAGAAACGCGCTCGTATCTCAGCCGTCCACGTGTCACCTTTAACGCGCTTGAAGATTATACGCTCGGATTGAGGGATTCGTGGGCTAACCTAGCTCATCCGCTTACCAACTAGTTTGGGCCATTGGGCCTCGGCCGACAGGCTTGGCGCTCGCATTTCAGCCCTCGGGGGAATCCTTCTCAAGGAAACACCCACACGAGGGCCCATTCTTGATGCTCGGTATTTCGGCGCTCAAGGGTCGTCTATCGTGGGGAGGCCATCCATACACTCTTCGAGCGTCACCAATGCTCGTGCATGACCATGCCCAGCTGCGTTGGATCCGATCCTCGGCAGAGAGAATCTTAGGCCCATCCCCCGCGTTACCCTCGCCAACGACTTCTGACACAAAGGTAGTGCACACTTCGCATCTGACACGCCGCCTCCTTTTCAGAAAACGTCCTTCTCATACCTTCACGGGCCGCCACGTGTTAGGGCAACACAGGTTTGGGACCACACGGTCAATTTACCCTTCTACCCTCACCCCTAACATATAAATAGGGAAGAACTCATGCATTCTCCCCCAAGTCATTCTCTGCATACACAATACACACATTTTCTGGGCATTTTTCCACCATTTCTACGGATCTTCCCAAGCTCACGATCCCATCACCACAGTTGCATCTACTCTACACTTTGCACTCTTGGTGTTATCCTAGCTGGAAGAACCCACGCTCAAAAGGAAACCCAGATCCTGAGGCCTTCACGCTAGGGATGTAAACAAGCGAGCCGGCTCGAACCCAAGCTCCTTTGTTTTTGGCTCGTGGCTCGTGAGCCACTATTTTTAATTAAAAATAAATAAATATTAATTTATATATATAAAAATACTTATATCATATATAATATTATATATATATACTTATTTTTATATATAAATATTAAAAATAATTATTTTTTAAATAAAAAAATATGTTTTTCATGGCTCGCGAGCCGAGCCGAGTCGCTTAAAAGCTTGGTCGAGCCGAGCTCGAGCCAAGAAAAAAGGGCCAAGCTCGGCTTGGCTCGGCTCGTTTACATCCCTACTTCACGCCTGTGATGGTCTTCCCTTCCACAAACAAATTCTAAAGTGATTGGTGTTTAAATCCTTTACAAGTTTCTGCACCATCACTAATATAGTATTTATATCTTATTATATTATATAATTTAATGAAAAATAAAATAAAAATATTTTAAAATGATGGAGAGTTATTTTAAATTGCGCTTAAAATAATTTTGAACCTAATCAATTAATTTATATTTCTATTAATTAATAAAATTATTATCCACAAAAGTCAATGCTAGGGGCGATTGACCCAATAGAGAACTCCTGGAAGAAACTCGAGTTGGAAATTGGAATCATCAAACATCAAACCTTGTTTTTTCCTTTCCGACCAAAATCCCCAATGGATGGAAGCTTCACCATTTCTGCGAAAGATTGAAGAATTAAGGGATTATTATGCAAGGTGTGCAGCAATGCCCGACTGATGCCTTCCGCTACAACGACACGCAATGTTCCTGCAACCCTGGTTACTTGTACAATCTTAGCACCAACAGCTGCAACCGCCTCCTTGAGCTTAGTCCCGCAATTGAGCTTAGCAGTGGCGTCAACTACGACTCCTCCCTCAGCTTTCCGGCGACCATATTCTCCTTCAACACCATTACCAAGTTCACCCAATCGCAGGCGGTGTTCTTGGAGGCTACTCTTGTGATGCTCCTCATCTGGTTAGGGTTCTGCTTCCTCCTCCGCCTCTTCCCCCTCAGACCTCCATGGTTCAAGATTCGATGGTGGGTTAGCCGTCTTGATATCTCCTTCGCCACCCGTCACTGGCTCCATGACCAGAGTCCGGTCGTCAAGCGCAAAACGGAGCTTGGTGGCGCTTTCTCCATTGCCAGTTGGATACTCTTTATAGGTCTATTTGCTGCGTGAGTAACGTTTCTTTTTTCGTCTTCCCCCTTGTGATTTATATGATTATTTAACTAGTAATTGCTGCAGGTTGCTTTACCAAATCATTTCAAAGAGAAGGGTGGAGGTACATAATGTTAGAGCCACAAACGCCCCTGATTTGGCCTCTTTCTTGAACGACCTGGAGTTCAATATTACGACCCTTTCCAGTATGAGCTGTGCGCACTTGCGTGGCCTTGGCACTCTTGCTACAGGGAATCCAGCGTCCATTGATAACAGAGTCGTTCCTCTTTCAACCTTTGCTAACTATTCTTGTCTTAATACCACTATGGGACCAACCATAACTCTTCACTGCAGTAACTGCAGGCTTTTCAGAGACCTTGCTTATGTCTCGTGGCAGTTTGTGGATCTACCAAATAATCCAGCAGCGGCTGTCGGCTTTCAGTTTAACATCACCGCAAAAAACCATGCTGACAAGAAACGTGTGAGTTTTGTCAGTGGGCTTCTGACAAATGCCAGCAATCTTGGTGACAAACCAGTCACCTATCGAGGAACGCTGTCAAATATACTCAAGTTCAATTTATTCCCGAGAATATATCATAATTTACATGACCTAAAGCTCATCCAACCTCTGTTTCATGAGTTCCTTCCCGGTTCGTATTTTAGTGAGGTTAATCAACTTCAAGCTTCGATCCAGAACTCCAGAGATGGGCTTATCAACACTACATTGTCTGTCAATTTCCTCTCTTCCTATGTTGTTGAGATTGATAATCAAAATGTTCTAGGACCTGGTGAGGCATCCACCGGTTTTTTTATGCTATATCATTATTTATATCTTTCTTCTTTTGAGGAAGTACCTATGTTATTTCTTCTGTATAAGCTTCTGCTTTCATCTTGTATATTATTCTGCCAAACAAAGTTCCACTTATATTCTGTGCTCCATGGCAGCCTACTAAATTTAT
The DNA here is from genome assembly GCA_037501455.1 of Lantana camara. NCBI lineage: Eukaryota > Viridiplantae > Streptophyta > Magnoliopsida > Lamiales > Verbenaceae > Lantana > Lantana camara. The sequence goes on along the minus strand of CM074863.1, from coordinate 103,231,230 downwards.
TATGTTTTTTTAACTTAAGGATGCTGCCCTAGATAACTTTTTAAGTTTGTAAATCTTTGCAATAGAAGTTTAAATCTTTAACCTTTGTTGGGCGTTCTAAACATGGCATGAGGTTGTAAATCTCTTCAAAGTATTGGGGGGTGAAAGAATGCAATTGGCTATGTATGAGCAAACAAAAACAGCATAGTGTTGGTCCTTGTAATGGGCTTTTTCCCTGATGATCATGTATATGAGGTTTAAAAGTGCAATTGTTGCCTGTTGGGAAAACATATAAATTATCATTTCCTTTATTGGGAAATTTTTCTTGCACTTTCTTATATATGGAAAGCTGGCTTGACTTTTAGTATTTCTCTACTGGAGCTCCTATAGTTTTTTGAACTATTAGGAATTTATAAATTCTTTAGTCAATAATTTGATGTCAATTTCTTTTTCCAAGAATGCAGTGGGCTTCTTAGCTGATCTCGGGGGCCTATACTGCATAAGTATTGGCATATTTTTCTACCTCTTGGTGCAGGTACGTTTTCAAAGAACCCAAGAGCTTTCGTGGTTTTGTTACGTACTTGGTAAACTGATTACCTGGAAGATAGATACATCTTGTAAAGAATACTGTACTCACTTCAGTGATCATGAGCATACAAATTATAAAAATATAGATGTATGGTTTTCCATTTTGTCCTGATACTCCTGATTTTTCTTATTGTAGTGTGAATATAGAATCAAGAGTTTCCGCAATGAGGATAGTACGATGAGGAATATTAGGAGTCGCCGGAAAGCCCTAGACCGTTGGGAGAAAGTGAGCTTTTTTATTTACAAATGGTGCAGAATAAATATATTTAGTTATGGGATTGCCTCTAACAAAAATTATTTTGAGAATAGCTGTTTATCGCTTTAATTCTAGCTCCAATTCATCTGTCGTGGATAAATTAGACTTGGGATATCATTTTATAGTTGAGAAAGTACGTGAGATACACATGGGCTTCTAGCTTAGGAGATGACAACTACGAAAGTGAGACAAAGGAGGCATGTTGTGCTAGTGTTATGATGAAATCATTACATCGGCGTGCACCATCACCTAAACAAAGACTTGTGAACAAAATGGATGCAACCAGTTTTAGCATAAAGGTACATTGTCCTTTTATCATCCCATTCGATTTTGCTCTTCATAAAGTTTGCATATACGTCCATAATTTGAAAATGAATCCTGCTGAAAGCTGAGCCAGAGTGTGGCCACTCTTAAGAGATTAAAGCTTGCTTAACATATAATTTGAATAACTTCTTTTGTATAATCTAGTTTGGCTCTTCATAAATCTACATACCTGTCCATATTTTAATAACGAATTGCTGCAGAAAGCTGGGGCCGAGCATGTTGGTACCCAAGAGATCAAATCTTGCTTAGCAGAACCTGCACAGCTGGAAAAGAAGTCGTCATCTCCAAATAATAAACCAGTGAGTTTGCCTTGTTTTGGGTTGTTTCTCAACTGAGAGTGATTTACTAGGAAACAAATTATCCTTGCCTTGTATGTGCTTTATAATTTATGTAGGTATATGTAATTTTTATACCATCAAGAATGCATTGTTAACCTATCCTAGGCACCTCGGCATGGTATGCTTCTTTGTTAACCAAACATTGGACCTGAAACTGCCTCTATGATATAACGATGAGAATTCACTTATGTCTTTGGGATAGGGGAAAATAATTGGCAACATGTACCATTGCCTTTTCTAACTAACCACCCTGAACTTTTTAAGTGTCTTTGTTTGCAACCTTAACTAAATGTTTTGTTACGAAGTGCAACCTAATTCAACTTCCCCTTGGGGATATTTATGTTCAGGAAGATCTACTCGAAGGAAATGTGAAACATCAAAAAGATGAGCCTCGTCCTTGTTCACATATAGGAGATGATTGCCAGAACCGCGGATTTCCGCCACTTCCCCAACTTGGTGAGTGCTAAGTTGCTAAAAACCCATGTTGGTATTGGCAGTGTATTTGTTCCATTATTCAATCTCAGAAATTATTGGTTCATAAAACTGAGGACTCTCCGAAGAAGTGGGTCCTTCAATCTGTTAAGCTACTTAATTAGATGATAACCTGGGTTTAGTTCCTTTGGTCTGTTACTAACTTACTATTAAGGCCAGTCTCTCTTGGAGTGCCATGGAATTTTTCTGAAAAGACAATGATGTCAGGCCTGGTTTTTGTAAAACAACTAAGTTAACGGAATAAAGTGAAACAAAATTAGATTTGTGGAATAAATAGCAAGCAACCGTCCTTTTGCTAGTTTTTATTTTGACAGTCTCTTCAATTTTGCAGAATTCAGTAATAGCAATGAACTCAGTATGATTGATCTTCAAAGGAATCTTGAGAAGTTGTATGAATACAATGTCCTATTGAGGGAGAAGTTGATTGCTGCTCAATCAATTGGGAACTAGCCACCTTAAATGGTGTGTGGACCTGGAGATGCTCGAAGCTGTATATTGCGAATAGAAGCAGACAAGTCGGATCTATCAATTTGCTCCAAGGAACATCTAGGTGGTGAGAGAAACTTATGCTAGCAGAGGATTCTAGGTTCGATACCTCGGAAGATAAGTTTGCTGTTGTATGGGTATTTGTTATTATGAGTAGTGTGTTGTTTCTCGACAGTGACTTGTCGGTATGACTGGCTCCCCATCTCCAGCGTTCAAAGACGCAATTTCTATTAGTTGAGTTGATGTTCAACATGTTGATTGTGTATTAATTTTACCCTGTCATTTCTAGATTTATGTTATGCATTCTAAAATCTTGTGCGGGTGGGGTTCTTCTAGCATTCAAGTGTTAAGGACTGATGGTTATTGGTTTCAATATATTTGTGAATTACATCGTTATGCGGTCAACAACGATCAACTTAAAAGGGAAGAGAATGAGTTTTGAACAAAAAAAATTATGACATCAAATAAATAGGACCACAACAGAGGATGGTGATTAATGGCATGCAATATTAATTTACCTTGCAGATGCAAAGTACATATGAGTTTAGTGAAATTACAAGATGAATTACCCCATGGCCTACCATTCTTGGACAAAAGAGATACGGAGAGGGAAGAACAAATCACCCACTTGGGAATTGGGATACATTCGTCCCTTAACTTGTCTCGATGACAATGCCTAGATGATCGAGGTCCTTTCGCAACAAATCTGCGTTCTTGAATTGAATACCAGTGAACCCAGAATGAATGGCAGCCTCGACGTTTTTCATTCTGGAACAATTGAACAACACATAACCAAACAGGAAGACGGATGCCTTGCTTTACCCCTTTCATTATGGAGAAATTAACAAAATACAAGAAGGAATTCTATAATGGATTCTTGCTTCTGAAAAAAAGAAGTTGGTATGTCATTCCATTTTGCATCCAATTTCTTGTTTGATGATGTTTTCCTCTAATAACTCTTCATTTCCAATCACTGTTGCCCACTAGTTTCCTACCACCTCTCTGATATCACTACACCTTGACCAACCCACCCCACCCCACAGCCCAAATTAAGACTCACATTGCTCTTCACAATGAAATAAAGAAATTAATTACATTCAGCTTCTCCTTTTATCATTTATATGCATTCCTATCTTGAAAAATCCATTTCTGAAAGCTAGAAGTTGACAAACAAATTCAAATTCGGCGCCTTCTTCTTTATAGATCTACTATTAACTTCAATCCAACTAGGTCCGTTGAGAGATTTAAAAGTTCATCTTGTTTGCTAAAGGATGTGCTCATTTTATGGTTGAGATTGTTGTCAGATACTGTTCCTATTGCACATAATTATGCTAGTAAAACAATGTGTTTTCCCCCATTTTTGAACCCACAGATGTATGAGACGTATAAAAGCCACTCTCATTTTATGCAAGAAATAATCTGTAAGCAAAAAGGCAAACAAATTTCATTTGACCATATCAGAAACATTCTTCATATGGAGGGTTCAAAACCAAATGAAGTGGATCAGTCACTCAAGAGTAAACTGATCATTCCAAATTCATTAGTTTCATTAGGCACGTTAAATTTTTCGAGGGGAATTTTGGTCATCTATACAATAAAAATTCAATTGCACTATTTTCAAAAATTCTATATGCAGTGTTTTTGGGATTCTAGAATCTTAAATTTTTTACCCATTGATAAGGGTGCATATGGTGCAACAGAATGCTATGGTGACATTGTCATTACTTTAGCTACCATCACAGGCATGAAGCTATTAATTTCAAATGCTTAGCTAATATCATACCTGTCATCAATAAAGATACAGCTTGCTGGTTCAACCTTTAATTGCTTCAAGATATCCATGTAAAAATCAGGATGAGGCTTCCTTTTTCCTGCATCCACCGAAGTTCATGGCCATCGCAATGGTTATAATTCTGGGACTAGGGTAAGATCAATGACTGAGATGCAAAACATGAGTTAACGCAAGGTTTCTTTCACTCTTGAGATAAAAGTTAAACATGAAGACAGACAACACTCGGTCTATTATCAGCAGAATGTAAAGTTATTGGATATGACATAATGATACTGAGAATACACAGACCATGGTCACAAAAAAAAGCAATAACTGTGAGCCCAACATTCTCCAACTTCAGAAGTGGACAAAACAGTGATGTACCAACACAAACCCATGCACTGCTCGTTAGCTAACATTTAATGGTCCCACACAAACAATGAGATATTTCAACCATTGTTTGATGTTTGTTTAGAGTGCAAATGATGGTAGATGATATATAATGCATGAATGTTTAAACCTTGAAAATGCCAGGTTTTGCTGTGGAGGGAGCATCATATAATATGTAAACTTCAGTCCAATTCACCTCCTTGTCAATCAAATAGCCAAGAAAAGCAAGAAGGAAAACTTTTAAAAGGTTAGAACATAAGTTACCCATTATGCATGAACAAAATGTCCAGGATAAGTAATTTGACAGTTTTAGCTTTTCCTCTATCATCTCATACCTGCAACAGGGGGAAAAAAAAAAGAAAAGAAAAGAAAAATCAACCGGACCACTATGCTACTACACTACTGCAGGCAGTTTTGTAAACATACCAGATGGGGTAATTGGTGGAAGTATGCATTTCATATCCATTTTTCTTTAGATCAATTAGTAATTCTTCAACCCCTTCAATGTACGAATATCCTTGTCTCATGCAGCTTTTGAGGCCTGCATGGAAGCAATTCTGTTCAAAAGGCTACTAAGAGTAAAGAAAATAACCAGATCAACGTCAACAGTTTCAAGTGATACAAAATTGTCCCAGGTGAATACGAAAGAGTCACATGTGTACAATTTTAGCAATTTGCCCTGCTCATAATTAGAAAATGATATATGATACTTCAAACAAAAAAGAACTAAGTAGCAAACATCCCCTCAAATTTCAGGAAAAAATAGCTTTACCCTCTAAAACTACTTACTGGCGAGTTGCATGCACAGATAGTGGCAGCCGGGTGAAGAAGGGGGCAAAAAAGGGGGGAGCATTATGATGAGGCGCGGTTCATATAAAAAATAGGCCGAGAATGAGGAAATGGAAGCTGCCGGATTTGGGGACAGTGATCACCAAACTGCACGGGGGGAGATGGAAAGCCATTACATGTGGTCAGAGTGATGGAAGCATACTCAGGGATGAACCGGAAAGAAGTGTGGATTGAGAGGGAGAGAGTAACAAGGTAGGGGTGACCCAAAGGTCACATTGCAGTGAATCTAGATGTGGATCATACACAGAATTGAGAGGAGTCATGGATTGGAAGACACAACGAATATATGTGAGGGTTAGAGGTATAAATAAATTATAAAAGTTGTATAGTTCACGTTTATTTCAATATCTATCGAGCTTCAAAGACATATTTGAGTTTGATTTGATTGCTAATATTGAACCAGAAAGAGTTTAAATCCAATTTCCAGGCGACCCTAGCTTGAGTAGCTTTGGTATTTAAATTGTTTAGTGACAAATGTTAAAGAAAATAACACCAGACAGACATCAAATTTCATGAATTCTCAATGAAAGCAACAAATACAGACACATAATAAGCCACTCAGGTGTTTGGTCGTAAGGGTCTCTTATAGCACCTTATATCACAAAATAATATGCACTTGCTAGCAAAATCCATGATGATAGCTTGTTGATAGAAAACAAAATCCATGATTCAAATTAAGACAGGCAAACTAATATGTCTAAATCAGCAATCATCTCATCCCGTTAGTTAGATTCATATGCAGCTTTGACTACACCTAATTGCACGCATACTAACATTACATTTCAAAAAAAAGGTATGAAGTTAGAATTTCAATCAGAAATGAAAGATCAACGATTTTCCAAGAGAATCAATTAAGTGTAATCACCATCATGAAATGCATTATGCCATAAGAAGAAGTGGCAACTAACTGCATACTTAATCTAACTTCATAAAGAAACTAAGGTTGTATATGTTGTGACAACAATAAAAAATAAGCAGGTTCGAATTTTCTTTCAGTTGAGTTTAATTAACCTTCCAAATCAAGTGGCCTTCCGTCCTTGAAAAAAATCCGAGCCAACTCCATCTGTAAAGAACAACTATTAAGTACTTAAATATACTTTGTAATATCTCCTATCCTAAAGAAAAACTTGGAGAGCACCCCAAAACACCTGAAAGCTAGCCCAAGTATCCAGAGATTCCTACCAGTCCTGAATGCATCAAATGGCTAACCCCTTTACCTACCATCATCGATTTTAAAATTTTTCATTCAGAAAAAGTAAATCATGTTCTCTTAATATTTTGGATTAGTAAAATGGCATGGCACATTGTTCATAACTAAAGAAGCTCTCTTTTTTAAAAGAGATTTATCTTTGACATTTCAACATGAACTTACTGCTGCCACGACCAATCAAAGCCTTCAACTTACTCTCTCAAAAAATAGATAATCACAGATAACCTTCAGTATTCACAGGAAATCGCAATTTCAGCTGTTTTTATGGTCAAATATGAAAGAGGTGATGGTTTTAAACTGATTAAAGAGTTAGAAATATGTCCATCAATCTCTACACAGCAGTCCCTAGCTTCACTGAAGTCATCATTCCATTAATTGCAAAGAAAGATGTTTATGCTCTGGACCAAGTTAAGCAGAGAGGTTAGAAAATCATTGGAGTTCAATTAAATGATTGCGCTAGGCCTTAAGGTAAAATGGAAGCTCTAGAAGAGAGCATGCATTGATGGCTAATAACAGTTACAGTGCTAAGTACTTGCGGGTAAAAACTCCATCAAAGCTAAAATAAATTTTTAATGAGAAATTTTTTTTTTTGCCATCCGTACTTTGGCCATTTTTACAATTTACCATCTCGGGCAACTTTCATTGCAAACCACCATCTGAACTTTGCATTTGTAACAAACCGCCATCTAAAATATTTTTTTTGGTGGTTTTGACCGAAAAACTTGACACGTGACTTGTTTAGAAATGCGCCACGTTAGTTGTATTTTCACCAAAACCACCAAAAAAAAAAAAAGTTTAAATGGCAGTTTGTTACAAATGCAAAGTTCAGATGGTTGTTTGCAATGAAAGTTGCCCGAGATGGTAAATTGCAAAAATGCGCAAAGTTCAGATGGCAAAAAATCTTTTTCTCATTTTGAATATACCTCGTCAATGAGACCCTTTTCAAACTCAATCCAGGCAGTAGGATGCTTGCACTCTAGAAGTTCCTTCATAGACATCCTGAAAAAGTAATACCAATTGCCAACAGAGTCAAGTAGCTATGGTTCCAGTATGGTTAAGATAGAGATTCTAAAATGGATGTAAGGAAGACTAGGGAAGTTATAGAGACCATTTTCTTAACAAAAGCTTCAAATATCCTTAAAAAGTCATCAAAATTATTGATGTCATGTCCCATGCAGAAAACATTCAATTGATATTACGGTTAAAATCCTGCTGCATTACAAAGCTCAATATGAAGTAAGACACGACTATAAGTAAAGATATTTGGTTCACTAGTTTAGTGACAATGGGGCGATGGGTGAACATAATTTGTTTTTTTGGTACATAATGTTACAGCTGAAGAATCATGAATCTATATGATCATGCATAGATATAGATTTAGCTCGAACGTTTTCAGCTATATTTAATCGCTCAGGAAGACGTCAAGCCAATCAAAAAAACTTTGTTTTTAACCAATGAAGCTACTATGAGTCAGTTCAACTGACAATTTCTTCAGTAATTTCAAGTTAGCATAGAGAAACCAATCCCGAAAACATACTGCAGAGTATGGAGCACCAAAAATTTGTATGTCCGACTCGGGACTAGGTAATCTTAATAATCAGTCATGACCAACTTAAACAATAAGGAATATAAGTTTTGTAATCAAAATTATTGTCAGAAAGTGGAAATTAACTCCAGAAACTATTTGCTTGTGTTTCAATCCTCAAAAGGTGTTGCTAACAATTGGGGAAAAGTGACTAAAATGTAGGCATATATATATGAGGAGAAAACATACCCGAAAAAAGCGGGGAAATCATGGTAGAAAGGGTCGCGGACAACGGTGTCCATGATGTCGAAAAGAAGAATCGGCAGTTTTCTGGAAGTCGGAGAAGAGTTATCGGCGGCGGCTCTTGTGATTGAGAGAGACATTCCGCTGAGAGAAGTAGAATACCGCGACGGTGATGATGGCGGCCGTTGCTCCAGTTTTCTCCTCGGGAAATCACAGAATCTCCAAACCAGCCTTTGAACGCCCATTCTCTTCAATTTTATACAACTCTCTATATTCTATTCTTAAACAGTAACTTACTAAAGGCCGCCAATATCCTATATTCCTATTCATCCTCAGCTACGCAATATTTTAACGGGTCATATTTATTCTCCACGCCAATATTTCGTTATTTTATCGGCATTCGATTCCCTTTTAAAAAAAATGTTCATCACAACTGTTTTTACTTTTTATTGAAAATAAAATATGATTTGGGTAGTAAATTTTGTTTGTTTAATTTATTATAGAGTTGAATGGGCAACCACCCATAGAGATGTTAATTATTATTAGAAAAAATATAAAAATGAATAAAGCAGCAAAAAAGGAGGATTATTTGGTTGCACTTTAGAAATAGAATAGATCCCTTTCGGTATGGTATTTACTATTTATCCACAATACATTACATTCAAGTCAATTGGCATCTGAATTCTGGTCACGAGTTCGAGTTTCATGAGTTAGCTCGAGTGGCTGTGGCAGGCAATATCCTCATCATTTGAAATAACTAAATCACCAAATCAAACATATACAACCTCATATCAACTATCATCAACACACTCACTCTAGTAAAAACATTCAACAACAAAACACCACTCTAGATTTTCGTCTGCAGAATGTAATTTCTCGTTCGAGCAGAACAACATAGCCCGACTATACCTACATAAAAACTAACAAATGCACTTACACAGAAAATCCACACAGATATCACTCCATTCTCCTTCTCATCACTGAATGTGTTTCTTGCAGCTTTCGGACGCCCTTCACCCTCACATCCACCTCTAGAAGTCTCCAAGCACAGCTCCGGATTGCCTGCAAATGCTCCGGGGAATCTCCAGTACCCTTGTCGCGTCGGGACAACCCCGGAAAAAGAGTTATACGACAAATTCAACAATGTCAGATTTCCAAGATCAGATATGTTTTCTGGGATGCTGCCTGTAAGAGAATTATGTGACAAATCTAACACCTTCAAACTCCACATCTTCCCCATACCTACAGGAATTCGACCTTCAAGAGAATTGTACGACAAATTTAGGTACTCTACACCTTGCAATCCAAACAGCCCTGCCGGAATTTCCCCTTTTAGTGAATTATCAGATAAATCGATTCCAATTATGCTCAAAAGATCGTACTTGAAGGTCAGCTCATTTCTATCAGCAATAACAACATCAACTTGTAAGTTCAGGTCAGGAGACAAAACCAGGCTCTCTCTGTAATCTGCTCCACCAATGTTGTTGAAATTCAAACTGATGTTGAAATTATTACCATCTGGAATGTTGCCTGAGAATTTGTTGCCGGAGATATCCAAGGTTTGAATAGCTTCAAAAGTGAACAACCAACTCGGGACAGGTCCATGGAATTTGTTATGAGAAAGTGAGAGGAACTTGAGATTTGTCCATTTGGTTATTGCATCATTCAAAGAACCAGAGAGATTATTGAAGCTCAAATCAACAACCTCCAATGACTTGCATCCAGCCAACGTGAGGGGGATCTCACCAGAAATTTGATTGTTACTTAGGGACAATATTTTCAAACTATCCAAGGCGTCGAGCTCCGGTTGAATTTCTCCCGAAAGATTGTTGTTGTTAAGCTTCAATGCTAGCAGCTGAAAACAGCCAACAATATTCAAGGGAATTGAACCCGAGAACATGTTGTGAGACAAATCAATCACTTGAAGATAGGTTAAATTTCCAATCCTCTGTGGTATCTCACCCGTGAGAAGGTTATGGGAGAGAAACAAAGCCTGCAAGCTTCTCAACTCAGTTACTGATGATGGGATATCACCTGTGAACTGATTATTGGACAAATCAAGAAGTAAAAGTGCAGATTTCTCGGGGGTTCCAACAATATTTCTCGGAAGATTTCCTGAAAACCCATTAAAACTCAAGTCCAAAACAACTAATCTCTCTGAAAAAACAAGCCTTGGTGAAATCCCATATTGCAGCTGATTGAAGGACAAATTGAGCTGCGTTAGCTGCTGACAACCAGAAATGCAGGCTGGTACTCCCCCCAGAATAGAGTTGTTAGCTAGATTAAGCACCGAGAGCGATTGTGAGGCTGAGGAGAAACAGGGCAACGTCCCGGTAATCATATTGTGCTCAAGGTTAAGATACACCAATTCTTGGTGAAAATCACCAACATTCCCGGTCAGATAATTATGGGACAAATCAAGGTACTTGAGCGACATCGAACCATACAAGCTGGCGGGCAAATCGCCAGTAAAATTATTGAAACCCAAGTTAATATTCTGAATATTTTCAGAAAAATTCCCAATCCAAAAGGGAATTTGTCCCGCAAACATGTTGTGGCTGAGATCCAAAGTTTGGAGGTTAATCAAGAGATTGAAACAGTCGGGGAGACTAGCGCGGAAAGCATTGCGGGACAAAATGAGGGTTTGGAGAAAGGAAAGAGCGCAGAGAGAGGGGTGAATGTGGCCGGACAAGTTGAGGGCGGTGAGATTGAGGGAAATGAGGCGTCCGGTAGGGTTGGAGAAGGTGACGCCGGTCCAGATGGAGGCATTGGCACCAGTATCAGTATCAGAATCAGAATCAACCCAGGTTGATAAAGCGTGAAAGGGGTCTTGGAGCTGAGACTTGAACTCTAAGAGTGCAGCTCTATCTCTGTCTCTGTCTCCAGGGTGAATACAGGATACAGGGCTTATAATGATAATAGTGAGCAGCAGGAGTAAAGTAGAGGTTCTTCTTCTTCCAGCCTCCATTACTGCTCTGCTGTTACTTTGAGTAAAGAAAGATAAACATAAACTGTTTGTGATGGGTTAGGTGAGGGAGGAAGAAAGGATGAATACCTGGAGATGGAGATGGAGATGGAGATGGAGGTAGCAACAGCAGCAGCAAAGCAAACATTCCTTCTTGTATTTTTGAATTTTTACTTAAACAAACCCTATCAGAATATAGAAAAAAGGAATCTGTGTGTTAAAGTGGAGGATTGATTGATTCCACTTTTTTGCCGTATTACCTTTCCTTCTTTTAGATAATTTATGTCTGGAAATATCACGCCCCTTAAATTTAACTGCAGTTACTCAATTGGAGAGAAACTCTGAAAAATCGAAAAATTATAAAGTTGGAATAAAAATTTAAAAAATATTCATAGTATCAAAGGCAAATTATTTTTTTCTTTAATATTAAATTGGTAGTTTTGTCTGAATATTTGCGGTGTGTATTTCAGTAAATAATAACAATACAGACAAACAAAACCAACCGCGAGTCTTCTCCACATTGCATTCCCAAAACCGAGGACAAATATCTAATTTTAATAATAAGCACCAAAAAAAAAAAAAAAAAAAAAAAACCCAATTTTAATTTTCCAACCCCGCATACAATAAAATACACACAACAGCTCAGCTGACTGAAACCACATCTCTCTCTCATGGGGCTGCCATCCAGAGATTTCTAATAATAGTGCGAGTGTTAATCCATGGCTGCCAATCCCAATCCCAATTCATCTTACTGGATCACTCCTGCTAATCTCTGCTCGCTGCCCATTACTCGCTTTCACCTTCTCCTTATCTTCCTTCACTCCCTCTTATAGCATTTAATCATACAATTCATCTTTTTCGATTCAATCACAAAAGATTAGCTTTTTTTTGTTTTTTCACGGAATTAGGGATCGGTTATTGATGGCATCGGTGTTCCTGTACCACGTTGTGGGGGATCTGACAGTTGGGAAGCCTGAGCTGTCGGAATTCTCCGATTCGGAAACCGTGGAAGCCGCCATTCGGGCGATTGCGGATTCTTCCGAGGGAGGAATTCTGGTGTGGAAGAAGAGACCCCAAAAGATTGCCATGGAGAATGCTGAATCCAGACAGCAGAGATTCATTGGGATACTCAGTGCATTGGATATAGTAGCATTCTTGGCTAAAGAAGATTGCTTGGCTGATCCCGATATGGCCATGAATTCCCCTGTTTCTGATGTCGTTTCTTTCAACAATTCAGCCCTTAAGGTCGTTGATCCTGCCACAAGGTTGCCAGCCTCTCTTCTCCCTTTTAAACTTCTCGTATTGTGTTGATATTGCTTTATGCACCATCTCATTTTCTTGTAGTCATAGCCCATAGGCAACACTGATAGTAGACTTATGCTGCTGTCCCGTCTCGGATAGGAGCTGGATATGGGATGGGAACTGCAGAATTTGGTAAATTTAATCTTGGCTACAAATATTTGTAGGTTTACTTGAATTTGGGATAAAATTGCTAAGTCCATCAACTGTCATTGGATAAGGTGATCCCTTTTTGTGAAAATAAGGACACAAAAGTCTAACCAATGATTCAAAGAATGCATATTTAAGCCTTTGGAGTAGATCTCATTGACATCACAGTAATAACTCTATGCCCATTTTGTCCTATCAAATCTCTGAAATTTGTTTAAGCTTCAAAATGAGTTCATGAGGAGCCACGGATTGTATGGATGAGTCATTTTTCTGTTTTAGGAAATTAACATACGGTTGTTTTGCTTACTAAGTTTTGATTGTTTTCACAAGATTGATAGATGCTCTGGAGCTGATGAAACTAGGCGTGAAGCGACTCCTTGTTCCAAAGAGTTTAGTGTGGAGAGGAATGAGCAAGCGGTTTTCAATTCTTTACAATGGAAAGTGGCTCAAGAGTGGTGACTCCTCTGCCGCCAATAGTGCTAAAACTATTCCCACTGCTAACCGACCTTCAACATCTTCCACTTCCTCTGTCCAGGACAAATTTTGCTGTTTGTCGAGAGAAGATGTCCTTCGTTTCATCATTGGCTGCCTAGGTGCCTTAGCCCCTGTACCTCTTTCTTCTATTGTCTCCTTAGGCGGCATCAATCCAAACTATTGCTCTATTGAAGCATCGGATCCAGCCATTGGTTGCACCAAAAATCTCCACCACGACCCATGTGTGGTTGCTGTGGTGGAGTCAACACCGGACGGCCAACGTAACATAATTGGTGAAATATCTTCGGCCAAACTATGGAAGTGTGATTACTTAGGTGCTGGATGGGCTCTTGCTAATTTATCAGCCGGACAGTTTGTTATGGGGGTTGAAGACAGCGTGAATCCAAGATCAGCTCCTGATAATGGAACAGTTGGAGAGACTAATGTTGGAAGTGGTGGAGGGTCGTCATCATCAAAGAGGCATAAAGTATTCAGTAGCCGAAGTATCGGCTTCTTTGGGAACCCGTCAAATTCACATCTTGGGGTGAGTAGGAGCATGTACCGCGGTAGAAGTGCTCCCCTGACCTGCAAAGTTTCAAGTTCCCTCGCTGCTGTGATGGCACAGATGTTGTCGCACAGAGCAACTCATGTGTGGGTAACAGACGCGGAACGAGATGATACTTTAGTGGGTGTGGTGGGGTATGCTGATATCTTTGCTGCAGTCACCAGGTAACCCCAATTATATATCCATCCTCGACAGCAGTCGGCACTTTGTTTCTTCTTCAACATCAAATTCCTATAATTATAGAAATTTTTGTAATCCCCTGTTTTGTTTTCCAGTTCATCTATATAAGAGTGCATGTAAATGTTGTGAGTTGAAATGATCATGTGTTTACTTTCAGAAAACGATGTGTGTATTTTCTACTGAATGGAAATGGGAAGTGATTACTACTATCTGCTGCTTTGATTTCCATATTCGGCAATAAAATTTAAAACTGACTGTTGGATTTAGCCATGGAGTTGTGGATACGACGACAAGTAGAATACCTGAAAAAGCAAGATATATTATTATTCTTCAAACCACTAATGAAAAGATTAAAACAGGAGGAATATGATTGCAGCATAATTGAAGAAGTAGAGGCTTGTAGACAAGGTATGGTATGCAGTATTAATTGAAAGAAACACCACTCAATTGGAATATAATATTAGCGGTTGATAGGTTTCTACACTTAATCAATCTCAAGAACTTATTCTCTTGTATGTTATCATTTCATCAGAATTATTATTCCATTTTTCCAAACTGGTTAATTACTGATTACCAAGTAGCATATATATATATATATGGGAATATATTTATATCCAGCTATGAGCTATTTATGCATGGAGGAATAAACTACATGCACCTCATTCCGGGTATCATGACATTTAATTTCTCGCCACAAAGCTTATCCCAATTGGACCCTGAAAGTTACTTCTCCTACGTACTTCCATCTCCCTCTTTCATTTTATAACTTAATATGTATCCATGAATGTCTTTCCTTCTATGTATATATACATACAGTACAAGACGCTCTGCTACACAGACCATCCTTGCTAGCTAATTCCATTTAAAACAACTTATTAATCAAAAGATGATTGGATTGGAAGATGTGTACAAGGTGGTGGTGGCTATAGCGCCGCTCTACTTAGCTTTGATGCTAGGATACGGGTCCGTGAGGTGGTGGCGCATGTTCAACCCGGAACAGTGCGAAGCCATAAACCGCCTAGTCTGTTACTTCACGTATCCCCTTTTCGTGTTTGAGTTCACGGCCCACACAGACCCCTTCAAGATGAACTATTTATTCATAGGCGCCGATGTGATATCCAAGATTATAATAAGCATAGTGTTGATATGCTGGTGCAAGTGCAGCAGGGCCAAGGGGAGCTATTGTTGGTCCATAACAAGCTTCTCTCTATCTGCACTGACGAGTTCTCTTGTTGTTGGCGTCCCCTTCCTGAGGGCGATGTATGGACCCATGGCTGTGGACTTGGTGGTGCAGTCGTCGGTCTTTCAAGCCCTCGTGTGGCTCAGCGTGCTTTTGTTTGTTCTTGAAGTGAGGCGAACTAGGAACGAAGTTGATGATCTGGGAAACCAGAATAGGATTAACAACGTTAGCAAAACATCTAATTTTTTGTATCTAATGAAGGAGGTGTGGCTTAAGCTCGCCAAGAATCCCAACTCGTATGCCTGTATACTTGGACTCACATGGGCTTGTCTATCTAACAGGTAATACTTTTGAATGTATTAGTTATTGTGTTTATTAATTAATCTTGATGCATGTGTATGTGTATTTAGGTGGGAGTTTGAAATGCCAGAAATCATGGAAGGATCAATTCTGATCATGTCAAAAGCTGGAACGGGGACGGCCATGTTCAGCATGGGTGAGTCTGATCATTTTCCTAGCCAAAGATCTCAACACGCGCTTTTCTTGCTCATTCATTCATAAGGAACACGACAACACGACAAAACAAAACACGTTTTTATATTGAAGATACAAGGTGTGTGGATGTGTGCAGGATTATTCATGGGTTTACAAGAGAAAGTGATAGCATGTGGAGCGAGTCTGACAATATTTGGAATGGCTTTAAGGTTTATAGCTGGGCCCTTAGCCATGGCTTTAGGTTCCCTTGCCGTGGGCTTGCATGGGGACGTCTTACGTGTGGCTATCATCCAGGTATATAATATCATTTTTGGTCCTGTGGTATAGGTATATATATATATATATATATATATAATATTAATGGTTGGTTTGCTTGCAGGCGGCGCTGCCACAATCGATCACGTCCTTCATCTTTGCTAAGGAGTACGGATTGCATGCCGATGTTCTCAGCACTGCGTCAGTACTCGTCCTCAACTCAATTAATTCTGCTTAATTATTATTACTAACATATATATATATATAGATGATCATTTTTGATAGATGGTTTATTTTCAGGGTTATTTTTGGGATGATGGTCTCTCTTCCGGTGCTCATCGGTTATTACGCACTTCTAGAATTTGTACACTAACTCCATCATATGTTATACCTATATATATCAATCTCTCAATCTCCAAGATACATACTAATTATTATTTGTTTCATAAGTTCAGAATATATATATATATAAATACTTTTTTCATCAGTCATGTCTTCGTTTTCTTAATTTTCAGTATTAATTCTTATGTATTACGAGGTTGATCAAGGCAAACGGGGCGTTGGAGGATTAATACTAATTAGCCAATCCATGATCAATTAAGGTATTACTATTAGAACGTCTTTACTTCAATGGAAATGACCATGTTGGTTATATACACCCCCATCATCCACTCTTTACTTTGCAAAGTGCCGTTTTCTCGGAGTCCCGAGATTAAGCTGGAAAAGGGGTGAGATTATTGCCATTCATTAAGCTGGGGGAATGGATTGACTAATTTTACCTTTATGCCCCTCGTTTCCTTGAAAAATTTATTCCCTGTGCCCTCATCGTTGCCAACCCTTTTCCCAAAATTTCCCATTAACTATGCCGCGATTTCAATTGAACTCCATTTACAAGCCGTAGAACAACTACTCACCAAGCTTGGGACTGGGCGACAACTGCGTGTCTTCAACGAAGGTAAGGAGTGAGGGCTGTCGGAGATGTTACTTACGTGCAGGAGATATATTCTTACCTCTTCTCCACCGAATTTGGCCCGAAATGAAGAATTGAGAGAAAGAATGAATTGGGAGTCTAGTCTGAGAAATAATTTGCTCAAATTCCAAGGTTAAAGACACCAAACAATTTCTACAACTCAAATAGACTATAAAAAGAAGTAAGCAAGAAGAAAACTCATTACCACTATCTTGAGCGTGCTAGAAATCCACCAAAGAGCTTCTGAAAAATGGGAGTGAAATGGCATGAAATATTGAAGGAATGGGAGAAAGTAACTGTTTGGCACACAAATTGATATAAGGGCAGAGAAGTCAATTACAGCACATACTAATGGTTTCTTATCTAGTAAAGTAAAGCATGACATTATTTGGCTATTTCAGCAAAATGAAAACCTATCAAAATAAAGAACCTACATGAAAATTTTCCAAAAATTAAAAAACGTCCCCAATGGATAACAAACAAGTAAAGTAAAGAGCTTCTTAGTTAATTAAAGTGAGACAATCATTTAATATTTAATTATTGGAATAAACTCGATGGATGGCTGCATGGCTGAAACCTAAAAAATGCCAAACATTATAAACAAGTAATTAATCTAGAAGCTTAGAGATTAATTAATGCGAGTACCTAAACAATCTAAAAAAATGCCAAACCGATGATCTTCTGTGTATAAATACACATTACACATATGGAAGAAAAATGAGCACACCGGATTTACCCTTATTGTGTGGTATTAATTAATTTAATCAACTGTGTTTGTTGAGGGGAATTGAGCGGCCTAACTCAAAACTCACTTTCAAGTTTCAACCAATATTCACTTTTATTATACTTCTTTTTAACTTTTCGGTCTTGTAGTAAAGTAAAGGGGCTACCTCAAGGTTACCTGATCATGAATTATATTAATTCATCCTACTTATGAATTTATATTAGGCCAATACAAATATGCATGCTGTACGAATATAATAACATCGATTTTTAATTTTTGAAAAAATAATAATTATGGGGTTTTCTTTGACGGTGTTATGTGTTGATGGAGTCAATTCAGTTTGAAAATTCTGCGACAAATTAATAGCTAGTCAAGAATGTAAAAGTTAATTGGTGCTTCTAAAAGTTGCGACTGTTCATTCTATAATTGAGAATCATATTCTTTAGCAATAGCACATATAGATACACACGCATCATGACCTTTGTGCCTATGTAAAACAGAGAGTGCTGTTTTATTAATTACTAAAACTTAAAAGTGCGCAAAATTTTCTGTCTCATAAGCAATTGATCACGATATAACATATACCTAATTAATGACATGATTGTTTTCCCTCAGTTTTACCACATACAAAGTGTTTGGTACAGAATTCTATACGAATGTCTGACCACAAAAAAGATATATAATTTTGTTGAAACTATATATATATATATAGAGTATAGTGCTATTAATTTGATCGCTTTGATTAATTCTAACGTCATCGTCATTGACAGGGTTTCCAACAGGCCAAAACCTCTCACACATACACACACACATATATATATATATATATATATATATATATATATGTTCAAATAGTACAGGTAATTAATTGCTTTTTATAAATCGAATCACGTCGTCATTACATAATTAATTATATTTGACCAAAGGTTTGCAGTTTATTCTTATGAAAACAGCTTACATTAATGAGTCCTTTGGTATAGACATACAGAATTTGCAGACAATGGGAATATATATATATATATATAGTGAATTAATTAAAAGAGAGAGATTAAAAAATGAATAAATGCGAATTCTTCCACAACCATTAACTCACTCCATCATGTTTAGGGTTTGCAGAAAAGAAAACTCCTTTTTCAATAATTTTAATAGTAGAATCCAATTCTTGTTTGGTTACTTCATCTTCTCTGGTTTTATTCAAGGAACGGCTGAGGTTTGATCTTTTAGCTTAATGGCATATATAGTCCAAAGCATTAAATAAATAAATTGTGTTGGAAAATACATTAGGAATCCACTCATCTTGAAATAAAGCTGCAACACAATTTGCATTTTGCCTATTTTGATTCTCAGAATTGGGAGACTTTTCTCATTTCATGTATGTTTTCTGTTGCATCACTTATTAAAATAGTATATATATATGTTCAATCCATTAATTAATCTAAGAAGAAAGAAAGTAGATGTGCTGACCAGCCAAAACTAGGAACTACCATTGATGACACCAACCACTCACAGTGGAAAATCTACGTCAATTCTATCTGTGCAATAATTAAGAATTCAATTCTCAAAGCTACCAATATATTCTGCAAGATTTATCCAATATTCCTACACTTCTCTCATTACTAGGTGTCATCTTCTATTGCATGCATTATTATATTCTATTAATTTATAACCTCACGTGTATTTTATACTTAATCATACATCTTTCATGGTAAATGTGTACTCTAGCTAACTAGTAGATTAATATAAATCAAAATATATGAAAAGGGAAATCAAACAAAAGAATATTTAATATTATACACTAACTTTATTGTATTTGTATTTACACATATGTACACTCTTTGTAACTAGTACGTACAAAGTGGAAGCTCGACAGCTATAAATTGTGACGGCTGGTGCCGTAAGTTTCACTACATTCATTTGGAAATTTTGAGTGCTATAGTAAACAAAGAGAGAGAGAGATGATTGGGTTGGGAGATGTTTACAAGGTGGTGGAAGCCATGGGGCCGCTCTACGTGGCACTGATATTAGGTTATGCCTCCGTCAGATGGTGGCGCTTGTTCAAACCCGACAACTGCGATGTCATCAACCGCTTCAATTGTTATTTCATCATGCCTTTCTTCGGTTTCCAGTTCACTTGCGCCATTAACCCATACCTCATGAATTTTCGATTCCTCGCTGCCGATGTGATCGCTAAAGCTATTGCAGGCGCCGCATTAGCCATATGGGCTAATTTCTGCAGAAGTGGCAACTTATCGTGGGCAATAACGTCGTTCTCGCTGTCGAGCTTCAACAACACTTTGGTGGTGGGCGTACCCTTGCTGCATGCCATGTACGGCCCCATTGGGGAGGATCTGGTGGTGCAATCCTCGGTTATTCAGGCTTTGATCTGGTTTCCTCTTCTATTATTCTTGTTTGAATTCAGGAGTGCCCGCTTGATTTGTTCCTCTATTGATCACGATCGCACTGCAGAGATGGACATCGAGATAACAGTTAAAAATGATCCGGAACATCAAAATAATGGTACTGGGATGATGACGACAGCAGAAGAGAATACCATGATATCACCAACATCTTATAGTTTAGGATCAACCATGAAGAAAGTGTTTGTCAAACTTTCCAAGAACCCGAATTGTTATTCTTGCGCTCTTGGACTGATTTGGGCTCTCATAGCAAAAAGGTAAATTAAACTAATTAATTTTTATCATAAAACTCTGATTTTGGGTTGTATAAATATATAAATATGATTTGTATGGCAGGTGGAAAGTTGAGATGCCTGGGATAGTGCTAGGATCGATCCAAATAATGGCGAAGGCAGGAGCTGGTGTGGCCATGTTCAGCATGGGTATGTGGGCAACACTTCATTACATTACAAAAACCTTTTGTAGTACAAATTTCTAATCGATTATTAAACACTATATCCATCCTTAGGGTGCTAAACAACTAATGGATATTGGATGCATGCAGGGCAATTTATGGCGCTGCAAGAGAGGGTGATAGCATGCGGGGTGCGCCTAACTGTATACGGGATGGTTCTGAGATTTGTGGCGTCGCCCCTTGCCACGGCTGTTGGTTGTTTTATTATGGGATTGCGATCAAATGTTCTTCGTATTGCTATTATTCAGGCCGCTCTACCGCAAGCTATTGCATCATTCGTGTTTGCTCATGAGTACACTTTGCACGCAAACATACTGAGTACTGCGTAAGTATTATACACCCAACTCTTTTTTTATTTTTTCGAAACAAAATCTAATGGATTCAACGTGGTGGATTGTTTTCAGGGTTATCTTTGGAACAATTTTGTCGCTTCCTCTGCTGATCGTCTACTATATTGGTTTGGATATTCTCCATTAAGCATGCGTGCTTCCGCTATTGATCGTCTACTGTATTGGTCTGGATATTCTCCATTAAGCATGTTGAATGTGTTAATTTATTTTAAATAAAGTTAGTGGTATGCAATGTTGTAAGTAGAAAATGATTTATTACTCCATTAATTAATCAGCATAATGAGGTAATGGAATATTCATGCAGCAGCTGCAGCAGCAGCAGCTGCAGCAGCAGCAGATGTAGTGCGATGTGTTATGAGGTGGCCCATTCCCAATGAGCTTTAGTGCACTAATAGTAAACATTAAATTAAGGCAAAACAGCGGCTTATTACGAAAAGTGTTGGGAAATTAAAGCAAGTACGTACACATTAATTTAAAAAATGATAAGTAAAAAGTGGTGTACACGACTGGATTCACTTCTGCTTCCACCTACTTTTATTTGAGAAACATCCTCGCAGTCGAATGCACCAACATATATATTAAAACTTATAACTAAAATTAAAACACGGCCGCGAATTGAACTGTTTACCATTTCTGTTATTTAAATTCCGGGAGAATTTGCTTTGTATAACATGTTTCAGAGTGTCCGAAACCAGAAACAATGCTCTTCAAGTTACTTTTGACAAATTAGCTCATCGCATAAACTATGACAGAAGAATGTGAAAGGCTAGCTAGCGATTGAGTGCCAGAGGCTGAAATCCAATGCAGAATATATTTGAATAGCTTTACCAAGATCCTTAGCTGATAAAGAGAATCTTGAAAGTCATGGGCCACTTATCTCTTATATACACTATTCATACCTTCTAAAATAAGAAAATATATCACTTCTAAACAAGTTGATGACTTAGAGTTTTGGGGAATGTCATTCTTCTTTGCAGTCCGCATTAAATATTCCTGCTAAAGGTTTTCCACCTTAGCTAGGATAGGTGGTGCGTAGCAGATATAGAGTTCTTACAAAAGAAGATCATACCCAAGATCCGCGCAATTTGAGCACTATTGTTAGGTATATTACGAAGAATGGCATGGATCTGTAGAAAATACCATTCCGGGGGTGGGCATCGGATTAGCAGGTATATAATTGTCGGGATGCCCCAAAACATTAGGAGCATAAAAAATCCAAATGGAAAATTGTTTCTTTTTGTTATTTTACCATCTAATTGGATTTGATTATTTTTTAGTTATATTTACAAATATAATGTTTACTTTAGTGGTAGATATATACCTCAAAAAGATTTTTTGTTTACTTTCTTATACATTATCTAATTGATAAAAAAAAACAAATTCTATACTAGTAATTTCATATTTTTTGGCTTAAAAAACAAGAGCAATTTTCCATTACTATCTAACCTATTGAAACCTAGCTAGCTAACACATTTATAAGGCCTTAGAATTAGTTTACTTTATAAAAAAGAGACTGGGTTATAAGCCAATAGCATAGAGATTTCTTGTGTTTATTTGAATATGGTGGGGGCCTAGCCAGTTGAAGCCCGTAAACCCAAGACATTTGATGTGTTTCAATTTCAATATGCAAGATTACAACTCAAAATTGGAGTTAGTAATTTAACCCAATTGAGATTGATAAGGTGACTTCCCATTTTTAGCCCTCTGCATGAGTCATGGGTCGGTAGTCTTTTTCGCTTTCCTTATGTGTCGGCGGGGTAACTAGAAGAAGAAATTAAAGGAAGTACGCATTCAGCCATTCAGCTGTGACCTTTAATTTACCCTATCAGAGCAATAAGCACTAGAAATGGGCATATATTTTAACTAAAATGCTCATTTCTTTTAAGGTAAAATAGTTGCGGATCGGAGATATTGTTTTGTAAGAATATACACTACAAGAAAACTGCCAATTTCCGACGGAAATTTCCGACGGAATCAAGTCCGTCGGAAAATTATTATTTTCCGACGGAATACCGACGGTTTTCCGACGGAATTTGTTCAAAAATATAAAAATAAAAATAAATATTTTCCGACGGAAATTCTGTCGGTAATCCGTCGGTAATCCGTCGGAAACATTTCCAACGGACAATTCCGTCGGTAATCCGTCGGAAAATATAAAAAAATAAAAATAAAAATAAAAATAAATATTTTCCGACGGAATACCGACGGTTTTCCGACGGAATTTGTTGGAAAATATAAAAACAAAAATAAATATTTTCCGACGGAAATTCCGTCGGTAATCCGTCGGAAACTATAAAAATATAGAGATATAAAAATAAAAATAAATATTTTCCGACGGAAATTCCGTCGGTAATCCGTCGGAAAATATAAAAATATGAAAATAAAAATAAATATTTTCCGACGGAAATTCCGTCGGTAATCCGTCGGAAACTATAAAAATATAAAGATATAAAAATAAAAATAAATATTTTCCGACGGAAATTCCGTCGGTAATCCGTCGGAACATATAAAAATATGAAAATAAAAATAAATATTTTCCGACGAAAATTCCGTCGGTAATCCGTCGGAAACTATAAAAATATAAAAATAAAAATAAATATTTCCGACGGAAATTCCGTCGGTAATCCGTCGGAAACTATTAAATTTAATTAAATAATTTTTTTTCTAATTACTAATTTTATTTTTAAATGTACAAATATCTTATAATGTAACTTATAATTAATATATTAATTTTAGAAAAAATTCTTATTATCATACTCTATATATTTTCAATAGATCGGAGAACTCTTAATTCTAATGAGTTTTATTTTCATTTGAATAAGTACTTTTAAAAAATTCCAATAAATATGATTATATTTA
Organism: Lantana camara; assembly: GCA_037501455.1. Taxonomy (NCBI): domain Eukaryota; kingdom Viridiplantae; phylum Streptophyta; class Magnoliopsida; order Lamiales; family Verbenaceae; genus Lantana; species Lantana camara. The sequence goes on along the minus strand of CM074863.1, from coordinate 103,207,442 downwards.
ATTCATATAATCATATATTTAAAATTTTATATTTTAAATTAATAACAAAACGTATTTAAATAATTATTTGAAATAAGTATATAAATATATTTAAAGACAAAATATTAACAATAAGCAAGTTAGCCAAGTTGGTAAGGGGGTCACCATTCTCTCTTGGAGACCCGAGTTCGAATCCCCGCGAGCGCAATAATCGTGGGAATTAATTCTCGCATTGGGTTGGCTCGCCGAGCTCAAGCTCGGCTCGTGGCTCGTCTGAGGTGTTGGTGTGGCTTGTTTCGGGGGTGGTTCGGGTCTCACAAATAATTTTTTTATTTTTTTTAGATTATTTACTTTTATTCTATTTTCCGACGGATTTCCGACGGATTTTCCGTCGGAAAAGTCGTTTATTATTTTTAACATTTCGTTAAAATTTCCGTCGGAAATCCGTCGGTAATCCGTCGGAAATGTTTCCGACGGATAATTCCGTCGGTAATCCGTCGGTAAATTTTTCCGAGGACTAGTTATGCGACGACAATCGTCCGTCGGAAATCCGTCGGAAATTCGTCGGTATTTGATATTTCCGACGGATTTCCGACGGAATTCCGACGAACAGTGCCGTCGGAATTCCGCTGTTTTCTTGTAGTGATATTCTTACTTGTTCTAAGCAAAGTGGACGAATGAGCGCATTTGAATGAGTGATGAGTTTGAGTGGATATATGCTTGGGTGGGAATTCCCAATGATGCATGCTAACAAGTAGAATATATATAAATCAAAGTATTTGAAAAGGAACAACGTAACAAAAGAATATTTAGTTTAATACCATAGCTTTTCTCGACCACGGTTGTTTAATTGTGGCTAATGAAGTTGCTAACTGCAATGCCAACAGGGCTTGGCCAATTGGTTTAGGGGTTGATTCTCGAAGACAGTGACTCTGGTTCAAATCCCTTTGGCCACTTGGGGAGTGTGTGTCGGGGAAAAAAAAAAAAAAAAAGTTGCTGCCTGCAATGTCTTCTTTGTTCTACGATTCCTTGTTATGCCCTGTATACTTGGTGTTTGTGAATCTCACATGGAACCCGCACTGCTATGTTCAGTCTGATTCTTATTTTTTATTTATTTTAAGTCAAAGCTCTCAACATGTACACTTATGTCAATCACGACTTGCTCAAAAGCAACCCCACATCTCTAGCCAGAAAATACACGTTCTTCAGGTGGGCCCAAATTGTGTCAGTAAGATTTGGTTCGTAGTCATTTGACTTTGTTATGATTGCGCAAGCAGGAACAGGACGCCCATAAGAGTTTATTTGCAGCTGCTGTCGGAGTAAAACAAAAGAAGTATGTAAGACGAGATTTCTGCGTTTCTGTTAAATATATTGTATTTATGGGAAGTTTGACTTAATTCTCGTAATTAGAGTAATAGGCTGATTGAGTGTGATTCTTGTTCCCTTGTACATCCTCATTATACCTTGTGTACCCTAGGATTGGGTACGTTTCTCTGCTTTTCGGTATCACTGGCTGAATCATCAGCTGTTTGAAGATTGGACTTGAAGAAGATGGAGTATCTTCTTGAGGTTGCTTGAAGATGGTTTTGGTTCTACCATCTGTCAGTGTCTGGAATTCGTAGGTTGTAGATCTGACAGGCTCATGAGTCTGTTGGAGTGACTCATAGTTTGTGATCCACTCTGTGGTCATTAGCCTTTCCAGCTCCTTTCTGGGAATTTGTCTAGGAACCTGGACGATAGTTGGAGTATCGGATCCAGAGTTTGCTAGAATCATTAGAGCGTCTGGGGATCCAGATCCTTGAAGATCTAGACCATGGTTCTGCAACCTGTAGACAAGCTGGTGATGTAGAGTAGCTGTAACCGCTGTAGCTACTTGCTCTGCTCCAGTGATCTGGACTTGAACTTTCAAGGCGTTGGGAAGATTGGCATCTCCCAAGGACATGGCGAAATTGGGGAAGTAAGTCAAGACTGCACTTCCGCTGTTGAGAGTGGTTACCACTGTCCCGATAACTGCATCCTCATACTTCAGGTATCTGGTATCCAGCAAGGCCAGTCTGGCAGTTACTGGAAGACCTTTTCTCCCTTGGTAAGAGAGAACAAGACGAACGGCTCCGAAGTGGAGGTGTGTGTATCCTTCCTGTCTCCAGGAAGATATGAACTCTGAAGGGATGGAGAGAGTAACGTACTGCTCTCGCTTGGAATATTGTAGATCACACTTATCCAGTTTGGAAGACTGGACAAACTCTTTTGTTTGTGAGGGACGGTTGGAGGAGATCAAAGATCTGATTCCTCTAAGAGAACCTCTTTTTCTGTATATGTTGTAAGGACTGACTAAAGGTGGAACAGTTTGTTCTATAATAGCATTTTCAGGGATAGTGGAATACTCTACAAGGTTTTCTATTCTACTGGTTGAGTGACGAGGAAGGGAAAGAGAAGAGAAAACTGAAATCAACTGATCAGGTGATGTATCCATAGCTTGATGGGTTTCCTAGCTCTTCTTCTACCAACTCGCAGGAATCTATCACGATATACTCACTTGATGCCCCGTTTTTTGAAAAGATTTTTACATGGCTCTGATACCATAGCACGCCGGGAGCCCCAGTATCTCATGTATAATGTAGAGAACTAATCTCAACGTATAATGTAGAGAACTAATCTCAACTTCGCTTTTATGAATCTTTCTCTGGGAATATATCTCTCGTAACACAACTGCCCTAACGGCCTCCTTGCCTCGGCGGGACTTACTCGTTACTCCAAATATTCCCCATTACAGATTCAACAAAGCTACTCAAGATACTCACTTACACAGAGATACTAGGGACCGTAGCAATAGACCATTCCATGAAAATTATCTAATTTCTGATGTACAGGATCCTCATAAGAGGCAAGTACAGAGCATACTCTTAAGATAATTAGGAGTATATCATAGTAGACCCTTTGAGGGTATGGAAGAACTAGAAAGAAGGCTTTAAGCTAGAAAGGAAAACATCAGAGATAAGAAAACTTTGAATTTTATTTCCAAACTCTTTCTCAGACCAAGTATTAAACCTTGTCTAAGTCTGAGTAGAATGAAAACCGAAGCCTCCCTTTTATAGGCAAACTTCCGGATTTCAGACGCGGAATTAAACCCCAAATTATATGGCGGGTACACTTCTGGGCCCCATCGCCTCATATAATTGAGATTCTTTTCCTCCACTAAGTGCAATAATGCACACTAAAGGCCAAAACATACTGGCCGACAAAGGAAAGTGGTGCGCAGACCACTAACAAAAAGCAAGGGCTAAAAGACAACTGGCCCTGACTCAGCAATCAATTTACATCACTCAATAAAGCAGGCCTAAACAATGGCCGACACCGCATAAAGTAAAGATACAAAAGTCTTCATGGTAGGACCTACAAAGACTTTGAAGGCTGAAGATGACTTAAAGATGTTAAAGAGATAAGATTCTCTTTATGTCATTTTCTTCTTTAGTCATTTTCATGCTAATAATCCCATGGGTTTTGGCTGTATCCTGCTGGGTATGAGTCTTCCATCTTATCTTCATCTGGAATTGGTGCTCTTTGAAAAGTTGTTTCTCTGAGGCTCTGTATCATAGATCTGGCATAAGGATCTCCATCGGAGAAGTCTTCTGTTAGAAAGACATTGGAGGTGCAGTAAGACTTCTTATGAAAAGGTGAGATATGCCCAATAGCAGAGACATGGTTCTTGGCACAAAGATGATTGTATAACTCAGTGGCTTTACCAGGATGTTTGCTTATACCACCATCAGTAGTGGTAAAATCATAACAATAGGCAAGAGGAAGGAGTTTATCTTGTGAAAAGAAATATGGCCTATGCATGATTATGACAGTTAGGGGTTTCTTCATATGCTTATTCTGCTTCTCAATGTTTATCAGATGCTTGACCCATTCTTTTCTGGTCCAATAACCAAAAAGAAACTTTGTAAGATTGGAATTGCAAGCATTGGTTCTGATAGAGTTGAGCAGAATCCTTGGATCCACTTCGAGGGCAAACCAATTGGAAATACCCAAGCACCAGAAATACCAATATCCTTCGGCAGGAAGAGTAACTCTGTCGATCAAGGTGAAAACAGGAAGGAAAGGATTATCAGGGTAAAACTTTCCTGAATCGAGAGAGAGACCTAAAGCAAGGAGAAATTTCGCCTGGTAGTAAAAGATATGATTTCTGGCAAAGATTTTGATTTCATCCGGATTGGACAATGGGAATGATGTTGGAGGAAATTCAGGAAGAACTGGTTCAGCAGTTATAACAGGAATTTGGGAAGAGGAAGCCATCATGTAAATCAGGGGAATTGGTTTGGCTGAAGAGATGAGATGGATCGGCTTTGGTCTGGATAAGAGATCTGGGATGAGGTTGTGATCTCCTTTTATATGTTTTACCGAGAACTGGTATTTTGCAAACCAGTCTTTCAATCTCAACAATTGGGATTCGGGAAGACCCTTATTTTTGAATTCTAGTATCTTTGGAAAAGATGAGTTGTCCATGACAACTGTGAAATGATGACCAATGAGATGGAATTCAAATTTCTTGATTCCATATTTGACGGCTAGAATTTCTTTGTATACTGTGTGATAATGCTTTTCAGCTGGGCTGAATTGTCCATTTGCATGTCCACAGTAATATTCTTTCCCATCTGCTTTTTCAAGTAGATTGCTCCCCAGTATTCATCACTGGCATCTGTCTGAAGGATTCTTTCACCTTTATCTGGAATTTTTAAAGGTGGAGGGGTCTGGCAGATTTGTTTCAATTGCTTGACAGCTGCCGTCTGTTTCTTACCCCAAGGGGGGGCTTTCTTTCTGAGCATCTTGGAAAGCTGACTCGTGTATCTGGAGCATTGTGGAAGGAAGTCCTTAATATAATTGACTATTCCAAGAAATTGTTGAATTTCTTTTGTAGTCAGATTATCTTCTGGGAACCTGAGAAGTTCCTGTGCAATGTGAGGACCTGGCTTGTATTTTCCTTCTGAAAACTCCATTCCAAGAAACATGATGGAAGATTGTCCAATGAGACTCTTTTTCTCTGATAACATGATGCCATATTCCTGGACAATTTCATGGAACTGTGAGAGGAGTGCCCTGTGAGTTTTCTCATTTTCAGAGAAGAGGAGTATGTCGTCAATGTAGACTAAGGCACTATACAGGATGGGCTCAAAGATTTGGGTCATGGCTTTTTGGAATAGTGATGGAGCGGTTTTGAGACCAAAAGGCATGACAGTCCATTGGTATTGGGCATTAGGTATACAAAATGCTGTTTTATACCTATCTCTTGGATCAATGCCGAGTTGCCAAAATCCTGCTTTGAGATCAAACTTAGAGAAGATTTGGGCTTGGGCCAAATGTGAGAAAAGCATTTGGGCTTGAGGTATTGGGAATTTATCATCTGCAAGGAAATGATTGAGTGGCTTATAATCAATTACAAGCCTCTTTTTACCTCTGACTTGTTCAGCCCGTTTGTTGACATAGAATGCCTGGCACGCCCAATTGGATGTGGTGGATTCAATCAATCCAAGTTTCTTCAGTTGAGCACATTCTGCTTTTGCAAGCTTCTCATCATCCGGAGTCATTCCTGGATGTGTAGCTTTTGTCGGATTAACATCTTCATTCTTCTTGAAAGGAAGTTGAATGAAGAATTCAGAATTCTTCCACAAGGGATGTGGATGTGAGAATTCCGAGTGAGACTCAGCACAGCATCCTTTGAGTCTTGAGGCAAGATCATAGAATTCCTTGGATGCTTCTGTGAGAGCATAGATCTTCTGAGTTGTAGTATAAGGTAGGAAATACCTTTTATACTTAATTCCATTGGGGAGAATGGTGAGCTTCTGAGCTCTGTGATAAAGATCAAACCCAATGAGAAGATCTTTTCCATGCAGCTTGCTTCCAATGACCTTCATCCAGATAATACAATCTGGGAAGAATTGTATCCCGATGGGATACCTTGTGATCAGCGATGTTTTGAACTGTTGGCCATCTGCTGCTTGGAAGTACTCGTAGTGAGTTGTCCATGCTTCCTTTGGTAGGATGTCTGGATTCATCATGGACTTCATGGCTCCTGTATCCATAAATCCAATTGCTCTGATTGGTCTGTCATACTTCGAGGGAAGTATCTGGATCTGGATATGTGGAGACGGGATAATCTCTTGTGTGATGCATTCTGACTGGAGGATCGGTAGAACTTGATCATTGTCAGAATCAGAGGAGGATGAACCATCATCTTGTATTGCGAAGATGGTATCTTCTGTTTGCTCATCTTGTTCAGAGAACAAGGATTCAACCTCTGCATCGTCGAGATTGGCTTCTGTGCTTTGTTGAACATGAGAAACCATTCTGGCTGATTTCTCGCGGTTCTGAGGACAATTCTTTGCATAATGTCCTTTCTTTTTGCAAACAAAGCATCGATCAGTCCGCCTGTTTCTGAAAGGTTTACGTCTGAAGTATCTGAGACGTTTTCTCCTTTTCACCTTTCTTTCAGCAAGTCCTTTCTTTTGGCTCTTTGGATGAGAACAATTGCATTCATCCTTGGATTTGCATTTAATCTCAAGATGAGATTTCTTGCAAGCTTTCTTCAGGACTGATTTGTTCTTCATTAAGGACTTGAACATAGTTTGTTGTTCACAGAGTTTGTCGATCGTGGAAATAGCAATCTGGTGGATTTCTCCAAGAGAAAGCTGTGGAATTTCTCTTCTTGAGGCGGTTATGGCTCTGTGGAGTTCAGGCTGGATCTCTTGAGGAAGAGATGCAATGTACACATGCTTGAGATTTGGATCATTATACCCATTGAGGGCATAATATAGCTCTGACATTCTTTTGAAGTGGAAATCCAAATCTGATTTGTTCAGAGAACAACACTTCATGGCGAAGTAGCTTTGCTGGATCATCTTCTGATAGAGAGTATGGTCACCTATGAACTCAAGGTGAAGTGCTAACAAAGCCATAGGAGCGGTTGCTTGTGTATACTGGATCTGTCTGTATTCTCCCAATGACTGGAACCAATCACGTAATGTTCCTGTGAATCGCGAAACAAACTCCCTCAAGACAGTAGGGAGATGCGGTTCTTTGGTTCTTTGGAGATCGATCCATGCTGCAAAGGTTTGTAACCTTTCTTTCCTTTTTCCCACTGGAACATCATCAAATGTGAACCATGGGCCATTGGTTGGCTTTGATGGTCCAGAATCTGTGGTCTGGAACTCTGGAGGTTCTTCCATTATTGGTTCATCATGTTCCTGAGGAGGCTGATCTTGATGGAATCCAAAGTTTGGATCTTCAGCCATTAGCATCTGAGAGATGTCTGCAACGTTATCTTCACTGAACTGGGAAAAGGATTGTTCTGAAGAGATTTCAGAATCATTGTGTTGGGAACTGGATTTTTCTGAAGAAGCTTCTGATTCAGAGTATTGAGAACTAGAATCATTTGAAGAGGCGTCTTCATTTCTTGTAGGCTCTCTTTGGATATTATGATCAGAAGGGTTTCTAATCATCAATGTAGAAGAATGTTCCCCAACTTTTTCTTTGTTTTTCTCCTTTGAAGAAGGAGAGGCTTTTGTTGGCTTAGGCCTTGGAGGAGGTGGCTCAAAAGGAATATCAGATACCATGAAAAATTGGCTTGATGGATCAGGAGATGTTGGTGGGTCATAGAGAGAAGGTGTAATGGATGTAGGAAGAAAGGGAAGTGTAGGAAAGGAACTCCTCTTCCTGTCTTGCTCCATGTAAGCAAGATCCTTCTTGAGTTGTCTGATTTCTCTCTCTTTTTGGTCGAATTCTGGACCCATCCTTCTCAAGGAAATAAGCTGCCTGAGTTCTTTATCAAGAAGCTCAATTCTGGCAACTACTCTGTGGTACATCTGATCAAGCTCTCGAGAGATTGTATTCACTTTCTGGTTGGTATCCTGAACATGGGATAAAACCTTATCAACCTTAGAGTCAAGTTGGATTAAGGCTTTATTTTGAGCTCTGGCATTTGTGGTTTGCCAGTTCAATACTTCTTCTCCTTGTGACAGAGATGAAGTTGTTCCTCCATCAGGGTTGACTGTGGTAGTCTGGACATAAGGTCGGATTGCAACCTTATTTTCTGTACTTCGTTCTGCAGGTGGAAAACTGGTGCCCAAACTATGTATCATCATGCAAGGTTGGCATGGTATCACCGGTAGTGGAAGGCACGGAGGCACTTCTTGCCTACAGCTCTTTGGTTTCTGTTGTTGCTGTTCTGCCTTCAGGATGGCTAAGCCTTTGTCATAGCAAGACAAGGGCTGTGTGACAGAAGGTGAATCTGGATCTGGTTCTTCTGGTTTATAAGTTCTGCAAGGAAGATCTTTCTTTCTTGCTTTCCTTCGTCTTCTTCTCCGACTAGCCTCACTTTGATCATCTTCGTCGGAGTCGGATTCTTCATCGCAAGAACATCCAGGGTCACACATGGATGGATCAGCATCCCATACGAAGTGGCCATCAACTTTGTCTGTGTAAGACTCCTTTCCATCGGGGAAGAAGGAGTTTACTGGAAGGTACCCTAGGATTGGGTACGTTTCTCTGCTTTTCGGTATCACTGGCTGAATCATCAGCTGTTTGAAGATTGGACTTGAAGAAGATGGAGTATCTTCTTGAGGTTGCTTGAAGATGGTTTTGGTTCTACCATCTGTCAGTGTCTGGAATTCGTAGGTTGTAGATCTGACAGGCTCATGAGTCTGTTGGAGTGACTCATAGTTTGTGATCCACTCTGTGGGCATTAGCCTTTCCAGCTCCTTTCTGGGAATTTGTCTAGGAACCTGGACGATAGTTGGAGTATCGGATCCAGAGTTTGCTAGAATCATTAGAGCGTCTGGGGATCCAGATCCTTGAAGATCTAGACCATGGTTCTGCAACCTGTAGACAAGCTGGTGATGTAGAGTAGCTGTAACCGCTGTAGCTACTTGCTCTGCTCCAGTGATCTGGACTTGAACTTTCAAGGCGTTGGGAAGATTGGCATCTCCCAAGGACATGGCGAAATTGGGGAAGTAAGTCAAGACTGCACTTCCGCTGTTGAGAGTGGTTACCACTGTCCCGATAACTGCATCCTCATACTTCAGGTATCTGGTATCCAGCAAGGCCAGTCTGGCTGTTACTGACTAAGGGTGGAACAGTTTGTTCTATAATAGCATTTTCAGGGATAGTGGAATACTCTACAAGGTTTTCTATTCTACTGGTTGAGTGACGAGGAAGGGAAAGAGAAGAGGAAACTGAAATCAACTGATCAGGTGATGTATCCATAGCTTGATGGGTTTCCTAGCTCTTCTTCTACCAACTCGCAGGAATCTATTACGATATACTCACTTGATGCCCCGTTTTTCGAAAAGATTTTTACATGGCTTTGATACCATAGCACGCCGGGAGCCCCAGTATCTCATGTATAATGTAGAGAACTAATCTCAACGTATAATGTAGAGAACTAATCTCAACTTCGCTTTTATGAATCTTTCTCTGGGAATATATCTCTCGTAACACAACTGCCCTAACGGCCTCCTTGCCTCGGCGGGACTTACTCGTTACTCCAAATATTCCCCATTACAGATTCAACAAAGCTACTCAAGATACTCACTTACAGAGATACTAGGGACCGTAGCAATAGACCATTCCATGGAAATTATCCAATTTCTGATGTACAGGATCCTCATAAGAGGCAAGTACAGAGCATACTCTTAAGATAATTAGGAGTATATCATAGTAGACCCTTTGAGGGTATGGAAGAACTAGAAAGAAGGCTTTAAGCTAGAAAGGAAAACATCAGAGATAAGAAAACTTTGAATATTATTTCCAAACTCTTTCTCAGACCAAGTATTAAACCTTGTCTAAGTCTGAGTAGAATGAAAACCGAAGCCTCCCTTTTATAGGCAAACTTCCGGATTTCAGACGCGGAATTAAACCCCAAATTATATGGCGGGTACACTTCTGGGCCCCATCGCCTCATATAATTGAGATTCTTTTCCTCCACTAAGTGCAATAATGCACACTAAAGGCCAAAACATACTGGCCGACAAAGGAAAGTGGTGCGCAGACCACTAACAAAAAGCAAGGGCTAAAAGACAACTGGCCCTGACTCAGCAATCACTTTACATCACTCAATAAAGCAGGCCTAAACAATGGCCGACACCGCATAAAGTAAAGATACAAAAGTCTTCATGGTAGGACCTACAAAGACTTTGAAGGCTGAAGATGACTTAAAGATGTTAAAGAGATAAGATTCTCTTTATGTCATTTTCTTCTTTAGTCATTTTCATGCTAATAATCCCATGGGTTTTGGCTGTATCCTGCTGGGTATGAGTCTTCCATCTTATCTTCATCTGGAATTGGTGCTCTTTGAAAAGTTGTTTCTCTGAGACTCTGTATCATAGATCTGGCATAAGGATCTCCATCGGAGAAGTCTTCTGTTAGAAAGACATTGGAGGTGCAGTAAGACTTCTTATGAAAAGGTGAGATATGCCCAATAGCAGAGACATGGTTCTTGGCACAAAGATGATTGTATAACTCAGTGGCTTTACCAGGATGTTTGCTTATACCACCATCAGTAGTGGTAAAATCATAACAATAGGCAAGAGGAAGGAGTTTATCTTGTGAAAAGAAATATGGCCTATAGCACGCCGGGAGCCCCAGTATCTCATGTATAATGTAGAGAACTAATCTCAACGTATAATGTAGAGAACTAATCTCAACTTCGCTTTTATGAATCTTTCTCTGGGAATATATCTCTCGTAACACAACTGCCCTAACGGCCTCCTTGCCTCGGCGGGACTTACTCGTTACTCCAAATATTCCCCATTACAGATTCAACAAAGCTACTCAAGATACTCACTTACACAGAGATACTAGGGACCGTAGCAATAGACCATTCCATGAAAATTATCTAATTTCTGATGTACAGGATCCTCATAAGAGGCAAGTACAGAGCATACTCTTAAGATAATTAGGAGTATATCATAGTAGACCCTTTGAGGGTATGGAAGAACTAGAAAGAAGGCTTTAAGCTAGAAAGGAAAACATCAGAGATAAGAAAACTTTGAATTTTATTTCCAAACTCTTTCTCAGACCAAGTATTAAACCTTGTCTAAGTCTGAGTAGAATGAAAACCGAAGCCTCCCTTTTATAGGCAAACTTCCGGATTTCAGACGCGGAATTAAACCCCAAATTATATGGCGGGTACACTTCTGGGCCCCATCGCCTCATATAATTGAGATTCTTTTCCTCCACTAAGTGCAATAATGCACACTAAAGGCCAAAACATACTGGCCGACAAAGGAAAGTGGTGCGCAGACCACTAACAAAAAGCAAGGGCTAAAAGACAACTGGCCCTGACTCAGCAATCACTTTACATCACTCAATAAAGCAGGCCTAAACAATGGCCGACACCGCATAAAGTAAAGATACAAAAGTCTTCATGGTAGGACCTACAAAGACTTTGAAGGCTGAAGATGACTTAAAGATGTTAAAGAGATAAGATTCTCTTTATGTCATTTTCTTCTTTAGTCATTTTCATGCTAATAATCCCATGGGTTTTGGCTGTATCCTGCTGGGTATGAGTCTTCCATCTTATCTTCATCTGGAATTGGTGCTCTTTGAAAAGTTGTTTCTCTGAGGCTCTGTATCATAGATCTGGCATAAGGATCTCCATCGGAGAAGTCTTCTGTTAGAAAGACATTGGAGGTGCAGTAAGACTTCTTATGAAAAGGTGAGATATGCCCAATAGCAGAGACATGGTTCTTGGCACAAAGATGATTGTATAACTCAGTGGCTTTACCAGGATGTTTGCTTATACCACCATCAGTAGTGGTAAAATCATAACAATAGGCAAGAGGAAGGAGTTTATCTTGTGAAAAGAAATATGGCCTATGCATGATTATGACAGTTAGGGGTTTCTTCATATGCTTATTCTGCTTCTCAATGTTTATCAGATGCTTGACCCATTCTTTTCTGGTCCAATAACCAAAAAGAAACTTTGTAAGATTGGAATTGCAAGCATTGGTTCTGATAGAGTTGAGCAGAATCCTTGGATCCACTTCGAGGGCAAACCAATTGGAAATACCCAAGCACCAAAAATACCAATATCCTTCGGCAGGAAGAGTAACTCTGTCGATCAAGGTGAAAACAGGAAGGAAAGGATTATCAGGGTAAAACTTTCCTGAATCGAGAGAGAGACCTAAAGCAAGGAGAAATTTCGCCTGGTAGTAAAAGATATGATTTCTGGCAAAGATTTTGATTTCATCCGGATTGGACAATGGGAATGATGTTGGAGGAAATTCAGGAAGAACTGGTTCAGCAGTTATAACAGGAATTTGGGAAGAGGAAGCCATCATGTAAATCAGGGGAATTGGTTTGGCTGAAGAGATGAGATGGATCGGCTTTGGTCTGGATAAGAGATCTGGGATGAGGTTGTGATCTCCTTTTATATGTTTTACCGAGAACTGGTATTTTGCAAACCAGTCTTTCAATCTCAACAATTGGGATTCGGGAAGACCCTTATTTTTGAATTCTAGTATCTTTGGAAAAGATGAGTTGTCTATGACAACTGTGAAATGATGACCAATGAGATGGAATTCAAATTTCTTGATTCCATATTTGACGGCTAGAATTTCTTTGTATACTGTGTGATAATGCTTTTCAGCTGGGCTGAATTGTCCATTTGCATGTCCACAGTAATATTCTTTCCCATCTGCTTTTTCAAGTAGAATTGCTCCCCAGTATTCATCACTGGCATCTGTCTGAAGGATTCTTTCACCTTTATCTGGAATTTTTAAAGGTGGAGGGGTCTGGCAGATTTGTTTCAATTGCTTGACAGCTGCCGTCTGTTTCTTACCCCAAGGGGGGGCTTTCTTTCTGAGCATCTTGGAAAGCTGACTCGTGTATCTGGAGCATTGTGGAAGGAAGTCCTTAATATAATTGACTATTCCAAGAAATTGTTGAATTTCTTTTGTAGTCAGATTATCTTCTGGGAACCTGAGAAGTTCCTGTGCAATGTGAGGACCTGGCTTGTATTTTCCTTCTGAAAACTCCATTCCAAGAAACATGATGGAAGATTGTCCAATGAGACTCTTTTTCTCTGATAACATGATGCCATATTCCTGGACAATTTCATGGAACTGTGAGAGGAGTGCCCTGTGAGTTTTCTCATTTTCAGAGAAGAGGAGTATGTCGTCAATGTAGACTAAGGCACTATACAGGATGGGCTCAAAGATTTGGGTCATGGCTTTTTGGAATAGTGATGGAGCGGTTTTGAGACCAAAAGGCATGACAGTCCATTGGTATTGGGCATTAGGTATACAAAATGCTGTTTTATACCTATCTCTTGGATCAATGCCGAGTTGCCAAAATCCTGCTTTGAGATCAAACTTAGAGAAGATTTGGGCTTGGGCCAAATGTGAGAAAAGCATTTGGGCTTGAGGTATTGGGAATTTATCATCTGCAAGGAAATGATTGAGTGGCTTATAATCAATTACAAGCCTCTTTTTACCTCTGACTTGTTCAGCCCGTTTGTTGACATAGAATGCCTGGCACGCCCAATTGGATGTGGTGGATTCAATCAATCCAAGTTTCTTCAGTTGAGCACATTCTGCTTTTGCAAGCTTCTCATCATCTGGAGTCATTCCTGGATGTGTAGCTTTTGTCGGATTAACATCTTCATTCTTCTTGAAAGGAAGTTGAATGAAGAATTCAGAATTCTTCCACAAGGGATGTGGATGTGAGAATTCCGAGTGAGACTCAGCACAGCATCCTTTGAGTCTTGAGGCAAGATCATAGAATTCCTTGGATGCTTCTGTGAGAGCATAGATCTTCTGAGTTGTAGTATAAGGTAGGAAATACCTTTTATACTTAATTCCATTGGGGAGAATGGTGAGCTTCTGAGCTCTGTGATAAAGATCAAACCCAATGAGAAGATCTTTTCCATGCAGCTTGCTTCCAATGACCTTCATCCAGATAGTACACTCTGGGAAGAATTGTATCCCGATGGGATACCTTGTGATCAGCGATGTTTTGAACTGTTGGCCATCTGCTGCTTGGAAGTACTCGTAGTGAGTTGTCCATGCTTCCTTTGGTAGGATGTCTGGATTCATCATGGACTTCATGGCTCCTGTATCCATAAATCCAATTGCTCTGATTGGTCTGTCATACTTCGAGGGAAGTATCTGGATCTGGATATGTGGAGACGGGATAATCTCTTGTGTGATGCATTCTGACTGGAGGATCGGTAGAACTTGATCATTGTCAGAATCAGAGGAGGTGGAACCATCATCTTGAATTGCAAAGATGGTTTCTTCTGTTTGCTCATCTTGTTCAGAGAACAAGGATTCAACCTCTGCATCGTTGAGATTGGCTTCTGTGCTTTGTTGGACATGAGAAACCATTCTGGCTGATTTCTCCCGGTTCTGAGGACAATTCTTTGCATAATGTCCTTTCTTTTTGCAAACAAAGCATCTATCAGTCCGCCTGTTTCTGAAAGGTTTACGTCTGAAGTATCTGAGACGTTTTCTCCTTTTCTCCTTTCTTTCGGCAAGTCCTTTCTTTTGACTCTTTGGATGAGAACAATTGCATTCTTCTTTGGATTTGCATTTAATCTCAAGATGAGATTTCTTGCATGCTTTCTTCAGGACTGATTTGTTCTTCATTAAGGACTTGAACATTGTTTGCTGCTCACAGAGTTTGTCTATTGTGGAAATAGCAATCTGGTGGATTTCTCCTAGAGAAAGCTGTGGAATTTCTCTTCTTGTGGCGGCAATGGCTCTGTGGAGTTCAGGCTGGATCTCTTGAGGAAGAGATGCAATGTACACGTGCTTTAGATTTGGATCATTATACCCATTGAGGGCATAATACAGCTCAGACATTCTTTTAAAATGGAAATCCAAATCTGATTTGTTCAGAGAACAACACTTCATGGCGAAGTAGCTTTGCTGGATCATCTTCTGATAAAGAGTATGGTCACCTATGAACTCAAGGTGAAGCGCTAACAATGCCATGGGAGCGGTTGCTTGCGTATACTGGATCTGTCTGTATTCTCCCAATGATTGGAACCATTCACGTAATGTTCCTGTGAATCGTGACACAAACTCCCTTAAGACATTCGGGAGATGAGGTTCTTTGATTCTTTGGAGATCGATCCATGCAGCAAAGGTTTGTAACCTTTCTTTCCTTTTTCCCACTGGAACATCATCAAATGTGAACCATGGGCCATTGGTTGGCTTAGATGGTCCAGAATCTGTGGTCTGGAACTCTGGCGGTTCTTCCATTATTGGTTCATCATATTCTTGAGGAGGCTGATCTTGATGGAATCCAAAGTTTGGATCATCAGCCATTAGCATCTGAGAGATGTCTGCAACGTTATCTTCATTGGACTGGGAAAAGGATTGTTCTGAAGAGATTTCAGAATCATTGTGTTGGGAACTGGATCTTTCTGAAGAATTTTCTGATTCAGAGTATTGTGAACTAGAATCATTTGAAGAAATATCTTCATTTCTCATAGGCTCTCTTTGAATGTTATGATCAGAAGGATTTCTAATCATCAATGTAGAAGAATGTTCCCCAACTTTTTCTTTGTTTTTCTCCTTTGAAGAAGGAGAGGCTTTTGCTGGCTTAGGCCTTGGAGGAGGTGGCTCAAAAGGAATATCAGATACCATGAAAAATTGGCTTGATGCATCAGGATAAGATGGTGGGTCGTAGAGAGAAGGTGTAATGGGTGTAGGAAGAAAGGGAAGTGTAGAAGTTGAACTTCTCTTCCTATCTTGCTCCATGTAAGCAAGATCTTTCTTGAGTTGTCTGATTTCTCTCTCTTTTTGGTCGAACTCTGGACCCATCCTTCTTAAGGAAATAAGCTGCCTGAGTTCTTTGTCAAGAAGCTCAATTCTGGCAACTAATCTGTGGTACATCTGATCAAGCTCTCGAGAGATTGTATTCACTTTCTGGTTGGTATCCTGAACATGAGATAAAACCTTATCAACCTTAGAGTCAAGTTGGATTAAGGCTTTATTTTGAGCTCTGGAATTTGTGGTTTGCCAATTCAAGACTTGTTCTCCTTGGGACAGAGAGGAAGTTGTTCCTCCATCAGGGTTGACTGTGGTAGTCTGGATATAAGGTCGGATTGCAACCTTATTTTCTGTACTTCTTTCTGCAGGTGGAAAGCTGGTGCCCAAACTATGTATCATCATGCAAGGTTGGCACGGTATCATCTGTGGTGGAAGGCACGGAGGCACTTCTTGCCTACAGCTCTTTGGTTTCTGTTGTTGCTGTTCTGCCTTCAGGATGGCTAAGCCTTTGTCATAGCAAGACAAGGGCTGTGTGACAGAAGGTGAATCTGGATCTGGTTCTTCTGGTTTATAAGTTCTGCAAGGAAGATCTTTCTTTCTTGCTTTCCTTCGTCTTCTTCTCCGACTAGCCTCACTTTGATCATCGTCGTCGGAGTCGGATTCTTCATCGCAAGAACATCCAGGGTCACACATGGATGGATCAGCATCCCATACGAAGTGGCCATCAACTTTGTCTGTGTAAGACTCCTTTCCATCGGGGAAGAAGGAGTTTACTGGAAGGTACCCTAGGATTGGGTACGTTTCTCTGCTTTTCGGTATCACTGGCTGAATCATCAGCTGTTTGAAGATTGGACTTGAAGAAGATGGAGTATCTTCTTGAGGTTGCTTGAAGATGGTTTTGGTTCTACCATCTGTCAGTGTCTGGAATTCGTAGGTTTTAGATCTGACAGGCTCATGAGTCTGTTGGAGTGACTCATAGTTTGTGATCCACTCTGTGGGCATTAGCCTTTCCAGCTCCTTTCTGGGAATTTGTCTAGGAACCTGGACGATAGTTGGAGTATCGGATCCAGAGTTTGCTAGAATCATTAGAGCGTCTGGGGATCCAGATCCTTGAAGATCTAGACCATGGTTCTGCAACCTGTAGACAAGCTGGTGATGTAGAGTAGCTGTAACCGCTGTAGCTACTTGCTCTGCTCCAGTGATCTGGACTTGAACTTTCAAGGCGTTGGGAAGATTGGCATCTCCCAAGGACATGGCGAAATTGGGGAAGTAAGTCAAGACTGCACTTCCGCTGTTGAGAGTGGTTACCACTGCCCCGATAACTGCATCCTCATACTTCAGGTATCTGGTATCCAGCAAGGCCAGTCTGGCAGTTACTGGAAGACCTTTTCTCCCTTGGTAAGAGAGAACAAGACGAACGGCTCCGAAGTGGAGGTGTGTGTATCCTTCCTGTCTACAGGAAGATATGAACTCTGAAGGGATGGAGAGAGTAACGTACTGCTCTCGCTTGGAATATTGTAGATCACACTTATCCAGTTTGGAAGACTGGACAAACTCTTTTGTTTGTGAGGGACGGTTGGAGGAGATCAAAGATCTGATTCCTCTAAGAGAACCTCTTTTTCTGTATATGTTGTAAGGACTGACTAAGGGTGGAACAGTTTGTTCTATAATAGCATTTTCAGGGATAGTGGAATACTCTACAAGGTTTTCTATTCTACTGGTTGAGTGACGAGGAAGGGAAAGAGAAGAGGAAACTGAAATCAACTGATCAGGTGATGTATCCATAGCTTGATGGTTTTCCTAGCTCTTCTTCTACCAACTCGCAGGAATCTATTACGATATACTCACTTGACCCCAGTATCTCATGTATAATGTAGAGAACTAATCTCAACGTATAATGTAGAGAACTAATCTCAACTTCGCTTTTATGAATCTTTCTCTGGGAATATATCTCTCGTAACACAACTGCCCTAACGGCCTCCTTGCCTCGGCGGGACTTACTCGTTACTCCAAATATTCCCCATTACAGATTCAACAAAGCTACTCAAGATACTCACTTACACAGAGATACTAGGGACCGTAGCAATAGACCATTCCATGAAAATTATCTAATTTCTGATGTACAGGATCCTCATAAGAGGCAAGTACAGAGCATACTCTTAAGATAATTAGGAGTATATCATAGTAGACCCTTTGAGGGTATGGAAGAACTAGAAAGAAGGCTTTAAGCTAGAAAGGAAAACATCAGAGATAAGAAAACTTTGAATTTTATTTCCAAACTCTTTCTCAGACCAAGTATTAAACCTTGTCTAAGTCTGAGTAGAATGAAAACCGAAGCCTCCCTTTTATAGGCAAACTTCCGGATTTCAGACGCGGAATTAAACCCCAAATTATATGGCGGGTACACTTCTGGGCCCCATCGCCTCATATAATTGAGATTCTTTTCCTCCACTAAGTGCAATAATGCACACTAAAGGCCAAAACATACTGGCCGACAAAGGAAAGTGGTGCGCAGACCACTAACAAAAAGCAAGGGCTAAAAGACAACTGGCCCTGACTCAGCAATCACTTTACATCACTCAATAAAGCAGGCCTAAACAATGGCCGACACAGCATAAAGTAAAGATACAAAAGTCTTCATGGTAGGACCTACAAAGACTTTGAAGGCTGAAGATGACTTAAAGATGTTAAAGAAATAAGATTCTCTTTATGTCATTTTCTTCTTTAGTCATTTTCATTATTTACAGCAAGCTTCCTCAATACTCTTAGAGTGAATTCCATTCTTCATCAGGAGGATAACTAGCTCTTGGATCCCCGATCTCATTGGTAAAGATATGATGGATGCTTCTCATATACATATCTTGGCAGTGCTCAACCCAAACATAAGTAGTCTGAGTTTTGTCGAACAAGGCCATGTGCTCTGGTGCAAGCTCCTGTGCTGTAATGCATCTTTTGATTTTATCAATCCCAAAACTGTAGGGGTTGATATTTGAACTTTCAAAATCAAAATACATTGGCTTCTTATGATTTAGGAGCAAATGTCTTTGGCATGGTTGGTGCATCCCATTATGCTGCTGAGGGAAGTTGCTTAGGACTGATATGAAAACAGGCAATCCTCTTCGGAAGGATTGGATTGCTGCAATAGTAGTCGGACCAAAGAACTCGGGTATTGGGAAGACTACTTTATTGTGGTAGAATGGAAGGGAGAATCCCTTAACTAACCCATTGTGGTAGAGATCTGCAATGAAATCCAAGTCGTGAACCATATGGAGGTCAATGATTACCCTTAATGGTTCATTATGTGGTTGGAAACACTTAAACCCTGTGGGAGTATGGATATCATCCATGATTTGATTGAGTGTTTCAACTCTCTTTTTGTGGAAGATGTATTCCTGTAATTCCATGATATTATCATAGAATCTTTGATCAGAAATACTGAGAATTTTCTGCTGGATCTCAGGAGGAAGACCTGTAAGGAAATTCTTTTTCTCATGGAAGAGAAATAGTTTTTCCAAACGGTAACCAAGCAGAATAACTTTTCTTTCTTCTTCTAGTATCTGAATCTTCTTTTGGAGAAGCTTGATCTTAAGTTGTGAGAGGTCAAGGTTTCGGCTCATAAGATCAATCTGCTGCTGTAGGAGATGAACAGTTGAGGAGGTGATAGCTTTGAGCTTTTCACCTAAAGAGACTGTGGAGAAGGATTCCATTTTTCTTTTCTTGCTGATTTTTGGATTGTAAGATTTGCTGTAATGGCTTCCAGAGAACCTGCATTTTATAGGCACACAAATCTGGAAAAAGTTATCAGCTTTATCAGGAATCTTTAAAGGTGGAGTGATTTGGCAGATTTGTTTCAATTGTTTGACAGCTGCCGTCTGTTCCTTACCCCAAGGGGGGGCTTTCTTTCTGAGCATCTTGGAAAGCTGACTCGTGTATCTGGAGCATTGTGGAAGGAAGTCCTTAATATAATTGACTATTCCAAGAAATTGTTGAATTTCTTTTGTAGTCAGATTATCTTCTGGGAACCTGAGAAGTTCCTGTGCAATGTGAGGACCTGGCTTGTATTTTCCTTCTGAAAACTCCATTCCAAGAAACATGATGGAAGATTGTCCAATGAGACTCTTTTTCTCTGATAACATGATGCCATATTCCTGGACAATTTCATGGAACTGTGAGAGGAGTGCCCTGTGAGTTTTCTCATTTTCAGAGAAGAGGAGTATGTCGTCAATGTAGACTAAGGCACTATACAGGATGGGCTCAAAGATTTGGGTCATGGCTTTTTGGAATAGTGATGGAGCGGTTTTGAGACCAAAAGGCATGACAGTCCATTGGTATTGGGCATTAGGTATACAAAATGCTGTTTTATACCTATCTCTTGGATCAATGCCGAGTTGCCAAAATCCTGCTTTGAGATCAAACTTAGAGAAGATTTGGGCTTGGGCCAAATGTGAGAAAAGCATTTGGGCTTGAGGTATTGGGAATTTATCATCTGCAAGGAAATGATTGAGTGGCTTATAATCAATTACAAGCCTCTTTTTACCTCTGACTTGTTCAGCCCGTTTGTTGACATAGAATGCCTGGCACGCCCAATTGGATGTGGTGGATTCAATCAATCCGAGTTTCTTCAGTTGAGCACATTCTGCTTTTGCAAGCTTCTCATCATCCGGAGTCATTCCTGGATGTGTAGCTTTCGTCGGATTAATGTCTTCATTCTTCTTGAATGGAAGTTGAATGAAGAATTCAGAATTCTTCCACAAGGGATGTGGATGTGAGAATTCCGAGTGAGACTCAGCACAGCATCCTTTGAGTCTTGAGGCAAGATCATAGAATTCCTTGGATGCTTCTGTGAGAGCATAGATCTTCTGAGTTGTAGTATAAGGTAGGAAGTATCTCTTATACTTAATTCCATTGGGGAGAATGGTGAGCTTCTGAGCTCTGTGATAAAGATCAAACCCAATGAGAAGATCTTTTCCATGCAGCTTGCTTCCAATGACCTTCATCCAGATAATACAATCTGGGAAGAATTGTATCCCGATAGGATACTTTGTGATCAATGATGTTTTGAACTGCTGGCCATCTGCTGCTTGGAAGTACTCGTAGTGAGTTGTCCATGCTTCCTTTGGTAGGATGTCTGGATTTATCATGGACTTCATGGCTCCTGTATCCATAAATCCAATTGCTCTGATTGGTTTGTCATATTTCGAGGGAAGTATCTGGATCTGGATATGTGGAGACGGGATAATCTCTTGTGTGATGCATTCTGACTGGAGGATCGGTAGAACTTGATCATTGTCAGAATCAGAGGAGGATGAACCATCATCTTGTATTGCGAAGATGGTATCTTCTGTTTGCTCATCTTGTTCAGAGAACAAGGATTCAACCTCTGCATCGTCGAGATTGGCTTCTGTGCTTTGTTGAACATGAGAAACCATTCTGGCTGATTTCTCGCGGTTCTGAGGACAATTCTTTGCATAATGTCCTTTCTTTTTGCAAACAAAGCATCGATCAGTCCGCCTGTTTCTGAAAGGTTTACGTCTGAAGTATCTGAGACGTTTTCTCCTTTTCACCTTTCTTTCAGCAAGTCCTTTCTTTTGGCTCTTTGGATGAGAACAATTGCATTCATCCTTGGATTTGCATTTAATCTCAAGATGAGATTTCTTGCAAGCTTTCTTCAGGACTGATTTGTTCTTCATTAAGGACTTGAACATAGTTTGTTGTTCACAGAGTTTGTCGATCGTGGAAATAGCAATCTGGTGGATTTCTCCAAGAGAAAGCTGTGGAATTTCTCTTCTAGAGGCGGTTATGGCTCTGTGGAGTTCAGGCTGGATCTCTTGAGGAAGAGATGCAATATACACATGCTTGAGATTTGGATCATTATACCCATTGAGGGCATAATATAGCTCTGACATTATTTTGAAGTGGAAATCCAAATCTGACTTGTTTAAAGAACAACACTTCATGGCGAAGTAGCTTTGCTGGATCATCTTCTGATAGAGAGTATGATCACCTATGAACTCAAGGTGAAGTGCTAACAAAGCCATTGGAGCGGTTGCTTGTGTATACTGGATCTGTCTGTATTCTCCCAATGATTGGAACCAATCACGTAATGTTCCTGTGAATCGCGAAACAAACTCCCTTAAGACAGTAGGGAGATGAGGTTCTTTGATTCTTTGGAGATCGATCCATGCAGCAAAGGTTTGTAACCTATCTTTCCTTTTTCCCACTGGAACATCATCAAATGTGAACCATGGGCCATTGGTTGGCTTTGATGGTCCAGAATCTGTGGTCTGGAACTCTGGAGGTTCTTCCATTATTGGTTCATCATGTTCCTGAGGAGGCTGATCTTGATGGAATCCAAAGTTTGGATCATCAGCCATTAGCATCTGAGAGATGTCTGCAACGTTATCTTCACTGGACTGGGAAAAGGATTGTTCTGAAGAGATTTCAGAATCATTGTGTTGGGAACTGGATTTTTCTGAAGAAGCTTCTGATTCAGAGTATTGAGAACTAGAATCATTTGAAGAGGCGTCTTCATTCCTTGTAGGCTCTCTTTGGATATTATGATCAGAAGGGTTTCTAATCATCAATGTAGAAGAATGTTCCCCAACTTTTTCTTTGTTTTTCTCCTTTGAAGAAGGAGAGGCTTTTGTTGGCTTAGGCCTTGGAGGAGGTGGCTCAAAAGGAATATCAGATACCATGAAAAATTGGCTTGATGGATCAGGAGAAGTTGGTGGGTCATAGAGAGAAGGTATAATGGGTGTAGGAAGAAAAGGAAGTGTAGGAATGGAACTTCTCTTCCTGTCTTGCTCCATATAAGCAAGATCCTTCTTGAGTTGTCTGATTTCTCTCTCTTTTTGGTCGAATTCTGGACCCATCCTTCTTAAGGAAATAAGCTGCCTGAGTTCTTTATCAAGAAGCTCAATTCTGGCAACTAATCTGTGGTACATCTGATTAAGCTCTCGAGAGATTGTATTCACTTTCTGGTTGGTATCCTGAACATGAGATAAAACCTTATCAACCTTAGAGTCAAGTTGGATTAAGGCTTTATTCTGAGCTCTGGCATTTGTGGTTTGCCAGTTCAAGACTTCTTCTCCTTGAGACAGAGATGAAGTTGTTCCTCCATCAGGGTTGACTGTGGTAGTCTGGACATAAGGTCGGATTGCAACCTTATTTTCTGTACTTCGTTCTGCAGGTGGAAAACTGGTGCCCAAACTATGTATCATCATGCAAGGTTGGCATGGTATCACCGGTAGTGGAAGGCACGGAGGCACTTCTTGCCTACAGCTCTTTGGTTTCTGTTGTTGCTGTTCTGCCTTCAGGATGGCTAAGCCTTTGTCATAGCAAGACAAGGGCTGTGTGACAGAAGGTGAATCTGGATCTGGTTCTTCTGGTTTATAAGTTCTGCAAGGAAGATCTTTCTTTCTTGCTTTCCTTCGTCTTCTTCTCCGACTAGCCTCACTTTGATCATCGTCGTCGGAGTCGGATTCTTCATCGCAAGAACATCCAGGGTCACACATGGATGGATCAGCATCCCATACGAAGTGGCCATCAACTTTGTCTGTGTAAGACTCCTTTCCATCGGGGAAGAAGGAGTTTACTGGAAGGTACCCTAGGATTGGGTACGTTTCTCTGCTTTTCGGTATCACTGGCTGAATCATCAGCTGTTTGAAGATTGGACTTGAAGAAGATGGAGTATCTTCTTGAGGTTGCTTGAAGATGGTTTTGGTTCTACCATCTGTCAGTGTCTGGAATTCGTAGGTTGTAGATCTGACAGGCTCATGAGTCTGTTGGAGTGACTCATAGTTTGTGATCCACTCTGTGGGCATTAGCCTTTCCAGCTCCTTTCTGGGAATTTGTCTAGGAACCTGGACGATAGTTGGAGTATCGGATCCAGAGTTTGCTAGAATCATTAGAGCGTCTGGGGATCCAGATCCTTGAAGATCTAGACCATGGTTCTGCAACCTGTAGACAAGCTGGTGATGTAGAGTAGCTGTAACCGCTGTAGCTACTTGCTCTGCTCCAGTGATCTGGACTTGAACTTTCAAGGCGTTGGGAAGATTGGCATCTCCCAAGGACATGGCGAAATTGGGGAAGTAAGTCAAGACTGCACTTCCGCTGTTGAGAGTGGTTACCACTGTCCCGATAACTGCATCCTCATACTTCAGGTATCTGGTATCCAGCAAGGCCAGTCTGGCAGTTACTGGAAGACCTTTTCTCCCTTGGTAAGAGAGAACAAGACGAACGGCTCCGAAGTGGAGGTGTGTGTATCCTTCCTGTCTCCAGGAAGATATGAACTCTGAAGGGATGGAGAGAGTAACGTACTGCTCTCGCTTGGAATATTGTAGATCACACTTATCCAGTTTGGAAGACTGGACAAACTCTTTTGTTTGTGAGGGACGGTTGGAGGAGATCAAAGATCTGATTCCTCTAAGAGAACCTCTTTTTCTGTATATGTTGTAAGGACTGACTAAAGGTGGAACAGTTTGTTCTATAATAGCATTTTCAGGGATAGTGGAATACTCTACAAGGTTTTCTATTCTACTGGTTGAGTGACGAGGAAGGGAAAGAGAAGAGGAAACTGAAATCAACTGATCAGGTGATGTATCCATAGCTTGATGGTTTTCCTAGCTCTTCTTCTACCAACTCGCAGGAATCTATTACGATATACTCACTTGATGCCCCGTTTTTCGAAAAGATTTTTACATGGCTCTGATACCATAGCACGCCGGGAGCCCCAGTATCTCATGTATAATGTAGAGAACTAATCTCAACGTATAATGTAGAGAACTAATCTCAACTTCGCTTTTATGAATCTTTCTCTGGGAATATATCTCTCGTAACACAACTGCCCTAACGGCCTTAGCACGCCGGGAGCCCCAGTATCTCATGTATAATGTAGAGAACTAATCTCAACGTATAATGTAGAGAACTAATCTCAACTTCGCTTTTATGAATCTTTCTCTGGGAATATATCTCTCGTAACACAACTGCCCTAACGGCCTCCTTGCCTCGGCGGGACTTACTCGTTACTCCAAATATTCCCCATTACAGATTCAACAAAGCTACTCAAGATACTCACTTACACAGAGATACTAGGGACCGTAGCAATAGACCATTCCATGAAAATTATCTAATTTCTGATGTACAGGATCCTCATAAGAGGCAAGTACAGAGCATACTCTTAAGATAATTAGGAGTATATCATAGTAGACCCTTTGAGGGTATGGAAGAACTAGAAAGAAGGCTTTAAGCTAGAAAGGAAAACATCAGAGATAAGAAAACTTTGAATTTTATTTCCAAACTCTTTCTCAGACCAAGTATTAAACCTTGTCTAAGTCTGAGTAGAATGAAAACCGAAGCCTCCCTTTTATAGGCAAACTTCCGGATTTCAGACGCGGAATTAAACCCCAAATTATATGGCGGGTACACTTCTGGGCCCCATCGCCTCATATAATTGAGATTCTTTTCCTCCACTAAGTGCAATAATGCACACTAAAGGCCAAAACATACTGGCCGACAAAGGAAAGTGGTGCGCAGACCACTAACAAAAAGCAAGGGCTAAAAGACAACTGGCCCTGACTCAGCAATCACTTTACATCACTCAATAAAGCAGGCCTAAACAATGGCCGACACCGCATAAAGTAAAGATACAAAAGTCTTCATGGTAGGACCTACAAAGACTTTGAAGGCTGAAGATGACTTAAAGATGTTAAAGAGATAAGATTCTCTTTATGTCATTTTCTTCTTTAGTCATTTTCATTACTTGCAGCCAGCTTCCTCAGTACTCTTATTAGAGTGAATTCCATTCTTCATCAGGAGGATAACTAGCTCTTGGATCCCCGATCTCATTGGCAAAGATATGATGGATGCTTCTCATATACATATCTTGGCAGTGCTCAACCCAAACATAAGTAGTCTGAATTTTGTCGAACAAGGCCATGTGTTCTGGTGCAAGCTCCTGTGCTGTAATGCATCTTTTGATTTTATCAATCCCAAAACTGTAGGGGTTGATATTTGAACTTTCAAAATCAAAATACATTGGCTTCTTATGATTTAGGAGCAAATGTCTTTGGCATGGTTGGTGCATCCCATTATGCTGCTGAGGGAAGTTGCTTAGGACTGATATGAAAACAGGCAATCCTCTTCGGAAGGATTGGATTGCTGCAATAGTAGTCGGACCAAAGAACTCGGGTATTGGGAAGACTACTTTATTGTGGTAGAATGGAAGGGAGAATCCCTTAACTAACCCATTGTGGTAGAGATCTGCAATGAAATCCAAGTCGTGAACCATATGGAGGTCAATGATTACCCTTAATGGTTCATTATGTGGTTGGAAACACTTAAACCCTGTGGGAGTATGGATATCATCCATGATTTGATTGAGTGTTTCAACTCTCTTTTTGTGGAAGATGTATTCCTGTAATTCCATGATATTATCATAGAATCTTTGATCAGAAATACTGAGAATTTTCTGCTGGATCTCAGGAGGAAGACCTGTAAGGAAATTCTTTTTCTCATGGAAGAGAAATAGTTTTTCCAAACGGTAACCAAGCAGAATAACTTTTCTTTCTTCTTCTAGTATCTGAATCTTCTTTTGGAGAAGCTTGATCTTAAGTTGTGAGAGGTCAAGGTTTCGGCTCATAAGATCAATCTGCTGCTGTAGGAGATGAACAGTTGAGGAGGTGATAGCTTTGAGCTTTTCACCTAAAGAGACTGTGGAGAAGGATTCCATTTTTCTTTTCTTGCTGATTTTTGGATTGTAAGATTTGCTGTAATGGCTTCCAGAGAACCTGCATTTTATAGGCACACAAATCTGGAAAAAGTTATCAGCTTTATCAGGAATCTTTAAAGGTGGAGTGATTTGGCAGATTTGTTTCAATTGTTTGACAGCTGCCGTCTGTTCCTTACCCCAAGGGGGGGCTTTCTTTCTGAGCATCTTGGAAAGCTGACTCGTGTATCTGGAGCATTGTGGAAGGAAGTCCTTAATATAATTGACTATTCCAAGAAATTGTTGAATTTCTTTTGTAGTCAGATTATCTTCTGGGAACCTGAGAAGTTCCTGTGCAATGTGAGGACCTGGCTTGTATTTTCCTTCTGAAAACTCCATTCCAAGAAACATGATGGAAGATTGTCCAATGAGACTCTTTTTCTCTGATAACATGATGCCATATTCCTGGACAATTTCATGGAACTGTGAGAGGAGTGCCCTGTGAGTTTTCTCATTTTCAGAGAAGAGGAGTATGTCGTCAATGTAGACTAAGGCACTATACAGGATGGGCTCAAAGATTTGGGTCATGGCTTTTTGGAATAGTGATGGAGCGGTTTTGAGACCAAAAGGCATGACAGTCCATTGGTATTGGGCATTAGGTATACAAAATGCTGTTTTATACCTATCTCTTGGATCAATGCCGAGTTGCCAAAATCCTGCTTTGAGATCAAACTTAGAGAAGATTTGGGCTTGGGCCAAATGTGAGAAAAGCATTTGGGCTTGAGGTATTGGGAATTTATCATCTGCAAGGAAATGATTGAGTGGCTTATAATCAATTACAAGCCTCTTTTTACCTCTGACTTGTTCAGCCCGTTTGTTGACATAGAATGCCTGGCACGCCCAATTGGATGTGGTGGATTCAATCAATCCAAGTTTCTTCAGTTGAGCACATTCTGCTTTTGCAAGCTTCTCATCATCCGGAGTCATTCCTGGATGTGTAGCTTTTGTCGGATTAACATCTTCATTCTTCTTGAAAGGAAGTTGAATGAAGAATTCAGAATTCTTCCACAAGGGATGTGGATGTGAGAATTCCGAGTGAGACTCAGCACAGCATCCTTTGAGTCTTGAGGCAAGATCATAGAATTCCTTGGATGCTTCTGTGAGAGCATAGATCTTCTGAGTTGTAGTATAAGGTAGGAAATACCTTTTATACTTAATTCCATTGGGGAGAATGGTGAGCTTCTGAGCTCTGTGATAAAGATCAAACCCAATGAGAAGATCTTTTCCATGCAGCTTGCTTCCAATGACCTTCATCCAGATAATACAATCTGGGAAGAATTGTATCCCGATGGGATACCTTGTGATCAGCGATGTTTTGAACTGTTGGCCATCTGCTGCTTGGAAGTACTCGTAGTGAGTTGTCCATGCTTCCTTTGGTAGGATGTCTGGATTCATCATGGACTTCATGGCTCCTGTATCCATAAATCCAATTGCTCTGATTGGTGTGTCATACTTTGAGGGAAGTATTTGGATCTGGATATGTGGAGACGGGATAATCTCTTGTGTGATGCATTCTGACTGGAGGATCGGTAGAACTTGATCATTGTCAGAATCAGAGGAGGATGAACCATCATCTTGTATTGCGAAGATGGTATCTTCTGTTTGCTCATCTTGTTCAGAGAACAAGGATTCAACCTCTGCATCGTCGAGATTGGCTTCTGTGCTTTGTTGAACATGAGAAACCATTCTGGCTGATTTCTCGCGGTTCTGAGGACAATTCTTTGCATAATGTCCTTTCTTTTTGCAAACAAAGCATCGATCAGTCCGCCTGTTTCTGAAAGGTTTACGTCTGAAGTATCTGAGACGTTTTCTCCTTTTCACCTTTCTTTCAGCAAGTCCTTTCTTTTGGCTCTTTGGATGAGAACAATTGCATTCATCCTTGGATTTGCATTATTGCACTTAGTGGAGGAAAAGAATCTCAATTATATGAGGCGATGGGGCCCAGAAGTGTACCCGCCATATAATTTGGGGTTTAATTCCGCGTCTGAAATCCGGAAGTTTGCCTATAAAAGGGAGGCTTCGGTTTTCATTCTACTCAGACTTAGACAAGGTTTAATACTTGGTCTGAGAAAGAGTTTGGAAATAAAATTCAAAGTTTTCTTATCTCTGATGTTTTCCTTTCTAGCTTAAAGCCTTCTTTCTAGTTCTTCCATACCCTCAAAGGGTCTACTATGATATACTCCTAATTATCTTAAGAGTATGCTCTGTACTTGCCTCTTATGAGGATCCTGTACATCAGAAATTAGATAATTTTCATGGAATGGTCTATTGCTACGGTCCCTAGTATCTCTGTGTAAGTGAGTATCTTGAGTAGCTTTGTTGAATCTGTAATGGGGAATATTTGGAGTAACGAGTAAGTCCCGCCGAGGCAAGGAGGCCGTTAGGGCAGTTGTGTTACGAGAGATATATTCCCAGAGAAAGATTCATAAAAGCGAAGTTGAGATTAGTTCTCTACATTATACGTTGAGATTAGTTCTCTACATTATACATGAGATACTGGGGCTCCCGGCGTGCTATGGTATCAGAGCCATGTAAAAATCTTTTCGAAAAACGGGGCATCAAGTGAGTATATCGTGATAGATTCCTGCGAGTTGGTAGAAGAAGAGCTAGGAAACCCATCAAGCTATGGATACATCACCTGATCAGTTGATTTCAGTTTCCTCTTCTCTTTCCCTTCCTCGTCACTCAACCAGTAGAATAGAAAACCTTGTAGAGTATTCCACTATCCCTGAAAATGCTATTATAGAACAAACTGTTCCACCTTTAGTCAGTCCTTACAACATATACAGAAAAAGAGGTTCTCTTAGAGGAATCAGATCTTTGATCTCCTCCAACCGTCCCTCACAAACAAAAGAGTTTGTCCAGTCTTCCAAACTGGATAAGTGTGATCTACAATATTCCAAGCGAGAGCAGTACGTTACTCTCTCCATCCCTTCAGAGTTCATATCTTCCTGGAGACAGGAAGGATACACACACCTCCACTTCGGAGCCGTTCGTCTTGTTCTCTCTTACCAAGGGAGAAAAGGTCTTCCAGTAACTGCCAGACTGGCCTTGCTGGATACCAGATACCTGAAGTATGAGGATGCAGTTATCGGGACAGTGGTAACCACTCTCAACAGCGGAAGTGCAGTCTTGACTTACTTCCCCAATTTCGCCATGTCCTTGGGAGATGCCAATCTTCCCAACGCCCTGAAAGTTCAAGTCCAGATCACTGGAGCAGAGCAAGTAGCTACAGCGGTTACAGCTACTCTACATCACCAGCTTGTCTACAGGTTGCAGAACCATGGTCTAGATCTTCAAGGATCTGGATCCCCAGACGCTCTAATGATTCTAGCAAACTCTGGATCCGATACTCCAACTATCGTCCAGGTTCCTAGACAAATTCCCAGAAAGGAGCTGGAAAGGCTAATGCCCACAGAGTGGATCACAAACTATGAGTCACTCCAACAGACTCATGAGCCTGTCAGATCTACAACCTACGAATTCCAGACACTGACAGATGGTAGAACCAAAACCATCTTCAAGCAACCTCAAGAAGATACTCCATCTTCTTCAAGTCCAATCTTCAAACAGCTGATGATTCAGCCAGTGATACCGAAAAGCAGAGAAACGTACCCAATCCTAGGGTACCTTCCAGTAAACTCCTTCTTCCCCGATGGAAAGGAGTCTTACACAGACAAAGTTGATGGCCACTTCGTATGGGATGCTGATCCATCCATGTGTGACCCTGGATGTTCTTGCGATGAAGAATCCGACTCCGACGACGATGATCAAAGTGAGGCTAGTCGGAGAAGAAGACGAAGGAAAGCAAGAAAGAAAGATCTTCCTTGCAGAACTTATAAACCAGAAGAACCAGATCCAGATTCACCTTCTGTCACACAGCCCTTGTCTTGCTATGACAAAGGCTTAGCCATCCTGAAGGCAGAACAGCAACAACAGAAACCAAAGAGCTGTAGGCAAGAAGTGCCTCTGTGCCTTCCACTACCGGTGATACCATGCCAACCTTGCATGATGATACATAGTTTGGGCACCAGTTTTCCACCTGCAGAACGAAGTACAGAAAATAAGGTTGCAATCCGACCTTATGTCCAGACTACCACAGTCAACCCTGATGGAGGAACAACTTCATCTCTGTCACAAGGAGAAGAAGTATTGAACTGGCAAACCACAAATGCCAGAGCTCAAAATAAAGCCTTAATCCAACTTGACTCTAAGGTTGATAAGGTTTTATCCCATGTTCAGGATACCAACCAGAAAGTGAATACAATCTCTCGAGAGCTTGATCAGATGTACCACAGAGTAGTTGCCAGAATTGAGCTTCTTGATAAAGAACTCAGGCAGCTTATTTCCTTGAGAAGGATGGGTCCAGAATTCGACCAAAAAGAGAGAGAAATCAGACAACTCAAGAAGGATCTTGCTTACATGGAGCAAGACTGGAAGAGGAGTTCCTTTCCTACACTTCCCTTTCTTCCTACATCCATTACACCTTCTCTCTATGACCCACCAACATCTCCTGATCCATCAAGCCAATTTTTCATGGTATCTGATATTCCTTTTGAGCCACCTCCTCCAAGGCCTAAGCCAACAAAAGCCTCTCCTTCTTCAAAGGAGAAAAACAAAGAAAAAGTTGGGGAACATTCTTCTACATTGATGATTAGAAACCCTTCTGATCATAATATCCAAAGAGAGCCTACAAGAAATGAAGACGCCTCTTCAAATGATTCTAGTTCTCAATACTCTGAATCAGAAGCTTCTTCAGAAAAATCCAGTTCCCAACACAATGATTCTGAAATCTCTTCAGAACAATCCTTTTCCCAGTCCAGTGAAGATAACGT
The DNA here is from genome assembly GCA_037501455.1 of Lantana camara. Classification (NCBI taxonomy): domain Eukaryota; kingdom Viridiplantae; phylum Streptophyta; class Magnoliopsida; order Lamiales; family Verbenaceae; genus Lantana; species Lantana camara. The sequence goes on along the minus strand of CM074863.1, from coordinate 103,176,090 downwards.
TGCAGACATCTCTCAGATGCTAATGGCTGATGATCCAAACTTTGGATTCCATCAAGATCAGCCTCCTCAGGAACATGATGAACCAATAATGGAAGAACCTCCAGAGTTCCAGACCACAGATTCTGGACCATCAAAGCCAACCAATGGCCCATGGTTCACATTTGATGATGTTCCAGTGGGAAAAAGGAAAGAAAGGTTACAAACCTTTGCAGCATGGATCGATCTCCAAAGAACCAAAGAACCGCATCTCCCTACTGTCTTGAGGGAGTTTGTTTCGCGATTCACAGGAACATTACGTGATTGGTTCCAATCATTGGGAGAATACAGACAGATCCAGTATACACAAGCAACCGCTCCTATGGCTTTGTTAGCACTTCACCTTGAGTTCATAGGTGATCATACTCTCTATCAGAAGATGATCCAGCAAAGCTACTTCGCCATGAAGTGTTGTTCTTTAAACAAGTCAGATTTGGATTTCCACTTCAAAAGAATGTCAGAGCTATATTATGCCCTCAATGGGTATAATGATCCAAATCTCAAGCATGTGTATATTGCATCTCTTCCTCAAGAGATCCAGCCTGAACTCCACAGAGCCATAACCGCCTCAAGAAGAGAAATTCCACAGCTTTCTCTTGGAGAAATCCACCAGATTGCTATTTCCACGATCGACAAACTCTGTGAACAACAAACTATGTTCAAGTCCTTAATGAAGAACAAATCAGTCCTGAAGAAAGCTTGCAAGAAATCTCATCTTGAGATTAAATGCAAATCCAAGGATGAATGCAATTGTTCTCATCCAAAGAGCCAAAAGAAAGGACTTGCTGAAAGAAAGGTGAAAAGGAGAAAACGTCTCAGATACTTCAGACGTAAACCTTTCAGAAACAGGCGGACTGATCGATGCTTTGTTTGCAAAAAGAAAGGACATTATGCAAAGAATTGTCCTCAGAACCGCGAGAAATCAGCCAGAATGGTTTCTCATGTTCAACAAAGCACAGAAGCCAATCTCGACGATGCAGAGGTTGAATCCTTGTTCTCTGAACAAGATGAGCAAACAGAAGATACCATCTTCGCAATACAAGATGATGGTTCATCCTCCTCTGATTCTGACAATGATCAAGTTCTACCGATCCTCCAGTCAGAATGCATCACACAAGAGATTATCCCGTCTCCACATATCCAGATCCAAATACTTCCCTCAAAGTATGACACACCAATCAGAGCAATTGGATTTATGGATACAGGAGCCATGAAGTCCATGATGAATCCAGACATCCTACCAAAGGAAGCATGGACAACTCACTACGAGTACTTCCAAGCAGCAGATGGCCAACAGTTCAAAACATCATTGATCACAAAGTATCCTATCGGGATACAATTCTTCCCAGATTGTATTATCTGGATGAAGGTCATTGGAATCAAGCTGCATGGAAAAGATCTTCTCATTGGGTTTGATCTTTATCACAGAGCTCAGAAGCTCACCATTCTCCCCAATGGAATTAAGTATAAAAGGTATTTCCTACCTTATACTACAACTCAGAAGATCTATGCTCTCACAGAAGCATCCAAGGAATTCTATGATCTTGCCTCAAGACTCAAAGGATGCTGTGCTGAGTCTCACTCGGAATTCTCACATCCACATCCCTTGTGGAAGAATTCTGAATTCTTCATTCAACTTCCTTTCAAGAAGAATGAAGATGTTAATCCGACAAAAGCTACACATCCAGGAATGACTCCGGATGATGAGAAGCTTGCAAAAGCAGAATGTGCTCAACTGAAGAAACTTGGATTGATTGAATCCACCACATCCAATTGGGCGTGCCAGGCATTCTATGTCAACAAACGGGCTGAACAAGTCAGAGGTAAAAAGAGGCTTGTAATTGATTATAAGCCACTCAATCATTTCCTTGCAGATGATAAATTCCCAATACCTCAAGCCCAAATGCTTTTCTCACATTTGGCCCAAGCCCAAATCTTCTCTAAGTTTGATCTCAAAGCAGGATTTTGGCAACTCGGCATTGATCCAAGAGATAGGTATAAAACAGCATTTTGTATACCTAATGCCCAATACCAATGGACTGTCATGCCTTTTGGTCTCAAAACCGCTCCATCACTATTCCAAAAAGCCATGACCCAAATCTTTGAGCCCATCCTGTATAGTGCCTTAGTCTACATTGACGACATACTCCTCTTCTCTGAAAATGAGAAAACTCACAGGGCACTCCTCTCACAGTTCCATGAAATTGTCCAGGAATATGGCATCATGTTATCAGAGAAAAAGAGTCTCATTGGACAATCTTCCATCATGTTTCTTGGAATGGAGTTTTCAGAAGGAAAATACAAGCCAGGTCCTCACATTGCACAGGAACTTCTCAGGTTCCCAGAAGATAATCTGACTACAAAAGAAATTCAACAATTTCTTGGAATAGTCAATTATATTAAGGACTTCCTTCCACAATGCTCCAGATACACGAGTCAGCTTTCCAAGATGCTCAGAAAGAAAGCCCCCCCTTGGGGTAAGGAACAGACGGCAGCTGTCAAACAATTGAAACAAATCTGCCAAATCACTCCACCTTTAAAGATTCCTGATAAAGCTGATAACTTTTTCCAGATTTGTGTGCCTATAAAATGCAGGTTCTCTGGAAGCCATTACAGCAAATCTTACAATCCAAAAATCAGCAAGAAAAGAAAAATGGAATCCTTCTCCACAGTCTCTTTAGGTGAAAAGCTCAAAGCTATCACCTCCTCAACTGTTCATCTCCTACAGCAGCAGATTGATCTTATGAGCCGAAACCTTGACCTCTCACAACTTAAGATCAAGCTTCTCCAAAAGAAGATTCAGATACTAGAAGAAGAAAGAAAAGTTATTCTGCTTGGTTACCGTTTGGAAAAACTATTTCTCTTCCATGAGAAAAAGAATTTCCTTACAGGTCTTCCTCCTGAGATCCAGCAGAAAATTCTCAGTATTTCTGATCAAAGATTCTATGATAATATCATGGAATTACAGGAATACATCTTCCACAAAAAGAGAGTTGAAACACTCAATCAAATCATGGATGATATCCATACTCCCACAGGGTTTAAGTGTTTCCAACCACATAATGAACCATTAAGGGTAATCATTGACCTCCATATGGTTCACGACTTGGATTTCATTGCAGATCTCTACCACAATGGGTTAGTTAAGGGATTCTCCCTTCCATTCTACCACAATAAAGTAGTCTTCCCAATACCCGAGTTCTTTGGTCCGACTACTATTGCAGCAATCCAATCCTTCCGAAGAGGATTGCCTGTTTTCATATCAGTCCTAAGCAACTTCCCTCAGCAGCATAATGGGATGCACCAACCATGCCAAAGACATTTGCTCCTAAATCATAAGAAGCCAATGTATTTTGATTTTGAAAGTTCAAATATCAACCCCTACAGTTTTGGGATTGATAAAATCAAAAGATGCATTACAGCACAGGAGCTTGCACCAGAACACATGGCCTTGTTCGACAAAACTCAGACTACTTATGTTTGGGTTGAGCACTGCCAAGATATGTATATGAGAAGCATCCATCATATCTTTGCCAATGAGATCGGGGATCCAAGAGCTAGTTATCCTCCTGATGAAGAATGGAATTCACTCTAATAAGAGTACTGAGGAAGCTGGCTGCAAGTAATGAAAATGACTAAAGAAGAAAATGACATAAAGAGAATCTTATCTCTTTAACATCTTTAAGTCATCTTCAGCCTTCAAAGTCTTTGTAGGTCCTACCATGAAGACTTTTGTATCTTTACTTTATGCGGTGTCGGCCATTGTTTAGGCCTGCTTTATTGAGTGATGTAAAGTGATTGCTGAGTCAGGGCCAGTTGTCTTTTAGCCCTTGCTTTTTGTTAGTGGTCTGCGCACCACTTTCCTTTGTCGGCCAGTATGTTTTGGCCTTTTCCATACCCTTCTCAAACCTAAATCAGCCAAAACCAAGAAAGAAGACATCAGAACGTAAGGATGTCTACCAATACCAACAACAGCCAAGAACTGGCACTACAACTTACCCAACAACAAACCGTGTTCAATCCCGATAACTTGTCAATTGGAATCAAATTGAATAATGACAATTATCCGGTTTGGGCTCGGCTAATGAGAATGGCGATCGGAGGAAAAGGATGCCGTTCACACATAACCGGAACCCCACCGGCCCCGGACGAATCTGACCCAAAGTTCGACCAATGGGAACAGATCGATCAACAGGTTTTTACCTGGATTATTCAGAATATGGAGGCGAACCTGATCAACAACGTTCTCCAATATCCGACCGCCAAGGCTGTGTGGGATGGACTCATCACCACCTACGGCAGCGGCGGAGACCCGTTACAGCTCTTTGACCTTCACCGACGAGCAAATACTCAGAAACAAGGGAAAGACAGCCTCGAGGAGTTTTGGAACAAACTCCAAGCCATATGGATGGCCATAGATCGAAAGCAGCCCAATCCAATGAAGTGTGAGGAAGACATCAAAGCCTTCAACCGGATTACTCAAGAACAGCGACTCTATCAATTCCTCACCGGAATTGATGAGAAATTTGAATCCATCAGGAGAGATATATTGAAACTTGAACCCAAACCCGCCATTGAATCGGCGTATGCTACAGTCCGTCGGGAGGCCGCACGCCTCCAGATCTTGAAGGCGGCGATTGGTGATGACGAGGAGACTGGACCTGGTGGAGTCGGATCTGGGCTCATAGCCCGAAATCAGAGAGGCTGACGGAATGGGCCACGCTCAGGTGGCGTCGGCCGTGGAGAAGGCGGCGGACGCCGGTCATCACTGCGCGAAGATAAATCCGGGTTGGTGTGCGAGATTTGTGGGAAGCCAAGGCATGCCAAAGAACAGTGCTTTGAAGTGATAGGCTATCCGGACTGGTGGGAGGGCCACCGGAAGACCTCCACCACCGGAGAGGCGACGAAAGGCGGAGGTAACAGGCGGGCATATATCGCCAACAGTGAAGGCAAGGCGGCGGGAATAGGAGGCGATGCCGCTGCAGGCAATTCCAGGGGAACCGCCGGTACAGCGGCGGTGGTCGTCAGCCGTCACAGCACCGCCCTATCCTCCAGTGGCGGCGGCGAGACAGGCGGCGGAAGGGATGCGCAGCCGATAAAGGAAATAGAGACATCAGGTATTGGGTTTAGGAGTTATGCCCCAAACCCTAATTCCCTTTTAAATAAAATGCCCCATTTTACGAGATGGCCCCCCAACTTTGATGATCTACGAATTTGGCCCCCTAATTCTGATATTCTGGAAAAGGACCCCAAAACTTATAAGAAGCATGTGTTTCTCACCCATTCCACTCCTAAAAGCTCCAAATGGGTAATTGATTGTGGTGCCACTGATTCAATGACGTTTGATTTATCTGATTTAATTGATCCGGTTGAACCATTGACCTCTTCTATTGAAACTGCAAACGGTGATTTGGTGGTTGTGGAAAAAGAGGGTTCAATTTGTCTTACACCGAAATTGAAACTGAAACATTGTCTCTATGTGCCATCTTTGTCCTATAAACTGCTGTCACTGAGTCACATTACAAAAGATTTGAACTGCATGGTCCTGATTTATCCTCGATTTTGTTTGATACAGGACATTCATACGAAGGAGATCATTGGGCGTGGTACTGAGCAGGGAGGACTGTATTATGTTGATGAAGTTCAGAGTCCGACAAAGGCACTTCTATCAGTAGGAGAGGCAACAACTCAGCTTTGGTTATGGCATCGGCGTCTCGGTCATCCCTCTGTTGGGTATTTAAGAATGTTGTTTCCTACTTTGTTTCAGAATAAACCAGATTTGGAATTTTCTTGTGAGACTTGTTTTACCTCAAAGAGCCATAGAACTTCTTTTAAACCCAGTAATACACGCGTTGAGAATGTGTTTTCTTTAGTTCATTCGGATGTTTGGGGACCAGCTCCAGTTTCAAATAACAATCAGTTTCGGTATTTTGTTCTATTTGTGGATGATTGCTCGCGTATGACATGGGTTTATTTTTTACGGCATAAATCTGAAGTTTACAGTGTATTTGTGGCCTTCTTTAACATGATCCAGACACAATTCAACAAGAAAATTCAAATACTTCGATCGGATAATGGCAGAGAGTTTGTGAACCAGGAAATGAATATGTTTTTTACAGAAAATGGCCTTATCCACCAGACTAGTTGCCCGAACACACCCCAGCAAAACGGTGTTTCTGAAAGAAAAAACCGGACCATCCTGGAAATGACTAGAGCCCTTCTCACCGAGTCCCATGTCCCTAACCATTTTTGGCCCGAAGCGGTTGCCACTGCCACATATCTCACAAACAGGTTACCCACCAAAATTCTCAACCACCAGACTCCTCTCTCCGTACTTCAAAAACAAACCACCATACCGTCCCACCTTACCTTACCCCCCCGGATCTTCGGGTGTTCGGTCTTTGTTCATGTTCCTAAAACCGACCGGAACAAACTTGATCCGTGTGCCGTTAAGTGTGTCTTCGTGGGGTATGCTCCTCATCAGAAGGGCTATCGGTGTTATAACCCAGTCACTAAAAGAATGCATATCACTATGGATTGTGACTTCGTCGAGACCGAATACTTCTTTCTTGCCCAGTCAAGGGTTCAGGGGGAGAGTCAGAACGAACCCTTATCTTGGCTTCACTATCCGGATATATCAACAGAAGCTCTCAGTACCACCACCATCTCCACCCCCACTGATCCTCCTCCGCATGATGTCCAAAACGAGGTAACAGAAGCTTCCAACTCTTCCCTTTCTGATATTCATAATTCTGATATCACAAATGCCGTTGATTGTGTTCCTGAAGATGTGACAGTCAGGTCCAGATATCATTTGCCTCAGCGGAATAATAGGGGGGTACCACCACAAAGATACTCCGCAGAACGTACTTCTCGGTCAACTAAGTACCCGGCTGGAAACTTAGTCAGGGGGAGTATGTCTGAGATTGCGAGAGCATTTTTTGCAAATCTGTGCAAGGAAGTCATTCCCGAAACCGTGCAAGAGGCCAGAATGAATAAGGAATGGGAAGAGGCTATGGAGACAGAAATGAGTGCACTTGAAAAGAATGGGACTTGGGAGAGGTGCCAATTGCCCGAGGGTAAGAAACCAGTCGGGTGCAGATAGGTATTCACTATAAAGCACAAAGCAGATGGGTCTGTTGAAAGATACAAAGCTCGTCTGGTAGCAAAGGGGTACACTCAGACCTATGGTATTGAATACTCTGAGACTTTCTCTCCGGTAGCAAAGTTAGATACAGTTCGAGTACTTCTCTCAGTTGCAGCAAACAGGGACTGGCCCCTCTATCAGTTTGACGTAAAAAATGCCTTTTTACATGGTGACCTGTCAGAGGAAGTGTTCATGGAACCTCCTCCAGGGTTCTCAGAAGAGTTTAAAAAGGGAGAAGTTTGCAAACTCCGGAAAGCACTCTATGGTCTAAAACAGTCACCACGAGCCTGGTTTGGGAGATTTACTCTAGCAATGCAGCGATACGGGTATGCTCAAAGCAACTCCGACCACACGTTGTTCTTGAAGAAACGGGGAGAACTGATTACGTGTTTGATCATTTATGTAGATGACATGATCATAACAGGGAGCGATACAGAAGAAATAAACCAATTGAGGGGGAATCTCTTCAAGGAATTTGAGATGAAGGACTTGGGAGGATTGAAGTACTTCCTTGGAATTGAAGTCCTTCGATCACAAAGGGGCATTTTCGTATCTCAAAGGAAGTATGTGCTGGACTTGTTGGCTGAAACCGGGATGCTGGATTGCAAACCAGTTGAGACACCAATACAGGTGAATCACAGGTTAAGAGCAGAAGGGAATAGGGAACCGACTGAAAAGGAGCGGTATCAACGACTGGTTGGCAAACTCATTTATCTGTCTCATACGAGACCCGATATTGCATATGCCGTGGGAATTGTGAGTCAATTTATGCACCAACCCCAGAAAGAACATATGGAAGCCGTGACACGTATCCTTCGATATCTGAAGGGAACGAGTGGGGTGGGCATTATGTTTGGAAGACATGGTCACCTTGACATCGAAGCTTATACCGATGCAGATTGGGCAGGAAATCCGAATGACAGAAGATCCACTTCTGGATATTTCACACTTGTTGGGGGAAATGTGGTAACTTGGCGGAGCAAGAAACAGAAAGTAGTGGCGTTATCCAGCGCAGAAGCAGAGTTCAGGGGTATAGCAAAAGGAGTAGCCGAAGTCATTTGGCTAAGGAAATTAATGACTGAAATTGGCTTAGCCCCCTTGGGACCGAGTCCCTTGAGGTGCGATAACAGAGCAGCAATCAGCATTTCTGAGAATCCCGTTCAACATGACAGAACGAAGCATGTGGAGGTGGATAGACACTTCATCAAGGAAAAACTGGAAAAGGGGATTATCACAATTCCATTTGTGAGATCGAAAGATCAACTGGCAGATATACTGACCAAAGCTGTCACCGGGCAACTGTTCCAAATGGCATTGAGCAAGTTAAGGATCGGCGACTCGATCACTTAACTTGAGGGGGAGTGTTAAATATATTGTATTTATGGGAAGTTTGACTTAATTCTCGTAATTAGAGTAATAGGCTGATTGAGTGTGATTCTTGTTCCCTTGTACATCCTTTTTATACCTTGTGGTATAATGTAATCTGTAACACAATATTATACGATGAATACAGTAAATCAATTCCCCAAATACCATGTTCTAACAGTTTCAATAGATTTTTAAGGTTCTTACGTCTCCAAGAAATCCAAAACCATGCCTGCTGGCGGCCGAGTAGCACGCAGGCGCAGGCGCAGCCCACCCCCACAAACGGCAGCAGACAGCCCACGGCCACGAATGAGACCAATTAACTTCCTACGCCAACGAACTGCGAAAGATGATGATCGTCGTCCTGCTTCTGTTCAAAGTAGCTCTGGTGGAGGTATGTCGAGTGGCATCAGTTCAACCATGGAGGAAGGTACGGCATTAGGTGTTGGAATTTCTATGGCTGACAGGGCCGTAGATGTTATTATGGGTCCTCGGACAATTCAACGTGAAACAGTTGTTGCTGCAGCTCCTGCTCCTGCTGCATCCACCATGGGAGGATCTGATGCTTGCAATGTGCACTCAAAGGCATTCCAGGATTGCTTGAATAGCCATGGCAATGACATCAACAAATGCCAGTTCTACATGGATTGAATTACAGGAGAAATTCAGGTTCTGCAATGAGCCCCTTAAGTGCAGCACCCCCTCCTCCATTTATGATTGAATTACAATTTTAGAGGTCTGAAACTAGATTTAATGGTTCCTATTGTCGTGACAATTGAAAATTGTATTCCAAGAACTTCCGCATTGACATCAAATATTGGTTGCTCGAAAAGGCGAACATTTTCGTTGATGCCTGAAATGGATGCCATGGTTATTCCGTAAAAATTGAAAAAAAAAAAAAGTATGCAAGGCGAGATGGTCCTAAAGGTATTACTAGAAATAATGACAGAAAATGTCTATAGCAAGCAACCTGACATGGCAAAAGACCAAGACTCATGTATATGCAAAGTTACTAACTCACATGCTAGCATGTGATAAGTGTATCCTTTTGATTAGATAAACTATATTCATGAACAATGAAACTGTACCGGACATAAATTCACACATGCAATAATTTTGCTATTCAAATAGTTTGTATCCTTGTGTATATGATCTCTTGAGGAACTTTTTAAGACACGCTAGGGTTCACAATTTTGATATCCAACACTTTTGATTGCTACGGATTTCATAAGTCGATTCTTTGTGTACAACAAAACTAATGCAATTCACCTACAACTCCTTAAGAATTTAATTATTGATCGTACTTTCAAAAAATCGACACACTGAGAACACGGCTCTAACACGGACCGATATGGGAGGGAAACGCCTCAGACACGAGAAGAACATGGGAAATTCAAAAAATTTATTATTTTTTTATCTTTTGTAAAAATTTGAGTAACTATTTTTTTTTTTAAGATTACTACCTAATTAATGAAGTTTTGTATAGGTTCAACATGAATCTCCTACTCAATAAAATAATATTTTGAAAGTGTTCGTGCATAGCATAGCTTCACCCCTCTTGGAAGTAATGCAAAAGCCATCAATTTGCTGCAAATCTCACCCAAAGTTCACATTTTTCTTCATACATGAACCTTAGTATAAGCAAATATACATACTTAGTAGAACTAAACACAGAAGAGCATCACAATCTAGTCTTACAACTGGGGTTTCTTCTTCCCTTTGCCTTTTGCATATTCATAGTCATGGACAATCTAGTCTTACAACTGGGGTTTCTTCTTCTCAGCACTGCGCGCCTCAGTACTCATCCTCAATTAATTCTGCCTATTTACTACATATATTATATATATATATAGATGATCATTTTTTATGGTTTATTTTCAGGGTTATTTTCGGGATGATGGTCTCTTTTCCAGTGCTCATCGGTTATTACGCACTTCCCGAGTTTGTAGACTAAACTTAATTACACCTCCATCATATGTCTCCAAGATACATACAAATTAATTATTTGTTTCGACGATTTCTCATGAGTTTAGAATATAGCAGTGAAATCAACTTGTGTTGCACGTTTATCATTTAATTTATTTCGGTAAATTTAATTATATATTTATTGGGTAAATTAATATATTAAAATTATATAATTTAATTAAGTAAATATAATAAAATTTTTAATGAATCAATTTGATTTTGTAAAACTACTCATACAAAACATTTTATTTGAAATCTCTATTTTAAACCATATACAATAAGTAAAAAGGGAAAATTACATCCAGATCCCCTAAGGTTTGCCATAATTACAATTTAATCCTTGCTTTTTCGTTTATTATAAAAAAATCCCTATAAACACTGTTTCAGTTGAGGTCCCCGGCGGAGTAGTGGAAAAGTCAGGCATACACTTTTTTGTTTTTTACAAAAAAAAGTCCCTGAGAACAATGTTCATAGGGGTGTTTTTGTAATACACGAAAAAGCATGGACTAAATTGTAATTATGGTAAACCTCGGGGGATCTGGATGTAATTTTCCCTAAGTAAAAATTCAAATTAGAAAAACATTCAATTAATAAAGAAACAATCAAAATATATATTTGAAATTATGTTACTGTATAAAAATAAAATATTTAAATGGATAATGTAAATGAAAAGACATATATAAAAAATATAAATTAAAAAATTTAAAAGATCATATAAAATACTATGTTAATTAAATGTACTTTATTCTTTCTATTATTTGATTTTTATTAACACTAGTGAGGTGAACGTGCGTTGCACGTTTATTATTTAATTTTTTTAAATAAATTTAGCTATTATATTTATTGAACAAATTAAGATATTAAAAATATTTATTTTGATTAAATAAATATACACATACAAAAATATTTATATGAAATTTCTCTTTCAAATCATCTACGGTAAGTAGAAATTCGAAGTAGAGAACATCCAACTAAATAAGCAATACAAATATTTGAAATTTTGTTATTATATAAAAATATATATATTTAAAAGTATAGTAATTTGGCCAAATAATTCTAGCTTTTAAGCATAAGTAATAGTTTATAACTTTCAAAATATTTAATAAAATGAAAAGACATGTAAAAATTATAGAACAAAACCTAAAATATCACCCAGTTTTGCGAGCATCCTAAACGTAGTAATCATCTTGAAACTTATGACCTATTCTCATCAGTTTATCCATCATCATGTTTCTTTTTTTAGAGATTTATTTAATTCAAGTTTCGTATAACCTTTGGAGTAAACTTTGTCAATTAAATTTACATTTCTCATTTGTTCCATTTCAATATCATTCACTGTTATCCATTTCACGACCATCTTCGAATCAATACCCACATTAGTCTTCGAAAAGTGTCTTTCCCAGTTAGTGTTAATACTCCACGTAAGCTCAATAACTCCACTATATTATTAAAACTCTATTAAGATCCACAGCGTATCGTAACACCCATATTCAGTTGTCATCTCAAATGATTCCCCTGGTTATAAAAGCTCACCTCAGAGTTTGGTTTCACCAATCCTATCTCGGGTTTATTCCACGATAACTTAGTGCATATTTTTCTTTTATCTGTATTTTTTGTCCACACTGATTATTGTTGAGGTTTCATTAACTCTTTTATGTGGCGAAGAGTGGAACTTCTGAGTTTCATGACATTTTGATAGCTACATCGGTTCCATGTTTTTCAAAGATTTTATAGCGTCAAGATCAAAACAATCCACGCATGATAATCAGATAACATTTTACTCTGAATTTTGCCATAAAAGCTCTCTTTGAGGCCTTTCGACACTCGCATGCCATGGAAATTTTGCTCAGTTTGTGCATCAATAATCTTATCCGACACCTGGAGTGCGAATGGAGAACTTCTGAGCATGTGGTCCACATATTCATATCCTATATAGCAGCGTGTACATACATCGTTTTTTCTAAATTTTCTGTCATATTTCAGTACATTCGTGAGCAAGCTATCATGTTAGCAAACCATAAGAAAATCTTGAACTCTGGGGACAAAGTAATTTCCAAATTCATTTCCAATTTTTCTCCCATGTCTCATCCGACACCATAAGTAGACTATAACCGATTTATAGGACAATTTGTTGTTAGTTGACCCAATCAAAACTCTCTTATCTCCGTTATCATGCAATGCAATTAGGACATTAAGTATCTCATCCACCATCTCCTTAGGCAATAACGTTTTCAACTTATGCAAGTTTCAGTTTTTATTTGTGCAATGGATTACATACCATCAGATCTTTATCCTTCTCATGAATCTTATCTCCAAAGATGTCCGCTAGTTTGCTTGTGATAACCATCTATCATTCCATAGAGACATCCATTAAACTGCTTCTACCTATCCCCTTCCATGCTCGGGAAGCCATAAGTTGAGGCTTATGCTCAAGAATGAGAACATCCTAGCAGCAATAACCACCTTGAACCTTATGACCTATCCTAGTCAATTTATCCATCAACATGTTTCTTTCTCTAGAGATTTATTTAATATAAGTTTCTCAAAATCTTTGGAGTAATCTGCACCAATCAAATATTACATTTCTCATTAGTTGTTTTTGAGTATCCTTCATTGTTATTCATTTAACGGCCGTCTCCAAATCAATCTCCACATTAATTTTCAAAAAGTATCTCTCCAAAGTTAGTTTTAATCCTTTAGGTAAGTTCAATAACTTTGCTACATTATTGAAACTATACCAAGATTCATAACATATCCTAGCATTCATATTCAATTGTCATCTCGAATGACGCCCCTGTTGGTGTAGTTATAAAAGCTTCAATCCAATTTTAGTTTTACCCATCACTTCTCGGATTTATTTTATGACAACAAATATAAATTTTCCTTTGCCTATGTTTTGTGTCCTTATTGATTAGTACTAAGGTCGTAGATAACTCTTTTATGTAGCGAATAGCGACATTTCTAAGCTTTATAACATTTTGAGATCTCCATCAGTTCCATGTTTTCCAAAAATTATAGAGTGTCAAGATCAACACAACCAACCCAGGATATTTTAGGAACATATTACTCAGCATTTTGCTACTAAAGCTCTCTTTGAGCCCATCCGACACTCGCAAGTTTTCCCCAAAATTTCTGTCATACTCCAATACATTTGTAGGCAAGCTATCATATTGGCAAAGCCATAGGAAAATCTTAAATTTTTGGGGCAAGGTCGTTTTCAAATTCATTTAAAGTTTTTCTTGCATGTCTCATCCGACACCATAAGTAGAGTATGGTCATTTTATAGGAGAATTTATCTTTAGTTGACCCAATTCATTCTCTCTTATCTTCGTTATCATGCAGCGCATTAGGACACTAAGTACCTCATTCACCACCTCTTTGGACGGTGATGTTTTCAACTTTTCCAAGTTTCAATTTTTATCTATTCCAATGAGATTACATTCCATAAGATCTTTATCCTCCTCATGAATGCTATCTCCAAAGATGTCCGCCAGTTTGCCTTGTGATAACCATCTATCATTCCATAATGATGTCCCTTCACTGTTCCCAATCCTCCATTTTCAAAATTGTTCCACCATCTAAGTATTTTTTACTATTCCCTTCCATGCTTGGGAAACCCATAAGTCGAGGCTTATATTCGATCAAGAATGTTATCCCCTTTTAAATATTTTCCTGATATATACCGTCGTCTCCTTGTTAAGCATTCTTCATCCCGTCATCTCTAAAACCCAATCCACATTCTTACTTCTTTGTAGTCACCTTCTTTCACCCTACAAGATGGGTTCATTCCTTGTTATATTAATTGCCTAAAGAAAGTTGTGCTTGAGTGGATCAAGTTTATCGTACATCTGATTGGGGAGCCAATTTGTGTGCATGTGGTTGATGGAGATCGAGATCGTGATGGACTTAATAAGTGTCATTCGTCTGTAAATATTTGTCATTTTGGCTTTCTACCCCAAGAGATGCTTTTCGACTTTATAAATCACAATCGGGAAATGCTCATTATAATTACAGCTAAAGTTCATTTGCACCCCCAAATAGTTCCTTAAGTTGTATGTATTTGTCATGCCCAGAATTCTACTAACCTACTGCTTTAAATCATTTGTCACATAAGGTGCAAAAAACACATGTGATTTGCATAAGTTTAATTTTAGGCCCAACTCCTTGCAAAACGTCTCAACCACACTTTTAATGAACTTTGCTCCATCCATGATAGCTTTGACTCCCAATATTAAGTCGTCCGCAAAAAGCAAGTGTGAGATCATGTAAGAGCTTCTCTAGTATACCATAATTGGCTTCCAGGTCTGACCGAAATGGTCTCTTCAATTATATATGTAAGTTGTTCCATGCATATTACAAACAAATAAAATGAACGTGATTGCCTTATCTAATGCCACACATCCGTACAACATCCGTTAGTTCACAATTCTATAGAATCTCCGATTGTATCCTCTACATTCTGCTCATAATGATATTGATGATTTTCGTTGGGAATTTGAAGAAAGTTAAAAGTCTTTTTAGAAATTCCACAGGGTTTTTTCGTAGTTTAAACAAAGTATAATCATCTTGGTAATTATTTTGAGCAATATGTTGCACAATGTAATTGGCTAAAACTCGTTTATTTTTGTGGAGCATTAATTTTTGAAATTAGATAAATAAACACTCGATAATCTTTGTTGGTTGCTCATTCATTGTCTATTTTCAAAGCATTCATCTGATTCCTTCTTCTTCTCATTATGGCTGACAGATGAAAGAAACTTTTTTGTTTATCCCTAAATTTGAGCCAATTAATTCTAAACTCTTAAACCAAATAATCTCTTTTTGTTTCAATAGTTTGTTATATTCTACCCTCAATTCTTCCTCCAAATCGTTTGAATATTTACCTTGTTTGTCTCATGCATAATCCTTTAGAAATTCTTTGTATTTTTGTTTATTTTTTTGCTTTTCGAGCACATTGAAAACTATTCAACAACCATTGTTTCTGAGCAATGATCATAAGTCAAAATGTCCTTCAAGTTCTGATTCGGCCAATAAGCTGTATATTGCTACTTTGGAGAATGTAAAAATAAATTGATAACTATTGGATCAATCTCATTTAGATTAAATTAAAAAAATTTCCATATCGTTTCTTGAACTGACACCCAATCTAACATCTTGAAAATTTTAATCTAATCTTCGAAATTTTGTTACCATTACGCTATATTAATTCTCATATATATTTGTAAAGATATTTCACAGTCGTTCTCATATACATTAAAAATCAAGTAATTCTTTTTTTTAACCAACTATTCTTTATCTTTTTTTTATATTTTCTTCCTCATTTGATCTTGCATTCTATTTTTTTATTGGGTAAATCACAAATACCCCCCCCCCCCCCTCTCCGGCGTCCTTTGCCCCTTAGGACGGATTGCCCCCTAACCTTTGAATTCGGGCGATTTGCCCCCCAACCTTTGAAAAATCGCTCACTTGACCCCTTTGAAAAAACTTTAACAAAGCATATTTGTACGATGCTGATATCAAATGTGTTGATATGATATATCAAATTGAAGTTCTCGACACAAAGAACACAACAATGGTCTCGAAATCAAAATCCGACAACCGACGAAAAAGAAATAATCGGCCAAAGATGACGCACGACAAACGAAGTGTTTGACGGCTAATAAGGTCGGATGAGGTATGGATTTTGTTCTCCTTGGAGAGACGAGCACGATGACGGTGGTCTTGAAACTTGGATCTTCATGTCGGAGGAGAAATCGATAGTCAAACTTGGTCAAAGGGGTCAAGTGAGCGATTTTTCAAAGGTTGGGGGGCAAATCACCTGAATTCAAAGGTTAGGGGGCAATCCGCCCTAAGGGGCAAAGGACGGGGGGGTATTTGTGATTTACCCTTTTTTATTTGTATTCTTCTAGTGAGTATTAATTTTTTTAATATACGGTTTAAACGAAGTACAATCATCTTGGTGATTATTTTGAGCAATATGTTGCACAACGTAATTGGCTAAAACTCGTTTATTTTTGTGGAGCATTAATTTTTGAAATTAGATAAATAAACACCCGATAATCTTTGTTGGTTGCTCATTCATTGTCTATTTTCAAATCATTCATCTGATTCCTTCTTCTTCTCATTATGGCTGACAGATGAAAGAAACTTGTTTGTTTATCCCTAAATTTGAGCCAATTAATTCTCAACTCTTAAACCAAATAATCTCTTTTTGTTTCAATAGTTTGTTATATTCTGCCCTCAATTCTTCCTCCAAATCATTTGAATATTTACCTTGTTTGCCTCATGCATAATGCTTTATAAATTCTTTGTATTTTTGTTTATTTTTTTTGCTTTTCGAGCACATTGAAAACTATTCAAGAACTATTGTTTCTGAGCAATGATCACAAGTCAAAATGTCCTTCAAGTTTTGATTCGGCCAATAAGCTGTATATTGCTACTTTGGAGAATGTAAAAATAAATTGATAACTATTGGATCAATCTCATTTAGATTAAATTAAAAAAATTTCCATATCATTTGTTGAACTGACACCCAATCTAACATCTTGAAATTTTTAATCTAATCTTCGAAATTTTGTTACCATTACGCTATATTAATTCTCATATATATTTGTAAAGATATTTCACAGTCGTTCTTAATTTTGGTATGCATGTGCATATACATTAAAAATCAAGTAATTCTTTTTTTTAACCAACTATTCTTTATCTCTTTTGTATTTAATTTATCTCTTTTTTATATTCTCTTCCTCATTTGATCTTGCATTCTATTTTTTTATTTGTATTCTTCCAGTGAGTATTATTTCAGATTTATGTTTATTTTTTTTATAATTGATTTTATATATATAGTGAAAGGGCTAAATCACGCTCGAATAAAACATCGTACACATGTCATGAAACCGAGGACTCCGGAGTTTGGACGCTCGTAATAATGGGCTCATAGCATGAGTCCATGTAACGCCCCGCATGTTCAAATTATTCAAGTACGCACGCCACACGTGTGAGTTTTGGAGTTAGATTTGTTAAGCGTGTTTAATTGTATTATGTGACTAAGTGATTATTTGATTAATTGCCTAATTGCTTTTGTGATCATTTTAGTTACAATTCTATTTCTTAACTATGCACAATTTATACATTCATTCATGAGACTTGTAATTATATATATATATATATATATATATGAATTACTTATTCCTATACTAATACACTCATATGCATTATATATATGCATATATATGTTCATGTTACACTAATAAACTCACACATGCATTTTATATATATATATGAGCACTAAGAATAATTATATACATATTATATACATAATATCTAACTTTATACATATACATTTTATATCTATAATTATATTACATATATTGTATATACATTACATTACATACACACAAGAACACACACACAAAACCTTTTCATTCATCATCTTCATCACACCTTTGATCTCCAAGCAAGAAGAGAAGGAGGAGTTGGATCATTCATCAAGAAACACTAGCA
Organism: Lantana camara; assembly: GCA_037501455.1. Classification (NCBI taxonomy): domain Eukaryota; kingdom Viridiplantae; phylum Streptophyta; class Magnoliopsida; order Lamiales; family Verbenaceae; genus Lantana; species Lantana camara. The sequence goes on along the minus strand of CM074863.1, from coordinate 103,158,074 downwards.
TCATCATCATCTTCTTCTTCATCTCATCATCCTCATCACTTTCTTCCTTTCATTTTAAGGTTAGTTTGAGATTATGTATGATTAATATGTTAGGGATTTTAATTCTAAGCTTGATAACTTGAATTCTTGGGCGTATATGCATGAATGTATGATAATCTACGAATTCTATGCTTGGTTGTTGGAGTTCTTGGAGCAAGAGTATGTGTATGTATATGTGTGTGTGTGTTTGATGTGGGTTTGATGAATTCATGGATTAAAAACTTGTTTTAATGTGTGTTTGGTGTGCTATATCTTGTGTTTTGATGTTCTTGAGAGTTGTTTTGGTAGGGGTGATGTTTTGGGGTGTTTTTGGAACCACCCCTTCGAGCCATTTCGGCTCCCCTGCTATTTTTTCGATCAGATCCTACCCAAACGGGCGTTTGGATACCTAGTTCATTCACCAAACGCCCGTGCAGCAACCTACTGCATCAACCCGAGGAGCTTCACACGCCCGTTTCTGCTTTTAGCACATTTTTCAAACGGGCGTTTCTCTCTCATAAGAACTTCGATTGAATTGATTTTTGAACCGTTGGAAAAGTCTTGAAGTTTAGAATTAGCTCAAATTGGAATCACCTCATTATCTTTTCTAGTTTGTGAGATATGATCCATTATTTTAGGTGTCGCCACTTTCCCGACAAATTACACTCACCTAAATTCAAACTTATGCCATTTACTCCTCGTTCGGAACTAGAATACGAGACATATATCATTTTAAAGGTCTACATGTCTACTTTCTTATCCAATAAACAAATCCCAATTCCCACTTCTATAAGTCAAGATATTCCTGTTTTACCACAGCATGCGCATCTCTGAGAATTGTCCATTTTTGCCAAACTTCATCAAAACCCCTCATATTGCATTCCTTTCACTTCCTTGGCTCCCGTATGTGACTTATATGAATTATATGCTTTCTTAATTGATAATTATGCTCTTATTTGACACTCTTTGGTTCCTACTTGCTTAAGTTTGATTGTTTGAATCCGTGCTTGATACATGAATTAAATTTGCTTGAGTAATTGAGCATATGAACACGATCACACCATTCCATGACATTCCTACGCTTAATTTCATATTCAATTATGTTATGAAATGATACACCACTTCGTAAGCATTGTCGTGCGTCCAATTTGGTATCATATCGAGTTATTTCTCACGAGTACACGTTATGCCTTCTCTTGTACAGTTCATCTCCAGGGCGGAGACTTTCAGATCGAATAGGCACCGTATTATGCATGTCTCTTGTCTCGTGGTATTCCAGGTGAGGGTGTTTTCGTTCTAGATATGTATTGAACCCTACGACCCTGTGTGATGTGTTTAGGCTAAAAACATAATATATATATATATTGTTTTCAAAGTGAAGTCATCAAGTAAATCTTTATCGAGTAAACCTATTCTCAAGATTTATGAAATGAATTATGATAATTATGATCATGACTTGAAATGTTTTGGCGAGATTATACACATGGATCATGTACATGTTATTGGGACCGAGGAAATGTGTGAATGGAGACCGGTTCGGCATAGGGCCGACGTATAGCTAAGCCATTGCACAAAGTACTCATTGAGAATCTCTCACGCGAACGTGTAGTGTGGAAGGTGAGTTAGTCTTGAGCCGATGGTTAACCCCTCGAAGGAGCGGGTAGGAGTCATGAGCCCCCGTCTCGATATAGTATATTATTAGATGGTTCGGGTCTGCAGGCCCGACCATCATGGAGGGAGAAGGTTGGAAAATGCTTTAAGATCATGTTCATGTATTATGATTATGTTATGCACCGTGCGGGAAGACCAGGACACGGATTGCCCAAACGATCAAGTCTCATGTTTATTGCTCGCATGTATTATTAAGTATTGCATGATCACGTATACAAAGTATTAAATCATGTTCATTGTACACGGTCGGAGTTTGGTTGGAGATAACACACGCTCACTCGCCGAGCCATAATGATTGTTCATGCATTATGAACTTAAGGAATTTTAATACGGATTAGTCGTAAATACCGACCATTGGTAAATGATTTCATGCCCTTCGTGGGAACTAACTTTAATAAAACCTTGCTTGGGATGTATGAGTTGCATGTGCTTGGTTTATATATATGTGTTGGAAAACACGAATCAGAAAGCAGCGGAATTTAAAAATTTTCCCAACAAAAGGACCTAGAACTCGCAATCGTGCAACCAAATTCGTAATGATAGAAAACTTACTTTTCTTTTATTCTTTCTTGAAGCGTTTCAAGCGACCCAAGAACGCTCTTCTCGCGGCTTGATCCCCTCTCCTTGGTAAAGCTCGAATCTTCAAACTTCTAACTTGAAGTCTCTAGAGAAAGTCCACCAACTTGATCACAATCTAACTAGTAAGGATGCTAGTTCTCTAGTTAGTGTTTAGGCTTAACCTAGGGTTTAATTTAATCTTGGAGAAAAGAAGGTGTTCAACACATGAACCAAGAATTGTCTATTAGCTCTAAAGGGGAGCATGAGCTCCCCTATATATAGGAAAGGGGAGGGGCGGCCGAACCTAGTCCTAATGGACAAAGGATTTGGTCCCTCTCTCTCCTATTACTTGATCATCAAGTATTTTCCAACTTTGACTTTGAATTCTAATTCAAGTCAACTTTTAAGAGAGCTAAAAATATCCAAACTATTTTTGGATAATTTTATACTTTATTTATTATAAAATAAATAACTTATTTTTATCTAATTAATTAATTCATAATTAATTAACTAGATTATTTTCTCCAAAATTAGACTTTCTTTTTAATTCAAAATTAAACCAAAGTCTATTAAATAATTAACTAATTAATTATTTAATATATATATAATATATATATATATATAAACACACGTGTGTGACACGTGCCACAGTGACACGTGTCACTCACGTGAGCCACAGTGTGACTTCACACGTGTGGAACCCTCTTGGCCCGATTAACTCGTTTAATCATTTTCAAGCCTCAACTCATGTAACCAAGTTGTTGTGTGTGACCCTCTAGGTTCTCAATTCAATTAGCAGTGACCCCAATTAATTAATTCACTAATTAATTAATCAGTCCACAGATTAAACGACCATAGTCTAGCAACAGGTGTTTAACCCCTAGCTGAATTGGAATGTTCGGATTCGACAGAACCTTTAAGTCATTGATTCATGTGAGATACAATCCTCCTACTTACTATCTCTCAACCAAGATCTAGGGCAAGGGAATAATCAGAACCCTAATAATCCGGTCTTAAAGCTAAGTGCATTTCATATCCATTTGATCTCAATCCAAGAAACCCTTTTCTTGATGTCTTGATCTACTGCCTTGGCCAAGGACTCCATATGGCATATGAATGACTTATACAATAAGAGATCACCTTGCAAATGCAAGTGTAGGTCCTATCTTGATTCTCATTCACTTTCATGAGTCACTTGTGCAGCCCCAGCATAAGCCTTGAATCAGTTGTCTAAGGCGACACCCTTTAAAGCTTATACCTAAGACTACAGAGTTAACTCATAAAGTGACAAGGAACCTCAAGTCTAAGGATCAATTAATCACATCAATGACTCGTGAGATATTTCCTAATCTGGAAGTTTCCATTTCCTGAAATAGAAACTTCCTTTCCCATTTAGGAATGTTCTCACACGGGGCACCTCAGTGAACTTACTTATTAAAGTAAGCACCCTCATGTATCACGCACGTATCAACTATACACTTTGCACCTCCATGAAACAAGGTGGTCCTTCTTAAGGGCGTGATCCCACAAGCAAGCCTTAGAGGAGTCAGGTTGACACTCCCACTGCTGTAGGACTCATCGGCTTGGAGTATTTTACTAATCATGACTTATGTGATATAGGGCTCGTTTCATGAACCATTTCACCTAAATGGTAGAGTCCTAACGTCATCAGGATTAGGGGAGTTCTCATACATGCACAGCTAAAGTAAACGCATACCAAACAAGAGCATATAAAGAAGTGTTGCCTCAATTCGTTATTTCATTCAAAGATTATCTGTGATTACAATAAGGAAAAACACAAAGTGGATATACAATCGGCTTTCTAGGGCACTACTCCTAACAATCTCCCACTTGCCCGTCAAAGCCATTCTAAAGCTACTCTAAGTCCCATCTTCTGAAGATGACCTTGGAAAGCTTCTCGACTAAGGGGTTTAGTAAGTGGATCTACCACGTTCTCTGCTGATGTGACCCTCTCAATTAGCACATCTCCTCTTTTGATAATATCACGGATTATGTGATACTTCCTCATAATGTGCTTGGTCCGTTGGTGAGATCTTGGTTCTCTTGCTTGAGCAACCGCCCCAGTGTTGTCACAAAACACAGTAATGGGGTCTTTCATGCTAGGAACAACATTCAACTCTTGAATGAAGTTTCTAATCCAAACACCTTCCTTAGCTGCATCATTTGCAGCTAAGTATTCGGCCTCAGTGGTCGAATCTGCAGTGGTAGTTTGCTTGGAACTCTTCCAACTCACTGCTCCGCCGTTTAGGCAGAAAATGTATCCTGACATTGACTTAAAATCATCTAAGTCAGATGCAAAGCTTGCATCGCAGTATCCTTCGACAGTAAGATCTTTCTGACCTCCGTAAACTAAGAATAAATCTTTAGTACTTTTCAAGTACTTAAGAATATTCTTCACGGCAACCCAGTGACCATCTCCAGGGTCAGATTGGAAACGACTCGTTACACTAAGTGTATAAGCCACATCCGGTCGAGTACATAACATTGCATACATTATGCTACCTATTGCTGATGCATAAGGTGTATGAGTCATTCTTTCCTTCTCAAGGTTAGTCTTAGGACACATCTTCTTTGAAAGACATGTTCCTACACTCATAGGAAGGTTCTTAACCTTTGCTGACTCCATATTGAATCTCTTCAATACTTTGTCAATGTACATCGACTGTGATAGTCCTATTAACCTTCTAGATCTATCTCTATAGATTTTAATTCCAAGGATATAGGACGCATCACCAAGATCTTTCATCTCGAATTGGTTCGATAACCATAACTTAGTCACTTTCATGTCATCCTTCGAATTCCCAATAAGAAGGATGTCATCGAAGGATGTCATCAACATAAAGTACTAAGAATTGCACTGAGGTCTCCAATTCCTTTCTATACACACATGATTCATTCGAAATTTGGATGAAGCCAAACGCTTTGACCGATTCATCAAATCGAATGTTCCAATTCCTAGAAGCCTGTTTCAATCCATAGATTGATCTTTGGAGTTTGCAAACCTTTTGCTCACTCCCACTGAATGTGAAACCTGTGGGTTGCTCCATATAAATGTCTTTGTCAATGTCACCATTGAGAAAGGCAGTTTTCACATCCATTTGCCATATCTCATAGTCATAATATGCAGCAATGGCAAGCATGATCCGAATAGACTTTTGCATTGCAACTGGTGAAAAGGTTTCATCAAAATCCACGCCGGGTCTTTGAGTGAATCCTTTTGCAACCAGTCTTGCTTTGTAGGCTGCAATGCTTCCATCAACTCCAAGCTTTCTCTTAAAGATCCATTTGCAACCTATGGGTTTGACCCCCATCAGGCAAATCTACCAAGGTCCAAACTTGGTTGGAGTTCATGGAGTCCATTTCGGATTTCATGGCTTCTATCCACTGTTCAGAGTCAGAATCTGAAAGTGCCTCCTCATATGTTGAAGGATCATTATCCTTTTGAGAGATTTCATGGAAGAATCCATACCATCTCTCCGGCTGTCTAGGATTGCGTTCAGAACGCCTTAGAGGAGGATTTTCATGTGTATCGAAATTCGTGATTGGTTGTGGTTGATCAGAGTGGGACGTTTCTTCAGTGGGTGGTATGGGGTCACTTTGTACTTCTTCTAATTCTATGATCTTGCCTTGCTTTTCTTTAAGGAACGGTTCCTCCAGAAAAGTAGCATTTCTGGAGACAAACACCTTTTGCTCAGATTGATCATAGAAGTAGTATCCTATGGATTCCTTAAGATAACCTACAAAGTAGCATAAGTTAGAACGAGATTCTAACTTATCTCCCACTGTCCTCTTCACGTAAGCAGGACAATCCCAAATTCTTAAGTAAGAATAACTAGGGATTTTATCATGCCACATTTCATGGGGCGTTTTAGGGACTGACTTAGAGGGAACTAGATTCAAAATCTTTGCTGCACTTTCTAGGGCATAACCCCAGAAAGAAGGTGGTAAGTCAGTGAAACTCATCATGGAACGAACCATATCAAGTAGGGTTCGATTCCTTCTCTCAGAAACTCCATTAAGCTGAGGAGTTCCCGGAGGAGTCTACTGAGAGATAATTCCATTATCTTTGAGATAATTAAGGAATTCTTCACTAAGATACTCGCCTCCTCGATCAGATCGAAGTGCTTTGATCTTGTGACCAGTTTGGTTCTCAACCTCCTTTTGAAATTCTAAGAATTTCACAAAAGCTTCAGATTTATACTTCATTAAGTATACATAACCATACCGACTAAAGTTATCAGTAAAGGTTATGAAATACTGATGATTGCTTCTAGTGCTTACACTAAGCGGTCCACAAACATCAGTATGGATCAAATCCAAAACCTTAGTGGCACGTTCCACAGTTCCTTTAAAAGGAACTTTGGACATCTTTCCTTTGAGACAGGATTCGCAAGAAGTCAACTCTTTGAGATCATTTTCAGAGAATGATCCTAAAGTGTTTATCTTGCTAATTCTGTTCTTGGAAATGTGTCCTAATCTAGCGTGCCATAAGGGAGCTGAAACTTTGTCATCTCTCTTACGCTTTGTTTCTCGTTGTATATTCATAATATTGATATTTTGAGTTAGGTAAAGTCCATTACTTAGAGTACCGATATGAACGGAAGAGTTGTTCCGTTTGATAAAATGTTTACCATTCTTAATATAAGTTTCATAACCTTCACAATCTAATATTGGAACTGAAATTATATTACGAATAATGCTCGGTACATAAAGGACTTTGTTTAATACTAACTCAAAACTACCTAAATCTAATCTAATTGTGCCTAAAGCTCGAGCTTCAACGTTTGAGCCATCGCCGATCTTCAAGACACATTCTCCTTCTTTGAGTTGTTGGACCTCACTTAGCATCTGTACATCATTACAGATATGAGTTCCACAACCGGTATCAAGTACCCAAGAACTAGAATTAATAGAAAGATTTACTTCAACGAGAAAGATACCTTTCTTTAGAGTAGCCTTGTACTCTGGGCAGTTTCTCCTCCAATGTCCCGTTTTGCCACAATGGAAGCAAACATCCTCTTTCTGATCACGCTTCTTCTTTTGGGCCTTCCCCTTTGAAATGCCACCAGTGGGCCTAAGGGGTTTCTTCTTCTTCTTTTGGGCTTTCTTGCCCTTACCTTTAGAAGGCCCAGAAGAGGAAGATGGAGCATTCACCATCAAAACCTTATTGTCCTTCTTGATCGTGCTTTCAGCAGTCACAAGCTGACTAATCAGCTCAGCTACAGTAGCACCAGCATGATTCATGTTGAAGTTAAGGACAAATGGGTTGAATGATGGTGGGAGCGAAGCTAGCAACAAATCCACTGAAAGCTCATCTTTCAGTGGCATGTCCATGGAAGCAAGTTTCTCAGTAAGGGCAAGAAACTTGAGTCCATATTCATGGACACTTGAACCTTCCCTCATTCTCAAGTGGAACAATTCCTTTGAAGTGTTATACCTTGTAACACGTTCATGAGGGCGGTAAAGTTGCTCTAAGTGGTCGTAAATCTCCCAAGCAAATTCCATGGCCTCATGCTGCCTTTGCAAGTCCGGAGACATGTTAGCCAACATAAGGCAACGGGCTTGGAGATTATCATCCTTCCACTTCTGAATCGCGTCCCACTCGGCCCGAGTGGGAGCCTCCCCTTCGGGACTAGGCTCCCCTTCGAAGAGAACATAAGTTCTCTTCTCAGAATCTAAAATGATTTTTAGATTCCTCAGCCAATCAGAATAGTTGGGACCAGTCAACTTGTTTGACTCGAGGATCGATACAAGAGGGTTTTTGGTTACCATTTCAAAACACGTAGAGAATCACAGAATCTACGACCTAAATGGTAAAACAGAGAACTAGTGAGCATGCTGAATTATAACGATATACAAAAGATAAGGTCTTTAATCTAATGTAGCTCCCACTGTTTTTCAAAGATCTAGAATTCCCAAAGATCTAAGAGGAACACGTTTCCCAATGGGTACTAAGATCCTAGGCATTTTACCTCGAACCCACGACTCGCGGACATTCTAAGTGAGAACCCTAGGGAGGTACAACTTACCAATTCTAACACCTTTAGAACTCTTAGTAATTATTTTTGCATCACCTATCTTTCAATATGGACCCACGACTCGTGCGACATCCATATTTACTTAGGCGTTAAGCTAGACCCATCAATCATAAGATCATGACCAAAACTTAGTTCGAACGACCCACGACTCGCGAACATCGCCCTTGCTAAAATTGACCACGAAATATTGACCATTTAAAATGATTAATTAGGTAACTAAGTGTTGGGAATGGTGCCCTGAAAATTCAATTTGCTGAATTAATTAAACTGAATTTACAGCAAGTTATGAGTATTTCACATATTAATAATTAATGACGTGTGGTGGTATTCTCATATGAAATGTGTTTCATAGGAAAAGACTTTGAATACCGAAATCACGTGTCATTAAAGTTCTAGTTGGTAAGATAAGAATATGTTCTTATCAAGACTATAACGTGGTTATATAAGATGATTAGTCTTTCGTCATAGGGAATGGTGATTCCAATTATAACACGTTGATGATTTTCAATAGGATTAGAAACATCGAACTGGACCACTGAGATTATTCATTTTATACTGCTATCTAAAATGAATAAAATCTCAGGAAGCATTGTACTCTTAATCCTGACAATATTTCGGCTTTAGGCATGTAGTGTTAGTCACTGTAACATACTTGAAGTGAGGTCTCGGTAACAGGTGGCCAAAATACTTTGTATGATTCGGTGACAACATGAAATGTGCTAAAGAGTTATATTGATCGAGGAATCTGTGGCCTTGCTGGAAGGTAAGAGATATCCTTGAAATAGATTTGCAAAAGTTCGAATTAAGACTTTGGCCAAAGCACTTCGAGTGATACGTCACCGAAGTTGTATGATGAATGTGTTTCACATACAGAGAATTTGAACTTAAGGCAAATCAATAAATTTCAAATTAGAGATGAAAAATAAATGATAGTAGTTGCAATTTATTTTTCATGGATATCTACACGGAGGAGTAAAATGCGAAATTATTCTAGATCGAGAAATTCGTGAATAATTTAATTAATTTTAGAGTGCAACAATATTTATTTAGTGGAATTAAATATTGTTAAACGGTAATTAATTACTATCATGAGATGATAATATATTAACCCGTTTGGAGCTAAAATTAATTAGTCCTGCAGGTCCCCCTGCAAGCCCCAATTGAAAACCCAAAGAGAAAATATTAAAAGGAGAAAGAGAAATGAATTTTTTCAAAGTGTTTGAAAATAAGCCAAGGGATTTATTTTAAGAAAATAAATCATGTTCCAAAGAGTTGGAAATGCCCGGAATTTTATTTTGGGGAAAATAAAATTTTAATTAAAAAAAAAAAAAAACTGACGTGGCACTGACGTGTCACGCCACGTCAGCAGGATGGGCCCAAGTGGCGCTGACTGGGCGGCTGCGTGGCCGCCACGTGTGCATCCGAGATTGAGACACGTCGTCGCAAAGCAACGGTCCAGATTTGTCTAGACCGGGTCGGTCAACGGGTCAGGGTATCGGGTCAACGGGTCGGTTTTCGGATAGGGTCGGACCGGGTCCGGTTTCGGGCCGGACCGACCCGGACACGTGGCCGCTTCAGAAGAGGCCACGTCAGCCTCAAACCCTAGCCGCGAGTGGTTGGCGGCGCGTGTGGGCGCGTGCGTGCTCCGATGGGCGATTTCTCGGCGGCGTTGAACTCGTGGTGACGAGAACTTCAACGTAGTATCCTTGGTTTTCGTGTCCAAGTTGTACACGCAAGTGGAGAGGTGAAATGACCATTATACCCTTGCTTTTGTATCCAAAATGACCGTTTTACCCTCATATATTTGCCTATAAATAGGCTGATACCCACCCCATTTCTCTCATTCAGTTTTGGGATGGTTTTGGCCAAACTTTGGCTTTGAAATCAAATCCCATTTTTCTCCTAGTTAATTCCGATTTATTTTGGAATTAATTTTAATTAGGTGTTTGTATAAAACGCCTAATTTCGGGAGAATAAACCCTGAAAAGGGTTCCTAGTTTAAAGTTTATTTTCTCTAAGTATTTAGAGAAATACTTTCGGAGCCCACACTCCGAGGGTGTCCCTGGGGATATTGCAGGGAAGCTCTGCCGGTCTCACGAGTGGGATAGGAGCTGGAAAAATGCCGTTAGATAGCCATGCTTGCAGTACGGTAATATGTTTTAGTTATTTTATTTTAAGCATGATAAATTATGTGCTCTTAAGTGTTAATTGCATGTTAGATATTTATCTGCTTAAGTGATTTAAAATTTATTATCAATTGCGTGTATATACTTGAGTAGATCCGGCTAAGTCTTCCGCTTTGTATTAAAATATTTCAGAAATATTTTAATACTTGTATTATAATAAAAAATTTTAAAATGTGGTCCCGGACCGCTACTGTTATGGGCCCGCATCCCATCAACTGGTATCAGAGCTAGTTTGAGTAACCCGTAAGGGGCTCTATCGTAGAGGGGGTTCTCGCAGTATGACCTGTGACGAAGTGTTGACTCTTACCCCTTGCGGTCCTGGCTTTCAAAGGTTGGTTGTGTGGAGACGCACACCGTAAAACTAGTTCGTGAGGTATCTTTGCTGGTCACCCTATGAGATAGGAACGACATCAACTGGTATCAGAGCCGTGCTCTAGATATATACATGCATTGATATGATGCATGCGATGCATAATTTTAAATCTGATACTGTGCACATAAATTCTGTCAAAGGAGGCTGGTTTTTAAGTGGGACCGTTGTGACCCCTCCAGTGTTTCCTGGGAATTTACGTGGAATGGTAATTTTCTGGGAATCGATTTCAATAATCTTCCTGGTTAATTACCGAATCAGTAAACATGATTTAAATTATGAGATAATTTATTTATAACATGTTTACTTTATGCCATTTATTTTAAGCATGACAATTATGTGATAATTATAACAACAAGCTTAATTGATTTAATTTATGGCATATTTATTTTGTGTCATTTAAAATTTTAAGCATGATAATTATGTGATAATTATATGAAAGCATGCTTAATTATTTTATTTTATGGCATGATCATGATAATATGAGATATTATGATATTTACAATTATGCATATTTTATTTAATGTGATTAAATAGTAATGTTTAATAGAAATTAGACGCGATGCATAATTGAACTAATATTTTTCGGCCTAATTAATAAATAGTTATTAAATTGCCTTAAAATATTATTATTAGGATTTTAAATATGATTTAGTAATCCTAGTGGGAGGGTATTAATTATATTAATTACTTCCAACAATAAGACGCCAAAAGTGATTATTAAATAATCAACAGATAATGCACACCTTTTAAAAAATTCAAGTGGGAGCGAGATGAAAAGAGTTGGATTCTCACGGCCTCCATTACCCGTCTATAGTATAGTGGATGTATACTACTCCCTTCGGCGGGTATATATTCGCGGTATACAAGATTAGACTTCTACGGATAGAATGAAATACGGGGAAGTCAGCTCGACCACGCCTCCGTGGAGTGTCTTGACCTACTCGTACGGACTTCTAGGTAATGGTACACACTTGACTAAGTAATGTATTAACCTCCCTTCGGAGCTATGTTACATTTACTTAGAGGCCAAGGGTTGACGTGGTGGATTGACATTGTTTGGTAAGAGTTACCTAGATGACATGTTAATTAAGAATAGTTCTTGCTTTTCTAAGCGGTTTTCGACCTCGCCTCCGGGGAGTCAACTGCAGTTAGTTAAGTCACCATTGCGTAAACCAAAATGCTTACATGGATTTCATTTATTGGTTGGACGCAGAAGAAAGTGAAATACATAATCATAACTTGTATTTATTTATTTATTTCAGTTTTATAATTACGATCTCTCTTAGCCCACTCCAAACTGTATGTCTATAAGGAAATAGGCTAGTAAGGGTTCCACTACGCTGACTAAGTAATGAATCTTGACATCGTATTGAGACACGAAAGTTTACGTACTCACTGAACCTTATCCGAAAATTTCGGAAACTATAACCAGTCAGGATTAGAAAGTCTCTTATTCTAAATGGATCAAGTGTGATGATCTGGCTAGTCTTATATCCTGACATCTGTTTTAGATGTTCTTGAGCATCAGATGCATGAGATGTCCACTGATAAGAACATGTTTTGAAGACAGAATCGTACAAAGGTACGAGCCACGAAAAAGGTTGTTAGTTAAAGATGTTTGAAGGATCACCGATTCAGAATCATATTATGAATATGATAACTAATCTAAACAAGATTGAAAGCCTCTGTGCTTAAAGAAACAATCTTAACGGATAGGATACGATCCTATGCTCTCTGCCTAAATCATTTGAACGTTCAAGATTATTTTAAATAAATTTTTTTAAAACCAATGAACGACCTCAATATGGCAGAAAGGGTGATATAGACTAAGGGAAAAAGTTCTCTTTAATCAGACATCAATATCCACTGCCTAAAAAGCCAGTAAGTGGAAGAAAGAAAAAGGAAAAGTTCCCAATCTAAGGTTCAGAAATAGAAAGTCAAATCCGACAATGGAAAAGTGTTTCTATTTCGGTGGTAACGGGTATTGGAAAGGAAATTATCCAAAATACTTAGTGTGTCCTTTTGCTACGCCGTGTTAGATAAGATATGAAGATATCTTACTCGTTGATAATATGTTTAGTTGGAAATTCACCAGACTCCTGGTGTGTGAACTTGAGATCAACTAATCATATTTGAAAGTCGTTGCGAAAATTCAAACTAACCAGGAAGTTTGAAAAACGGCTAGCACACAACTACTGCTCGGGGATAATACAAGTCTAATTGTATTAGCAGTAAGGACAATAAAGTCGTATTTTGGCAATAGGGTTTTAAAATTATTCGTGCCATATATATAGAAATTTGATTTCTGTAAGTAATTTGATAATTAATGGTTTAACTGTTTGTTTTGAACAAACGGTTACCGTTAAGCAAAATAAAAGGTTTATTTGCTCTGGCACAATAAAAGATGGTCTTTTATACCTAAAAGAAAAACCCTAATTTAAGTTTAACATTAAGACGCTTGACTTACCATCTGAGAGGAAAAACTTCAACGTGGCACCTATCTATTGGTCAATTGAATCTGAATAGGATCCAAAGACTGATTGTTGAGTCCTGTTGACTTGAAAATAGTATCAATCTACGAATCCTATTTAGAAGGTTAAAATGACCAAGAAGCCTTTTGGAAACAAAGGGTATTAAGCCATGAACTTGCTTAAGTTGGTTCATACGAACGTATGATATTATGAATGTTCAAGCAAGAGAAAGTTTTTGTATACTTCATCATTCGTTTGAATGAATACTCTAGATACATATATGTTTATTTGATGAGACTTAAGTCTGTAATTTTGAAGAGTTCAAAGAATATAAGACTGAAGTCAAAGAGTCAAATTAGAAAACATATCAAGGCACTTCGATTAGATCGAAGTAGTGATAAGTATCTAAGTTCAGAGTTGAATAGAATTTCTTAAATGAGATTAGATCTCAACCATATATATGAGATACGTCTTAGCAAAGATGTATTGCAGAAATGAGAAATAGAACTCTGATAATGATGGTAAGATTCATGAAAAGTCATGCTACCCTATGAATTTCGTTTTGGGATCTTGCACACAAAACGACAAACCTAGTTCTATCTAAGTCAGTTCCTAAAACACTGATGGATCTGTAGCTAGGGTGAAAACCCTGTATCTTTTATCTTCGGATTTAAGGTAGCCTGGTCCACGAGTTAAGGATGGATCCTGACAAGTTAGAATAAAGAACAAAGGTTTACTTGTTCTAAGGTTATCCTAGAAGAACAAGAGGTGGTATATTTTGTAATTTGAGAAATCACAAAAGATATTTGTGAATATTTCAAAGATAATTACATAGATAACCACAAAGGGTGGAAGCAAAGTAGTGTTACAAGAAATAACAGTATTAGACACTAATTTCCATAAACCCATGATAACTGAAAATGTATGAGATACATGTAATGTACTAAATACAACATGTGATGTAGAGACGTGTACACGAGAGCATCATTGTAGTGGGAGGATTGTCAGGACACCTGACGAGATATCTAAGATTAACCTAAGTGGTTGAATCTAACGTATCTGATCCTGTCACATGTAATGAAGCTGTGGATGATATAGACACTGACCGTTTGGTCAGAAGCCATGGAATCTAAGTTAGAATCTCTACATTCTAACAAAGTCTTGAGCTTGTGAAGGCGCCTGAAGGCATTAAACCCATTAGATAAAATTGGGTTCTACAAGACGATAAAAGGAGAAATGGACAAAAGTAGAGACTTTAAAGCAAAGCTTATGGCAAGGGATTTTACCCAGAAAGAAGAAATCATTTATGAGATCTTCTCGCCTGTAACAATGCTTAAGTCCATTATCCTCTCCATTTTATCTCATTATCGATTATGAGATTAGATAAATGAATGTAAAGACTATGTTCTTGAACGGGCAACTTCAAGAAGAGGAGCTACATGGCATAACCTAAAGGCTTGACAGCCAGAAATCAGGTGCATATAATGCAAGCTTGATAGATCGATTTAAGATCTTAAGCAAGCGTCTAGATTATGGAGCATCATAATTAAAGAGGCAATTTAAATTCTTTGGATTTGTGCAATTGCCTGATGAACCATGTGTGTACAAATGACTTCAAGATAATGTTGTAACATTTTCATTTTGTACGTAAACAATATTCTGCTCATAGGGAATGATGCAAGAATTTTGTCAATGGTCAAAATTTGGATGTCAAATCATTTTGACAAGAAAAGACCTATGTGAAACCAATGTTATTCCAAGGATCAGAATTCTATCGTGATTATAGGAATAAGGAGATTGGTTTATCACAAGAAGCATATATAGATAAGATGCTGGTAAGGTATAATATGACAGATTCCAAGACAGGTTCATTACCTTTTAGATTTGGAATTTATCTATCTCGAGATCAGTGTCCTGAGACAACTGAAGAGATAGAAGACATGATTAGAGTTTCGCAGCGGAAGCTTTATGTATGTCAAGGCCAGCTGTCTATTAGGAAATAGGTCTAAGTCAGTAGATATTAGTCAAACCCTAGAATCTGACGCTGGGTAGTAGTGAAAGCATATATTGGAGTACTTGAGAAGGACTTGAGATTATGTGCTTGTCTACCATAGTGGTGAGCTCGTTTCAATGGAATACACAGATTCGGACTTACAGTCTGATTTGTATTCTAGTTGTTTGACATTAGAATACGTGTTTACTCTAGAAAGAGCAACCGTTAATTAGAGAATGTTAAGCAGACTTGTATTGCTTACACCACCATGGAAGTCAAATACATGGTAGCTTGAGAAACAACCAGTTAGATGTATTGGATTCATGATTTCCTAATTGTTGGCTCAGAGAAACATCTAAAAGATTCCTTCACTAAAAGTATTGGCGCGAAAGAGTGCAAAACGAGTTTTGACACTCATGTGGGAGGAATAAGACTTAGATGTATGGCCAAATTGAATTTAGGGCAAGTGGGAGATTGTTGGGAATGGTGCCCTGAAAATTCAATTTGCTGAATTAATTAAACTGAATTTACAGCAAGTTATGAGTATTTCACATATTAATAATTAATAGCGTGTGGTGGTATTCTCATATGAAATGTGTTTCATAGGAAAAGACTTTGAATACCGAAATCACGTGTCATTAAAGTTCTAGTTGGTAAGATAAGAATATGTTCTTATCAAGACTATAACGTGGTTATATAAGATGATTAGTCTTTCGTCATAGGGAATGGTGATTCCAATTATAACACGTTGATGATTTTCAATAGGATTGGAAACATCGAACTGGACCACTGAGATTATTCATTTTATACTGCTATCTAAAATGAATAAAATCTCAGGAAGCATTGTACTCTTAATCCTGACAATATTTCGGCTTTAGGCATGTAGTGTTAGTCACTGTAACATACTTGAAGTGAGGTCTCGGTAACAGGTGGCCAAAATACTTTGTATGATTCGGTGACAACATGAAATGTGCTAAAGAGTTATATTGATCGAAGAATCTGTGGCCTTGCTGGAAGGTAAGAGATATCCTTGAAATAGATTTGCAAAAGTTCGAATTAAGACTTTGGCCAAAGCACTTCGAGTGATACGTCACCGAAGTTGTATGATGAATGTGTTTCACATACAGAGAATTTGAACTTAAGGCAAATCAATAAATTTCAAATTAGAGATGAAAAATAAATGATAGTAGTTGCAATTTATTTTTCATGGATATCTACACGGAGGAGTAAAATGGGAAATTATTCTAGATCGAGAAATTCGTGAATAATTTAATTAATTTTAGAGTGCAACAATATTTATTTAGTGGAATTAAATATTGTTAAACGGTAATTAATTACTATCATGAGATGATAATATATTAACCCGTTTGGAGCTAAAATTAATTAGTCCTGCAGGTCCCCCTGCAAGCCCCAATTGAAAACCCAAAGAGAAAATATTAAAAGGAGAAAGAGAAATGAATTTTTTCAAAGTGTTTGAAAATAAGCCAAGGGATTTATTTTAAGAAAATAAATCAAGTTCCAAAGAGTTGGAAATGCCCGGAATTTTATTTTGGGGAAAATAAAATTTTAATTTAAAAAAAAAAAAAAACTGACGTGGCACTGACGTGTCACGCTACGTCAGCAGGATGGGCCCAAGTGGCCCTGATTGGACGGCCGCGTGGCCGCCACGTGTGCGTCCGAGATTGAGACACGTCGTCGCAAAGCAACGGTCCAGATTTGTCTGGACCGGGCCGGTCAACGGGTCAGGGTATCGGGTCAACGGGTCGGTTTTCGGATAGGGTCGGACCGACCCGGACACGTGGCCGCTTCAGAAGAGGCCATGTCAGCCTCAAACCCTAGCCGCGAGTGGTTGACACGCGCCGCCTTTGGGCGGCGCGTGTGGGCGCGTGCGTGCTCCGATGGGCGATTTCTCGGCGGCGTTGAACTCGTGGTGACGAGACCTTCAACGTAGTATCCTTGGTTTTCGTGTCCAAGTTGTACACGCAAGTGGAGAGGTGAAATGACCATTATACCCTTGCTTTTGTATCCAAAATGACCGTTTTACCCTCATATATTTGCCTATAAATAGGCTGATACCCACCCCATTTCTCTCATTCAGTTTTGGGATGGTTTTGGCCAAACTTTGGCTTTGAAATCAAATCCTATTTTTCTCCTAGTTAATTCCGATTTATTTTGGAATTAATTTTAATTAGGTGTTTGTATAAAACGCCTAATTTCGGGAGAATAAACCCTGAAAAGGGTTCCTAGTTTAAAGTTTATTTTCTCTAAGTATTTAGAGAAATACTTTCGGAGCCCACACTCCGAGGGTGTCCCTGGGGATATTGCAGGGAAGCTCTGCCGGTCTCACAAGTGGGATAGGAGCTGGAAAAATGCCGTTAGATAGCCATGTTTGCAGTACGGTAATATCTTTCAGTTATTTTATTTTAAGCATGATAAATTATGTGCTCTTAAGTGTTAATTGCATGTTAGATATTTATCTGCTTAAGTGATTTAAAATTTATTGTCAATTGCATGTATATACTTGAGTAGATCCGGCTAAGTCTTTCGCTTTGTATTAAAATATTTCAGAAATATTTTAATACTTGTATTATAATAAAAAATTTTAAAATGTGGTCCCGGACAGCTACTGTTATGGGCCCGCATCCCATCACTAAGAACTAATAAGCTCCACTAGCTATCCCACGACTCGCGGACAATAACTAGCTTTACTTACTAAACTTAAAACCTATTGATGGAATGCTAGGAATTTAATTCAAAATTTGCATCTCGAATTAAACACCTATTTGTTCGAAATTAGCTTAATATTTAATGGGAATTTTCGAATCAACCGGAGAGTTGTCCGGTTCGACCTCACCAACATATATGTTATCCAATTTTATTAGTCTTGATTAATGCAAGTACACTTAAATGCATATCAAACAAGCACATAAACAGATAACATGTCCTAGCATGATACTAACATGTAATGATCATGGGTTCTACCTATCTTATGCGTGATATGTGGGAGCCACTCCACAATCACTAGTTCTAACATACATGCCACATAAACAGTTTAAATCACATAAGGGAAAGCGGTAACAAAATACGAGCCCTATCTCTATTACATTTAACAATTGAGATTCCCCTCCCTAACATTTTGAGGGGTCTTCACTTATGGCCTCCTTGTTACTTGAATGTGGTCCATCTTACTCCATGGGTGCATTGTCTCCAAAATGAAAATAAAACCTCACCACCTATCTCTACTCTCAAATTACAATAAAAAGAAAAAGACATAAAGTAATAAGGCTCAATCTTCATATTGGCCTTAGACAATTACACGGGGCATACCCCGGCCTCAAAAACAGTAATATGGAAAGCCACATAATAAATCACATAACAGTACGCACATAAGTGAGGCTCCAACCTCAATTGAAAAACGCAACTATAGGGCTCCAACCCCAATTTAAACCATCCATGTGCATAAATTAAAACCATACATAGATCTAAACCCATGATCAACTAACATGCTTTTGCAAGAATTTAAATTTAACCAATAAATTAAAATTCTCGCTTTAAGCTCTAATAGCTTAAAACACGACTTAGATGCAATTCTTGTTCAAGAGCCTTTTCTATAAAACCCGAAAAACAATAAACTAATAAAATTCCAATTAATTTCTGAAAATTAATAATTTTATTCTTTCAATATTTTCAGAAAATAGAGATTGTAATTTTTCCAAAATTTAAATCGCTTAATTTCTAAAAAATCCCAATTTAATCAAAATTTTAAAATAATTTTATTTTAGCAAAACTGATTTTAAAAGATAAAATTAAAATAAAATTAAATCAGGATTTTACGGACCGAAAACACAAAAACACGAAACACGAAAACGGGCCCGAAAAGGGGCCTAGCCGCGTGAGGCACTTTCTCGCAGCAGCGCCCGCCGCGACTAGGCGGGCTGGGCAGGCGTCCCGCGCGGTTGCGGGACGGGCTGGGCGGGCGCCCCTAGGCGCGCCCGGGACGGCTCCCGCGCGGTTGCGGGAGGAGCTGGGCGGCAGCGGCGGGCCTGGGCGTGCGACGTGCTAGCACGCCTAGGCTCGTCCTTTTCGTGTTCCGTTTCGTGTCCAGGTTTCTCAAAACCAATTCAATCCAAAATTAAAAAATTCGATTTAAACATATTTCAATCAAAACGGTTTTCAAAAACACAATTTAAGAAAACAGTTTCAGAAATTCAAGAAAAATTACAGTTTCGTAATTCAGGCTTTCTAAAAGAACTCATGAATACCTAATTCGCATCTAAGCCTAAGAATTTCTACCAAATTCAATATAATTGAGACGAATCAGAAACACGATTAACGAGGTGGCTCTGATACCACTTGTTGGAAAACACGAATCAGAAAGCAGCGGAATTTAAAAATTTTCCCAACAAAAGGACCTAGAACTCGCAATCGTGCAACCAAATTCGTAATGATAGAAAACTTACTTTTCTTTTATTCTTTCTTGAAGCATTTCAAGCGACCCAAGAACGCTCTTCTCGCGGCTTGATCCCCTCTCCTTGGTAAAGCTCGAATCTTCAAACTTCTAACTTGAAGTCTCTAGAGAAAGTCCACCAACTTGATCACAATCTAACTAGTAAGGATGCTAGTTCTCTAGTTAGTGTTTAGGCTTAACCTAGGGTTTAATTTAATCTTGGAGAAAGGAAGGTGTTCAACACATGAACCAAGAATTGTCTATTAGCTCTAAAGGGGAGCATGAGCTCCCCTATATATAGGAAAGGGGAGGGGCGGCCGAACCTAGTCCTAATGGACAAAGGATTTGGTCCCTCTCTCTCCTATTACTTGATCATCAAGTATTTTCCAACTTTGACTTTGAATTCTAATTCAAGTCAACTTTTAAGAGAGCTAAAAATATCCAAACTATTTTTGGATAATTTTATACTTTATTTATTATAAAATAAATAACTTATTTTTATCTAATTAATTAATTCGTAATTAATTAACTAGATTATTTTCTCCAAAATTAGACTTTCTTTTTAATTCAAAATTAAACCAAAGTCTATTAAATAATTAACTAATTAATTATTTAATATATATAATATATATATAAACACACGTGTGTGACACGTGTCACAGTGACACGTGTCACTCACGTGAGCCACACGTGTGACTTCACACGTGTGGAACCCTCTTGGCCCGATTAACTCGTTTAATCATTTTCAAGGCTCAACTCATGTAACCAAGTTGTTGTGTGTGACCCTCTAGGTTCTCAATTCAATTAGCAGTGACCCCAATTAATTAATTCACTAATTAATTAATCAGTCCACAGATTAAACGACCATAGTCTAGCAACAGGTGTTTAACCCCTAGCTGAATTGGAATGTTCGGATTCGACAGAACCTTTAAGTCATTGATTCATGTGAGATACAATCCTCCTACTTACTATCTCTCAACCAAGATCTAGGGCAAGGGAATAATCAGAACCCTAATAATCCGGTCTTAAAGCTAAGTGCATTTCATATCCATTTGATCTCAATCCAAGAAACCCTTTTCTTGATGTCTTGATCTACTGCCTTGGCCAAGGACTCCATATGGCATATGAATGACTTATACAATAAGAGATCACCTTGCAAATGCAAGTGTAGGTCCTATCTTGATTCTCATTCACTTTCATGAGTCACTTGTGCAGCCCCAGCATAAGCCTTGAATCAGTTGTCTAAGGCGACACCCTTTAAAGCTTATACCTAAGACTACAGAGTTAACTCATAAAGTGACAAGAAACCTCAAGTCTAAGGATCAATTAATCACATCAATGACTCGTGAGATATTTCCTAATCTGGAAGTTTCCATTTCCTGAAATAGAAACTTCCTTTCCCATTTAGGAATGTTCTCACACGGGGCACCTCAGTGAACTTACTTATTAAAGTAAGCACCCTCATGTATCACGCACGTATCAACTATACACTTTGCACCTCCATGAAACAAGGTGGTCCTTCTTAAGGGCGTGATCCCACAAGCAAGCCTTAGAGGAGTCAGGTTGACACTCCCACTGTCTGTAGGACTCATCGGCTTGGAGTATTTTACTAATCATGACTTATGTGATATAGGGCTCGTTTCATGAACCATTTCACCTAAATGGTAGAGTCCTAAAGTCATCAAGATTAGGGGAGTTCTCATACATGCACAGCTAAAGTAAACGCATACCAAACAAGAGCATATAAAGAAGTGTTGCCTCAATTCGTTATTTCATTCAAAGATTGTCTGTGATTACCATAAGGAAAAACACAAAGCGGATATACAATCGGCTTTCTAGGGCACTATTCCTAACAATATGTACAACTCCTGCTCACTCAGTCTGCTAGAGACTGACCCCTCTTTTCCCCACTTCTCAGTTCTTGTAGGTTTGCTAGGCGGAAGTCAAGTCATAGCGTTTTGATCGAGTCACACGTGTACACTTAAGTCTCATTCCACATTATTATGTTTTAATTATATCACGTCTCGCATTTAAATAGCTAGGCCTGTGAGCCAACGCATGATTTATGATTTATGGATTTTGAATATTAATTCGGGACAGATTGCATGTCTAGTTGAACCCGTTGTTAGTTTGCATGATGGATTTAATTATGTTTATGAAATTATTGGGCTTGTAGCCATCAATGGAATTCATTCATGTTAATGTTATTGCTTCCGCACCGATTTATTGAATGTTGTTGATTAAATGGTCAGGGTTAGTTCCTCCTAGCCAGGTTGTTTTTAATTGTCACCCGTTCGCTATGAGTCCGATGCATGTATGGACTATCCATTTCATACGTGGATTAGACTTATGGTGCGGGGGATGTGGCGCCTATCGTCCCGGGTGTTACAGTCCAGCCCGCTCCACCATCAGCTTACTGGCCCAGACTTGCGTCTTGGCCCAAATCGTAAGCGTAGGATTAACTTACCCACCCCGCTTGACGCTCGCATTACGGTCCCAAGAGACACTCTACGCCCAGATTCCATCTCTTCTATACCACACCCGCTGTAATTGCGCTCGGGTTCATACACGCTCTACGCTCGAATCATCTAGCACTCGTGGCCATCCACCAGGGGAACCCTTCTCGAGCCTCCCTGATGCTCGCGCTCATTGTCAAAGGGTACTATTCACCCCGAGGGTTAGTCTCTCCATAATGAAGAGCCCCTCTCAAGGGTACTCTCGGAGGTACGAGAAGCGTTGCTCGCCGCTCTCCAACAACCTCTGACACAGTAGTAGTTCGCACCTCGTACACAGGCTTTCAGAGCCATCACTTTCACACCATCACATGACGCCACGTGTCTAGGGCAGCACAGGGTTTGGGACCACAAGGTCAAATTACCCAAGATACCCTTCTCCCTAACATATAAATATGGGATTCACACACACTTCCCCAGATCATCTTCTCTAAAAAAAACTCACCTGCACTGAACAGGGCATTTTTCTCATCTATTTCTGCCTTCCCAAGCTCTGCATTTCGCATACACACCATCGTTGCATCCTTACTACATTCTTACCCTTGGTGTTATCCTAGCTGGAAGAACCTACGCTTCAAAGGAAACCCAGTTCCTGAGGCTCATACGCCTATGATGGTCTTCCCCTTTACAAACAAATCTTAAAGTGTTTGGTGTCTAAACAACCTTCAAAGTTTCTGCACCATCATATAGTAGAAATAATTAAAAGAGTATATTTATATAAATGTTTAATCGAATATTGTAAAAATTATGTATAAAATTAGTTTATATCTTATTGTTATATGCACACACATTGAGTTTTCTTAGTATTCTTAATTTAAATTAACTTTGGTCTGAGAACGTACAATTCTAAATTGTAGAATTAAGAAACCAAAAATGTTATTCGTGTTTTGAAGTATTTAGTTTATATTTTATCATATAAACTAAAGGAAGATTATATGGTTAGTTGGATTAATATAATTAAAATTATATTAGTATTAGTTAATTAAAAAACATTACATTATGATTAATTAAGTTATTAAAAAATATTTTATATAAATCATTAAATTATATTATTTTGTTAATTAGATAAGTTTATAGAATTATAATATGATTATAAATTAAGAAAGTTTATGGATTTAGATAATTAGAACTATGGACTTATATAATTAGACTTACATTATGATTGATTTATTGAAAGTTAT
This sequence comes from Lantana camara, assembly GCA_037501455.1. Classification (NCBI taxonomy): domain Eukaryota; kingdom Viridiplantae; phylum Streptophyta; class Magnoliopsida; order Lamiales; family Verbenaceae; genus Lantana; species Lantana camara. Next base: position 103,134,604 of record CM074863.1, on the reverse strand, counting down.
TTTATGTAACTTATTTATATAATATTTTATTTTACATAATTACAAAATTTTATAAAGTGAATCAATTTGTTGTTTTTCAATTCATTAGATATATCTTATTATAACATTTTAAATTATAGGCCTTAAAATTAAAAAATAGACAACTTATATTATAAAATTAGAATGCAATTAATTAAAATTGTAGAATTAAGAAACCAAAAACGCTATTCGTGCTTTGAAGTATTTAGTTTATATTTTATCATATAAAATAAATGAAGATTATATGGTTAGTTAGATTTAGATAATTAAAATTATATTAGTATTAGTTAATTAAAAAATATTAAATTAGGATTAATTAATTTATTGAAAAATATTTTATATAAATTATTAAATTCTATTATTTTGTTAATTAGATAAATTTATAAAATTATAATATGATTATATTTTAAGAAAGTTTGTGGATTTAGATAAATAGAACTATGGACTTTTATAATTAGACTTACATTATGCTTGATTTATTGAAAGTTATTTTATGTAACTTATTTAAATAATATTTTATTTCACATAATTAGAAAAAATTATTAAAATAAAGTGAACCAATTTGTTGTTTTTCAATTCATTAGATATATCTTATTATAACATTTTAAATTATAGGCCTTAAAATTAAAAAAATAGACAACTTATATTATAAAATTTGAATACAATTAATTAATATAGTAATATTAAAACAATCCTTGTTGAACTATATATCTTTTCTAGGTAAGTTGGAGAAATTTTACTTCTACAAAGAGTCCTATTTTATGTTAATAAGTGCTTTTTAAATATAATTAATTAATAATCGATAACATGTATTTACATCATTATCCTTGACTAATAATTATTGAAGTAATTGTTGTGAGGATATTTTAGGCGATCTATATTTTGTAAGAAATCAAAAACCCTATTCATGCTTTTATAAGATATATAGATAATTTGTGATTTATCTTTGGTTTTTATATAAAGTTCTGAAATGTTTCTTTGTTATAGCTCAAAATGTAAAGACTATTGCATTTTTTCAGGAATTACCCTCTTCAAATTTGTATGTTAATGTATTGGATTCTTTGCAACCCAACTGAGGAATAGTAACCTCAAGCTAAGATTTATTTAACTTCGTTGGTGGACCATCCTAGACCCAGTAACCATCTTGAACCTTGTGGTCTATCCTCACCAGTTTATCCACCATGATGTTTCTTTCTCTCGGAATGTGCTCAATCTGAGCTTCCTAGGGCCTAAGGAGTAAATTTCGGCAATCAAATATTAAATTTTCATGGGGTGCTCTTCATAATCTTTCTTTGTTATACATTTCACCACTGTCTCCGAATCAATCTCCATATTAATCTTCAGAATGCGTCTCTCCCAAGTTAGCTCTAATCCCTCACGTAAGCCTAATAACTTCGTCACTTTTGTTGGAACTCTACCAAAATTTATAGAGTATCTTAGCACCCATCTTCCATTGTCATGACGCTCCTGTGTTTCACCTCACTATATATTATTTATATTTAATTTTTGTCCCCTTTTGTTTTCACCTTAGTTATATTCCATTTTTTATCTATTCCAATAAGATCATATGCCATAAGAACTTTATTCTCCCCATAAATGTTATCTTTCAATATGGCTAGTTTACCTTGTGATAACCATCTATCATTCTATAAAGACACCCCGTCACCATTTTCAATCCTCCAGTATTTGTAAAATGGTTCTGCCAACCAAATACTTTTAACAATGCTCTTTCATGCTTGAGAAGCCAAAAGTTGAGGCTTACTTTCAAGAATATCCCTTCCCCCCACTTTTAAATATCTTTTCTTATATATCTAGCTCGGCAATGTTGTCTCCTTGTTGAGCATTCCCCATCCTATTTTAGTAAACATCGCTATTCTGTTTCTTTAGACTTATCTAACACTCAATCCCCATTCTCGTTTCCTTATTAGTCACCTTCTTTCACCCTATAAGATAGGGTCATTTCTTTGTTATATTAGTCACCCAAAAAAACTTTTGATTGAGTTGATTAAGTTTATCGCACGCCTGATTGGGGAGTCAATTCGTAGGCATATGGTAGATGGGATTGGAGCTCATGGTATACCGAATAAATGTAATTTTCTGACAATGTTTAGCATTTTGGCTTTCTATCCCGAAGAAGCTTTTTTAATCTCTCAATCACCTTCGAGAAAAGTTCACTATAGTTTCGACCAAAGTTCGTATGCACCCCCCAGTTTCCCAAGTTGGTTGTACTTTCCATACCCAAAATTCCACTAACCTATAACGCCCCGATTTTTCTTTTATACATTATGTTACATTATATGAATTATATTCTTATATGTTTATGTGAAAATATATGATATTATTCTCAAATAATGAATTATTGCATAATTTGTATTTAAGTGATACGTGAATTAGTTGCCGAACGTGACTTAAGTGCTTGTATGTCCTTAATTGCTCATTCATTCAAAATTAGAGGACTTAATTGCATGAACCATTCTTGTGCTTAATTGTTCATTTTCCATGAGATGAAACTTGATTACATGACATTATATAATTGAGGGGCTTAAGTGCAAAAATGGTTGAGTCACCATAATTCTTGCAAGACTTTATAAAATATCTATGCATCTCATCTCTTCTATTTTATTCATCATAATTCATCAAAAATCTCACACACTCACACACACTAAATGTCGGTTCATCACACCATGAAGGAAGGAAGAGATTTCATCATTTTTCAAGATTGATTTCAAAGGAAATTGCATAAGTTGGAGCATCAACATCATCCCAACATCATTTCATCCTTCCTTTCTTACATTCAAGGTATAGATGAGATTATGATTGATTCTTGAATTTCATAAGTGGAGCTAGAGTTATGATTTCGCATTGATAACTTGGATTTGAGCTAGTAGAAGCATGATCATGAGCTAGCAACTTAAATTTCATGCATAATTCTTGAGTTTGAGTGAGAAGGATCATGATCATATATGGGTTTGTTGGATGAAATCTTATGAATCAAAGCATGTTTCCATGGAGTACATGATGCCTAATTGATATATATGAGTTATATGCATGTTATATGATTGTTTTGGAGTGTTTTGAGTGAGTTTTGTTGTGGCTTTGCTCCCTTTTCCTTTCCTCCCCTATTTTCCCCTGTTTCTTCTCGGTTTTCAGCTGAAAATACACTACCCGGGCGGGTAAATTCATGAAGAAAATTTACCCGGGTGGGTAGCCTTGTCCAGATGATTTTCTGGACTGTTTTTCCCCAGCGGGGGAATTTTTACCTTAGATTTTACCCGGCCGGGTACCCCCTCAAATGAACTCTGATTGAGCTGATTTTTGGACCACTGAAACTAGTTTAAGTTTAGAAAATTCTCCAATTGGAATCACCTTAAAATCATTTCTGAGGAGGGAGATATGATCGATTCAAAATTGTATCGCCAATCTGCCGGAAATCTGCAATTGCTCAACTTTGCACCTATGTCATTTTTAATCCACTTTGAACTAAAATTTTTGCTATATATGGTTGGAAAGCCCTTTTGTCTACTTTCATTTCCAACAAAAAAAAAAGTAATTCTGACTTCTCAAACTTAAGATATACTCAATTCTTACAGCTTGTCCGTATGGAGAAAACTGTCAGCTTTGCCAAGTTTTGCCTAAATGCTCGTTTCTTGCCTTTTTCATCATTTATTCCCATTTATTGAACCTCATATGTGTTATATACTCTTTATTTCAATTGTAAATGCTCTTATATGAGTTTATTATTTTACTAAAGTTGCATGAAAGACGTCTAAACTTGCCCTAAGTGATCTTCAATGTGAAAGTTAATCTCTAAAGTGCCATGATTGCTCAATTTTATCATTCCTTGCATAATTATAGTATCGTTACATATGAATTTATACTCATATCATTTCATGACATTGTTTTTCATTACCGAGCACCTCTAGTTAGTCCTTTGAGTCTAAGTCTCACGTGTCATGTCTCGTTGCACAGGTCCACTTCAGATAGGTCATGTTCCGGTTGAGTAAGGTCAACTACTTCTCTCACCGTCTTTTAATAAACGGTCGGTAAGGTGAAAAGGTGAGGGTTATCTTCTTGCTGTAGCCAATAACCTATACCCGTATAGCCTACAATAATTGCAATTGTTTCCCCGCATGTGAATTATTATACGTATATGTATACCTATCTAATAAATACGTGATTGACTACTATATTCTCGATTTTATTGAAAATGGATTTCAAGTAACAAATGGGTTATACATATAGATTCTTGAGCGTGTGTTCATGACTTTAATTGTGAAAATGGAAAGTTTCTTGCATGCATTGCATAACTGAGTGCTTGTTCTTGCCCCATTCGCATGTTTTGATGGGGCTCCACTATTTGAGTGGGGTAAGGGCCCGAGGCAACGTGGGAAGAGGAGCCGGGAAAGCATGGGTTGACGGTAAATCTATCTCGCGACCTCTACGGGGGACTGTACTATCATCGGAAGTAGTTGATACCACATGTCGCCTGTGACCGGCAGTGGATGCCGAAGGAGCATAGTACCAAAATAGGCTGTGACTCGAGTGTAATTGGATGGTTAGGGGTTAGCTACCTCTTCCGTCACCTGGAGGAAGAAGGATGGTTTCTTGTTATTGTTCTTGTTCTTGTCTTGTGGAGTAAAGGTTGGAGAAAGGGTATAACTCGGTACCCACTGATTGCTTGAAACCCTTAATCCGGTATATGCCATCGTTCTTGAAAACAAATAATTGTCTTGTTCTTGAAATTGAGACTAAAGTAAATGATGGCTTTATTATTGAAATTAAGGTTATATTGGATCAAGGCTGCTTGTTATTGCATTGCATATCTCTTTCTATTGCATCGCGTATATATCTATTATATTCCTTCCGCCTCACCAGTCGCTCGACTGACCCTCTCTTGTTCTGTTTCTTGTTACCTTGTTGGCTGCAGGTGGGAGTCGACTAGGCGGCGGGTTGTCTAGCTTTCTTTCGAGTCGAGTCCAGTTAGGATAATCTTTCGTAATGTATTACTTGTCTTGTATAGTTGATATATATATGGCACTTATGTACAGCTTTACTTTTAGCAACTGTGGCCTTATCTATGCATATTATGTTTAGTTGTTGAGCTTTTGAATTATTGGTTACGTGATGAGTTGCTTCCGCTATGAATTTAATTGTTGTTAACCGTCTATTTAGTGCCGCCTAGTTAGTTGTGGTCTTGAGTGTCTTCCGTTCGCTAGTTCTTAGCACGTATATGGACTCTTCATTTCATATACGTGTTGGTTCTAGTGCGGGGGATGTGATAGCTCTACGCTCGGGGCATCACATAACCTGTTGTTCTAAATTATTTGACAAATAAGGTGCGAACAATACATATGATTTGCTCAAGCCACGGTAACTTTGGCTCAAAATATCAAGTTATCCACAAAAAAACAAGTGTGAGATCTAAGGGTCTCTCCGACATACAACAATTGGCCTCCATTATTTGGTCGAAATAACTTTCTCAATCATATATATAAATATTTCAATACAAAGCATGTAATGCCCCAATTTTTCCAGCCGTTCAGGTACGCACACCACGCGTGTGAGTTTTGAGATTTAAGGTTTATTTAATTCCTTTTCGTTATATTATTTGCGCAATTTAATTTATCTACTTCTAATCTTCGTGAATTTAATTACGCGAGTTGTGAATTTAATTCACCGAGCATGATTAAGTGTTTAATTTTTTGCAATTGTGAGAATTCTATGTCTAATTGTCCTTAATTGAAACTTTGTATAACTCTTGGACCAAATCGATAAATTGATGTGGACTTACTTGTAACTTTCATTAATTGTGTACTTGATTGCATGACTTAAATTCTTAGAGGACTTGAGTGCAATTTCTCTTTTCTTTCCCCCTCTTCTTCCAAGATGTATTACATATACACATATACATACATTTTCTTCTTCATTCTTCATACAAGAATTGTAACGCCCCGTATCTTCAATCCAGGTACGCATGCGACACGTGTGAGTTTGAGTGTTAGAAATTGTACGCATGTTTTAGGAATTATGTGTCTAATTGAAATTATGTGGATTAATTATCTAATTGTCTAAGTGTTTATTTAACTGTAATATCATTACATCCCATTTCATTTTCATTATTCTAATATATGCATATTTCATACATTCATCTCATAACATATTTCATTTATATATATATATATATATATATATACACATCTATATTCTTAATCTAAAGTTTATAAGATTAATATTTATTTTCCCACTTTCATTCATTTCATGCAAGTAGTCATTAAAAATGTAATATATATATTCTTGCATAACACCTATATATTAATACACTCACATGCATTATATATGCAAATATTATTAAGCACTAAGAGGAAATATATACATATTTTATACCTAATGTTTTACTTTATGACTTTTTACATATATGATATATATCTATACATATAATCACTCATATACATTATATACATATATCATATATGCAAGAACACACACAAACACACACAAAATCTCTACAACACCTTTTACACAGACTCACCTTCATTCTTATCTCACACACACTTTGATCATTAAGCAAGAAGGAGAAGGAAGAAGAATTAATCATCAAGAATCATAAGCATCATCTTCATCATTATCACCTCACCATCTCTTCTCTTCTATTTCAAGGTTGGATGATTTATAATTGATTTATGTGATGTATAATTAGGGTTACATGATTTGTATGATTTTCTTGACCTTTGAGCATGAATATATGAGCATATGTATGTATATCTTTGAAGTTTGTTGGTTATTTGATCTCATGAAAACTTGGAGGGTTTATATGATTGCTTGGATGAATTTAATTACCCAAACTTGTGTTTTATGAGTTGTTGATGAAGTATGAGATGTATATTGGTGTTATAGGTTAGTTTTGGGGTGTTTTATTGTTGTTGCTTGGTGTTGGATGCATTTGGGAGCTAATTTCCGAGCCATACCCTGTTTTCCCCTATTTTTTCACCCAGCGGCATGCCAAACGGGTGTTTAGCCACTTAGTTCATTTACCAAACGCCCGTGTGAGATGCTACTGCATCGACAGACGGTTTCCAAACCACCGTTTCTGCTTTTAGTTCATTTTGCAAACGCCCGTTTACCCCTCAAATGAACTCCAAATGACCTGATTTTTGAACCGTTGGAAACCTCTTGAAGTCTAGAACACCCTCCAATTGTAATCACCTCAATATAATTTCTATATTGTGAGTTATGATCAATTCTTTTTGGTGTCACCATTTTTCCAGAAATCTACGTTAACCCAACTTCGAACCTACGCCATTTTCACTCCGCTTTGAATTAGAATTCGAGCCATATATGCTTGGAAAGATCTATTTGTCTAATTTCATATCCAATAAACAAAAATCCATTTCAACTTCTATAACTTAAGATATTCCCAATTTCCCACAGTTTGCGCGTTTCCAAAAATTGTCAACTTTTGCCAAACTTCACCAAAACACCTCTTCTTGCATTTCTTTCACTTCCTTGGCTCCCATATGTGATTATTTGAAGTATTATTTGTGAATGAGCATTCTCATGACTTATAATTATCATCATCCCATATCATAAGCATGCCGTTCGTCGATTATTTGGTTCATTTGTCTAGAGTCTTATGTACACTCGTGTTTCTTGCACAGAGCTCGATCCGGTTGAGGAGCAGGGTCCGTAGGCTTCTCGTATCCTTTCTCTTTTGTCAAGGTGAGGTTTATTTTAGTTAAACTAGAACCCTAATACCTTGTGTGATTATTTCAAGCCAAAATACATCAAGTATATGTATACTTTTAAAAATGGTTTCAAGAACGAATGCTTTCAAATGTTTTCACGAAAATCATTTTGGCGAGAATCACGAACATATTATTGGGCCCGGGGAAATATGTGAATGGAGGCCGGTACGACATCGGGTCGTTGGTTAAGCCATTTCATATAGTACCCTTTGATAATATCCTCGCGCTACTTTGGTGGTAGGAAGGCGGGATATTCTTGAGCCGGTGGTTAATCCGACGAAGGAGCAGGAAGGAGTCATGAGTCCCCCGTCTCGAAACGTCACGAGGTGGTAGGGCCTTGCAAACCCTTCCACCGCCCCGGAGGAAGAAGGATGGAAAATCATCTTTTCTCACGTCACGATCACGAATATGATTATGTTAATGATATGATTATGAATGCATGAACGCTTAATAATGTTTTCAAATACATTATGGGAGTAAGGTTGGGGAATTACCCACTAGTCGGGCCACGTTAAGCTATGTTTATTCAAGTAATAATTTGGTATCTATAATTCTGAGTAATGCCTTTCTTAAAGTACCTGCTTGGGATTTTGTAACACTTCACTCAGGATTATGGATTGCATGCGCATGTGATATATGTAATAAGCCCCTCACTCAGTCTTAGGACTGACACCCCACGTTTTTAGTCTTTTGCAGGTTTCGAGCTAAGCGGGGACTTGGAGTCTTTTGTAGTCTTTCCTTGAGTCCTTGCTTGTATTACTCTTTAGCATTACATACTCATGTCCTATTATGAATTATTCTATTTTGGAGTATTGATGTAATTATTATGTGGTGGCCGAGATGGCCTTTGATTGTATCTTGTGAATATATGTTGATTATGGTTTATGCTTCCGCTTTATGTTATTGCATCGTTGGTTTTAATTGGTTAAGGGTTAGCCCCGCTTAGCTAGGTTTTGTTTTTATTTGTCACCCGTTCGCTACGTGTTCGGTTTGTGTATGGAAATTAATTTCATGCATGGATTGAACTAGTGGTGCGGGGGATGTGACACCCTACGATGCGGGTGTTACACTCCTTTGGTGGTATCAGAGCCTAGGTTGCAAAACTGGGCTCTTGAGTCATGTCTTGTCTGTTTAAGTCGTACGGCTTAGGAATTACATGTCAACTTGAAGGTCTTGCATTGATATTTGAGCATTCCTGATTGGTTATTTGATGCATTTTATTTACATATCATGGATATATTGCCTAATCTCGACATATATTTCTTAATGTTTATTATTGTAGATGGCTCGTGGTCGACCTCGTCAAGATAGAAGGACACCATCGCCTCCTAGATATCAACAACAACCTCAACAACCGCCACAAATGAACATGGAAGGATTCATGGAGGTTGTTTATAACTATGTTGAGCATAGGAGGGCTCAAATTCCACCTCCACAACATCCGGTTCAACCTCCACCACCGGTTTGGGATTCTCATGGGACGTTTCTTAGTTATAATCCTCCAAGGTTTGCGGGTACGATGGACGATGCTATAGCGGAGGATTGGATTTCTAGATTGGAAAGGATCTACAACGTCCGCCCCTTCACTTCTTTAGAAAGGGCCCAATTTGCTATCTTCCAACTTGACGGAGAAGCTTATGATTGGTGGGAGCGGACTCGGGAGAAGCTTGAAGTTAAGGGGGAAGCTTTGAATTGGGATGTATTCAAGAGGGAATTCCGGGAGGCTTTCATTCCCGAGGTGGTCCGTGAAAGGAAAGAGCAAGAGTTCATGGGCCTAAAGCAAGGAGGAAGGTCGGTGGCTCAATATTTAGCAGAGTTTAATCGTCTTGGAAAGTATGCTCCCCAAGTCACCCGGGACGAGAAGAAGAAGTCAAGAAAGTTTATAGCCGGTTTGAGGGAGACTTTGAGGCATGGACAAGCCGGGCACAACTTTGAGTCTTTCGCCGACACGATTCAAAGGGCTTTTGTGCAAGAGGAAGAATATAAGAAGAAAGATCCCGTGCCTCGGTCTTTTCATTCGGGACAAGGTTCAGGGTCCGGTTCCAAGAGGCCCGCATATCCGATGTGACCTCCCCGTTAAGGCTCCATTTGCAAAAGGTCCGGGAAAGAATCCCCGAGTGGTAGGGCCAGCACAACCACCCCCACAAGCTCCTTTAAACCCTCAACAAACCAAACCTTGTTCATATTGCGGAGGTCCTACACACACTTGGGAGACTTATCGCCGTCGACTCGGAGCTTGCTTGATTTGTGGCTCGATGGAACATCAAGTCGCTGGGTGTGATCGATATATTCCAGGTCACAGGGGAGGACAGAGGCCGATGATACGGGCGAGAGCTTACACCATTGATGGCGAGGAGCAGAACATCGAGATTGATCCCGCTGCAGTCGTCAAAGGTACAATATACATTTATGGCACGAGCATACATGCATTGTTTGACCCTGGAGCCACACATTCCTTTATTTCTTGTGGCATAGTTGCTTCCTTGTGTTTGCCTGTTGTGTGTACCTCTACTTGTTATGTGATTAGTTCCCCGTTTGGGGGGAGCCTTGTTTCTGATCGGGTGTTTCGGGGTGTTCCGGTGAGAATTGAAGGTCGTGACTATCCAACGGACTTCATTGAGATGCCTATCAGTCAGTATGGTGCTATTTTATGTATGGATTGGCTTTTCGAGCATGATGCTAAGATTGATTGCAGAACTACGAGAGTCCAGTTGGGTTTCGATGTTATTGTGGGTTTGGGTTCGAAGATTCCTCCGTTGTTATCTTTTACTGAGGCTTCCAAGTTGATTCGTGATGGTGCTTCAGGTTTCTTAGCCTACATTCTTAACAAGCCAAAGGATCAAGCTAAGCTTGAGGAAATGAAAGTTGTAAAGGATTTTCTCGAGGTCTTTTCGGAGAGTTTGGGGTCTTTACCTCCGGAACGAGAAATAGAGTTTGTAATTGACTTGTACCTGGATACTAAGCCGTTTTCCAAGACTCCTTATAGGATGGCTCCTGCCGAGTTGAAGGAGTTGAAGAAGCAACTTGAGGAATTGATGTCAAGTGCGTATATTCATCCGAGTTCATCACCTTGGGGTGCACCGGTCCTATTTGTAAAGAAGAAAGACGGGACCTTGAGAATGTGCATAGATTATAGAGAATTGAATCGGATGAAGGTTAAGAACAAATACCCCCTTCCACGGATTGAAGAGTTGTTTGATATACTTCAAGGATCTACGGTTTATTCTAAGCTTGTTCTACGCCAGGGGTACTATCAGTTGCGGATTCGAGAAGAGGATATCCCAAAGATAGGGTTCAACACTCGGTACGGGCATTATGAGTTTGTTGTGATGCCGTTCGGATTAACCAATGCCCCCGCAGCTTTCATGGACATGATGCACAGAATATTCAAACCGTTCTTAAATAAGTTCGTGGTGATATTTATAGACGATATTCTTGTGTATTCGAAGTCTGCCGAGGAACATGCAAGACACCTTAAATTGGTTCTATAGACCCTCAAGGATAATCAGTTGTTCACGAAATTCAGCAAGTGTGACTTTTGGATCGATAAGGTTTCATTTCTGGGTCATATTATTTCGGTAAAGGGAGTCGAAGTGGATCCCTCTAAGATGGAGATAGTCTCTACGTGGGAGAGACCTAAGAATACCTCTGAAGTTCGAAGTTTCTTGGGTTTAGCGGGATATTATAGAAGATTCGTGAAGGACTTCTCGAAAATTGCCACTCCTTTAACCCGATTAACTAAGAAAGAGGTGAAATTTGTGTGGGATGAGGCATGCGATAAGAGCTTCAATCTCTTAAAGGAGAAGTTGACTACAGTCCTGGTCTTGACATTTCCCGAAGGTTCTGAAGGTTACGCGGTGTATACGGATGCTAAGGAAGGATTGGGTTGTGTCTTGATGCAAAACGGGAAAGTTATTGCATATGCCTCTAGAAAGTTAAAGGATCATGAGAAGAACTATCCTACACACGATTTGGAACTTGGTGTCGTGGTATTCGCTCTTGGTAAGTGGAGGCATTACTTGTATGGAATTCCGTTTGAGAATTATACGGATCACAAGAGTCTTCAATATTTGTTCACACAAAAGGATTTAAATATGAGACAAAGAAGATGGATAGAGACTTTTGAGGACTTTGATTGCAAGATCAAATATCATCCCGGTAAGGCCAATGTCGTTGCCGATACACTTAGTAGGAAGGCTAATATATCGGGTTTAAAAGCGGATGAAGGAAGTAAGGATGAGCCAATTGTGGTAAAGGCTCGGGTGACTAACATCACCATACAACCGGAGTTGAAGCACCGGTTATTTGAGGTTCAAACAAGGGAACCGGGAATTCAAAAGCTCGTGGCCAAGGCAAGGGATGATCCGGAATGCCCGTTCGGGTATGATGAGACGGGCTTATTTTGGTTTAAGAATAGAGTGGTTGTTCCCGAAGAATTGAGAAGGTTGTTACTTGAAGAAGCTCACAGATCGGCTTATTCTATTCACCCGGGAGGTAATAAGATGTATAAGGATTTAAAGGAATATTATTGGTCGATTGGATTGAAGAAGGATGTTGCCAAATTTGTTAAGCATTGTTTGACTTGTCAGAAAGTGAAGGCCGAACATCAAAAGCCCAGAGGTCTTCTACAACCATTACCAATCCTGGAATGGAAATGGGAACAAGTGACTATGGATTTTGTATTGGGGTTACCAAGACTTAAAGGCGGATATGATGGAATTTGGGTGATTGTCGACCGTTTGACCAAGACAGCTCACTTCTTGCCGGTCCGGATGTCCGATAAGATTAATAAGGTAGCCGAGCTTTATGTCAGAGAGATTGTTCGTCTTCACGGGATTCCGGTTAGCATTGTTTCGGATAGAGATCCAAGGTTCACTTCGAGGTTATGGCAAGAGTTACAAGGAATGTTGGGTACGAGACTTAAGTTCAGCACTGCTTTTCATCCACAGACAGACGGTCAGTCCGAGAGGTTGATTCGGTATCTTGAGGATCTTCTAAGGGCTTGTGTGTTGGATTATCAAACTTCTTGGGATAGACAATTACCTTTGATCGAGTTCTCCTACAACAATAGCTTCCAAGCTTCCATAGGTATGGCACCCTATGAGTTACTCTACGGACGAAAGTGTCGATCCCCATTGTTTTTCAATCTCGAGGAATGGAAATGGACAAAGCAAGAGGGTGTTAATAGGAGAAGGTTCAAATGGTACAACAAAGGATGAAGGCAGCTCAGGATCGACAAAAGAGCTACGCCGATAATAGGAGAAGGGATCTTGAATTTGAGGTTGGAGATCGAGTGTTCTTGAAGGCATCTCCTCGTAAAGGATTTGCTCGGATTGGAAGAGGTGGGAAGCTTAAACCTCGATATTTAGGTCCTTTTGAGATTCTTGAAAGAGTTGGGGAAGTTGCTTATCGTTTGGACCTACCACCAAGCTTAACGAGAATTCACAATGTCTTCCATGTGTCACAGTTAAGGAAGTACTACCCCGATGAATCAGAGATTCTTCCCGTTGATGAGATTGGAGAAGTGGATGTACAACCGGATTTAACCTTCGTGCAGAAGCCGGTAAGGATTATGGATCGCAAATTTCAAGTATTGAGAAACTGGCAAATTCCTTTGGTAAAGGTCTTATGGAGAAGTGACAAAACCGAGGAAGCTACTTGGAAGACTGAGGACAAGATGAAGGGTTTATATCCGGAGTTGTTTCAGGCCGAGTGAATCTGGGGACCAGATTCTTTTAAGGGGGAAGGGTTGTAACGCCCCCTATCTTCAATCCAGGTACGCATGCGACACGTGTGAGTTTGAGTGTTAGAAATTGTACGCATGTTTTAGGAATTATGTGTCTAATTGAAATTATGTGGATTAATTATCTAATTGTCTAAGTGTTTATTTAATTATAATATCATTACATTCCATTTCATTTTCATTATTATAACATATTCATATTTCATACATTCATCTCATAACATATTTCATTTATATATATATACATCTATATTCTTAATCTAAAGTTTATAAGATTAATATTTATTTTCCCACTTTCATTCATTTCATGCAAGTAGTCATTAAAAATGTAATATATATATTCTTGCATAACACCTATATATTAATACACTCACATGCATTATATATGCATATATTATTAAGCACTGAGAGGAAATATATACATATTTTATACCTAATGTTTTACTTTATGACTTTTTACATATATGATATATATCTATACATATAATCACTCATATACATTATATACATATATCATATATGCAAGAACACACACAAACACACACAAAATCTCTACAACACCTTTTACACAGACTCACCTTCATTCTTATCTCACACACACTTTGATCATTAAGCAAGAAGGAGAAGGAAGAAGAATTAATCATCAAGAATCATGAGCATCATCTTCATCATTATCACCTCACCATCTCTTCTCTTTTATTTCAAGGTTGGATGATTTATAATTGATTTATGTGATGTATAGTTAGGGTTACATGATTTATATGATTTTCTTGACCTTTGAGCATGAATATATGAGCATATGTGTGTATATCTTTGAAGTTTGTTGGTTATTTGATCTCATGGAAACTTGGAGGGTTTATATGATTGCTTGGATGAATTTAATTACCCAAACTTGTGTTTTATGAGTTGTTGATGAAGTATGAGATGTATATTGGTGTTATAGGTTAGTTTTAGGGTGTTTTATTGTTGTTGTTAGGTGTTGGATGCATTTGGGAGCTAATTTCCGAGCCATACCCTGTTTTCCCCTGTTTTTTCGCCCAGCGGCAAGCCAAACGGGCGTTTGGCCACTTAGTTCATTTACCAAACGCCCGTGTGAGATGCTACTGCATCGACAGAGGGTTTCTAAACGCCCGTTTCTGCTTTTAGTTCATTTTACAAACGCCCGTTTACCCCTCAAATGACCTGATTTTTGAACCGTTGGAAACCTCTTGAAGTCTAGAACACCCTCCAATTATAATCACCTCAATATCATTTCTATATTGTGAGTTATGATCGATTCTTTTTGGTGTCGCCATTTTTCCGAAAATCTGCGTTAACCCAAATTCGAACCTACGCCATTTTCACTCCGCTTTGAATTAGAATTCGAGCCATATATGCTTGGAAAGCTCTAATTGTCTAATTTCATATCCAACAAACAAAACTCCATTTCAACTTCTATAGCTTAAGATATTCCCAATTTCCCACATCTTACGCGTTTCCAAAAATTGTCAACTTTTGTCAAACTTCACCAAAACACCTCTTCTTGCATTTCTTTCACTCCCTTGGCTCCCATATGTGATTATTTGAAGTATTATTTATGAATGAGCATTCTCATGACTTATAATTATCATCATCCCATATCATAAGCATGTCGTTCGTCGATTATTTGGTTCATTTGTCTAGAGTCTTATGTACACTCGTGTTTCTTACACAGAGCTCGATCCGGTTGAGGAGCAGGGTCTGTAGGCTTCTCGTATCTTTCTCTTTTGTCAAGGTGAGGTTTATTTTAGTTAAACTAGAACCCTAATACCTTGTGTGTTTATTTCAAGCCAAAACGCATCAAGTATATGTATACTTTCAAAAATGGTTTCAAGAACGAATGTTTTCAAATGTTTTCACTAAAATCATTTTGGTGAGAATCACGAACGTATTATTGGGCCCGGGGAAATATGTGAATGGAGGCCGGTACGACATCGGGTCGTCGGTTAAGCCATTTCATATAGTACCCTTTGAGAATATCCTCGCGCGACTTTGGTGGCAAGAAGGTGGGATATTCTTGAGCCGGTGGTTAATCCGCCGAAGGAGCGAGAAGGAGTCATGAGCCCCCGTTTCGAAACGTCACGAGGTGGTAGGGCCTTGCAAACCCTTCCACCGCCCGGAGGAAGAAGGATGGAAAATCATGTTTTCTCACGTCACGATCGTGAATATGATTATGTTAATGATATGATTATGAATGCATGAATGCTTAATAATGTTTTCAAATACACTATGGGAGTAAGGTTGGAGAATTACCCACTCGCCGGGCCACGTTAAGCTATGTTTATTCAAGTAATAATTTGGTATCTATAATTCTGAGTAATGCCTTTCTTAAAGTACCCGCTTGGGATTTTGTAACACTTCACTCAGGATTATGGATTGCATGCGCATGTGATATATGTAATAAGCCCCTCACTCAGTCTTAGGACTGACACCCCACGTTTTTAGTCTTTTGCAGGTTTCGAGCTAGGTGGGGACTTGGAGTCTTTTGTTGTCTTTCCTTGAGTCCTAGCTTGTATTACTCTTTAGCATTACATACTCATGTCCTATTATGAATTATTCTATTTTAGAGTATTGATGTAATTATTATGTGGTGGCCGAGATGGCCTTTGATTGTATCTTGTGAATATATTTTTATTATGGTTTATGCTTCCGCTTTATGTTATTGCATCGTTGGTTTTAATTGGTTAAGGGTTAGCCCCACTTAGCTAGGTTTTGTTTTTATTTGTCACCCGTTCGCTACGTGTTCGGTTTGTGTATGGAAATTAATTTCATGCATGGATTGAACTAGTGGTGCGGGGGATGTGACACCCTACGATGCGGGTGTTACAAGAACAAAGCACAAAACATCTCTTTCTCTCTTCCCTTCAATATCGATCCAAGCCAAGCAAGGAGAAGCCAAGGAATTATCTTTCATCATCACTAAGAATCAAGCTCAATGCCATCTCTCTCTCTCTCTCTTTTCCCCTTTATCTCCTCCATCTCAAGGTGAGATCATCCATATATTTTTGATGGTTCATGAAGCAAGGTTAGGGTTTATTGATTCTTTTGCCTTCTTGAGTTAATATGAAGAGTGTGTGATGAGTATGGGTTGAGATGTGTATATAACATGATTGTTATGGAATTTGGAGCATATGTGTGTTAGGAATAGTGCCCTAAAAAGCCGATTGTATATCCGCTTTGTACTTTTCCTTATTGTAATCGCAGACAATCTTTGAATAAAATAACGAATTAAGGCAACACTTATTTATATGCTCTTGTTTGGTATGCGTTTACTTTAGCTGTGTATGTATGAGAACTCCCCTAATCCCGATGACTTTAGGACTCTACCATTTAGGTGAAATGGTTCATGAAACGAGTCCTATATCACATAAGTCATGATTAGTAAAATATTATATGCCGATGAGTCCTACAGACAGTGGGAGTGTCAACCTGACTCCTTTAAGGCTTGCTTGTGGGATCACACCCTTAAGAAGGACCACCTTGTTTCATGGAGGTGCAAAGTGTATAGTTGATACCTAACGTGTATATATATATTGATTTCAAAGTAAGTCATCAAGTAAATCTTTATCGAGTAAATGTTTTCAAGGAATGAACCATTTGCAACGAAATGTATTGAAATGTTTTAACGTAACGAAATGTTTTGGCAAGATAACGAACGTCACGTTCACGTTGTTGGGCCCGGGGAAATGTGTGAATGGAGACCGGTACGACATCGGGTCGTCGGATAAGCCATTGCATATTGTACCCTTTGAGAGTATCTTACGCGACCGTGTAGTGTGGAAGGTGGGATACTCTTGAGCCGGTGGTTAACCCATCGAAGGCGTGGGTAGGAGTCATGAGCCCCCGTCTCATAACGTCACGTCACTAGGTGGTATGGCCGGCCTTGCAAACCCTTCCACCGCCCCAGAGGTAGAAGGTTGGAATGGTTTACGATTATGTTCATGTTTACGTTATGCACCGTGCGGGAAGGCCGGGACACTGATTGCCTAAACGATTATGTTTTACGCCCGCATGTATTATTATGTATTGTATGATCACGTATTCAAATCATTAAATCATGTTCATTGTACACGGTCGAAGTTTGGTTGGAGATAATGCACGCTCACTTGTCGAGCCATAACGATTATTCATGCATTACGAACTTAAAGAATTTAATATGAATTAGCCGTAAAGTCCGAGCATTGCTAATCTATTTCTTGCCCTTCTCGGGAACTATCTTTAAATAAAACTTTGCTCGGGATTTATGACTTGCATGTGCATGTTTTATATATATGTATAGCTCCTGCTCACTCAGTCTTCTAGAGACTGATCCCTTTTTTCCCCACTTCTCAGTTTTCTTGCAGGTTGTGCTACGCGGGAGTCAAGTCTTAGTATTCGTTCAAGTCTCACATGTACACTTGAGTCGCATTGCATACTATTTGTATCTTATTATGTATTTGGGCATGTGTGCCAATTATGAATTACTGTTAAATATTGATTCGGGACAGGTTGCATACTTAGTTGAACCCATCGTTAGGTGCATGTTGAAGTTAATTATGGTTTTGGATTTAAGGCTTGAAGCCATTGTTGTTTATGTTGAGCTTTTGAGCTCTTGTTGTGATAAATTATTATTAATTGCTTCCGCAATGCACTCGTCAAGTTGTTGAATTAATTGGTATAGGGTTAGATTCCGCCTAGCTAGGGAGTTGTTTTTTTTTTATTTTGTCACCCGTTCGCTATGAGTTTGGTTCATGCTGGATTTTCAATTTCACGTGTGGACTAGACTTATAGTGCGGGGATGTGGCGCCGTGTTACACATAATGTATGCAATGTTATGTACTCGATCGGATGTGGCTTATAGACTTAGTGTAACGAGCTATTTCCAATCAGACCCTGGAGAAGGTTACTGGACTGCCGTGAAGAATATCCTAAAGTACTTGCGAAGCACTAAGGATTTCTTCTTAGTATACGGAGGACAGAAAGATCTAATAGACGGAGGATACTGCGATGCAAGCTTTACATCTGACTTAGATGACTTTAAGTCAATGTCAGGATACATTTTTTGCCTTAACGGCGGAGCAGTGAGTTGGAAAAGTTCCAACCAGACGAACACTGCAGATTCAACCACCGAGGCCGAATACTTAGCTGCAAACGATGCAGCTAAGGAAGGTGTTTGGATTAGAAACTTCGTTCAAGATTTGAATGTCATTCCTAGCATGAAAGACCCCTCCTACCCCTGCTGGGCAAGGATTACCTTGTGACGCTCCATCCGTATTTAGCTTAACCCATCCTTGGCGTGGTCGTATCCATTTAACTATAATACACTGCGGTTGTCTAGATTTCGGCAACCGTATTCCAAAACCTTTAGCCTTGCTCACGTCTCCTCTCCACGCCCGACGCTTCATCCTGTTCATTAAACCCCATCGATAAATATAAATATTCACGTGTCTGATAATCATAAGATAAGAGAACTTAGTTCCCTTGTGTTTAGCATTGTTCCTTTCGGCCCAAATGTACCATAAAATTAGACAAGGTAGGATTACTCTAATGTGATTCCTTTCACTCAAAATGGAAGATGCGAACCACCCTTGCACTATCGTATTTAGTGTTTGAAGACCCGCAATGTTGATTCCAAACCATTCTACATGATGTCTCCAAACATTTTGAGCTTTAGATCTAGTGACAAAGAGATGGCCGCGGGTATCTAAATGTGAGCAGCATTAGCACTTTGATGGGAATATTATGCCTTTACGGTGGATCCTCTCATATGCCTTTACGGTGGATCCTCTCATCCATCGGGATCCAATCTTTAAATAGGCGCCAGATGAATATCATTATTGTCGGGGTAAGGTCAACACTCCAAATGGTGCTACAGCACTGAGATTTTTCATTTCTCTTCCTCAAGGAGTGCCAGCATAATTTAAAAGAGAAAGTTCTGTCGGCATTGAAAGTCCACACTAGTTTATCGTCCATAAGAACATCGAAAGGTATGTCCATAATATTTTTTGTAGACCCTTCTCCAACAGCCTCTTTAAGCTTGTTCAGATCCCACGCGCCATTTGTCCAGAAATTTCTAACTTTTTCATTGAAATTTCTATCTAACCCATTATTTGGTTCCCACCTTTCTTCCGACCATCTATCACACCAAAACGATATATCTCCACGGCCTAGAGACCAGCATATACCTTGCTCCGCTACCATTCTCACTCCACCCATTCTTCGTAAGTTTTTGAATTATGCTTCGTTGCATTAGCTAAATTTGGGTACATTCCATTACAATACCTCTCTTTCATAAAAACGGCCCAGAGTGATTTACTTGTTCTCAGTCTCCACCATAGTTTCTGTGCAAATGTTGCTAGTAAATCCTCAATGTTCCTAACTCCCAAACCGCCTTCATTTGTCAGAAAACACATTCTTTTCCAAGAGGCCCAATGTATTCTCTTTCGCTCATTCGTAGATCCCCAAAAAAATCGATTTAATGTTCTTTCCAGAGAGATAACCACTGATTTAGGTGGATTGAGAATTTGGAATGTGTGCATAAGTATCGAGTAGAGGACAGATTTGATGAGCAAAAGTCTGCCACCATGTGATAGTTTAGATACTTCCCATCCTTGTAGCTTAGACCTCAATTTAACCATAATATCATCAAGAAAAGCAGCTTTACATCGCCCACGATAAAGCGGTGCTCCAAAGTACTTTATAGGCAGATTTTCTCTCCTGAATCCCATAACCTCTCGAACCCGCAAGGCAGTCTCATTTCAATTATTTCCGACCACGCAAGAGCTCTTATGTGGATTAACTTTCTATCCGGATACAAGTTCATAGCTTTCCAGAATTCCTTTAATAGCCTGAAGAGAATGGAGATTACTATTCGTGAATATGATGGTGTCATCGGCATAAGCCAAGTGTGAGACCACCGTTGTAGTTGGAGACTTGAACCTGTAAGATACATCTCGACTAAGCATTTATCGAGTGCAATAGAAAGAAAATCGGCAGCAATAACAAACAAGGAAGGGGAGAGAGGGTCACCTTGCCTTAAACCTCTAGTGGATCGAAAACAGCCCTTCGCCGAGCCATTTATCATCACCGAAAACCAACAGTTTTCCACGCAGTTTTGCACCCACTCAATCCACATCTGAGGAAAACCCTTTCATCGAAGCATGTCAGTTAGGAAAGGTCACTCTATTCGATCATAAGCTTTTTCCATGTCCAGTTTGAGCATCACATTTTTCTCTTTACCCCGAATGTCCAGCAAATGTACCATCTCTTATGCCAATAAGATGTTATCACTGATCATTCGATCCTTCACGTAGCCACTTTGATTTGGCAAGACAACTTTCGGTAGCACTGAAGTAAGTCCACTATTCATGATTTTCGTGATGATTTTGTTCTTCACATTACACAGACTGATTGGCCGAAAGTCCGACCAGTGAACAAGGTTGTCCTTTTTGGGCATTAGAAAAACTGAGGTTGCTATTTATGATCTATGTAACTTCATGCCCGAGAAGAAGTCTAGAGCAGCTTTCCATACATCAGTCTCCACAATGTTCCAAAATCTTTGGTAGACTCTTGCTCCATAACCATCCGGTCCAGCTGCACTATTTGGATTAATGCTGAAGACAGCTTCCCAAACTTCTTCCTTGGTCAGCTTGCGAGTTAACAACTCGCCATCTTGTGGTGATAAAACTTCAGGGACAATCTGAAGCTGAATGTTATGGCTTTGCTATCCCCATAGTTGAAAGAAGCCTCTCAAAAAATTCATTTGCTGATTTCCTAAGCTCCTCCGCTTTAGTGACATTTTGATCGCCCTCTTTGATTGAACGAATTTGAGCTCTGAATCTTTTTTTCTTGACTAAGGAGTGGAAGTAGCGTGTGTTTCTCTCACCTTTCTCTATCCATTTGCAAGCAGACTTTTGAAGTCAATAATCCTCTTCCATATCTGTAGCTTTGTTTCTTAGCGCAATTTTTCGGTTAAGCACACTCAAATTTTGATCTGTTGGGTTGTTATCATAATCTTTTTCTGCCTCAATCACTGTTTTTTCAAGCTCGCTGACTTTATCGAAGATGTTTTCAAACACTTCTTTGTTCCATTTCTTGAGATGGGTCTTCAGGTGGCTTAGTTTTACATGAAGTTTCCAAAGACCTTTGCCATTCATTGGTTCTCTCCAACTATCAGCCACTATCTTCTCGAAATTAGGATGCCTCAACCACATATCCTGGAACCGGAATGATGGTATAGGCTTCTGTTCATTGTCCTCACAAGCAACCATAAGAGGACTGTGATCTGATTCGCCTCAAGGGAAATGCCTAACGTGCATTTTCGGAAACAAATCTCCCCAACTCTCATTCACCATGATTCTATCAAGTCTTTGCAGCATAGATCCCCTAGCCCACGTAATTTTCGGTTCTTCAAAATTCGGTTCCATGAGGCTGCAGTCTTGTATGAACTCGTTAAACTCAGCTATTCCTTGCAAGTCCGGGCTGTTTCCCCCTCCCCCCACCCCCCCTCCTTTCTTCGACCCGAGTTATGATGTTAAAATCACCTCCGATCATCCAAGGTTCAAGAGGTTCATGGTTCAACCTAATCCACTCCCACATTTCTCTCCTTCCGGCTCTAGTTGACTTGGCATACACTATGGTAAGGGAAATTGGTTTCGACCATTGGTTATTCATAAGCTTCAGATGCAGGAATATTTGTCTATTGTCTTCAATGATACTCACCGAAATATCCTGTTCACAGAAAAACCAAATATGGTTAGATTTAGTGGCAATGGCTTTATCAAATCTGAATTTACGCGTGAATTTATTAGAATCAAAATGAACCATAGGGTCCAAAATAGCCATAAAATTAAGTTTATTTTTTCGCCGAAATTTCTTGAGGATACGCTGTCGGCCATCATTGCTTATGCCTCGAATATTCCATATCAGTCCTCGTAAAATCATGATCGACCCATTTCAACGCCCAATGACCTAGTGTTCATCCTTTTAGGGGTGGTAACATGCTGTTTTCCCTTTTTCTGCTTCTGTTTGCATTTAACTTCAGTGAATCCCTTATTTCGTTCCATATCATCCATTGAGTTTGAACGACTGAGGGTTGCTTTAGCTTGTAGAGTTTGTGGATCATCTTCATCTAATTCTACTACATCTTCGTGATATGAGTCTGCTCCAGATTCCTCATGATCAGTACTTTGCTCCAAGCTATTATCAACCCTCCGTTTCTCTAGCTCATTTTGGTTTGAGATTGGCAGCAGAATTTGCAAAGATTTTATAGGAATTAACTCTCCTGTCTGCTCATTATTGTTATCCATTAAAGTAGTTGCCTCATTATTTATATCTGTGGCACCTTCCAATCCCTTGTTTTCTATTGTTTGTTCTGGCGCTACTGTATCTTGCTGAGAAGTGTTTTCATTCTCTATGTCCTTGCTTGTTTTTTTGCCAAAACTCTTTTCCACCCATGCTTTCGTTTGTAATGGAAGCTGCTGCCCTTTTTTTCCTTTATTTCCTTCATGTTGGGGCTGAATGTTAACTGCATCAGTGTTGTGTTGCTGGGGAGCCCCAGCTCCTTTTCGTTTCACCCCATTCCTCGTTGGCACTTAACCTTCAACATTGTTAGGAATAGTGCCCTAGAAAGCCGATTGTATATCCGCTTTGTGCTTTTCCTTATTGTAATCATAGACAATCTTTGAATGAAATAACGAATTAAGGCAACACTTCTTTATATGCTCTTGTTTGGTATGCGATTACTTTATCTGTGTATGTATGAGAACTCCCCTAATCCTGATGACTTTAGGACTCTACCATTTACGTGAAATGGTTCATGAAACGAGCCCTATATCACATAAGTCATGATTAGTAAAATACTCCAAGCCGATGAGTCCTACCGATAGTGGGAGTGTCAACCTGACTCCTCTAAGGCTTGCTTGTGGGATCACGCCCTTAAGAAGGACCACCTTGTTTCATGTAGGTGCAAAGTGTATAGTTGATACGTGCGTGATATATGAGGGTGCTTACTTCAATAAGTAAGTTCACTGAAGTGCCCCGTGTGAGAACATTCCTAAATGGGAAAGGAAGTTTCTATTTCAAGAAATAGAAACTTCCAGATTAGGAAATATCTCACGAGTCATTGATGTGATTAAATAATCCTTAGACTTGAGGTTCCATGTCACTTTATGAGTTAACTCTGTAGTCTTAGGTATAAGCTTTAAAGGGTGTCGCCTTAGACAACTGATTCAAGGCTTATACTAGGGCTGCACAAGTGACTCATGAAAGTGAATGAGAATCAAGAAAGGATCTACACTTGCATTTGCAAGGTGATCTCTTATTGTGTAAGTCATTCATATGTCATATGGAGTCCTTGGCCAAGGCAGTAGATCAAGACATCAAGAAAAGGGTTTCTTGGATTGAGAGCAAATAGATATGAAATACACTTAGCTTTAAAACCAGATTATTAGGGTTCTAATTATTCCCTTACCCTAGATCTTGGTTGAGAGATAGTAAGTAGGAGGATTGTATCTCACATGAATCAATGACTTAAAGGTTCTGTCGAATCCGAACATTCCAATTCAGCTAGGGGTTAAACACCTGTTGCTAGACTATGGTCGTTTAATCTGTGGGCTGATTAATTGATTAGTGAATTAATTAATTAGGGTCACTGCTAATTGAATTGAGAACCTAGAGGGTCACACACAACAACTTGGTTACATGAGTTAAGGCTTTAAAATGATTAAACGAGTTAATCGGGCCAAGAGGGTTCCACACGTGTGGCTCACGTGAGTGACACGTGTCCTTATGACACGTGTCTCACACGTGTGTAAATGTATGTGTATATTTATTTATGTGTTAAATAATTAATGTGATTAATTATTTAATAAACATTGGTTTAATTTTGAATTAAAAAGAAAGTCTAATTTTGGAGAAAAAATAATCTAGTTAATTAATTGTGAATTAATTAATTAGATAAAATAAGTTATTTATTTTAAATAAATAAAGTATAAAATTATCCAAAAATAGTTTGGATATTTTAGCTCTCTTGAAAGTTGATTTGAATTGGAATTCAAAGTCAAAGTCAAAATTACTTGATGATCAAGTAATAGGAGAGAGGGACCAAAATCCTTAGCCCATAAGGACTAGGATTTTCGGTCCTCCCCCTCCTATAAATAGGGGAGCTCGAGCTCCCCTTAGAGCTAATCGAGAATTCTTTTGGTTCATGTGTTGAACACCATCCTTTCTCCAAGATAAACGAAACCCTAGGTTAAGCCTAAACACTAACTAGAGAACTAGCATCCTTACTGGTTAGATTGTAGTCAAGTTGGTGGACTTTCTCTAGAGAGCTTCAAGTTAAAAGTTTGAAGATTCAAGTTTTGCCAAGGAGAGGAGATCAAGCCGCGAGAAGAGCGTTCTTGCTTTCTGATCCCTACGAATTTCTAATCCCTACGAATTTCGATACACGATTGCGAGTCCAAGATCCTTTTTGTTGGAAAATTTTTAAATTTCCACTGCTTTCTGATTCGTGTTTTCCAACAAACATTTGCTCGGATCTCCTGGATTTTTTCACGTAAATCTTTGGTAGTGTCAGGCTGGTTTCTGAAACATAACACTCAGATTCCTTGTGTCCCAATCATGAGCACT
Source organism: Lantana camara (assembly GCA_037501455.1). Taxonomy (NCBI): domain Eukaryota; kingdom Viridiplantae; phylum Streptophyta; class Magnoliopsida; order Lamiales; family Verbenaceae; genus Lantana; species Lantana camara. The sequence continues at coordinate 103,109,476 of CM074863.1, read as the reverse complement.
TCCTAAAATAATCAGGTAGCCGTTCATAGATGATATCTTGAATCTGTATACTACCTTCGTACCCCATTGTTATCTAGTGTTTCAATAGTTTTAGGAGATCGAGTTCAACATAAACTCTTGCAAATTCCGGTCTATTAGCATCAAATGTACCCTCGTCGCAGCATAAGGGTTCTCCAATCACACGAGCCACATCATATATAGTATCCTCATCGAAAAATTGTGTTCGCATACCAGGAAAACGAACCCATACCGGGACCACAGAGGATTCTATTTGAGGATTGAACGTCGGGGACCATTTGAAAATTCTCATAGGAAATACATCCATCAAAATGATTTTTCTTAACCACAACTTTGTGAAATCTTCCTCGTAGTTTAAACGTATCAAGACAAGCATAGCATTCAGCAGCCCTAATTTAAATTCTCCGGATAACTCCAGTTCCATATAAAGTTCATGCATACGTGCCATTGAAGGATATCCATGGGAGAACTTACCTATTAGAGCATGTTTGTAAGGTTGTGATAGTCTCGCGATCTCATTTTCTTTGAATTGAATATGTGTGAGGCCGTTTTGTTCTGTCATTATCCCGTATTTGCATGAGGGGTCTGTGCGATTGAAGACGCGAACCCTATTACGATTCGGGTTTGCGTTCCTGGATGAAGCTGTTGCTGTTAAATCGTGCTTCCCTGCTGAGAGGGCTGCGGCATAAGATGGACGCGGCTTATCTAAGTTCTGGTTATCGGTAATAGCCACCGAAGAAGGCGGCTCCGCCATTCCGCAATCGTGGGAATTAGTTAGAGAAATGAGTCTTTTCCTTACTTACGATTAATGATCAACAACTTTACTTAAGTGAATTAATTTGTTAGCATTTCTTATTATAATAAATATTTCAAATTGTTGAACTATGTATTTATATATATTTTCTAAATTGAAGGAGTTCTAATTCTATTTTATGAAGAGTCATATTTTAAGTTAATAATTACTCTTTTAACGTATTTGAATTAATATATTATAACATGTGTTTACATTATTATCTCTGACTGAAAATTATTAACGCAATCATTATTTAGTTTTAATTTCTCCTAGAGAAATTAGAGACTATGTTTTCTTATGAGAATTTTCTAGAATCTTACATTACAATATATATCTTCACTATGATAACGCTAATAGTTCTGGTCTCATATTATATTTCTTTGTTATAACTGTTATATAAAAGTTATTAAAATTATTTTTGAAAGAGTTTGATTAGAATCTTTTACAATATTTTGTAAATTATTTTTTATTTAATTATTTTGTTTTATCAATTTCATAGCTACTTAATATTAGAATAATTCTCTCCTACCAAGAGTCCTACTTCAAGTTAATAAGTGCTTTTTTAATGTATTTAAATTAATAATATATAACATGTATTTACAAAATTACCCCTAACTAATAATTATTGACAACTACGTACTATGAGCTAGGGTATTTTAGGGGATCAATATCTTGTAAGAAACTTTCGTGCTTTTATAAGATATATATTTATAGAAAGTTATTAAAATTATTTTTGAAAGAGTTTGATTAGAATCTTTTAAAATATATTTTGTAAATTATTTTTTATTATTGCCTCTTCGTTTTCTTTTCAGTATTATTCGTATGTATTTGTGAAGAGGTTCATTACGGCAAACGGGCCGTTGGATAAGAATTAATACTAATTACATGACGCCTAATTATCCAATCCCATGCATGCGGATCGGGAACATTGAAAATTAGGCAGGCAATGTGCTCATCAGATAAGAAATGTAAGGTGTTAATTAATTAAAGTGAGATGATCAATTAATATAATAAACTCGATCACTGGCTGAAACCTGAAAAGTCGATCTGAAAAAAAAAAAAAAAAAAAAGAAAAAAGCGCAAACCTATGATCTATGTAAGAAAAATTAGCACACCGGATTGGCATAAATTGTATGTATTAATTACATCAAATGTGTTTGTCTATATATGACGGGGAAGCGGCCTAACTCAATACTCACTTTCCACCAATATTCACTTTTATAAATTATACTGCTTTTTAACTTTTCTGTCTTGTATTAATTAGGGGCTACCTCAATGTTAATTACCACATCAATGGATTTCATCCCATCTCATAAATTATTTATTCCTTCAAAAAAAATCTTATAAATTTATGTTACATGATCAATACGGATAAAATAACATTGAGATTTTCATACGGTAAGGTTTTCTTTGATGGGGTAGCGTTACTATTATGTGTTGAGTAAATTCAGTTTAAAAGTTTGAAAATTCTGCGACAAAGTAGCTAGTCAAGAATGTAAAACATGTATATCAATACGATATGCACTAAGTTAATTGGTGCTTCTAAAAAGTCGCGACTGTTCATTCTATAATTGAGAATCATATTCTTTAGCGATAGCACATCAGATGACCTTTGTGCCTATATATGTAAAACAGGGAGTGGTACGTACTGGTGTTTCATTAATTATTAAAACTTAAATGTGGGCAAAGTTTTCAGTCTCATAACAAATTGATCACGACATAACATATACCTAATTAATGACATGACATGATTTTTTCTTTTCCCTCATTTTTTACCGCATAAGAAGTGTTTGGTACAGAAATCTAAATATAGGAATGCCTAAAAAAAACAAAGATAATTTAGTTGAAACTATATGTAATGTAGGGGTGTCAATTATAGGCCCGACCCGTGAACCCGACACGACCCACCCGCCTAATTATCAGGTTAGGGTTGTGTGTTTTCGGGTCCGGGTCAAATCGGGTCGGACCCGAAATCAACCCGGGGGAGAGAGAGAAATTTCGGGTGGGTTTCGGGTTGACCCGAATCCCCATATAAAACCAAAAACCCTACCCTCATTCATTCCATTATTTTCTTTTTGCCTCTCAAGCTGCGCAGCCGACATCAAGCCAAAACAACCCCAAAATTTCTTCTTCTTCTTCCTCCATCTCACCGTCGCCGTCGTCCGTCTGCCGCCTCGCCGCCTCCCACCAGGTATGTATCCGTTCCTCTCTTCTTCTTCTTCTTGTTTTCTATGTTTTTAAATTTCTCCAATATTTCTCCATTCACACTCAAAATCCGATTTCCATTTTCGACTCTTCCTTGCACAGATCTACAGTGGTTGCTTGAAGCCTTCGCCGGCATCCTCCGTCCTAACAAGATAGGACCTTTTTCAGTTTGAAGATCTAAATCCGTTTTCGATTTTCGACTCTTCCTTGCGCAGATCTACAGTGGTTGCCTGAAGCCTTCGCCGGTATGCTCCGTTAGGACTTGGAAATTTCGATTTCCTTCTGCTTTCTTTTGGTACCTTATTTTAGGGGAAAATAGGGGTTTTTCTCTTTTTCAGGTTTTAACTCTGCTTCTTAGGGTTTTTTCTCTTTTTCAGGTTTCAACTCTGCTGCATGGAAGGATTGAAGGATATAATTCCAGTCGTTAAACTCTCGATTTCCTCCGGTCTTATGGTCTGGTAATTTTCCGTTTAGTGATTCTTGAAACCATTTATCCCTAATTTGCTACCAGTTTTGATTATTCTGTTGCTTAAGAGTTGTGGTACCACTATTGTCTGTCTATTTTGCCACACCATAAAAATTGGAAACTGAAAATAAAAGTATAAAATTTGCAGCCTCAACATCATTGGATGGGAATTGGGAATTCATGGTATTCTTGGGCATGTTGGGTGCTGCGTGGTAAGTATTCATTATATAATAAGGATAATTGGACTAAAATACCCTGAGTTTTGATCATAATAAGAGATGATTATTTGATTAATATATAAATGTATCTTAAAATGTTCTAATTCTAATTAGCTTGCCTATTATTTTTAATATTTGAATATCATAATAAGAATCTAATTCTAATTAGCTTGCCTATTATCTTTAGGTAGGATGGCTTGAGTATGTGTTGTTGGGAAGAAGATGACGATGATGTCGAATTATACAATGCTGTGGAATTGTTGTGGGATTTTAAGTGTTCAAATTCTGAAGTGTTTAGGTATTTTGAACTTCTGTTGTGGGACTGACAAACTTCCATTCATCATGTAATAATTGCTCAATTTCTCTAATATTGACTAATCATGTCATTTTTCAGGATTACAAAATCAATTGTGAAAAGGCAGTGCATTTGAATCCCCCGCCGCAACTGAAAAATTCAAAATATTCAAAGGCAAAAGGTGGTGGAACTAGCTGTGAAGGTGACATATATTCTTGTTATTATGAATGTTAATAATGATGTTAATTGTATGCATGCATCAGTTTTATGTTTCTGAGTCTCTTAAAAGTTAAAACTCTAACAAGTTCATGGAGCAAGTTCTTGGATTGTATGAATGCATCAGTTTTATGAATCATTAAATTTCAGCTTTTTAATCATTAAATTTCAGTCTATGAATCTAATTAAATTTTAGTTTTTAATCAATAAATTTCAGTCTATGAATCTGATTAAATTTCAGTTTATGATTGATAGGTAAGTAATCTTTTTATATTTAATATATGAATTCTTAATATTTATTATGAATCTAATTTTACTTGACTTGCTTATTAATTTTAGGTGGCATGGAGAAGAATTTTTTTTTGGAAAGATGATGGTGATGCAAAACTGGCTATGAAGCTTATTTTAATTGAACTTAGTTTGTTAGTTTTTGGGATGCAAAACTAGCCTATGAATTTATGTTTTTTGGGATGTTTGGTTAACTGAACTTAGTTTGTCAGTTTTTAAAGTTATGCATTAAGTTAGTTTATCATTGTTTTTGTGTGTGTGAGTTTTTATGCAGAAGTTAGATTTAGCTTATGAAAATGTAATTTGATGGAATGCAGTTCTGTAATGGTTTCAGCATGGCATGCACTTCTGTAAAATTTTCAATTCAGCAAAAAAGCTCCAAAAAAAGAGCAGAAAAGGGAAAAAAAAAAGATGCAGGTCGGGTCGGGTCAATCAGGTGGGTTGGGTTAATGGGTGACCTGAAAAAAATCAGGTCAACCCGAACCCAACCCTAACCTGACAGGTTCAGGTTCGGGTTCAGCGATTCGGGTTCAATTCGGGTTCGGGTTCGGGTTCGGGTTGGGTTAGGCCTTCTTGTGTAGTACCCCCATCCCAACCCGACCCACCCGAATTGACAGCCCTAATGTAATGTACATCCAAATGGAGTATAGTGCTATATATTAATTTGATCACTTGGACTAATTCTTACATCATCGTCATTAACCGGTTTTCCAAGGCCAAAACCTCCCACGTGTGCATGCACACACAAATAGATACCCAAATAATACAAGTAATTGCCGTACATAATTAATTTGACCAAAAACTTCCAGTTTATTCTTAAGAAAACAGCTTACGATAATGAGTCCTTTAGTGTAAACATATAGAATTTGCAGAAATATATATATATATATATACTGCAAATTCTATATGTTTACACATATATATATATAATTTGCAGACAATGGGAATATATATACAATGAATTGATTAAACGAGAGATATTATAAAATGAATAAATGCGAATTCTTCCACAACCATTAACTCGATCATGTTTATGGTTTGCACAAAAGAAAACTCCTTTTCCATTTTTAATCGTGGAATCCAATTCTTGTTTGGTTACTTCATGCCCCTTCTCTGATTTTATTCAAGGAACGGTCTGCTGGGAGGTGGGCCCAGAACAGTAGCGGTGTGGGACCATATTTTAAAATTTTTATTATAATACAAGTATTAAAATATTTCTAAAACATTTTAATACAAAGCGGAAGACTAACCGGATCTACTCAAGTATATATATGCAATTGATAATAAATTTTAAATCACTTAAGCAGATAAATATCTAATGTGCAATTAACACTTAAGAGCATATAATTTATCATGCTTAAAATAATACAACTGTAAAATATTACCGTACTGCAAATATGGCTATCTAACGGTATTTTTCCAGCACCTTTACTTTCACAGAAGACGGCTACCGCGTTCACCTCCCGGGAACCCGATACAGGATAACTCCACGTGAAACCGGCAGAGCTTCCCTGCAATAACCCCGGAGAAACCCTCGGAGTGTGGGCTCCGAAAGTATCTCTCTAAATACTTAGAGAAAATAAAACTTTAAACTAGAAAACCCTTTTCGGGGTGTAATCTCCCGAAATTAGGCGTTTTATATATAAACACCTAATTAAAATTAATTCCAAAATAAATCGAAATTAACTAGGAGAAAAGGGATATGGTTTCAAAGCCAAAATTCAGCCAAAACCTCTCCCAAAAGTTGTGTGAAGAAATGAAGAGCCAATGCCTCTATTTATAGGGGAAAAATCGAGGGTAAAATATTAATTTTATATCCCCACTTGCGTGTGCAACTTTGACACAAATCCCAAGGTGACTACGTTGAAGATCACCACGAGTCCAACGCCGCACGTGCCCTCGCGCGCGGCCTGAAGGAGGCGTGTGTGTAACACACGCGGCTAGGGTTTTAGGGGCTTGAACCGGTCTGACCGAACCTAGTTCGACACGTGGCCAGTCCTGGTGATGCCACGTATCCGGTTCGGCCCGTCCCGTTGACCCGACCCGGTTAACATGCAATCTGGGCTGCCCATTTGCGCTGACGCGGCATGATCTCGGCCGCACACGTGGCTCGCCACACGGCCGCTGTGTCAGCGCCAACTGGGCCCTGACCTGCAGATGTGGCGTGACACGTCAGCACCTGCCAAGTCATCTTTTTTTTTTTAAAAGAAAATTTTAAAATTTTATTTTCTCCAAAATAAAATTCCGGGCATTCCCAACTCTTTGGAATTTTGATTTATTTTCTTAAAATAAATCCCTTGGCTTATTTTCAAACACTTTGAAAAATCATTTCTTTTTCTTTTTTTAATATTTTCTCTTCGGGTTTTCAATTCCCTGCAGGACTAATTAATTTTAGCTCCAAACAGATTGATATATTATCATCTTATGATAGTAATCAATTACCGTTTAACAATATTTAACTCCACTAAATAAATATTGTTGCACTCTAAAATTAATTAAATTATTTACGAATTTCTCGATCTAGAATAATTTCGCATTTCACTTCTCCGTGTAGATATCCAATAAAAATAAATTGCAACTACTATCATTTATTTTTCATCTCTAATTTGAAATTTATTGATTTGCCTTAAGTTCAAATTCTATGTATGTGAAACACATTCATCATACAACTTCGGTGACGTATCACGCGAAGTGCACGTCACCGATGTGCTTTGGCCAAAGATTTAATTCGAACTTTTGCAAATCTATTTCAAGGATATCTTTTACCTTCCAGCAAGGTCACAGATACCTCGATCAATATGACTCTTTAGCTCATTTCGTGTTGTCACAGAACATACAAAGTATTTTGGCCACCGTTGCCGAGACCTCACTTCGAGTATATTATAGTGACTAACACTACATGCCTAAAGCCGAAATATTATCAGGATTAAGAGTACAATGCTTCCTGAGATTTTATTCATTTTAGATAGCAGTATAAAATGAATAATCTCAGTGGTCCAGTTCGATGTTTGCAATCCTATTGTAAATCATCAACGTGTTATAATCGGAATCACCATTCCCGATGACGAAAGACTAGTCATCATATATAACCATGTTATAGTCTTGATAAGAATATATTCTTATCTTACTGACTAGAACTTTAATGACACGTGATTTCGGTATTCAAAGTCTTTTCCTATGAAACACATTTCATATAAGAATACCACCACACGCCATTAATTATCAATATGTGAAATACTCACAACTCGCTGTAAGTTCAGTTTAATTAATTCAACAAATTGAATTTTTAGGGCACTATTCCCAACAATCTCCCACTTGCCCTAAATTCAATTTGGCCACACATCTAAGTCTTATTCCTTCCACATGAGTGTCAAAACTCGTTTTGCACTCTTTTGCGCCAATACTTTAGTGAAGGAATCTATTAGATGTTTCTCTGAGCCAACAACTAGGAAATCATGAATCCAATACATCTAACTGGCTGCTTCTCAAGCTACCATGTATTTAACGTCTATAGCGGTGTAAGCAATACAAGTCTGCTTAACATTCCCCAATTAACAGTTGCTCTTTCTAGAGTAAACACGTATTCTGATGTCAAACATCTAGAACACAAATCAGATGGTAAATCCGAATCTTTGTACTCTATTGAAATGAGCTCATCACTATGGTAGACTAGCATATAATCTTGAGTTCTTCATAAGTACTCCAATATATGCTTTTACTACTACCCAGTGTCAGATTCTAGGGTTTGACTAATATCTGCTGACATAGACCTAATACATAATAGACATCTCGCCTTGTACATAATATGACATACATAAAGCTTCCACTGTGGAACTCTAATAATGTCTTCTATCTCTTCAGTTGTTTCAGGACACTGATCCCGAGATAGATAAATTTTAAATCTGAAAAGTAATGAACCTTTCTTGGAATTTATCAGATTATACCTTACCAGTATCTTATCTATATATGCTTTTTGTAATAAACCAATCTTCTTATTCTTATGATCACGATGAAAGTCTGATCCTTTAGAATAACATTGGTTTCACTTAGGTTTTACGTGTCAAACTAATTTGACATTCGAATCTTGACCATTGATAAAATTCTTGCATCATTCCTTATGAGCAGAATATTGTTTACGTACAAAACTAAAGTGTTACAACATTATCGTGATGTTATTTTGTATACTCATAATTCATCAGGCAATTACATAAATCGGAAGAATTTAAATTGCCTCTTTAATTCTGATGTTTCATGATTCAGACGCTTGCTTAAGATCACAAAATGATCTATTAAATTTGCATACTATATGCACCTGATTTCTAGTTGTGAAGCCTTCAGGTTATGCCATGTTTTTTCTTCTTGAATGTGCCCGTTCAAGAACATAGTCTTTACATCCATTTATCAAATCTCATAATCTAAATGAGAAACGATGGAGAGGAGAGTTCTTATGGACTTAAGTCCTGCTATAGGCGAGAAGATCTCATAAATGATTTCTTCTTTTTGAGTAAAATCCCTTGCCATAAGCTTTACTTTAAAGTCTCTACTTTTGTCCATTCCTCCTTTTATCGTCTTGTAGAACCCAATTGCATCTAATGGGTTTAATACCTTCAGGCGCCTCCACAAGTTCGAGACTTTGTTAGAATACTAAGATTCCATGGTATTTGAACAAACGGTCAGCGTCTATATCATCCACAGCTTCATTACACGTGACAGGATCTGATACGTTAGATTTAACCACTTGGGTTACTCTTAGGTATCTTGTCAGGTGTCCTGACAATCCTCCCACTGCAATGATGCTCTCGTGTATACGTCTGTACATCACATATTGTATTTGGTACATCACATGTATCTAATACATTTTCAGTTATCACGGGTCTATGGAGATCAGTATCAAATACTGTTATTTTCTTTAAACACTATTTTACTTCCACCCTTTGTGGTAAGTTATGCAATAATCTTTGAAATATTCACAAACATCCTTTGTGATTTTTCAAATTTCAAAATATACCACCTTTTGTTCTTCTAGGATAACCTTAAAACAAGTAAACCTTTATTCTTTATTCTAACTTGTCAGGATCCATCCTTAACACATGGACCAGGCTACCTCAAATCCGAAAATAAGAGATACAGGGTTTCCACCCTAACTACAGATCCATCAGTGTTTTAGGAACTGACTTAGATAAAACTAGGTTTAGTGTGTTTTGCCCTTTCTGAGCACAAGACTTCAAAACAAACTTCGTAGGGTAGCATGGCTCTTCATGAATCTTTACCATCTCTATCAGAGTTCTATTTCTCTTTTCTGCAATACATCTTTGCTAAGACGTATCTCATACAGATAGTTGAGATTGAATCTCATTTGACAAATTCTATTCAACTCTGAACATAGATACTTATCACTACTTCGATCTAATCGAAGTGCCTTGAGATGTTTTCTAATTTGACTCTTTGACTTCAGTCTTTTATTCTTTGAACTCTTCAAAAATATAGACTTAAATCTCATCAAATAAAAATATCTGTATCTAGAGTAATCGTTCAAATGAATGATGAAGTACCTAAAACTTTATCATGCTTGAACACTCATAATATCATATGTTCGTATGAACTAACTCAAGCAAGTTCATGGCTTAACACCCTTTGTCTCAAAAAAGGCTTCTTGGTCATTTTAACTTTCTAAATAGGATTCGCAGATTGATACTGTTTTCAAGTCAATAGGACTCAATAATCAGTCTTTGGATCCTATTCAAATTCAATTAACCAATAGATAGGTGCCACGTAAAAGTTTTTCCTCTTAGATGGTAAGTCAAGCTTCTTAATGTTAAACTTAAATTAGGGTTTTCATTAAGGTATAAAAGACCATCTTTTATTGTGCCAGAGCAAATAAACCTTTTATTTTGTTTAATGGTAAACTTTTGTTCAAACCAAATAGTTGAACCATTAGTTATCAAATAACTTACAAAAATCAAATTTCTGTATATATGACACGTATAATATAAAACCCGATTTCCAAAATACGACTTTATAGTCCTTACTGCTAATACAATTAAACTTGTTTATCCTCGAGCAGTAGTTGTGTGTTAGCCGTTTTTTCAAACTTCCTGGTTAGTTTGAATCTTCGCAACGAATTGCAAATATGATTAGTTGATCTCAAGTTCACACACCAGGATTCTGGTGAATTTCCAACTAAACATACTTTCACCGAGTAAGATATCTTCATATCTTATCTAAACGGCATAGCAAATGGACAAACTAAGTATTTTGGACAATTTTATTTCCAATACCCGTTACCACCGAAATAGAAACACTTTTCCATTGTCGGATTTAACTTTCTATTTCTGAACCTTAAGATTGGGAACCATTTCTTTTCTTTTTCTTCCACTCACTGCCTTTCTAGACCGTGGATATTGATGTATGATTTAAGAGAACCTTTCCCTTAGTTTATATCACCCTTTCTGCCATATTGAGGTCGTTCATTAGTTCAGGTTGTGTTAAAAAAATATTTAAAATTAATCCTGAACGTTCAAACGACTTAGGCAGAGAGTATAGGATCGTATCCTGTCTGTTAAGATTGTCTCTTTAAGCACAAAGGCTTTCAATATCGTTCAGATCAGTTATCATATTCATAATATGATTATGAATCAGTGATCCTTCAAACATCTTTAACTACAACCTTTTTCATTAACTCGTACATTCGTACAATCATGTTTTCAAATTATGTTCATATCAGTAGGCATCTCATGCATTTGATGCTCAAGAACATCTGAAACAGATGTCAGTATACAAGACTAGTTAGATCATCACACTTGATCCATTTGGTATAAACGTCTTTCTAATCCTGACTGGTTGTAGTTTTCGGAGTTTGCGGGTAAGGTTCAGTGAGTACGTAAATTTTCGTGTCTTAACACGATGTCAAGATTCATTTTTTAGTCAGCATAGTATAACCCTACTAGCTTATTTCCTTAAAGATCGTTTAGAGTAGGCTAATGGAGATCGTTATTATAAAACTGAATTAAGTAAATACAAGCAAGTTATGAATATGTATTTCACTTTCTTCTGCGTCTAACCAATAAATAAAATCCACGTAAGCATTTTGATTTACTGCAATGGTGACTTAACTAACTGCAGTTGACTCCCCGAAGGCAAGGTCGAAAACAGCTTAGAAAAGCAAGAACTATTCTTAATTAACATGTCATCTAGGTAACTCTTACCAAACAATGTCAATCCACCACGTCAACCCTTGGCCTCTAAGTAAATGTAACAGAGCTCCGAAGGGAGGTTAATACATTACTTAGTCAAGTGGCACCATTGCCTAGAAGTCCGTATGAGTAGGTCAAGATACTCTACGGAGGCGTGATCGAGCTGACTTTCCCGTATTTCATTCTATCCGAAGAAGTCTAACCTTGTATACTGCGAATACATACCCTCCGAAGGGAGTAGTATATATCCACTATACTATAGACCAGTAATGGAGGCCGTGAGAATCCAACTCTTATCATCTCGCTCGCTCCCACTTGAATTTTTAAAAAGGTACGGATTATCTTTTGATTATCATATAATCACTTTTGGCGTCTTATTGTCGAAAGTGATTAATCTTATTAATACGCTCCCACTAGGATTACTAAATCATATTTAAAATCCCAATAATATTTTAAGGCAATTTAATAACTACTAATTAATTAGGTTGAAAAATATTAGTCCAATTATGCATCGCGTCTAATCTCTATTAAATAATATTATTTAATCACATTAAATAAAATATGCATAATTGAAAATACCATAATATCTCATATTATCATGATCATACCATAAAATATAATAATCAAGCATGCTTTCATGTAATTATCACATAATTATCATGCTTAAAATAAATGGCATAAAGTAAACATGTTATAAATAAACTATCTCATTATTTAAATCATGTTTACAGATTCGGTAATTTTTCAGGAAAAGCAATTAAATTGTTTCCCATAGAAATGCTATTCCACGTAAATTCCCAGGAAACACTGGAGGGGTCACAACGGTCCCACTTAAAAACCAGTCTCCTTTGACAGAATTTACGTGCACAGTAGCAGATTTAAAATTATGCATCGCATGCATCATATCAATGCATGTATATATCAAGAGCACGGCTCTGATATTAGTTGCTGGGAGGTGGGCCCAGAACAGAAGCGGTCCGGGACCACATTTTAAAATTTTTATTATAATACAAGTATTAAAATATTTCTAAAATATTTTAATACAAAGCGGAAGACTAGCCGGATTTACTCAAGTATATACATGCAACTGATAATAAATTTTAAATCACTTAAGCAGATAAATATCTAACATGCAATTAACACTTAAGAGCATATAATTTATCATGCTTAAAATAATACAACTGTAAAATATTATCGTACTGCAAATATGGCTATCTAACGGCATTTTTTCAGCACCTTTGCTTTCACAGAAGACGGTTACCGCGTTCACCTCCCAGGAACCTGATACAGGATCACTCCTCGTGAAACCGACAGAGCTTCCCTGCAATAACCCCAGAGAAACCCTTGGAGTAAGGGCTCCGAAATTATTTCTCTAAATACTTAGAGAAAATAAAACTTTAAACTAGAAAATCCCTTCCAGGGTTTATTCTCCCGAAATTAGGCGTTTTATATATAAACACCTAATTAAAATCAATTCCAAAATAAAACAGAATTAACTAGGAGAAAAGGGATATGGTTTCAAAGCCAAAATTCAGCCAAAACCTCTCCCAAAAGTTGTGTGAAGAAATGAAGAGCCAAGACCTCTATTTATAGGGGGGAAAAACCAAGGGTAAAATAGTAATTTCACATCCCCACTTGCATGTGCAACTTGAACACAAATTCCAAGGTGACTACGCTGAAGATCTCATCACCATGAGTCCAACGCCGCCGGCCACTCCCCGATCCGACGCCGCACGCGCCCTCGCGCGCAGCCTGAAGGCGGTGCGTGTGTGACACACGCGGCTAGGGTTTTAGGGGCTTGAACCGGTCTAACCGAACCCAGTTCGACGCGTGGCCAGTCCTGGTGATGCCACGTGTCCGGTCCGATCCGACCCTATTCGTTGACCCGACCCGTTGACCCAGATCCTGACCCGTTGACCGACCCGGTCAACATGCAATCTGGGCCGCCCGTTTGCACTAACGCGGGATGATCTCGGCCGCACACGTGGTGTGCCACGTGGCCGTTGTGTCAGTGCCAACTGGGCACTGACCTGCTGACGTGGCGTGACACGTCAGCACCTGCCAAGTCATCATTTTTTTTAAAAAAAATTTAAAATTTTATTTTCTCCAAAATAAAATTTCGGGCATTTTCAACTCTTTGAAACTTTGATTTATTTTCTTAAAATAAATTCCTTGGCTTATTTTCAAACACTTTGAAAAATCATTTCTTTTTCTCCTTTTAATATTTTCTCTTCGGGTTTTCATTTGGGGCTTGCAGGGGGACCTCCAGGACTAATTAATTTTAGCTCCAAACGGATTAATATATTATAATCTCATGATAGTAATTAATTACCGTTTAACAATATTTAATTTCACTAAATAAATATTGTTGCACTCTAAAATTAATTAAATTATTCACGAATTTCTCGATCTAGAATAATTTCGTACTTCACACCTCCGCGTAGATATCTATGAAAAATAAATTGCAAGTACTATCATTTATTTTTCATCTCTAATCTGAAATTTATTGATTTGCCTTAAGTTCAAATTCTATGTATCTGAAACACATTCATCAGACAACTTCGGTGACGTATCACGCGAAGTGCTTTGGCCAAAGTCTTAATTCGAACTTTTGCAAATCTATTTCAGGGATATCTTTTACCTTCCAGCAAGGTCACAGATACCTCGATCAATATGACTCTTTAGCTCAATTCGTGTTGTCACCGAACATACAAAGTATTTTGGCCACCGTTGCCGAGACCTCACTTCGAGTATATTACAGTGACTAACACAACATGCCTAAAGCCGAAATATTATCAGGATTAAGAGTACAATGCTTCCTGAGATTTTATTCATTTTAGATAGCAGTATAAAATGAATAATCTCAGTGGTCCAGTTCGATGTTTACAATCCTATTGTAAATCATCAAAGTGTTATAATCGGGATCACCATTCCCTATGACGAAAGACTAGTCATCATATATAACCACGTTATAGTCTTGATAAGAACATATTCTTATCTTACTGACTAGAACTTTAATGACAGGTGATTTCGGTATTCAAAGTCTCTTCCTATGAAATACATTTCATATAAGAATACCACCACACGCCATTAATTATCAATATGTGAAACACTCACAACTCGCTGTAAATTCAGTTTAATTAATTTAACAAATTGAATTTTTAGGACACTATTCCCAACACGGCGGAGGTTTAATCTTTTAGCTTAATGGCATATATAGTCCAAAGCATTAAATAAATTGTGTTGGAAGATATATTAGGAATCCACTCATCTTGCAATAAAGCTGCAACACAATTTGCATTTTGCCTATTTTGATTCGTAGAATTGGGAGACTTTTCTCATTTCATGTATGTTTTCTGTTGCATCACTTATTAAAATAGTATATATATATTCAATCCATTAATTAATCTAAGAAGAAAGAAAGTAGATGGGCTGACAAGCCAAAACTAGGAACTACCATTGATGACTCCAACCACTCACAGTGGAAAATCTACATCAATTCGATTTTTTTTTTTTTTTAATGCACACACCCTCAAGCTGTCAGTAGGATTTGAACTCGGGTCATTGTCTTCGAAAACTAACCCTTTAACGACTTGGATCAACCCATGTTGGCCTATGTCAATTCTATCTGTGCAATAATTAAGAATTCAATTCTCAAAGCAACCAATATATTCTACATGATTTATCCAATATTCCTACACTTCTCTCATCACTATGTGTCATTTTCTATTCCATGCATTATTATATATTTATATTCCATTAATTTATAACATCACGTGTATTCTACATGATTTATCCAATATTCCTACACTTCTCTCATCACTATGTGTCATTTTCTATTCCATGCATTATTATATATTTATATTCCATTAATTTATAACATCACGTGTATTTTATAATTACTGTACGTTATATGCCTAGTCATTGTGTACTCTAGCTAACAGGTAGATTAATATTAGTCAAAAGAATATTTAATATTACACTAACTTTATTGTATTTGTATCAACACATATATACACTTTTTGTAACTAGTACAAAGTGGAAGCTCGACACCTATAAATTGTGAAGGCTGGTGCCGTAAGTTTTACTACATTCATTTGGAAATTTTGAGTGCTATAGTAAACAAAGAGAGAGATATGATTGGGTGGGGAGATGTATACAAGGTGGTGGAAGCCATGGTGCCTCTGTACGTGACACTAATATTAGGTTACGCCTCCATCAGATGGTGGCGGTTGTTCAAACCCGACAACTGCGACGTCATCAACCGCTTCAATTGTTATTTCATCATGCCTTTCTTCGGTTTTCAGTTCACCTGTGCCATTAATCCATACCTCATGAATTTTCGATTCCTCGCTGCTGATATGATGGCTAAAGCTATTGTCGGCGCTACATTAGCCATTTGGGCTAATTTTTGCAGAAGTGGCAACTTATCATGGGCAATAACGTCATTCTCGCTGTCGACCTTCAACAACACTTTGGTGGTGGGCGTGCCCTTGTTGCATGCCATGTACGGTCCCATTGGAGAGGATCTGGTGGTGCAATCCTCGGTTGTCCAAGCTTTGATCTGGCTTCCTTTTCTATTATTCTTGTTTGAATTCAGGAGTGCCCGCTTGATTTGTTCATCAATTGATCACGATCGCACTGCAGAGATGGACATCAAGATAGCAGTTAAAAATGATCCTGAACATCAAAATAGTGGTACTGGGACGATGACGACAACAGAAGAGATTACCATGATATCGCCAACATCTTATAGTTTAGGATCAACGATGAAGAAAGTGTTCTTCAAACTTTCCAAGAACCCGAATTGTTATTCTTGCACTCTTGGACTCATTTGGGCTCTCATAGCAAAAAGGTGAATCAAACTAATTAACTTATATCATAAAAGTTTCAGTTTGGGTTGTATAAATATATATATATTTTTTTTTCTACATGGCAGGTGGAAAGTTGAGATGCCTGGGATAGTGTTGGGATCGATACAGATAATGGCGAAGGCAGGAGCTGGTGTTGCCATGTTCAGCATGGGTACGTGGGCAATTCTTCATTACATTATAGAAACCTTTGTACGAATTTCTAATCAATTGTTAAACACTATATATATCCATCCTTAGGGTGATAAACAATTAATGGATACTGGATGCATGCAGGGCAATTCATGGCGTTGCAAGAGAGGGTGATAGCATGCGGGGTTCGCCTAACCGTATACGGGATGGTTCTGAGATTTGTGGCGTCGCCGCTTGTCACGGCTGTTGGTTGTTTTATCCTGGGATTGCAATCAAATGTTCTTCGTATTGCTATTATTCAGGCCGCTCTACCGCCAGCTATTGTATCATTCGTGTTTGCTCATGAGTACAGTTTGCACGCTAGCATACTCAGTACTGCGTAAGTATTACCAACTCTTTTTATTTTTTTCAAAACAAAATTTAATGTAATTCATCGTCGTTGTTTGTTTTCAGGGTTATCTTTGGAACAATTCTGTCGCTTCCTCTATTGATCGTCTACTATATTGGTTTGGATATTCTCCATTAACCATGCGTGCTTCCTCTGTTGATGGTCTATTGTATTGGTTTGGATGCACGAGAGAGAAGAGATGTGTTAATTTTTATTTTATATAAACTTTTAGTAACTAGTGGTATGCAATGTTGTAAGTAGAAAATGACTTATTACTCCATTAATTAATCAGCATAATGAGGTAATGGAATATTCATGCAGCAGCAGATGATGTGCAATGTGTTATGAGGTGGCCCATTCCCAATGAGCTTTAATGCACTAATACTAAACATTAAATTAAGGCAAAACAACTGCTTATTATGAAAAGTGTTGCACAATATGTGTTGGGAAATTAAAGCAAGTCCGTACACATTTTTCTACCACAAAAAAAAAAAAAAAAAAAGTCCGTACACATTAATTTAAAAAATGATAATTAAAAAGTGGTGGACTGATCCACTTCTGCTGCAAGGTCAAGATGGGAAAAGGAAGGATCCACTTCTGCTTCTGCTTCCACCTACTTTTATTTGAGAAACATCCTCGCAGTCGCATGCACCAACATATATATTAAAACTTATAACTAAAATTAAAACACGGCCGCCAATTGAACTGTATACCGTTTCTGGTATTTAAATTCCGGGAGAATTTGCTTTATATAACATGTTTCAGAGAGTCAGAAACCAGAAACAATGCTCTTCAGGTTACTATTGACGACTTAGCTCAAAGCACAAACTATGACAGAAGAATATGAAAGGCTAGCGATTGGGTGCCAGAGGCTGAAGTCCAATGCAGAATATATTTGAACAGCTTTACCACGATCCTTAGCTGATAAAGAGAGTTTTCAAAGCCATGGGTCACCTCTCTCTTATATACGCTATTCTTACCTTCTAAAATAAGAAAATATATCACTTCTGAACAAGTTGATGACTTAGAGATTCGGGGAATGTCATTCTTCTTTGCAGTCCGTATGACATATTCCTACTAAAGGTTTTCCACCTTAGGTAGGATAGGTGGTGGCAGATATAGAGTTATTACAAAAGAAGATCATACCCAAGATCCTTGCACTTTGAGCGCTAGCTATTGTCAGGTATACAAGGAACAATGGCATGGATCGGTAGAAAATACCATTCGGGTACAATATGAGGCGGGGTGGACGTCGGATTAGCAGGTATATAAATGTCGGGATGCCCCAAAACATTAGGAGCATAAAAAATCCAAATGCAAAAAGTTTCTTTGTTATTTTACCATCTAATTGGATTTGATTATTTTTTAGTTATATTTACAAATCTAATGTTTACTTTAGTGGACTACGGATCTTTGCTTGGTAGCTAGATAACTCGAAAAGATTTTTGTTTACTTTCTTATACATTATCTAATTGATGAAAAAACAAATTCTATACTAGTAATTTCATATTTTTTTTGGCTTAAAAGACAAGAGCAATCTAACCTATTGAAACCTAACACATTTATAAGGCCTTAAAATTAGTTTACTTTATGAAAAAGAGAGTGGATTAACCCTATAGCATAGAGATTTATTGTGTTTACTTGAATATGGTGGGAGCCTAATTGAAGCCCGTAGGCCCAAGACACTCGATGTTTTTCAATATGCAAGATTACAACTCTAAATTGGAGTTGTAATTTAGGCCAACTGAGATTGATAAAGTGACTTGTCATTTTTACCCCTGCTGCATGAGTCATGGGACATTGCTTTCTTGAAGCAAGTCAGTAGTTTTTTTGCTTTCCTTATCTGTCTGTCTTCGCCATCATCATACTCACATCGATATGGCCAATCCTGTCTGTCTTCGCCATTATCATATCATTCGTATACCTTGATATGTGGGTCACAACTACTACTATCTTCTAGCTCTAGGTGGAACATATCATCTAAACCATATTCCCTATCATCATTGTAGCACTAGCAACGATAGGCACCACATCCCCCGCACTACAAGTCTAGTCCACACATGAAATTGATAATCCAAGCATGAACCGGACTCATAGCGAATGGGTGACAAAATAAAAACAACTCCCTGGCTAGATGGAATCTAACCATTACCAATTAATCCACAACTTGACGAGTGCAATGCAGAAGCAATTAATAATAATTGTGACAACAAAAGCTCATAGGCTCAACATAAACAACAATGACTCCAAGTCCTAAATCCATAAACATAATTAAATTCAACAAGCACCTAACGACGGGTTCAACTAAGCATGCAACCTGTCCCGAATCAATATTCAATAATTCAACAATTTATAAATCATGCGTGGGCACACAGGCCTATTTGAATACATAAAACAAGTAACATAATAGATGTAAAATGTGACTTGAGTGTACAGGTGAGACTTGAGACAACCGCTAAGACTTGACTCCCGCCTAGCAAAACCTGCAAAGAACTGAGAAGTGGGAAAAGAGGAGTCAGTCTCTAGATGACTGAGTGAGCAGGGGTTATACATATATATAGAAACAGGCACATGCAAGTTATAAATCCCGAGCAAAGTTTTATTTGAAATTAGTTCCCGAGAAGGGCAAGAAAAGGACTAGTAATGCTCGGTCCTTACGACTAATTCATATTAAATTCATTAAATTAATAATTCATGAATAATCATAATGGCTCGGCAAGTGAGCGTGCACAAATCTCCAACCAAACTCCGACCGTGTATAATGAACATGATTTAATACTTTAAATATGTGATCATGCAATAAATAATAATACATGCGGGTCATAAACATGAGATATGAGCGTTTGGGCAAATCCCAAACCAGAAAACAATGGAGAAAATCGCTTTCTTGGCCTTCATTTTTGCACTCATCATATGTACTTCACCAGTTCACTCCAAATACTACAAACCCGTACCCTACGCGCCACCGCTGGAGAAAAAAACCCACCTCCATTTCTACGTCCACGACATCCTCAGCGGAGACAAATCAACAGCTATTCAAATAGCAGGCCCCAATAACTCAACCCATAAATCCGACGATCCGACGCCATTCGGGACCACATTGGCCATTGACGACCCTCTGATAGAGTCGCCAGAGATAACGTCGAAGACCATCGGAAACATGCGAGGATTGTACGTATCGGCGAGTCAGGACGGGTTTCTGACCCTGGTTTTATACGTTGATATTGGGTTCACAAGCGGCGAGCTGAAGGGGAGCTCACTCAGTGTGGTGTCGAGGAATCCGGTGACGGAGGGCCGCCGCGAGATGGCGGTGGTCGGCGGCAGAGGGAAGTTCAGGATGGCGAGAGGGGTGGTGTTGGTGAACACCCATTTTTTTAATACGACTAATGGTGATGTTTTGCTGGAGTGTAACGTTGAGGTTGTACATCCTTGTAGGGTAGTTTTGTGAAGAAGGCATTTGAATGGGGCTGAAAAATAATTATGGAAAATTTTGTGCCTTGTTTTTAACTAATTTATTGACTGGTTGATTCAAAAAATAAAAAAAGAGCGCTTGGCTGCAGACCTGAAACCATGAGGTCAGAAAACGGTTGAGGATTAGTCAAAGGGACTAAGTGAGGTATAACTTGTAAATATATTAGGTACTTTAAAAAAACGTTAGGGATTATGAAAGGGTTTTAATTCAAAACCTATTTTCGAAATACAATTTTATATCTTTTTTTTCTATAATCAAGATTTTCGAGCAATCACACACATGCACACATATCAGGGGTTCTAGTTCATACATACTTTTATAAAAAGGAATAGGGTAAAGGTGTATTTTCAAAAGTATGAACCAGTTTTCAAAACTGAATTTGCCCGCAAGCTAGGCGTTCTCCAACCTTTACTCCCAAAATATTTAACAGGGTTGGTATCAAGACCGACTAGGATCTCGACACCCACTATTCATATGCACCATCCTTCTTCCTCCGGTTGTCGCGCCCAGGGAGCTACCCCGCGGTGACGTAAACAGAAATGGGAGGAAATACACACCTCTCCCGATCATGATGTGACATAACCAACCTCCGATTATAATCATCATCATGACCAACAGGGACGGTTGGTATCATAGTGGCCTTTGGCGCACACCTCTAGGTCTACTATTTAACCATACCGTCAGGGCCCAACAGAACAGGATTACAAAAGCTTGCAATTCAAAATATCAAAAGTGCATAGAGCACACCGAGTTTAGAAATTGGATCTTTAATCAAAACAATATAACTGTGAACAAAACGGTATATCAGAAACTATTACTATAAAATAGAAACATTGTCCCAAAAGGGAAAACGTTTAACTTGAAGATAAGAGTCTTTGAATCTGATTGAATTGATTTTGAAATCATTTGTATACGTATGTATATTCATGGTTCCAGTTGAAATAGTTTAAACCTCACCTATTATTTAGGTAGGTAGATAGTTGACAGAAGGTCGGGATCAAGCAGTGCCCTTGGGATCCCAGGTCTCGGTTATAGCTCCTGTAAGTGGTACACCACTATGAGCTTAAGGCTAAGTTCCGAATTAAATCAATGATGCATCATTGAATGATAGAATTCAGGTAAAGAATCACACAATTGACTAGAGAGTATTACTCGAGAAGGATTACCTTCATCGGAGAAAGAATCGGATAAGTAATTAAATCTTAATTGGAAAAATTATAGTACAAAATTAAATAACATACTTAGGGTTATAAAAAGATCAATTTCTAGAAAAGAGTTTGATTTAAAAGCTTAATTTTGATTCCCGATTTTGAAAATTTGTGAAAAAGGCTTTCGCCATTGAATCAGTCTCGTCAAAATGAGTGTGATCTGGCTCAAATCTGGTCGATCTGACGTGTCGATCTAGCTGTCAGATATGGGTCAATCAGTCAAGAATTTGTTTGAGTGGGTTCTTTATCGACCTGAAAGCACTAGTAAACGTGAGCTCGAAACCAACTTGGGGGACTTGGGGTTTTACCCAAGGTTGGCACTCCGACGCTCAAGTCAGTAATGGAGCTCTTTAGAGAGAGAATAAATGCAATTGAATGCGTATTAAAGGCTTACCAACTACTGTTCAAAGGGCGAGTATTTATAGCCATGGCCAAATGACACAGTAGTGTGTGTACTGTAGGCGTGCATTAATGGCGTTGCCAGTCGTCGATCTGGATGTCGGACGATGGAACCGGCTTGAGGCGGGTCGTTTGTACCTTCTTTCCCCTTTGGGTAAAAGCAGGGACTGACGGTCATTAATGAGCCATAGTACGCCTGTTCCGGGGAATGAGAAGGGTACACGTGTCTCGACAGGAGTGCTTTTACAGTATTCGGGTGTCCGGTGACATATGGTATCGATCTGGAGATCGATATTACCTTCCGGGATCCTTAATGCTGTGGGTTTCTTCATAGAAAGGGAGCAGATCGATCTGAAGATCAACCTGGCTACCAAAATCGATCTGATGATCTGATGGTCTCATGAAGATCTGATGATCTGCGGACCTGGTATCGATCTGATGATCTGTCCAAAAGTTTGTTCTTGGTTTGTCCGAGTTGGTGCGGAGCCTACGTGGCGCCCACGTGGGCGTGCCACGTGTCCTCGTATTATTATGCCATGTCAGAGGCCCCCCAAATTACCAGTGTGAAATTTCACGGTGGTAATTTCATCGATCTGGCATTGGATAGGGGAACCGTCGTGGCCGTTTGAATCGAGCTGCCGCTCCAATAGTGGGGCGCGACTTTTGAGTTTATCGAACTGATGCTGTATTTAATGCGACGTGACCTTTGAGTGAGGTGGCGTGTCCGGGGTGATAATGGCGTCGTTTCGCATTTCGAGACGTTACTTTTTCAACCCCTATAAATAAAGGGTCACCCTCAAGCCACACTTCACCGTTTTCACATCAAATCTAACGAGCTGCTCCGATCTGCAACAGTTGCCCATCGCTCTTTCGAGGCTCATTCGATCTACATTCAAGGTAAACTTCCATTCCTTCTCCCATTCCTTATGGCTCACAATCAGGTCGGATTGGGCGGGGGGTCTGTGGAAGAGGCTTTCACGCCGTCTCCTGAACGGGAGGTCGCGCAAAGCGTCCCTTCGCTTCCGGAGGCTAGTTTCGAGCCACTCGCTGGACCCAGCAGCACGGCCAATCGCGGGGGGCCCGCCTCGACCTCGAGGGGGAAAAGGTCGTTGGGATTAGTGGACGAGCCGGAGGTTCCTCCGGTCGATGAGGAAGGGGAGATCGAGGAACCCGTGGCGAACTCTCCGTTGGCAGAACAACCGCGTCACGTCTACCGCACTCTGACCTATGTAACCCAGAGGTCATCGAAGATAACTGAATCCGAGTTCGCGGAGGCGAGGAGGAGGCTGGAGTTGGACTTGCCGTATGTTGTTCGAATGCCGCTGGAGGGGGAGACAGTGGGGAGCCCGCAGAGGCCCAGGTCGATTGGGATCTATTATCACGCAGTAAAATACGGATTTAGGCTCCCGCTACCGACGATCGTCTCCGACTTCCTAGTTCGATTCAACATGTGTCCGGCGCAATTGACTCCGAACTCGTTTTCTCTCATCCATTGCATGATGATCATTGTGAAGACCTTGGGGTTCGCGCCGGAGGTCGAAGATTTTGGGGAGTTCTTTACGCTAAATAGTGCCGCGAAATCTGGCCCCGGATACTTCAATCTCCAATCGAAACCTCACAGGAAGATGGTATCTATCCCTTCGACATCGCATGGGGTAGATTGGAAATCCAAGTCCTTTTTTGTCGATCTACCCGTTTCCCCTTCGTTTCGATCTACATGGGGCTCAGATGATCCGAAGCGCCTCCCCACCAGATCTACTTCGTGGCTTCACAACAATTTCGATCTGCTCCCCCGCTTGGGCCTGCTTGACCATACAAACCTGACGAGGACGGGGAATCTGGTCGAAGCGGGCATAATCTTGGGGCACCGACGGAGGAACTTCCGCCTTGGTATGCTCCCTCTTCGACCGGATCCCCCCTCGATCGGGGTACCTTAAAGTTTTTGTAAATTTTCCTCTTTCTATATCGATCTAACCCTTGACTTTTCCGATCTGCAGACCTGCGAGTTCTAATCATGTCTCGAGCTGCGAAGATGAGGGCAAGGAACCAGAGGGAGGTCGCTGCCGTAGAGATGCGACCGGTGATAGACGCGGCCCGCTCGATACTTAATGCCCTTCCTGAGGCGCAACGAGCCCACCAGGAGGGGTTCCGAAAGGAGCTGCATGATCAAGGCATTCATCCGACTGGTCCGAACACGGCGGCGCCTCCAGTTCGAGGTCAGGAGCTCGTCGATCTGGTGGGGTCCTCAGGGGGTCAGGTCGATGACGACCTCGAGCAAGTAATAAATTTAGACCACTTAGAATTACATTTTGATGAAGACATTGACCCTTATGCCCAGTTTGTTCAGGCAAGGCATGGCGTGGGGAAGAGGCCTTTCAGGGAAACCGATCACGTGATGGAGGATTCCGAGGATTCGGACGAAGAATCCCAGCTTTTGGATTTCTCCCAAACTCCACTTCCGCAATGGCCAGCCGGACTCGAGCTGGAAAAACCGAACGGGTCGAAGCGCGCCTTGGCCTTTGGCACTCCGGACATCGATCTGATCTCCGCTTTGTTCAACACCGGCTGCATAATTGACGAGCAGAGGAAGCTGTCCAGGTCGAGGTCGGCGGATCAAAAGAGGGCCAAAGCCGCTCGGGGAATCTTCTGTGTGAGCATACATAGCATTCCATTCATAATCATTTTCATTCATCATCATTTTTTTTTTTTAGCAATCCGTGTCGATCAATTCGGTGACAATCGACCTGCATTTCGTCAATCGATCTGCTTCTTGCTGATCGATCCCTTTGTTTCCGACCGATCTATATACTGCTTTTCAGGACGTCCTCCCAGTGTTGGCAAACTCGATCCATGAGGCGGAGGTCTTCAAAGCCGGCAAACAGAGGTACAAGGAGAAGTACCGGAGTGCAAAGGCACAGCTCGCTTCGATGGATCCCCAAACCATCCGCCAGCTCGAAGAAGACCTTCGTAATGCCAGGGAGGAGAAGAGGGCCCGGGTCGAGGAGAGGAACTCGATGGAGACCCAAATGAAGAGCGCTCAGGAGGCTTTGGCAAATGCTGAGAAGCAACATGGGGAGGCTATTGCTGCACTAAGGTTGGAGTTCGCTGGCGAGCTCGAGAGCGCTAAGATTGCTGCCAAGGAGGAGGGCAGACTGGAGACCCTCGACCTCGCCAAGGCCAAGATCGATAAGGCTGCCGATGATCTGAGGAGGTGCAAGGTCCAGATCGAGCGGTATGCAGTTCGAGAATTCATAGAGGGCCCTGGGTTTGAAGAGGCCAGTTTGATTGTGGGGGAAAACGATCTGGCGGAGGGGTTTCAAATCGCCATCAACCAGCTGAAGGCTCAGGACATTTTCCCCTCGACTTTTAACTTCGAATCGATCGGTCCCATGCTCCCCGATCCGGGTGCTGTTGATCAACCTGAAGAAGAGGGGTCGGTACACATCGACTGGGCGACCTACAAATATGGGCACGCCATTGAGATGGCTCAGGCTAAGAAGACCAAGTCCCAGGTGACATGCGAGCTGCCTCAACCGGTCGAGGTCGAGCATTTCCTTCCCAGCGCCCGCGAGTTCGAGAGAGCCAGACGTCGATCTGCCCAAGAATCTACTTCAACCCGGGTCGAGATCGACTGATTCATTTTCTAACCACTTTCAAAGCACTCAATTCGACCTGCTAGCCGGTCTGTGGCTAGGTGAATACTTGCAGTTTGTTTTGTTTTTGAACATTTGCCCATCGAGCCACGTCGCGTGGTGAGCTCGACGCGCTAGGTAGGATCGATCTTTTCTAATTTTGAAATCGATTTTTGCATGAATGAATTATGTTTCTCGTGTTTTTTCTTTTACTTTGCAAGTTGAACATTAATTCGATCTGGCATGCGCGTGGTTTATCGACCTAGGTTTTGCTTACCCCTTAGCTTAGATTCTTATCGCTTTCGGATCGATTGGCTCATGAAGTTATTCGATCTCTTTTGGATGTCGATCTAGCTTCATTGGGCGTTCGCATTTTTCCTTGGGCGTTTTTCCATTCGCTGCATTCTCGTCGGATCGATAGCGATCTCTGAGACGCGCTAATCACTGGACCTCTTTGGATCTAACTCGATCTCCTCGGGTTTCTGAATAAACTTTTCGAAAGTCATCGATCTCTAGATCTCCTTGGATCTAAGTTGATCTCATTGGATCTTAGGATCATTAATTTTTGAAAACCATTAATCTCTGGACCTCTTTGGATCTAAAACGATCTCCTTGGATCTCTGGATCTTTAGGTTCGTTAGGCTTTTTTAGGATCTCCTTGGGACAAAAACGACCTCGTTGGATCTCGATCTTTAACAATGATTCAAAAAGCATTAAACACGTTAGGACTTAGGATCTCCTTGGGTCTAAAAACGACCTCGTTGGATCTCGGTCTCTAACGATGATTCAAAAAGCATTAAATACGTTAGGACTTAGGATCTCCTTGGGTCTAAAAACGACCTCGTTGGATCTCGGTCTCTAACGATCGGATGCGGGGTGGCTCACTCCCTCCTCGACTCATGACCGTAGGCCGAATGAGAGCTTAATCGGGGGGATAGTGGCCTGGCGTGGGATTGCGGATTGACTTTAATCGGATACCCCAAAACATGTGAATTAATTGACTGATCAGAGATCGATTCTCAGGCGAATTTGACCTCTTTAACTTCAGAGATCGATTCTCAGGCGAATTCGACCTCTTCAACTATTACAATTTTGAAATAAATTTGAAGGCTAAGTGTAAAACTTCTTCAAGTTGTGCGCGTTCCACGGTCTGGGTAACGGTTCCCCGGCCATGTCTTCAATGCGGTAGGCCATGTTTTTCCCGATCTCGGTGACGCGATAAGGTCCTTCCCAGTTAGGCTCAAGTTTTCCGACATGTTACAAGACCTCGACCTTTTTTAGCACTAGGTCACCGATCTGAAACAATCTGGGCCGTACGTGCTTATTGTATGATCGGGCTGCTGCTGCCTTGTACTGCCTGAGCTTCTGATAGGCATGCTCTCTACTTTCTTCAATCACATCTAGATCTTCGGCTCTGATCTCCGTATTCCGGTCGAGCTGGTATTGTGATACACGAGCGGTTTCGTGTAACAGCTCCGATGGGATGACGGCTTCGGATCCGTAAACCAGAGAGTATGGTGTTTGCCCAGTGGCTGTCCGCGGGGTAGTTCGATAAGCCCATAGCACACCGTCGAGTTCGTCCGCCCATGCGCCCAGTTTGGCATCAAGGCGGGTCTTGAGATTTTGGATAATGATTCGGTTGGTGACTTCAACTTGGCCATTTGTTTGCGGGTGACCAACTGTAGTGAATCTGAGTTCGATCCCAAGATCTCGACAATAGCTCTTGGTATTCTCAGATCGAAATTGAGGGCCATTGTCACAGATGAGTACCCTCGGAACCCCAAAACGGCAGATTATACTCTTCCAGAGGAAATTTCTTATCACTGCATCAGTAATTTTGGGGACTGCCTCGGCCTCAACCCACTTTGAGAAGTACTCGACGCAAACTATGGCAAACTTTTTCTGTCTGGGTGCCAAGGGGAAGGGACCGATGATGTCGATCCCCCATTGGTCGAAGGGCCAGCACACATCGATCGGTATCATGGACGCAGGGTGAGTGTGGATTAGGTTGCCGTGTTTTTGGCACTTAGGGCATTTCCTAGAGTGGATCTTCGCATCCCACACCATAGTCGGCCAAAAATACCCACTCCTTAAGATCTTTCGAGCTAGAGCTCGACCTCCAGAATGGTTCCCGCAGCATCCCTCATGGACTTCTTCTAGGACATCTTGGGCTTGGCTAGGTCGCAGGCACCTTAGAGGGGGACCTATGAAGGATTTTTTGAACAACCTGCCTTCATGATCCATCGTATAGAGCAGAGATCGATATTTTATTCTCCTGGCCTCAGTTCGATTTTAGGGCAAAAGCCCGTCCTTGAGATAAGCGATTAGATCGTCCATCCAGCAAGGTTCCGGCGGATCGATGGTCGCGATCTCGACCTTTCCTTCATCGATCGCACGGCCCCCCGAGACCATGAGCGAGATGGTCGCATCCTTTGTTCCCTGGAATCCGTTGGCCAACTTCGATAGGGCATCAGCTCGACCGTTCTCTTCGCGAGGGACCTGTTCGATTTTGAACTCTTTCAGCTTAGAGGCCAGCTCTTTCACCATTTTGAGATACGCTGCCATGGACTCTTCCCGAGCTTCGTACGTGCCGTTGACTTGGCCCGCGACGAGCTGGGAGTCAGTTACAACGGCTAACCTGTCGATCTGGTTCTCCGTGGCGTACCTTAGCCCTGCCACCAGTGCTTCGTACTCAGCTTCGTTGTTTGTCGCTTTAAAATCGAGCTTAATGGCGAAATCGAGCTGTAGTCTGTCTGAGTTTATAAGGGATATGCCCACCCCCCCTCCTTGAGAGGTCGATGAGCCATCCGTGTACATGGTCCAACTAGGCGCGGCACGGACGATCTCCATCGAGCTGGTGTTCTTTTCGACTAGAAAGTCAGCCAGAACTTGAGCTTGTTGGGCGGCCCGGGGTTGGTAGGTGATGTCATGCTGACTCAACTCGACCGCCCATTTCATCATTCGACCCGATACGTCGGGCTTGGATAAGACCTGCCTAAGGGGTTGATCCGTTAGGACGATTATGGGATGAGCTTAGAAATACGGACGTAGCTTCCGAGCCGCATGCGTCAGAGCGAATACGAACTTCTCGATCTCAAGATAATTTCGCTCCGCGCCGTGTAGGATCTTGCTCAGGTAGTAGATCGGTAGGTGTTTTCGATCTCGAATGGCGACCAAGACTGAGCTGAAGGTTTCATTAGAGAGGGACAGGTAGAGGTACAAGGTCTCTCCTTCATTCGGCTTGGCCAGCAATGGCGGGGAGGCCAGGTACTCTTTCAGTTGATCTAACGCTCGGTCGCATTCTTCGTTCCACTCGAATTTTTTGAGATTTCTTAAAACTTTGAAGAATGGGAGGTTTCGTTTGGACGATCGTGATATGAACCGGTTGAGTGAGATTATGCGACCCACCAGGGACTGTACCTGGTTGATGCATCGAGGTCGAGGGATGACCTGGATTGCTTTGATCTTCGTAGGATTCGCCTCGATGCCTCGTTGGCTCACCATGTATCCTAGAAACTTTCCTCCTTCGACCCCGAACGTGCATTTGTCGGGGTTGAGCTTCATACCGTACTGCCGTAAGATCTCAAACGATCGGCGCAGATGATCTAGATGATGGTACGCCCAGCGACTCTTCACGATCATGTCGTCGACGTAGACCTCCATGGTCTTTCCGATCTCATCTTTGAACATCAGGTTGACCAATCTTTGGTACGTAGCTCCCGCGTTCTTTAGCCCGAAGGGCATGACCTTGAAGCAATATATTCCCTTTACTACAATGAAGGCCGTGTGCTTTTGATCTTCGGGAGCCATAGAGATCTGGTAGTAGCCTTGAAATGCATCCATCATACTGAGCATCTCGCACCCAGCTGTCGAGTCGACGAGCTGATCGATTCGGGGCAGCGGATACGGGTCTTTCGGGCATGCCTTGTTGAGGTCGGTGAAATCGTTGCACATTCTCCGTTTCCCGCCTGTTTTTTGCACGAGGACTACGTTGCACAACCAGTCAACGTATTGAGCTGGAGTAACGTATCCTGCATCGAGGAGTTTATTGACCTCGGCCTCGATTATATCATTCCTCGCCCGACTTTGAGGTCTTAGCTTTTGTTTTATGGGTTTGACCGACTGATCGATTCCGAGCCGGTGGCAGATCACCTTCGGGTCGACTCCGATCAGATCTTTGGCAGCCCAAGCGAAGATGTCAGAGTTGTCCCTCAAGAATTCTATCATCATGACCTCGTGTTGCGGATGCATATTCGCCCCGATCTTGGTGGTCTTATTGCTGTTTCCGGGGACTAGGGCAATTTCTTTCAGTTCTTCAGAGGGCTCGAGCCGCTCGCTGGCCTTTCTTTTCCGAGCTGCGGGGGATCTCTCCGCCTCGCACTCCTTTGTGGGAAGCTCGATCTCCCCATCGGCATAGGTCCGGAGGTCGAGCTCTTGCTCCACCTCTTTCCCGGATGGCTTTTTCAGGACGATGGCATAACAAGCCCAACTGTCCATGACATCGCAAGTCACCTCACCGACCCCGTTCGGGGTGGGCATCTTCAGTTTTTTATGGTACGTTGAGATGATTGCTTTGAACTGAATAAGGCCAGGTCGGCCGAAGATCATGTTATACGCTAGGGGCATATTGACGATGACGTACTCGACCTCCTGGGTCACCCTCTTGGGGGATGTTCCCATCGAGGTGAGGAGTCGGATGCGCCCTAACGGTATGACTTCCGACCCACCGAACCCGGAAAGCGGTGTTCGGATCGGATCGAGCTTTAGGTTATGCAACTTCATTTTTACAAGAGTCGAGTAAGGGATAATATTCGAGCTGCTTCCATTATCAACTAGGCATTTGGTTACATCATAGTTAGCCACGCCCAAGGTCACCACCATCGGACAGCTAGGCGCGTCGCCTTCCCGATGGGGGCCTGGGCGGCTATCACTCTCACTAAAGCTAACCTCCTGCCTTTCCCACTCTCTACCATGATCGATCTGGAAGACTTCTTCATGCGGACCGTTGTACTCTCGAGCTACTCGCCTGATGTTCCTTTTTCGAGCTGCATTTGAGTCGCCGCCTTCGTGCCCCCCGGCTATCATATAGATCTTGCCGTGAGTGGGGGGATTGTCTTCTGCTCTCTCCAGCGGCTGCTTCCCAGATCGTTTTGGGGGAGATCTAGATCTGGACCTATCGCGGTCGCTCGACCTCCTCGCCTTTTCAGAGTAGTGGTCGATGCGTCGAACAAAATCCTTCAGGTGCCCCCCTTGGATGAGTCTTTCGATCTCATCTCGGAGGGCGTTACATTCCGCGGTCGTGTGGCCCCATTGCTGATGGTAGCCACAGTACTTTCCTGATTTCTCAGCCTTCGGGCCCTCCCGGATGGGCTTTGGTTTCTTCAGAAGGCTTTGGTCCATGACCACGTAGATCTGGTCTAAAGACTTGGTCAAGGGGACGTAGTTTCGTCGGTCGACTTGGGTCGGTTGGTCGACTTTCCCCTTGATCTTCTTTTGCTCGCTCCCTTTCCGGTGTTGGGGCGAGCTGGACCCAATGACCTGCCTCTCAGATCGAGGAGGAGGTCCGTGCGCGAGGGCGATCTCCTCAACGCGCATGAAGCCGTGGGCGATATCCTGGATCTCCGTCAGGTTGCGTGGCCCGGCCCTGACGATCTCATCCGCCCATAGGCGGTTGCGGAGAGCTCGATGGACCACAGAGAGCAGGGTGTCCATCGTCGGGTTTTCGACCCAAACTACTTCCCTCGAAAAGCGAGTCATGAAATCTCGCAGGGACTCACCCTCCCTCTGATAGATGCTGTTGAGATAGGAAGGGGGGAGTTTTTCTCCCGTCATTGAGGAGAAGTGCGCCGTGAACCGATCTACGAACCGGTTGTAGGTCGTTATGCACCGTGGCGGCAGGCGGATGAACCAATCTTGAGCGGGGCCTGTCAGCGTAGTGACGAAGAGCTTAGCCCAGATCTGTTGGGGATGGGAGTGTAGAAACATCCGGTTCTCGAAGGCCGTCACATGTTTTTCGGGATCTGTGGTCCCGTTGTACATGGGCAGGCCGGTCGGAATTCGATCTCCATCACAGGTCGTGCGGAGAATATCCTCGCAGAAAGGGGAAGCTTCTTCCCTGTCGCTGCGGTAACGGAGAGGGAGTCGGTTCAGCCCTTCTCGAAGGTCGACCTGCCTCTGGGTGACGTGGGAGCCACGGTCACCCAGGCGGTCTTGGACCCTTTTTCGGGGTGGGTCCTCATAGTAGTCTTGTTCTCTCCCCGCGTGAGCCACGGCGATTCTGGCGGCCTCCTCCCTAGCCGATCGGGGGGGAATCCGATCTCTGAGGTCGTCGAATTCATCGTTATCCTCGTCGACCACGCGCTTGCCGCGGTTGTTGCGGCTGGGGTGGTCGGAGTCCCCGTGGCCTTCTCCAGGAACTTCTTTGTCTGCTGCGGGAGGTGGCGGTGGAGGAGCGAATCCTTGGATCTGCCCCGTCCCGATCTGGGGACTGAGGCCCCAAATGATCTGCGCGGGTCGCCCGTCGAGCGGTTGAAAGACATAGGGAACAGGGTTCCCGTATGCTTGGACAGTGGGGGCCAACGCATTGCCCACCACAGGGCTAGGTATGGTGGTAGCCGGGCTGGCCCTTGGTAGCTCCGGGCGCCTGGGTTCGCGGCCCTCCGTTTGGGCACGCTCGATCTCGACCCGCCACTGGTCGAGGAAGGCTTCCAGGTCCGCCTGGGTGACGGTGTACCTGGGAGTGGCCTCCAGTGGAGGCTGGGGAACGTTGGTGCTCGGACCGACCGGCAGGATAGCGGAGGTGTTGCCAAACGGCGCGTTGTAGTCATGCCTGCCTTTAGCAACCTCCTCCATGTCCTCGTCACGGTTGGTGTTCCTTGTGTTAACCATCGTGTTTGAAAAAGAGATCAAAGGGGCTTTTATCTAGGTCGATGTGAAAAGGGGATTTCCCACAGACGGCGCCAAACTGATCTGGCTCAAATCTGGTCGATCTGACGTGTCGATCTAGCTGTCAGATATGGGTCAATCAGTCAAGAATTTATTTGAGTGGGTTCTTTATCGACCTGAAAGCACTAGCTAACGTGAGCTCGAAACCAACTTGGGGTTTTACCCAAGGTTGGCACTCCGACGCTCAAGTCAGTAATGGAGCTCTTTAGAGAGAGAATAAATGCAATTGAATGCGTATTAAAGGCTTACCAACTACTGTTCAAAGGGCGAGTATTTATAGCCATGGCCAAATGACACAGTAGTGTGTGTACTGTAGGTGTGCATTAATGGCGTTGCCAGTCGTCGATCTGGATGTCGGACGATGGAACCGGCTTGAGGTGGGTCGTTTGTACCTTCTTTCCCCTTTGGGTAAAAGCAGGGACTGACGGTCATTAATGAGCCATAGTACGCCTGTTCCGGGGAATGAGAAGGGTACACGTGTCCGGACAGGAGTGCTTTTACAGTATTCGGGTGTCCGGTGACGTATGGTATCGATCTGGAGATCGATATTGCCTTCCGGGATCCTTAATGCTGTGGGTTTCTTCATAGAAAGGGAGCAGATCGATCTGAAGATCAACCTGGCTACCAAAATCGATCTGATGATCTGATGGTCTCATGAAGATCTGATGATCTGCGGACCTGGTATCGATCTGATGATCTGTCCAAAAGTTTGTTCTTGGTTTGTCCGAGTTGGCGCGGAGCCTACGTGGCGCCCACGTGGGCGTGCCACGTGTCCTCGTATTATTATGCCATGTCAGAGTGTATAGGTGAAATTCAAAGTTGGCCAAAAAGTCAACTGAAAAGGTCAACTTGGAAGTCAACTGAAAAAGTCAACTCCGAAAACATCAATGCTGGAAAGTCAATGGTCAAAGTTACTGTTCACGTATACGGTATTTGTATGAAGGTACATATAGTATTAATACGAAAATACGTTTGGTACTTATACGAAAATACTTTAAGTATTTATACTAAAATACACTTGGTATTTATGAAAATACATTAAGTATTTATACTAAAAATACATTTGGTATTTATACAAAAATACATACCGTATTTATACGTAGGAAAAACTAATATGTATACGTATTTTACACATGTATACTATAACTTATATCAATTGGTTAGGCTAATTAATTAAACATGTAATAATTTAAAACTATAGGTTATAATTATAATTCAAGTAACATGTATCACAATTAAATCATGTATCACATTAAATTACCTAACTAAAATCATGATATAATTCAAATATAACATGTAACATGTCCTAATAATTGTCACATAATTAAATTGTAGCATAATTAAATTATGTAACACATTTCAAAATAAACTATAATTTATAATTCATGTAATTCATGCAATTAAAATAAAATTTTAAACAAATAAATAGTAACCGGTTCGTCAAAATCGGGCACACGGTTCAAAAGTTCTAATTCGTGAAATGAATAGTAACCTAATCGTTAAACGTTTTCGTTTACTACATGAGTTAGGGTGGGGAATTGGGATTCGAAAAGCATACCAAAATTCATGAAATAATTCAAGGATCATTTTAAGTATAATATTGAGGGGTAACCGGTGTACCGATTAAAAGCTAATTTTGGGAATAAATAGTAACCTTCTTTAAAAATAAAAATTAAACATAAAATCTTAAAATTGTTTTAAAATTCAAGAAAATGTTTTAGAGCTTGAAAAAAATAAGTTGAACTTATTGAAAAACATGTGATTTGATCCTCTAAGATTTTTATCGACAAAACGGGTAGTAGTGGCTCGGGAAATGAATAGTATTTTCGGGTTTTAGTGCCGATTTTCCTTCGAATTAACATAATATCACAAAATAGCACTTATTTCACATAGAGATGCAATGCATGAAATATTTCAAGTACGGATCAAGTTTTATAAACGCTCTTACGATGCCCTAGACTTACCGTTTACGACCAGGCCCCGATCCGGGCTATTACAGAAACAGACACATGCAAGTAATAAATCTCGAGCAAAGTTTTATTTGAAATTAGTTCCCGAGAAGGGCAAGAAAAGGACTAGCAATGTTCGGTCCTTACGACTAATTCATATTAAATTCATTAAATTCATAATTCATGAATAATCATAATGGCTCGGCGAGTGAGCTTGCACAACTCTCCAACCAAACTCCGACCGTGTACAATAAATATGATTTAATACTTTAAATACGTGATCATGCAATACATAATAATACATGCGAGTCATAAACATGAGACATGAGCGTTTGGGCAATCCGTGTCTCGGCCTTCCCGCACAGTGCATAATAAAATAACATAATCATAATCATGAAATAAGTTACAACCTTCTCCCTCCATAATGGACGGGCCTGCATGCCCAAACCATTTAACAATAACAATATCGAAACGGGAGCCCATGACTCCCACCCGCTCCTTTGATGGGTTGACCATCGGCTCAAGAATATCCCGCCTTCCTACCTCCTTGGTCGCGCAAGGATATTCTCAAAGGGTACTTCGTGCTAAGAGGTTGCCCGACGGGCCGATACCGTGCCGGTGTCCAAGCCCACATTTCCCCGGGGCCCAATACATGAACATGAACAAAGTGCATAATCTCGCCAAAACATTTAAGCCATGCTCATAGTAATCATAATTCTTGAGGAAAGATTTACTCGATAAAGATTTACTCAATGACTTTACTTTAAGATCAACATATATATATACTTTAGGTTTTCGGCCAAAACTTATCACATAAAGGTTGTAGGGTTTGATACTTATCTAGAATGAAAACACCCTCACCTGAAACATAACGATACAAGGATATAAGCTACGTCGGGTGCTTATTGACCACGATATCTCCGCTCTGGAGATGAGCTGTATAAGAGAAGGAACAATGTGTACTCGTGAGAGACGACTCAATATGGGATAAAATAGAATGCATGGCATTGACATGAGGTGTTCGTGAAGTGCTATGACATGATTCAATATACAATAGATCATAAAATGTCATGAGTTGATGTGATCATGTTCATGCGTACAATTAAGGCCATTTAAACACATAAATGATTTAATCATTCAATTAGGCATGTATAAAATGCATATAAGTCACATAAGAGGTCGAGGATGTGAAAGGAAAGCGATAAAACGGGTTTTGGCAAAGTTTAGCAAAAGTTAGTAAAAGTTAACAGTTTTCGGAAATGGGCAAGTTGTAGAAAAATGGGAATATCTTGAGTTCTAGAAATTGGAATTGAGTTTTGTTTGTTGGATATAAAACTAGACACATAGGGATTTCTAAGGATATATGGGTCAAATCATAGTTCAAAGCGAGGAGCAAATGGCGTAAGCCCGAAGTTGGATGAATGTAGATTTTCAAGGAAGTGGCGACACCAAAAAGGATTGATTATAACTCACAATCTAGAAATGATATAGAGGTGATTCGAATTTGAAAATGTTCTAGACTTCAAAATGTTTCCGTTGGTTCAAAAACAGGTTAATCGGAGCTCGTTTGCGGGGTAAACGGAACAAAACAATCTCAGGCATAAAATAGGGGAGGATCCACCCGTGGGTTTGAGATCCAGGGCCATAGATCTTGGTTCAGAAAATAACAAGTTTCTGCCTCCAAATCCACGCCCCTGGATTTCACAAGTCATAAAATCCACGGCCGTGGATTTGTTCCAGGGGCTAGAAAAACACAAGAATAGCAAGATTTCGCAAGAGAAACACCAAAACTCGAAATAACCACCTCAAACTCGACCCAAATCACATAAAACAAGTAATATGCCAAGTAGGAACATCAAATGCAAGTTTAGAACAATTAGAACACATAAATTCATAAACCCACATCAAATCTCACACACACACACACACACACACTCCTTCCTCCAACAATCTCCTAGTGGATTCAGGGATCATCCCAACAGTGAGGAACTGTGCAAAAGCTTACCGTCGGCCTGATACCTCCCCGGCTCGCTCAATACACAAGTCTCAGGTCCCACAATCAATGTGCAGTACAATATCTGGCCAAAACAATAAGGGTCAGTAAATAACAATAACAATAGGTTCAATTTCGGTAAATGTTTACTCGATCATCATTTCGGAAACAATATAAATATAAATATGGTTTTAGGCCGAATTCCATTCATACAGGTTTTATGGTTATGTACGTAACTAGAACGAAAACACCCTCACCTGAAAGATGACAATACTAGAACACTAGTTATGCCAGTGCCTATTAGACCACGATATCTCCGCCCTGGAGAAGAACTGTACAAGAAAGGGAACAATGTGTACTCGTGAGAGAAGACTCGATAATGATACCAAATAGGACGTACGACAATGTTAATGAAATGGTGTAACGTGTCATAAGATGATTCAATATGGAACAAAGCATAAAAATGTCATGGAATGGTGTGATCATAGTTATATGTTCAATTACTCAAACAAATTCAATTCTTATATCAAGCACGGATTCAAACAATCAACTTAAGCAAATAAGGACCAAGAAGTGTCAATTAATAGCATAATTATCAATTAAGCAAACATATAATTCATATAAGTCACATACGGGAGCTAAGGAAGTGAAAAGGTGAATACTCTACACTTGGGTTCGGAAACGTGCAAGCTGTAGGAAAACTGGAATATCTTGGGTTCTAGAAGTTGGAATTGAGTTTTGTTTGTTATGAAACTAGACAAATAGACCTTTCCAAACATATATGGCTCGAATTTTAATTCAAAGCGGAATGAAAATGGCTTAGGTCCAAAGTTGGGTTAACGCAGATTCGTGACAATTTGGCGGCACCAAATTAAAACGGTCATATCTCACTCGTCGGAAATGATATTGACGAGCCGTAAAAAGGTGAATACTCTACACTTCAAGTACTTACTTCAAGTGAAAAATCAGAGCGATTGGAGTAGAGGAGGATCATCATCCCGGCCAGGATTGAATTTGTACTAAGATGGATCTCGGCCGGGATCCTAGTGAAATGAGGCTACGTCAAAAGTGTCCCAGCCGGGATTGAATTTACACTAAAACGGATCCCGGCCGGGATCCTACACCTAACAACTTCGGGAAAACAGGGGAAAAACTTGGAAATTGGCTCCCAAATCAAACCAACACCAAACCACAACAATTAGACACCTCAAAACTAACATATAACATGCATAAGTCTCATATATATCATTTAGGCCACAAAGAAATGAATATAACTTGCTTGATCATCCAAAATTCATCCAACAAACCCATAAGAGTGCTATGATCAAATATGCTCCAAACTTCATGAACTCAAGTTATAAATGCATGAAACTAACACAAGACCCTCATATATATAACACATATACTCAAGGATGCCAAAAGAGTTATAAACCCTAACATGTACATATCAAAATCTCAACAAATATGAATGAACTTACCATGAAAGTGGAAAAGAATGAGGGGAAAGAAGAGATGATGGTATGGAGCTTGATTCTTGGTGAAGATGGATGAAGATTCTTAGCTCCTAGCTCCATGGTTGGATCGAGATATGAGGGGGAAAGATGAAGATGTGTATGTCTTGTGTTTGTATATGATAATGAGGGAGAAAATGTATGTATATATATAATTATATGAGTCAAGATATATGTATGTATGTATACATTGTATAATTAAAGTTGGGAGAAAAGTTTTGGTAACTAAAAGTTATTTGCACACAAGCCCTTGCCCTTAGGAATTTACAAGTTAGAGATGCATCAACTTAGCATGCATGGTATATATATATAAGGCTCTAAAAGAATATATATATATATATATATGTATATATATATATGTTATGCTAAATCACTTAAATCATGCTCAGAGAATTAAATGCACACTCACGTAATTGAATTCACGAAGTTATAATTTAAATCATAATTGCAAGTATTCAAACATATGGCACGCGTATTTAATTGCGCAAATAAATAACAAAAATGAATTAAATAAACTCTAAACCTTAAAACTCACACGTATGGCACGCGTATCTGACTTGTCGAAAAAACTGGGCGTCACAATATAGGGTGGCCATGTTCAACATAGGTAATTCTTCATTTGGGAAAATTATATCCAACTACCCTTACGATAGGCGAAATTACAAATCAGGACGTCTAGTTTGAAAAATTACATATTAGTCCCTAACCTTTATGCTCCGTTTGAGGTCCCTCCATTCCGTTAGGGTTCCGTCAAATTTGACCCCTATGATGACCAAAATACCCTCGGGGGGATTATTTTGTAATATACATAAAAATGTACATAATAATCCTTAAAATTTATAAATATTAACAAATCGATCCCTTAACATTTAATATATAACAAAATAGTCCCTGGGGTCAAATATTTTAATAAAACGAACCCTCACTTTTATGTATATTACAAAACAATCCCGAGGGTATTTTGGTCATCACAGGGGTCAAATTTGACGGAACCCTAACGGAATGGAGGGACCTCAAACGGAGCATAAAGGTTAGGGACTAATATGTAATTTTTCAAACTAGACGTCCTGATTTGTAATTCCGCCTATCGTGAGGGTAGTAGGATGTAATTTGCCCTTCTTCATTAATATGCTAAACTATTTCAAAATTGTTATAGGGTGTTGAACAATAGATACTGGAAATTATATTTCAAGGTTGTTAAACACTATATCTGTGGGTGGTAGACAATTAAAAGATAGTATATGTATGTAGGCCAATTCATGGCTCTGCAAGACAAGGTGATATGATCATGCGGGGTGCGTCTGATTGTATATGGTATAGTATTGAGGTTTTTGGCATCACCGCTTCTCACAGCTAAGGTTTGTTTTGCTTTGGGATTGCGAGCAAAGGTTCTCCAAATTGCTATTATTCAGGCTGCACTGCCGCAAGCCATGGCATCATTCGTCTATGCTCAAGAGTACACTTTGCAAGCTAACGTACTCAGTACTGCGTAAGTACAACTTAACTCTTTTTTATTTTCTCCAAACAAAACTTTAATGTGATTCCTTGTTTGTTTTCTGCAGGGTCATCTTTGGGACATTTTATCAATCCCTCTCTTCATCGTCTACTATATTGGTTTGGATTCTACTCTCCATTAACCATACATGGCCAGTTTGGATACTCTGATCTATTAATAATATTGGCTGATCTGTAATTATTTTATATATACTGCTATTCAATCCATTAAGTGGAAAATATTTATTACTTCATTTGTGTTTATGTTATATATATATTCTGGTATGCAGATATTTATTATTCCATGTATGCAATCTACTAAGTAGAAAATGTGCAGGCTACTAGACCCGAATCCAATATATTTTTTCTTCTTCCGTGGGGCTCTTGTTCCTAATTAATAATCCTTAGTGGTCTGCTTGAGACAATTGTAATTGTTTTGTTACACAAGGTTGCCTTCATGTTTTTCAATTAGGTTTGTCTAATTTTGGTTGCCAAAGTGAAAACAGTACTGTGATGGTCACTCGTTAGAATACCTAAAACCAAAAATCATTCATGTTGTAATTTTCTCAAACACTAACATGGATTTTTCAAGCATTTCTGTTGGAAGTGAGACGTTGCCTAGAGGAATAGTGGCAGATACCTCTAACTTGGAAAGGCGACCACTGTGGGGGTTTGCCAAAGGTACTAGCTATTGGCCCTAATTGTGTCTGTAAGATTTGGTTCGTAATCAATTTGACTTTGTTATGATTGCGCAAGCAGGAACCGGACGCCCGTAAGAGTTTATTTGCAGCTGCTGTCGGAGTAATACAAAAGAAGTACGTAAGACGAGATGGTCCTAAAGGTATTACTAGAAATAATGACAGAAAATGTCTATAGCCAAGCAACCTGACATGGCAAAAGACCAAGACTCATGTATATGCAAAGTTACTAACTCACATGCTAGCATGTGATAAGTGTATCGTTTTGATTAGATAAACTATATTCATGAACAATGAAACTGTACCGGACATAAATTCACACATGCAATAATTTTGCTATTCAAATAGTTTGTATCCTTGTGTATATGATCTCTTGAGGAACTTTTTAAGACACGCTAGGGTTCACAATTTTGATATCCAACACTTTTGATTGCTACGGATTTCATAAGTCGATTCTTTGTGTACAACAAAACTAATGCAATTCACCTACAACTCCTTAAGAATTTAATTATTGATCGTACTTTCAAAAAATCGACACACTGAGAACACGGCTCTAACACGGACCGATATGGGAGGGAAACGCCTCAGACACGAGAAGAACATGGGAAATTCAAAAAATTTATTATTTTTTTATCTTTTGTAAAAATTTGAGTAACTATTTTTTTTTTAAGATTACTACCTAATTAATGAAGTTTTGTATAGGTTCAACATGAATCTCCTACTCAATAAAATAATATTTTGAAAGTGTTCGTGCATAGCATAGCTTCACCCCTCTTGGAAGTAATGCAAAAGCCATCAATTTGCTGCAAATCTCACCCAAAGTTCACATTTTTCTTCATACATGAACCTTAGTATAAGCAAATATACATACTTAGTAGAACTAAACACAGAAGAGCATCACAATCTAGTCTTACAACTGGGGTTTCTTCTTCCCTTTGCCTTTTGCATATTCATAGTCATGGACAATCTAGTCTTACAACTGGGGTTTCTTCTTCTCAGCACTGCGCGCCTCAGTACTCATCCTCAATTAATTCTGCTTATTTACTAATTACTACATATATATATTATATATAGATGATGGCAAAAATGCAAATTTGGTCCTGTAAATTTACAATTTTGGCAATTTAGTCCTATTCGTTTCAAAATTTGCAATTAAGTCCTATAAGTTTGTATTTTTGGTAATTTTGATCCTGTTCGTTTTGAATTCATCCCATCTTATAAATTATTTATTCCTTCAAAAAAAATCTTATAAATTTATACTAGCATATACACCGTGCTATGCACGGTTTAATATAAAAATTATAGCGTGTGAATTATAATGTTATGTATTAATAGTAAATAATATAAACTAAAATAACCTTAAAAATTTATTTTATTTTCGAGTAGAAAGTTAATTTAGATAAAATATATAGAAAATCATCCAATTTGTATCTAGTTAATCGAAATAATATATATTACTTTGATATATTGATTTTTAAATTATATATTAATTTGGGAATAGTTCATTATATCGAGACTTAATAAAAAAAATATTTATTTTATTATTATTATCATTATGAAAACTCAAATTGATAATATAATTATTAAAAAAAACAAATATATATATATATACCCCTCATACAAAAAAAAAACCAAATATACAAATACGTTAGAAGTCAAAAGAAACCATGAAAATAGAGATGGTACATAAAATTTAGGAAAATACAGGCTATAAAATGGTTTTAATAAATTTACTTTGTTCTGATTCCGTTTAATCATAAACAAAGTAGAAATAGTAGTAATAACAAATAGGGAAAAATTTTAAAAAATGATTTAAATAGAAAAAAGCTAATTTAAAACATAAAAACTACTATCTTAGTACGTGAATTTGGAGGAAATCTTGTCGTATAATTCATGAAATAACAAAACCCAAAGTAAATCAATTATAATTACAATTTGAACAAAAAAAAAAACTTATATACAATCATCACCGAAAACTAATAGGAACAGTGAGCTTTTATAAAAGGAAAAGGAAAGTTTTTATTTTATTTTTAAACCTTTAAATGATGCAAAATTTATAAAATGGACGAAACAGTAGATTTAAAATGGAAGAGCTTGGATGAGATAATTAGATAACCATTTTCAACTTTTTTTTTTTTTGGATTTGAGTGTGGAATATTATAAATATTATTGTAGTATACAAGATAATAGAGTATTTTGTTTGTTTATAAAAGAAATACAAAAAAGCGTATATACATATTACTCCATTGAATGATATTTATAGAAAATAATCAAAATATACACGAACATTTTTTTGGTTTCCACAACCAATAAATTTGTGATTATATGAGTTATACGATGGAGAAATAATAATAAAACAAATAATATAACAAATATTGCTTATATTATTCCATAAGTTATTTTAAAATAAAAAATAATAATATAGTTTTCGTGCATCACATGATTATTTGTTAGTACAAAAAATATATAAACGATGCATAAATTATCGTTGTGTATAATTATCTTTTCACGGATCTGTACTTGAACAACAATATCAAAAGGTTTTCTCTATCGAAAAAATAAGGGAAAAAGAACCCGTAAATTACTATTCAAATAAATAGCACAAAATTTTAAAATATAGGTAAACTATGTTTGAACAATGATATGTATAATTACCTTCTCACGGGTTAATACTTCAACAAAGACTTCAAAAGTTTTTTTTTTTTTAATCAAAAAAATGAGAAAAAAATTTCACAAATGAATATGCAAATAAATAACACGAAATTAAAATATATGTACGGTGAAGATGGAAGAAAAAAACTTACGTCTTAATTCCTATAATGTATAGGGTGGAATTGTCGATAGTCTTTTCTTACCCTGAAAATTTATAATAAAAAGAATAAAAGATGATAATACACAAATAATATATTAAAAACAAACAATATATCAAAAAAATAGTTTGTAATATATAAATCGTGATTGATAATTTACCATGTCTGATCTACTTCATCAATCATAGAAGAGGTTCTTGCATCTCTTGAAGAAGTAAATAAATAAAACATATACTTGAGGGCTGAGGCATATTCAATATTTATGCAATACTTTGAGCTTTATATAATTTGTTAATCCTTTTAATTAAGTCAAGAC
This sequence comes from Lantana camara, assembly GCA_037501455.1. Classification (NCBI taxonomy): domain Eukaryota; kingdom Viridiplantae; phylum Streptophyta; class Magnoliopsida; order Lamiales; family Verbenaceae; genus Lantana; species Lantana camara. Next base: position 103,065,966 of record CM074863.1, on the reverse strand, counting down.
TAATAAATAATGAATTAGTGATTGATAATAGAAAGAATTTTCTTATATTAGTCAAGATTTCAACATATATTGTGCCTTTTATTATTTACTAAAACGAAGTGTTAAAAAAAAAGTTAATTCTCTTAATTTATACCAAAATATGTTAAGTTTATTCCAATTAATTGGAATCAATCAACTAATTAAACTATTTATATTTGGTTGTTTCCTTACTATGCAGAATCAATTAACCAATTGACATAAATATTATATTATTGATTGTCGGTCTTAAAAATGTTAAAGATGTTGTGCTTAATTATCAATCGGATATTTTCTTAAATTAATTAATATGATTTAATGAATAATTAAAGTTTTTAAATATCAAATATTTTGGAAATTTAATTGACCAATAAAATATTTTGTAAAGAAAAAAATTCAAAAAAATTAAAAGAGAAAAAAGTATTGAGTCAAAATTGGCTCAATTATATTTGATGAAATACACACTTCCTATATATTATAGTATAGAGTATAGTATAGTATAATATAGAAGTACAGATATATGATGGTGCAGGAATCTGAGTTTCCTAATGCAACAACACTTTAGAATTTGTAAGAAAAGGGAAAGACCATCACAGGCGTGAGTACCTCAGGAACTGGGTTTCCTTGTGAGCGTGGGTTCTTCCAGCTAGGATAACACCAAGATGGCAAGGAGTAATGGTGATGCAACTGTGGTGAGAGTAATGGAAAGCTTGAGAAGTTCAGTAGGAATGCCCAGAACAATGCAATGCGTGTGTGGAAGATGACTTGGGGGAGAATGCATGGATTCTCTCCTATTTATATGTTAGGGATGGGGGTAGAGGGGTAAATTGACCATGTGGTCCCAAACCTGTGTTGCCCTAACACGCGTCAGCTTTTGGTGGGGTGAGAATGACATCCCTGAAAAGGGAGACGGCATGTCAGGTGCCCGGTACACAGTACCTTTGTGTCAGAGGTTGTTGACGAGGGTGACGCGGGGGACGGGCCTAAGATTCTTTCTGCCGAGGTTCGAATCCAACGAAACGGGGTATGGATATGCCCGAGCGTTGATGATGCTCGAAGAATGTATGGATGGCCTCCTCGCGATATATGACCCCTGAGCGTCGAAATACCGAGCGTACTAGTGGGGCCCCCATGTGGGTGCTTCCCTGAGAAGGGTAACTATGAGGGCCGCGATGCGAGCGTCAAATCCGTTGGTTTTGGCCCTTGATCCGAATGGTCATCCGCTGACCGACGGATTACATTAACTGGCAATTGAGCGGTTGGAAGGCCCATGAGCCCACCAAGGCGAGCATCAGGGCTATAGTCAGCAGTGTGCTGCCACGTGGACGGCTCTGATTCGAGAATGATTTTTAGGCCTCATCATTTTGCCCCCCAAATTCTGTAGTATCGCTTCGAGCGTACTGTAGAATTTATAAAGGAGGAGTCCTGAATTTCAAATACCCGAGGGACGAGAGATTACCCTCGAGGAGACTGCTGGCCTTTTGTAACGGACACAAACTGACATCGCATTAAATGCTGTCAAGTCTGCATTTAATGCTGAGTGGGAACGTGGGCGCGTGTACTCCGGGAGGCGTGAGGCGGTTACCAAAAGTGGGGGATTTCCTAGGCGGGAAATGATTGCGTTTTGAATTTTCAGCCCTAATCCGTGTACAATCTTCCCTATAAATAGGGGTTTGCAGGGTTTTGGCACCTCTTTCACGCATTTAAACTCTTTCAAGCATACACAGCAAGAAATCTTTACCAGTTCTACAAGCTCCGGCGAATTTCTTCTCCTCACATCTTAGGTAAAAATTCCTTACCCTTCTTCTTATTTTCCCCTTGCTAACATTAGTTTTAGGTTGTGTGAGTGAAAACCTTGAGGGAAGAGCCACTGTCTACTGTTGAATCCGTTTTAGAAATCTCATCCTTCCTTAAGCTTTCTGTTAGAAATCCCATCCCCAAGAATTGGAAACTGAACATGGCCGGAAACCAAGCTGATGATTATGTACGGGAGATTGAGGAGATGTCGGTGGGGAGTTCTTCCCCTCACGGTGATGTCCCCATAGCGGTTCCTCTAATTAGGGCGCACCCAGGTGGAGATATTCCCATGGCAATATCGGTGGCCCAGGCTCCGGTTGACGCCGGGGAGGAAGAAGTGAACGCGGCCGTTCAAGGGATGAACGAGCGTGCTCCCGTTGGGACGGACGATCTCTTTGAGGAGATGCACAATGTAATGGAGATGCAGAGACAAGGGGAAAGGGTATTCCCAGTCTTGAACAGCGCTGTGAGACCCCAAGATCACAGGATCACAGTGGCTATGGCGGGTCCCGAGGGTGAAGCGGGGCCATCCGGGCGTCCATTCGAGGCTGAACCTTCCAGAAGGCGTCAGAGAAGAGGCAAGGAGCCTGCCACTCGGGTAAGGCAAGACAACCGCCATCAGACTGACAGATCCCCGGACGAAATTGAGAGTATTCTGACCCTCGGTGATTTGGAGGAGTTGAGGGCGAAAGCGTATTGGGATGAAGTTGTGTTTCCCATGAGGCTTCCTGAGGAAGGGGAGAGGGCCAATCGACCACCGCCTGGGATGATGACGGTCTACTGGGACGCAGTTCTTGCTGGGGGTCTGAGGTTTCCAATCGCGCACGACGCCGTCATCATTTACCACCATCTAGGGCTTTGCCCTTCACAAATTCTACCTAATGGCATAGCCTTAATCAATACGTTCATAATAACAATGAGGGCCTTAGGCAAAGCACCCTCGATAATCAACTTTGACAGCTTGATACAAGTAGCCCGCTCGCCACGCTCGTCGCCTACGGACGGATTTTATTACGCTCAGGCCAAATCAGGCTTCAAGATGATAGACTCTCCATCTTCCTCTTACGGCGAGCACTGGAAGGAAAAATACTTTTTCGTGGGGGCTCCCGGGGGGATTTTCGGAGTCCACCGGCAATGGATGATTCATGGCGAGGGTCCATTGATTAGGGAAAGGATGAGGAACAAGGATTTTGAGGAGTGGGCGATGGGATTAGCCCTCGAGATGAGGGCTGAAAAGAAGTGGATTAAGGCGGAGACATTGGTGAAGAACGAAAAGATATTGTTCCGCTACGGATTATCTTGCCCCCCTGACATGATACTCAACCCTCCTACTGACATCACGGCCCTCGACGGTTAGATTCTAGGAACTAACATCTCTAACCTTTAGCATAGCTCTCTGACTCGCAGTTATCAGTGTTTTCTTGTTTGTACAATTCAAACAGCCAATCTTCTGACGCTCGTTTCCCTTTACTTGCAGGCATCCAAATACTTTCTCAAGGCATGAATGCTGAAGCCCTTTCACGTATGCTGGGTGCCCAAGGGCCCGCAGTTGACCCTCAACAGCAGCAACCGCAGCAGAACCGCCCACCAAATGCCCCGAGGGCGAGGGTAAATCGCCGAGCAGCGGGCCGAGGGCAAGGCAGTGCTCGCGGGGGCGCGGGAAATGAGGTTCCTCCCAGGGGCCCTATCGAGGACCTAACCCTGGAGGGTACCCATGAGGCCACTCCTCCGCCGGCGGCCCCCGTGGGCCCTATCTCTCTGAGTTCCAGCGGGTCAAGGAACCGCTCGGGTGAACCTGTCCGGATTCACGAAATCCTCCGGGCCGACCGCCAGGGCAAGAGAAAAAGGATGCCAGACTCTCTCCCTATATCTGGCAAGGGAAAAGAGGTGGTCGTGGGCCACCGTGGTGAGGGTAGCGACACTTCATCTTCTGAGGATGAAGAATTCTGGAAGATAGGATGCAAGGGTGACTCCCGTTATAAGCGGCAACGGACTGAGGGCCCGGTGCTCCTAAAAAAGAGCGCTTATTCCGTCAACCTTGTCTCCGACATCGTTGGGAAACTCCAGTTTTCCGGCGATCACGACAAGCTGAACAATTATGACGCCGCTTGCGTTGCTGATGACGCCTGCCATGTTCTTCTGACGGTAAGTCTGTATTCCTCTTTACCAAATTCTCTTTCCTTCCTTCCACGTTCGGATTATGACCCTCGTTTACGGCTTCCCAGGAGGTAATCCCGAGGCTGAAAAACTTGCAAGGGCGAGCGCAAGCATATTCTGAGCGTAAAGCCAAGTACAAAAAGTTGCTGCGCATCTCAGACCCTGTCCAACTGCAGGAGGATTACAATAATATCAGCGCTCAGCTGAACTCCGCCCACATCGAAAACGCTAAGCTGAATGAAAATCTGAAGAAATCTGACGATGCCGTTCTGGCCCTAACTGAGCGTCAAAAGAAACTGAAGGATGAGCGGGATCAGTTGAGGGCTCAAAATGTGGAGCTGGGCGAGCAACTGGCGGAGAGCACTCGCCAGAATGAGGTAGCCAACAAAGCCTTTGCTGACTTGCAAGGCAAAATACAGGGCTTGGAAGCAAAGGTATCCTGGGAGGCGGTGAAGAAGTTCGTGCGCTCCAAAGCCTTTGTGTTCGCAGCCAACATCCAGTGCTTTGACAATGCTCGGCGCTTCTTCCATAAAGCGATTGGGCAAATGGTGAGGTTGGGACTGGCCCCGGAAAGCGCTCGATCCGACGCTCGTCTGCGCATGGACCTCGATGAGAATTGTGAGCCAATGGTCCAGGAGGAGGATCCCACGGACAATCTGGCAGAGCCTGAGTATCAGGAGTTGGTGGAAACACTCCAAAGGGAGTTCATAGCTGCCAACAGGGTAGATCCCGAGCCTCTCCTGATAGAAGATGAGGGCACTGTTATGGACGTCGCGGATGCTGAGGAGCCTGGTGAAGCCCAAACCTCCGACGCCAATGTGCTGGCCCCTGTTCCCCTCGCAACTGCTCCTCCCGAGCCCAACGCTCCAGCTCAATGAAACTTTCTATATGCTGATCCTTTTTCCTTGTTGATTTAAATCCCTTGCCATTACTGTGAACAATTTATGCTTGTACCTAATTTCCTCGTTATTCACTTAACATTTTGAGTTTCTTTTCATACTTTAGCACTCCTTCTTTACTGCTGTGATGTCTGAATGCTTTTTCTTGACTCTTGGATGGTGAATGATGTAAATTCGTTGAGCTTTGCCACTTTTACTTTGTCCCTCTAACTTGGACGTTTGCGATGAGCGAGTTTTTGCACGAGGGCGCCTCTTGCGAGGGTGCTCTGACATTCATCACAATGCGCCACTAGTTCGAGGATAGGCAGTGTCCGTCGGTACGAGGGGTGGAAATACGGTCGCGAGGGTGTTCCCCATGGATGTCCCCAAACCGTGTTCGCGATTAGGCTCGAATTTGAACTTAGGAAATCTTTAGGGATTTGCCCAAGTATTGGCCCAATAGTGCGCACCCTCGTTCCGGACGCCCCAATGAGTCATACGCACTCTAGAAATCAACAGTAGGATTTGCTGAGTGCAAGAAAGAATAGAGCGTAACCATAGGGTTAGCGTTATTTCGAGGAGCCTTTGAAGGGACTGATTTGAAATCCGTTATTTTATGAGTGTATTTTTACTCAATAGGGTGAGGGTCATTCGGGTTCTTGCGAGCGCGAGCTGGAGTGGTTAGCACTCAGCTGGCTATAACTGGGCATTACGCCCCCCGTTGTCTGACACGCTCACTTTTAGGATTTTATACTACAAACTGTACAAACTGTTAGTAGGTGGATGATTATCAACACCTGGACAGTGTAGTTTTGGAATGATTGAAGTTTCGCTTAGGCTTTTCGACGTGGAGGATGCTCAACACGGAGTAGGCCCTTTGTCGCTCGAATTATTAAATCAAAATAACAAATCAAGCAAATAATAAAAACAAAGAGTTAAATACTTACTGTTATATAAATGCATTTTTGGAAATGATTACAACTCGCTTTCCGTCAAAGGGAAGCCCTTCACGCCACAAACGGGCCATTACAAAGAAACTGATGTCTACACGTAGAACCTTCTGAGGTTACATGCATTCCATGGTCTAGGGAGTCGCTCGCCTTGCAAAGTTTCCAATAGGTAGGTGTTGTTTGCTCGTACCTGGATGACTTTGAAGGGGCCTTCCCAATTAGGGTCCAACTTACCTACGTGTTTGGAGACTTCAACTTTTTTGAGGACCAAGTCCCCTAGCTGGAAAGTCCTTTCTTTAATACGTTTATTGTACTGGCGAGCAACGGTTGCTTTGTATTTGTGAATACGTGCCCAAGCAGCATTCCTCTTCTCATCCAGCAAATCTAATTCGAGCGCCCGATTGGCCTCGTTGGCGGCAGGCTCAAAATAGGCAACGCGTGCGGATTCTTGCGCAATTTCCGCAGGTATCATGGCCTCGGAGCCGTATACGAGGGAATAAGGGGTTTCCCCCGTTGCCGCTCGCGGAGTAGTACGGTACGCCCACAGAGCTCCCTGAAGTTCTTCAGCCCATTCTCCCTTCTTACTCTCGAGCATCGTTTTCAGATGTTGGAGTATGGTTCGGTTGGTCACTTCAGCTTGACCATTAGCTTGGGGATGACCCACGGAAGTGAATCGTTGTTCGATCCCTAATTCATAGCACCAATCCCGCGTGTCCGCAGCGATAAACTGGGAACCGTTATCCGAGATGAGCACCCTCGGGATGCCGTATCTGCAGATGATATTTTTCCAAATGAAATCCCTCACAACTTTGAACGTTATCTTAGCGACCGCTTCTGCCTCAGCCCACTTGGTGAAATAATCCACAGCAAGTATTACGAACTTCTTTTGCCCGACCGCCATTGGGAGAGGTCCCACGATATCAATGCCCCATTGATCAAAAGGCCAGGAAACATCAATAGGAATCATTTGAGCTGCCGGCAACTGAGGAGTGTTGGAGTGGAACTGGCACTTGGGACATTTCTTGGAATATTTAATGGCATCTTGCAATACTGAGGGCCAATAGAACCCACTCCTTAAGATTTTCTTTGCCTAGATTCGTCCGCCTGAGTGGTTCCCACAACTTCCACTGTGTACGTGCTCTAGAACTTCTTTAGCCTGCGAAGGTCTCAAACATCTCAACGGTGGTCCCAGGAAGGATCGCTTGAATAATCGACCCTCGGAATCCAATGAGAAGCGAGGGGCTTTGCTTTTTAGCTTCCGAGCCTCAACTTTGTCGCTCGGGCATGTTCCATCCTGGAGGAACCTGACAATTTCATCAAGCCAACAAGGCTCGGAGGGGTCAATCATGTGCACCTCCTTTGAAGGTTCGCCTTTACTTATCAGTGGTTCCTCCGCCCTCAGAAATGTAACAGCACGCTCGCTATGGCCATCCAGGGCGGACGCAAACTTTGAAAGAGCGTCAGCATGCTCGTTTTCTGCCCTCGGAATTTGTAAAAGATGGAATTCCTTGAACTTGGCTATCTCTTCCTTGGCGCTCGACAGGTACTGTGCCATGGTGGCTTCTCGAGCCTCATAACTACCGTCAATTTGACTCGCGATCAACTGCGAATCAACGTATGCTGTGACACGAGTGGCCCCATTTTGGAACGCAATCCTGAGCCCTTGGATGAGGGCCTCATACTCAGCTTCGTTGTTGGTGACTGGAAATGCCAGCTTGATTGCGTAGTCAACTTCCGCCCCAAGGGGATCCCTAAGGGTCACCCCGGCTCCTCCCCCCTGTGAGGTCGAGGAGCCATCTGTGTGCAAAAGCCATAAACCCTCATCCGCCGGTGGCACAGTCTCTAGATTGAAGCGTTCAACCAACAAATCGGCCACTGCCTGAGCCTGTATGGCTGTACGGGGCTCGAAGGAGATATCAAACTGACTAAGCTCAATTGCCCATTTAATTAACCTTCCCGAAACATCCGGCTTAGATAGCACTTGCTTGAGTGGTTGGTCTGTGAGCACAGTGATGGAGTGAGCCTGAAAATATGGCCTCAGCCTTCGGGATGCGTTAACGAGCGCAAAGGCGAATTTCTCAATTTCCATGTACCTTTTCTCAGCTCCCTGTAGAGTCTTGCTCAGGTAATAAACTGGCATGTGCTTACGCTCGCGGATGGCTACGAGGACAGCGCTCGTTGCTTCCAAAGAGACTGATAGATAGATAAACAAGCTCTCCCCCGGGATTGGCTTGGTTAATAAAGGCGCGCTTGACAGGTACTGTTTCATGTTCTGCAGGGCCTTTTCGCAATCCTCGTTCCAGGTAAAGTTGCGAGCGTTGCGCAAAATTTTAAAGAAGGGTAAATTCCGGTCCGCTGAGCGGGAGATGAACCTATTTAGTGAAATGATCTTACCCACGAGCACCTGGACCTCTCTCAGATTGTGAGGGGAGGGTATGTCCAGGATTGCTCTAATTTTCTCGGGGTTTGCCTCTATGCCACGCTGACTGACCATGTATCCCAAGAATTTACCACCTCGAACGCCAAAGGTGCATTTTGATGGGTTCAGCTTCATTCCATAGCGACGGAGGATGTCGAAAGTTTGCTTGAGATCCTCCAGATGGGAGCATTGGCGCTCGCTCTTGAATATCATGTCGTCTACATATACCTCCATAGATTTTCCAATCTCGCGCTCGAACATTCTATTGACGAGGCGCTGATAGGTCGCTCCCGCGTTTTTGAGCCCAAATGGCATGACTTTGAAACAATAAACACCCAAATGCACAATAAACGTAGTTTTGGGGCGATCCTCGGGCGCCATAAAGATTTGATAATATCCCTGAAAGGCGTCCATCATACTCATGAGTTCACACCCGGCTGTAGAATCTACCAACTGATCGATCCTCGGTAGTGGATAATGGTCTTTGGGGCACGCCTTGTTAAGGTCCGTGAAGTCGTTGCACATACGCCACTTATTGGCGCTCTTCGGGACGAGCACCACATTGCAAAGCCATTCTGGGTACAAGATTTCCTCGATGTACTGAGCATCAAGCAGCTTACCAACCTCTTCTTCGATAACCCGTTTCCTAAAGCCATGAACGTCCCTCTTCTTCTGTTTGATAGGCTTGAAGGTCGGATCCACGTTCAGTCTGTGGACAATGATGCTCGGATCTATTCCGGTGAGATCAGAAGCTTTCCATGCAAAAACGTCTAAGTTCTCCCGTAGGAAGTCGATCATCAGAACTTGCGAGGGCCCATCTAGGCCCGAGCCAATCTGGGTGGTTTTATCCGGGTTTCCAGGCTCCAATTCAACGGTCAAAAACTCCTCGGTGGGCTCAATCCGAACCTCCAGCCTCGGTGCTTCCAACGCTCGTTTCTTTCCAGTGAGCAAATTCTGGGGCTCCTCACCCTCGTTTTCTGAAGAAGAACCCTCGACAGCTCCCGGTGGCCTATTCTCTGAACACTGAACATCTCCAGGGGTCTTCTTTTTATTCTTTTTCCGGTACAGCTTGGCTCTTTTGCGCTCAGGGCCATCTTCGTTTAATTCGGGGAAATCCACGGACTTCTTAGTACCCCCCAGTTGAATGGGCTGCTTGGGATTGTGGCTGCGAAGTGAAAGTATGTAACACTCCCAAGCTTCTTTGACATTACACAGAATTTCTCCTGTGCCCTCGGGTTGGAAACTTAACCTTTTGATGATAGGTGGAAATGACGGCTTTGAAGTCCACGAGGGCTGGGCGCCCCATGATGATGTTGTAAGGGAGATCCACCTCAACGACGGTGTAGAGGACGCTCAATGTTTTTCGCTGTGGGGCGCGACCAAAAGAGGTGGCCAAGCGGATCTGTCCGTGAGGGACGATCTCGGAACCTCCAAACCCTACGAGGGCAGTTCGGAGAGGTTCGAGGGGGATGTTTGTTATGTTCATTTGTTGAAACGTTGAGTACGGGAGAACATTCACAGAGCTTCCACTATCAAATAAAACCCTCTTTACAGTGTGGTTATGAACATCTAAACTAACCACCATGGGACAGTCAGAGGTTTTTCCCATCCCATGGGGTGTTACAATATGCTCAAGATCTTTCTCAGTAAACCCTATGACATCACCCTCCTTCGAGCGCGACGAGCTGTCCACGGAGAACACTGGGCGAGGGAGTGACGTTGTTTGGTTATAGCTCCGTACGTGGCGGCGGCGTGAAGCATTGGAATCACCTCCCGAGGGCCCTCCCGCGATCATGTGAATGACCGCAAAGGGCTGGTTTTCCATATCCACCCCTTTCCCCTTGTTACGCTCGCTGCTTTCAGGGTGCTGGCGGCGAGGACTTCGGGAGCGTGAGCGACTTCTTCTTCTCCCCATCGCTCGTTCCGCGCAATGTTCATCGTACCCTTCCAATGCTCTAACAAACTCTTTGAGGTGCCCCCCAGCAATCAGCCGCTGAATTTCCTTCTCCAGTTGGCGGCATTCATTAGTATCATGCCCTTTCTGCTTATGGAAAGCGCAGTATTTTCCCGAGCGCTTCTGAGCCTCAGTTTCTCTCAGCTTGGGCGGTCTTTTGAATAGTTTTTGGTCCGCCAGAGAATACACTTCGGCAATTGGGCGGTTGAGGGGGACACGCTCGAGCCTCCGCTGGGGGGAGGAACGACGGCGAGCAGGTACTGGGCTGCGGCGGTGACTCCGATTGGGCTCTCCTCTGTCTTCGTGGGTTCTGTTGGGACGAGGGGCATTTGCCATCTTCTGTTCCCTCGCTATGTACATATCTTCGAGGGTAAAGAAGGAGTCTGCAATCTCCCGAATTTCCATCAACGAGCGCGGCTTCTTCTTGGCCACTTCCTCCACAAACTCCTTGCTGACATAATGCTTCATGTTGATGGCCCCGAACAGAACATGCCTCAAAAAGTCCATCGAGGGCTTTTCTACCAACAAAATTTCTTTATTGAACCTCCCCGTGAAGGACCTGAGAGTCTCATTGGGCCCTTGGACCAAACTATAAAGAGCGGTCGCGGCCGGAGCCGGTGCTTTCAGCGAATTGAAATGGCTGACAAAAGCATCCGTCAGGTCGTAGTAACCTCGGATCGAGCGCGGGGGGAGCTTTTTATACCACTCCTAGGCCATTCCGGTGAGGGAAGTGACAAACACCTTAGCCCAATAGTTGTCTGGATGGTCGTACAGGTGCATTAAGTGCACAAAATGGTCCAGATGCTCGGCTGGATCCGTAGTTCCGTCATATCTGTTCACCGATGAGGGAATTTTACCCTTCCCTGCGCGGGTCATTAGAACTTCTTCGATGAGGGGAGAATCGCCCACCATGATCCTGTAGTCTCGCTCGTCGGGATCTTCATAGCTGGCTTCTTTCCTTCGGTGGGAAACGGGGCTACGTGGTCGTCGAGCGTCTCTGGCCTTGGACCTCTCGCCCCCATCACGGGAAGCATGAGACCGCGCTCGAGAGAGCTGCTCTACCACGTTCTGGAGCCCTCGGATTTGATCCTGCACTGCTGCTAGCTGAGGGTCACCGACATTTCTGCGGTTTGCCCTCCCTGTGGCCCTTGATTGGACCTCTCCATTATCTCCGGCCGCCTCATTCCGAGGGGCCCTTTCATCTCCTACTGCGGGTCGCTCTTGCTGGGCCCTCGGTGGGGCCTCATTTTCCTGATTAGGCGCTGGCGGGGGAGGTTGTTGTGCCCTTAGCGCATTTTGGGCCATCACCAAGGGATGTGCCGGTAGCCCTCCAAGAGGCGGGGCCGGACGAGCGCTAGCCTGCGAGGGGAAATATGCGGCCATGAAATGTTCCCAGGCGTTCTGGACGGCCTGGCTCTCGCATTGCGCATACAGCGCTTGAAGTTGCTGAGTTGTAACTTGGGGCATCTCCACCCCTTGTATTTCCCTTGGTAGCGAAGTGGGGAGATTCAGAGTCCCCACCTGATAAGGCTGGATCGCCGGCATCATCCCGGGCATCAATCCTGGCTGCATAAACGGGTATCCTGGAGGTGGCATGGCCACGGGATACATCCCGGAGTACGGGTAGGAAGCATGGGCGGTGTGAGCTGCAGGCGGAACAACGGTGCTGGGTTCTCTTGTAACATTTCCAACTAGCGGGAGGGCTGTTCCCGCCGGTTCTGTGTTCTCGCCCCCGTTTCCGGCGGCTGGGGGGTTCGTTCCTCCGGCGGGGAGGTTGCCTTCCACGCTTTCTTCGTTAGTGGGAGGAAGAGCGCCTTTCTCCCCAACTCTTCCAGATCTCGTCGCAGTCACCATGACTAAAGACTTAGGTGTTACTCTTCAACTAGCTTTCAAAGGGAGAAACCGGTAATACCAAAGATGGTGGTGATGTTTCCCACAGACGGCGCCAAAAATGATGGTGCAGGAATCTGAGTTTCCTAATGCAACAACACTTTAGAATTTGTAAGAAAAGGGAAAGACCATCACAGGCGTGAGTGCCTCAGGAACTGGGTTTCCTTGTGAGCGTGGGTTCTTCCAGCTAGGATAACACCAAGATGGCAAGGAGTAATGGTGATGCAACTGTGGTGAGAGTAATGGAAAGCTTGAGAAGTTCAGTAGGAATGCCCAGAACAATGCAATGCGTGTGTGGAAGATGACTTGGGGGAGAATGCATGGATTCTCTCCTATTTATATGTTAGGGATGGGGGTAGAGGGGTAAATTGACCATGTGGTCCCAAACCTGTGTTGCCCTAACACGCGTCAGCTTTTGGTGGGGTGAGAATAACATCCCTGAAAAGGGAGACGGCATGTCAGGTGCCCGGTACACAGTACCTTTGTGTCAGAGGTTGTTGACGAGGGTGACGCGGGGGACGGGCCTAAGATTCTTTCTGCCGAGGTTCGAATCCAACGAAACGGGGTATGGATATGCCCGAGCGTTGATGATGCTCGAAGAATGTATGGATGGCCTCCTCGCGATATATGACCCCTGAGCGTCGAAATACCGAGCGTACTAGTGGGGCCCCCATGTGGGTGCTTCCCTGAGAAGGGTAACTATGAGGGCCGCGATGCGAGCGTCAAATCCGTTGGTTTTGGCCCTTGATCCGAATGGTCATCCGCTGACCGACGGATTACATTAACTGGCAATTGAGCGGCTGGAAGGCCCATGAGCCCACCAAGGCGAGCATCAGGGCTATAGTCAGCAGTGTGCTGCCACGTGGACGGCTCTGATTCGAGAATGATTTTTAGGCCTCATCAATATAGATATCAATTAATGAACTTTTTTTATTAGAATTAAAATATTTCAAAAAATGAGAAATAAATATTATATTTCATGAGTTTTATTTAAATTTTGAGCATTGTTATTAATTGCATGAGTTTTTGAATTTAAATTAAAAAATATTTTCCTAAATTTATGCATTCAAAATAAATTTTACCATAAATGCATACTTTAATTAAAGATAACTTCCAAAAATCAAAACACATATAAAATTACTAAATAAATAAAATGATTTAATAACCATCAACCATTCATAATTTTTAGTTTGAATTAAAAATCTTAAAAAACCCACAAAATTCTATTCAATCAAAATCAATTCAATTAGGGTCAAACACACCCTTCCTATATATTATAGTATAGATTACATGATCAATACGGATAAAATAACATTGAAATTTTCATACGGTAAGGTTTTCTTTGATGGGGTAGCGTTACTATTATGTGTTGAGTAAATTCAGTTTAAAAGTTTGAATATTCTGCGACAAAGTAGCTAGTCAAGAATGTAAAACATATCAATACAGTATGCACTAATTAAGTTGGTGCAGCGTCTAAAAAGTTGCGACTGTTCATTCTATAATTGAGAATCCTATTCTTTAGCAACAGCACGTCAGATGACCTTTGTGCCTATATATGTAAAACAGAGAGAGTGGTACGTACTGGTGTTTTATTAATTATTAAAACTTAAAAGTGGGCAAAGTTTTCAGTCTCATAAGCAATTGATCACGACATAACATATACCTAATTAATGACATGACATCATTTTTTTTTTCCCCTCATTTTTTACCATATAACAAGTGTTTGCAGTTTGATACAGAAATCTATATATACGAATGTCTAAAAAAAAAAAAAGATAATTTAGTTGAAACTGTATATCATGTACATCCAAATGGAGTATAGTGCTATATATTAATTTGATCACTTGGATTAATTCTTACATCATCGTGACATCGTCATTAACCGGTTTTCTAAGGCCAAAACCTCCCACGTGTGCATGCACACACACATTTATATAGTTATACCCAAATAGTACAAGTAATAGCTTTAGAAGTCGTTTGGTAGGCGATATTCATTTTTCAAGACTTAATCTCCATCGGGCCTATTAAGTTAGATTAACTCATGTTCGGCTCAAATAAATTCTTGTTTGGTAGCAAAAATCCAAGTCATGTGGTGTAATCTTAAATCCCGCTTTTTCTGTTTGGTAAGCCACATAAAGCTAGATTGAAAAGTGCTCTACCTAAATTGCCCCTCGTTAACAGTATATCCTTCGCCCCTAACTTTGAAGACGTTCTTTGTTGCTAGAACTCAAGTAGGCGTTTTTCTATACTCATCGGAGGCGACCGAAGAATATGGGATTCTCCTCCAACAACGACGACAGAAGTTAGCGAGTTGTATAACCACGATTCGAACTCCGATTCAGCACGTGAGCGGGTTTTATTGTTAAATTTAATCCAAGTTCATAGGTATGTTTGCAGACTTCCTGCCCTAATTTTGTATTTGATGGGAGAAATATGCCAGCTGCGCCAATTCGTGTGAAAGTGCACCGTCTTAGTCCTTTTTTTGTTTCCAAGTTATTTAATGTTGTGATATAGAAGTTTAATTCCTAGGGATTTATGGACCAAACTGTCTTATGTACTTTAGTTGATAATTAAATGTGCATCTGTAAGTTAGGGAAAATCTCACTATTCAGCCTGATTGTCGCACGTTCCAGTGTAATTTACGAGCCTCTTATGTACCTTTTGCACTTTGGTTGAAGTATATCATGTGTTCCGCAGTTCTGAGTAAGTTTCCAATTTCGTTGTAGGATACTGCGTTCATGGTTTTTCGTTTCTTCCTTCAGAATTATATGACATGAATCATCTGCCAAGTCCTCTCTGCCCAAAAGGCCATGGTGAAATGATTCTGAAACGCTCAAACTCAGTGAAGAACCCAGGTCGCTTATATTACATTTGTCCTCTCCAAGTTAGGCATGATGGTTTTATGGTATGGTGGGACGAGTATCACCCTGCTGGATCCCCCAGCACAAGGCCTGCGTCCTCTTCTCCCAATCATAATTGCGGGTCTTCGACGAACATTGGGCCTTCAGAACTTCCCCCATACCAAGGGGTAGATAAAACAAAATCTGCGTCTTCCGAGGCTGTTTCAGATCCGAATGTATCTCAGGCGAGATGACATGAACCTAACATACTTAACCACCAATGGCAGATAGAACGGGGTCGTGTGCAAGTGCCTATTGTTCACTGTTACTTGCTGACACACATTTTAGTGTTATTTGCCGGTGTGTGGTTGGGGGTGACATTGTCACGATTTCTTTAGCGTGCTTATATGATTTGTCCAATGGATTTAGGATGTTTGTAATATGAAACAAGACATTAGGTTATGTATAGCTATATGTATCTTATGTTAAGGTAACTTCCACCTACCGTGTTAACTATGAGTAAATTGTTCAAGGTACACTAACTCGTAATTTGAATGATCATGTGGTTTTTATATCCTTAAAATTATTTGAATAATTTCTTCTCGTAATTTCATATTTGTACAGGAATAGAGCTCGTTTCTGAAGATTGGTGAAAATAATCTATTGTTTTGTAGCTCTTGTTTGATAAGGTATGTTTCAGTACCTTGTTTATTAAGGGGCTTATTTGTGTAGGTCATTACTTCACTTCTTGTTAATGTACCTGAATTGTTCGATCATTTTTGGATAGTGTTTGGAAATTTAACGGTTTGCTGCACATATTCTAGTGATATCAGAAGCATTGAATGTTGTTCCTGTTGATTTCGTATGTGTGCTTGGTTTTGAACAAAGCCAGTTTTCTCCAATAGCCAATTCCCCAGACCCTTTCTCAAGTTAGGCAATGCAACATTTCTTCACTTGAAAATTGAAAATGTAGCATACAAGGGGTTACAGTAGGCCATCAAAACATGAAGCGTCAAGCTAATAATCTACACATAATGTGGGAACACACTAGTACATATATCTCAGAAGTTAAGGTGACGTTTTGCTGGAACGCTAGTTCCCGTATCCTCGGTGTAATACATACTATTAGTGTTATCCAATATAAGCGTTGAGCTGTCCAGTTCGACCATGTGATCGAGGTCACGACCCGGCCCCTTCGTGCTGCTTTCACAGTTCACTGACATATGGTTAACAAGAGGTGAAACTGGATCTGTGACTTTTCCTTCTCTCCATTCTTCATGATCCCGTTCGCAGTCGGCTGTTTAATATGTAAAGGTAAGACCAACGTTCAATTGTTGTGGGTGCACCGTACCAACCATTGCTACGGTTTATTCAAAATTAAAATTTAACGCTTACCTGAGTTAAGGAGGAGATCATCAATGTTTGGTGATGGATTGTGTCCCGGTAACGGATCAATCACAATATCAAAATACCTGTTGGGTTTTGCAGGCCGCGTGGTGATCCAACTCGGGTCTCGCGCCCAATCGGGACCGAAAATGGAGTGCATTTCGTACCACATTCGTTCCATCGGATACCTTTCATATGCAACTCCAAGCTCCATGGACTACAAATGCAGGTAGTTATTATCTTTTCCAAGCATTACAAAATTTTGTATATTGACTATTTTCCCACATACTCAATCATTATAAATTTGTTAATAGTTTCAGCAGCATGTTAGTGCATAACTCAAACAAATGCATTCATACCTCTCGGATTGAGGCCCACGTTGATTTTGAAGCGAAGATGCTTTGCGTCATAGCGTCGTATTGCACCCCGTCCAGGCTAGTCAATGCATTCCATGTCTGATATCTCAATTCGGCGAGTTCGAACCTTTCACATACATCGTATAATTCAATCGTGACATCGGTGAGCAGGTTCAAGTAATCGGCAACCTTGTGGAGTATACATGTGTCCGTCTTCGTCAATTTTCTCTTGTAAAACATCGCCTCTGTCTGCAGCTCCGCGTGGAAGATTTCATCCAAGTTTTCCGTCCACTTGTTGTCGAAGAAAATACCATGCCTTGACAGAAATCTTGCCATTGCCTTTCTCCTATTCTTTTTAAGATGTTGGCCCCTTTTTTTTTTTTTTTTTTATGAGATTAGTAGAGTCCACAATGTGTGGGTACCGTTGGGATATTCTCTCTTAAATAGATTTTATTTGTTACATACTGTTTTTGGTAATAATGAGGCTGTTGAAATCATTCCTAATATCTTATGCCCAAATCTTCACATACCAACTGGATTCTCCTTACTCAAAATGTGGAGTGTATTGTCAGACTATTCTACAGCTGATATAAATATTATAAATGCCATAGGATGGACCCCCTTTATTTAATTTTTTTTTTTTTTTTTTTTTTTTTGTGGAATGATTCATTAAGTAATATTTCGTTAGGGCTATAATTAGTTGAGCACATATTCTTCTAATTTACCCATGCCAAGATTCAGGCCTATCATTGTTTTACAAGCACTGATCTGCAACCACAAATTTCCGTTTAAGAAAAATTCAACATCAGTTGTATTGTACGAAACCATTTTACCTCTTAGTCACTTTAACACATTTTGCATGTTTTGTGTGGAGTTGTACAATGAATTAACCTTTCATGCAGTTTTGTCTGCGAATATATTCCTGACTCCCTACCAATGTCCATATTTGACAGACTTTTAGCCCCTTATTCACTCACGTGCAATGTCACTTGACATATCTACATGAGTATTATTACATATGGTTGCTTGGATATAAACACTGAGATGGTTGTCCCAATTTCCAATTTGCACATACTTGCCTAAAACACTTTCCGTTCCTTTTTTTTTAAGAACAAAAAATGGATGACGAGGCGGAGCCAGCCAGGCAAGCCAGACTCATCCTTGCCATGCGACTGCCTTTGAGCAAAACGGAAACTCGATTGCTTGTTACACTAATGCATCGTTGGGCCATCGACTACGATTCTATTGACACTGAGGAGGACGTCATGAATGCGGCGCAATGGTTAGCGTCGGACATGGCTACTCGTTTGTGTAAACCTTTCACTACGGGTCTCATTTTCTATAAAATTTGCCAATTGCGGCATGAGTTTGCCGAATTCAGAAAGTTTATAAGTCGGCGCGGGGTTACTTATTACAGTGGCATTAATCGGGTCGTTGTAACACGTGATTATTTTGTCGGTCTAAATGGTCGCGTGGTGCGTACACAATTCTTCATTTACAACTCATTATTATGTTTTCTATTGCGTTGGTTTACTGTCAAAACAAATGCAATTTGATTTATTATATTCCCTTGTAATAAATCCATAGTAATGAATCTATGTCAGGAAAGCATGAAGGAACGTGAGTTGAGGTCCAAAGGGATGCATGATTACCAATCCTTGAAGTATTTCTTCCGAACGAAGCGTGCCGGAGTCACTCATCTTGAACTCTCACAAAAAGATGTTCGTGGATTGCCCGACAGAGACTCGTCGGATGATGATTTGTGAAATAAACTTGTGGAAACCAAATTGCTGTCGTAGATGAAAATTTATGTTTGGTCCCTGGATGTTCGGTATGATCAGTTTTTAATTTGAAGGTAGCAATATCGATGTATTATTTTTGCGTTCGTATATCGTTTTCGACATATAATTACGGATATGGAACTTAATTTTAAGTTGTTCCGGTACCTATTTCCCTATTGGAAATAGGATGGCCTTTATTGTTATAGGTGCATGTAACATAAATATTACATACCCAAACAGGTGATACATCTGGAACACTTGGAGTGACCAACTGTGGGTTGTTGTCAGCCGTGCAAATTTCTTTCACATGTAATTCAAGATGGAAATTATGATACAAGATTCCATTGGAGTGACCATCTGTGGGTTGTTGTCAGCCGTGCAAATTTCGAATGACAACAAATGTAACCAATCACCATAAATATGGCATTTAAAACCAAAGATAATTAATTAGTCGTTGATAGTACTAATTTAAATGGTAACCATGTACGTTGTCCGAAACCAACCGCAACCTACTACAGGGAATATGTACATACACAGCTACTGCTATTAATACAACCAGTCCTGGTACTACATAGTTTGACAAGCTCTCCTGCTGAAAACCTAATACAAAAATCAACCACAGAGAGCCATTGCGTAGATATATAATGACAGAAGTTTATCAAATTATACAAATGTTCAGATGGATAGTAAAATGCCAAGCATCACTTATTGAAGTGGATGAGACTTAAAACGTACGTAGCACGCACTTCGATCGGCATACCATAAAATGCCCTGAGGTCTCCATGATTGTTAGTTAGATGCCGGGTAGCCCACATGACGGCTTTCAATGATAACTCAGGCAGAGATGACAAAGATTCGTACAATCCATCTTGTTTGGCGGCGATGTCCTCCGGCAAACTGAACTGGGAACTTGTCGTGTTGGGGATTAATTTGTCAGATGCATCTGCAATAGTGACCCCATCGGGTTTGATTCCTTCAGCATGTAGAGCCTCAAGAGCGAGGAGCAAGGCCTCTTCCTCCTTAGTGGTCCAGAATCTTCTTGGTGCATTAACGCCTTTTCCCAATTGGGTCCGAATGTGAGGAGTGGCGCTTTGACCGTCCATTCCCTTCCCTGCGCACATGCAATTAAAAAACCAAGCATATCAGCTTCGCTCATACTGTTATATTCAGAAGTCATTAAATTGTATAATGAAAACAGGATAGTGCCAACAAAAATAAAAAAAAAAAAAAAAAAACCACTTTCACTATAATATATAGTCTGCCAAATTCAAGTTGTCCCTTCACAATAAGAATTATAAGTAGTGCTAAAATAAAAACATGTTACATAACCATACGTTTTCTACACATAAATATGGGAACTTTTTACAGACCAAAGTCTCCAACAAGCAAAAGAAACACAGTACGTTCGAAACCAGAGTATTTCAATCTCAAACATAAATATCATATACTTCTTTGATACGACAATGGTTTGTAACCATGTATCATGCTCAGCCTAACACCATATGTTGTTAAGCGTTTCTCCAAGTGGCAAACATGGATTGGGCCATATTATCTCTAAAATTTATCCACATTGGAGTCGCCTCTATCGTTCCTATGAACTCCTGATCGTCACCTACGTTTTCCTCCAAATTTCTTAAAACTTCCTCCTCAATCGGGTCAATCTCCATCTGAGTTCGTATGAAGTTGTGGAGCATAGCACACGCGAGAATCGTCCAGTTTTGTATTTTAATAGGGTACCACGACCTACTCCGTAAGATAGCCCAACGACCCTTCAGTAAACCAAAGGCGCGCTCAATAATATTCCTTGCCTTACAGTGCCTCAGGTTAAAGAGCTCCCTAGGAGTTTGCGGGGCTAATGTGCCTGCACCCCATTCCTTCAAATGATATCGGGTGCCTCGATAAGGAGTAAGAAAGCCATCGGCATTCGTGTAACCACAATCGGCGAGGTAGTAGCAGCCTGTATTTGTCAAACTAATGTCATATTACACTTGGAGCTTACTACTAAATGAGAATTGTTTTACAGAAATTAATTCAAATTACCTGCTGGGACTTTCAGGCCATGAGGCCTATTCACAGCATCACGCAAAACTCTGCTGTCTGCTGCAGACCCTTCCCATCCTGCTAATACGTAGATGAAGTTCATCTGTGGGTTACAAACACCCAAAACATTAACTGAAACAGTTCCCTTCCTTGTCCGATATTTGGCCTGGTCCTTCTGTCGGACAATGACGTCAATGTAAGTACCGTCAAGAGCTCCAAGACAACCCTGCAATAGAAATTCAACATTGTAACATTAGTCATAACACATCAGAAAATTGAATTATAGAAAATTTTATAACATATTTATCATACCTTGAAATGCTTCCAAGGCTCAGTATTGCAATTATTTGGAACCCCGGTGGGCTCTATCAACAGCATGGAGCTTAAGCGTAGTAAGGACATAAGTGATTCCTTAAAATATTTGCTCACGGTATAGCCAGAGCAATGGAAATCCCCTTTCACTGTCCGATTTTTGTTATGATGTGCAAGTATATTAAGAAACATGGCCACTTTACAAGGAAGGCTCACGTATCTTTCGTTGGTCAGACCACCAAAATTCTCGAGTAGATAACATAATCGACAAAATGAATTCCTATCCATTCTAAGATTGTCAATGCAATTTTGATCGCTTATCTTTGTGAAACGCCTAAGATGGCTAAGCTGATCAGGTTGTTTGGCCATAATTGAATACCTACGCTTACGGCTATGTCGTTCATCTTCTAGCGCTTGCTCATACCAAATATATAACAGATACATCATGACGAGTGTGGCGTTAGTTTGTTTGAGAACTATTTCTAGCCACACCAAGAATCTTAGTCTTAGGGATGGGTCCATAATGATGGAGTTAGCTGTCTGCATAGCATACCTTGTGTTAAAAGAAAATTTTAAGATAAACTTAGCCACAGGCACACCTATCAGCAATCAATTTCTAAAAAATTTTTGAAACACTTTAAATTAAATTATCACGTGCAAAATTCAAGATAGTGATGAGCTCGATAAACCATGTTGAAATTCTATTGACTAAATTACAGTACACTAAGATGTAACCATTCATCAGTTGATTTCAATTTGTTAAGGCAACATTCCTTTCGGAATATATGTTCACAAACAGGAGCATGTAACATAAGTCTAGTATAAATACTAAGAAATATCAACTGACTTTCATTATCCTTCGTGTGCACTGAATGTTTTCATACTAACAAATTAATTGGTAATGATTTGTAGTCCAGGTCGTTCACTTCTGAACTATTATTTGCAAGAGATCAACAATAAACATATTGGGGCAAACATTCACATAATGTATGAAGCAGAAAGAGTATGTCAGCCGACAATGTGTTCGAAGAGGACATAAATATATTTATGTCAATCTATGGTTAGGAGAAATCCAGCCGATATTGGTACTCTACAAAAAATACTGCACACAATGCATTCACATCATACTTACTCAAGAGAACAATCGTTAATTTCAACTTTCAGTAAAAGGAAAGGACGCTCCAGATATTAATCGCCTAGACGCACCTGCTCGGCTAACAATTAAAAATGAATAGTCAGAATTGTGACCCTGGAAGAAGACGACTCCAGATCCACCAACAAGATATATTTGCTAAAAGATGGAAGCAAAGAAGAACACCCACTCACGGGAAACGGGAGGAATGGCGCAAGAAAGACACAGCTGAAACCCTATGGTGAAAATTGTTTCCCCAATTGTTTTTCTGGAGTCCTTATATCTACGCAATGAAGGACAAAAATGGGACAAAAAAAAGGCACAGTATGAGGAACTGTTCAAACGAAACTTAATCTCACCAGAATTTGGCGATTCACTTCAGCACTTAATTGATGAACAGGACTGGGTTTCGGCCGGGCCAGCTACTAACTACGATTGGCCCGAACACGCTAATGCCTGCTACCAAACACGACATTAAGTGGACTTATAGTCACCTAATTGGGCCTAATTCACCTTACCAAACGACTTCTTACATAATTAATTTGACCAAAAATTTCCCGTTTATTCTTACGAAAACAGCTTACGATAATGAGTCCTTTAGTATAAACATATAGAATTTGCAGACAATGGGAATATATATATATATAATGAAATGATTAAACGAGAGATATCATAAAATGAATAAATGCGAATTCTCCCACCACCATTAACTCGATCATGTTTATGGTTTGCACGAAAGAAAACTCCTTTTCCATTTTTAACAGTAAAATCAAATTCTTGTTTGGTTAATTTATGCCTCTTCTCTGGTTTTATTCAAGGAACGGCCGAGGTTTGATCTTTTAGCTTAATGGCATAATAGTTCAAAGCATTAAATAAATTGTGTTGGAAGATATATTAGGAATCCACTCATCTTGAAATAAATCTGCAACACAATTTGCATTTTGCCTATTTTGATTCTTAGAATTGGGAGACTTTTCTCATTTCATGTATGTTTTCTGTTGCATCACTTATTAAAATAGTATATATATATGTTCAATCCATTAATTAATCTAAGAAGAAAGAAAGTAGATGTGCTGACCAGCCAAAACTAGGAACTACCATTGATGACACCAACCACTCACAGTGGAAAATCTACGTCAATTCTATCTGTGCAATAATTAAGAATTCAATTCTCAAAGCTACCAATATATTCTGCAAGATTTATCCAATATTCCTACACTTCTCTCATTACTAGGTGTCATCTTCTATTGCATGCATTATTATATTCTATTAATTTATAACCTCACGTGTATTTTATACTTAATCATACATCTTTCATGGTAAATGTGTACTCTAGCTAACTAGTAGATTAATATAAATCAAAATATATGAAAAGGGAAATCAAACAAAAGAATATTTAATATTATACACTAACTTTATTGTATTTGTATTTACACATAGGGAAAATTGCAAATTTGGGACAATAACTAACCCCATTTTGCATTTTTGGACTTTAACTTGGTATTTCTGATTTTAGGGACACTTACTCTCTAAATATTGCAATTTTGGCCAAATATCAGCCGGATCCTTAATTTCGCACTGAAAAACCGCACGTGATCACCTGAAATCAGTTGAAATTTTGCGTGGCAAAATAGCCTGGGCCACATAAGCAAATAAATGCATTGTCACGTGGGATTTGAACTGATTTCAGGCGGTCACGTGCGATTTTCCGGTGCGGTTTTCCAGTGCGAAATTAGGGATCCGATTGAAATTTGATGCACTCTTTTGCTTATGTGGCTGAGGTTATTTGCATACGGGATTTTAGCCGATTTCAGGCAATCACATGGGGTCACGTGCGATTTTTCGGTGCGGAATTAAGGATCCGGCTGAGATTTGGCCAAAATTGCAAAATTTTGAGAGTAAGTGTCCCTAAAATCAGAAATGCCAAGTTAAAGTCCCAAAATGCAAA
This sequence comes from Lantana camara, assembly GCA_037501455.1. Lineage (NCBI taxonomy): Eukaryota > Viridiplantae > Streptophyta > Magnoliopsida > Lamiales > Verbenaceae > Lantana > Lantana camara. Next base: position 103,042,111 of record CM074863.1, on the reverse strand, counting down.
GTGGGGTTGGTTATTGTCCCAAAATTGCAATTTTCCCTTACACATATGTACACTTTTTGTAACTAGTACGTACAAAGTGGAAGCTCGACACCTATAAATTGTGAAGGCTGGTGCCGTAAGTTTCACTACATTCATTTGGAAATTTTGAGCGCTATAGTAAACAAAGAGAGAGATATGATTGGGTGGGGAGATGTATACAAGGTGGTGGAAGCCATGGTGCCGCTGTACGTGGCACTAATATTAGGTTACGCCTCCGTCAGATGGTGGCGCTTGTTCAAACCGGACAACTGCGACGTCATTAACCGCTTCAATTGTTATTTCATTATGCCTTTCTTCGGTTTCCAGTTCACCTGCGCCATTAATCCATACCTCATGAATTTTCGATTCGTCGCTGCCGATATGATCGCTAAAGCTATTGTTGGTGCTATATTAGCCATTTGGGCTAATTTTTGCAGAAGTGGCAACTTATCATGGGCAATAACGTCATTCTCGCTGTCGAGCTTCAACAACACTTTGGTTGTGGGTGTGCCCTTGGTGCATGCCATGTACGGCCCCATTGGAGAGGATCTAGTGGTGCAATCCTCGGTTGTAGTCGCTTTGATCTGGCTTCCTTTTCTATTATTCTTGTTTGAATTCAGGAGTGCCCGGTTGATTTGTTCCTCAATTGATCACGATCGCACTGCAGAGATGGACATCGGGGTAGCAGTTAAAAATGATCCGGAACATCAAAATAATGGTACTGGGACGATGACGACAACAGAAGAGATTACCATGGTATCGCCAACATCTTATAGTTTAGGATCAACGATGAAGAAAGTGTTTTTCAAACTTTCCAAGAAACCGAATTGTTATTCTTGCACTCTTGGACTCATTTGGGCCCTCATAGCAAAAAGGTAAATCAAACTAATTAACTTATATCATAAAAGTTTCATTTTGGGTTGTATAAATATATTTGCATGGCAGGTGGAAAATTGAGATGCCTGGGATAGTGTTGGGATCGATACAGATAATGGCGAAGGCAGGAGGTGGTGTTGCCATGTTCAGTATGGGTACGTGGGAAATTCTTCATTACATTACAGAAACCTTTTTATTACGAATTTCAAATCGATTGTTAAACGCTATATATATCCATCCTTAGGGTGCTAAACAATTAATGGATATCGGATGCATGCAGGGCAATTTATGGCGCTGCAAGAGAGGGTGATAGCATGCGGGGTGCGCCTAACTGTATACGGGATGGTTCTGAGATTTGTGGCGTCGCCCCTTGCCACGGCTGTTGGTTGTTTTATTCTGGGATTGCAATCAAATGTTCTTCGTATTGCTATTATTCAGGCCGCTCTACCGCAAGCTATTGCAACATTCGTGTTTGCTCATGAGTACACTTTGCACGCTAGCATACTCAGTACTGCGTAAGTATTGCCAACTCTTTTTATTTTTTCAAAACAAAATTTAATGTAATTCATCGTCGTTGTTTGTTTTCAGGGTTATCTTTGGAACAATTCTGTCGCTTCCTCTATTGATCGTCTACTATATTGGTTTGGATATTCTCCATTAACCATGCGTGCTTCCTCTGTTGATGGTCTACTGTATTGGTTTGGATGCACGAGAGAGAAGAGATGTGTTAATTTATTTTAGGGAAAAAGATTTTTTGTTATCGAACTTTGTGCCTTTTTATAATTTACCATCTCAACAAATTCTTGTTGCAAACCGTCATCCAATCTTTGTATTTGTAACATACTGTCATCCAAACCTTTTTCTTTTTAGTGATTTTGGCTAAAAAAACATGACACGTGACATAATTATAAAATATACACGTCTGTTGTATTTTCACCAAAACCACCCAAAAAAATATTTAGATGGCGGTATGTTACAAATACAAAGATTGGATGGTGGTTTGCAATGAAAATTTGTTAGGATGGTAAATTGTAAAACTAGACAAAGTTCGGATGGCAAAAATTCTTTTCCCCTTTATTTTATATAAACTTTTAGTAACTAGTGGTATGCAATGTTGTAAGTAGAAAATGACTTATTACTCCATTAATTAATCAGCAGATGATGTGCAATGTGTTATATATGAGGTGGCCCATTCCCAATGAGCTTTAATGCACTAATAGTAAACATTAAATTAAGGCAAAACAATGGCTTATTATGAAAAGTGTTGCACAATATGTTTTATTTGAGAAACATCCTCGCAGTCGCATGCACCAACATATATATTAAAACTTATAACTAAAATTAAAACACGGCCGCCAATTGAACTGTATACCGTTTCTGGTATTTAAATTCCGGGAGAATTTGCTTTATATAACATGTTTCAGAGAGTCGGAAACCAGAAACAATGCTCTTCAGGTTACTATTGACGACTTAGCTCAAAGCACAAACTATGATAGAAGAATATGAAAGGCTAGCGATTGGGTGCCAGAGGCTGAAGTCCAATGCAGAATATATTTGAACAGCTTTATCAAGATCCTTAGCTGATAAAGAGAATCTACAAAGCCATGGGCCGCCTCTCTCTTATATACACTATTGTTACCTACGAGAGTGAGAAAATATATCACTTCTAACAAGCTGATGACTTAGAGTTTCAGGGGATATCATTCTTCTTTGCAGTCCACATGAAATATTCCTGCTAAAGGTTTTTCCACCTTAGCTAGGATAGGTGGTGGCAGATATAGTGTTATTACAAAAGAAGATCATACCCAAGATCCGCACACTTTGAGTGCGTGCTATTGTTAGGTATACTATGAAGAATGGCATGGATCGGTAGGAAATACTATTCCGACACAATATGAGGCGGGGTGGACATCGGATTAGCAGGTATATAATTGTCGGGATGCCCCAAAACATTAGGAGAATAAAAAATCCAAATGGAAAAAGTTTCTTTGTTATTTTACCATCTAATTGGATTGGATTATTTTCTAGTTATATTTACAAATCTAATGCTTACTTCAGTGGACTGTGGATCTTGCTTGGTAGATACCTCAAAAAGATTTTTTGTTTACCTTCTTATACATTATCTAATTGATAAAAAAGCATACTCTATACAAGTAATTTCATATTTTTTGGCTTAAAAAACCAAGAGCAATTTTCCATTACTATCTAACCTATTGAAACCCTAACACATTTATAAGGCCTTAGAATTAGTTTACTTAATAAAAAAGAGAGTGGATTACTTGTGTTTAATTGAATATGGTGGGAGCCTAGTTGAAGCCCGTAGGCCCAAGACATTTGATGTGTTTCAATATGTAAGATTACAACTCAAAATTGGAGTTGTAATTTAGCCCAATTGAGATTGATAAGGTGATTTCTCATTTTTACCCCTCTGCATGAGTCATGAGTCCGTAGTCTTTTTTGCTTTCCTTATCTGTGGGCGGGGTAACTAGAAGAAGAAATTAAAGGAAGTACGCATTCAGCTGTGACCTTTAATTTACCCTATCAAAGTAATAAGCAATAGAAATAAGAAATGGGCATGTATTTTAACTAAAATGCTCATTTCTTTTAAAGTAAAATAGTTGTCAATTAAGAGAGAGGAAAATATGATTATTTTCATGCGTAATATTTATATTGGGGTTGTTGCTGAATGTAATTAAGTGTTTTTTCATTTATATTTTCTGTTGCATGGCTAATTGATTAAAAAAAAGTATATATAACTCAATCCATTAATTAATTAATTAAGAAGAAATGAATAAATAGATGGGCTGGAACTAGCATTCATAAGAATTCAACAGCTCAAATATATTGATTGAAGATGTTGCAGAAAACAAAACATGTATTTGCGGATATTTTGTTTTGTTTTGTTCTAAGCAAAGTGGACGAATGAATATATTGTTTGAGGGCATTTGAGTGAGTGATGAGTTTGAACTTTGAAGGCATTGCATTTGAGTGGGAATTCCCTTGTGTTCGATCATGCTAACAAGTAGAATATAAATCAAAGTCGTATTCGAAAAGGAACAACAATCAAAAGAATATTTAGTTTAGGGTAAATGACAGATTCCCCCGTCCTTTGGCCCTTAGGGCGGATTGTCCCCTATCCTTTGATTTTGGGCGATTTGTCCCCTAACATCTGAAAAATATCACACTTAACCCCTTTGAACAAACTTTAACAAAGCAAATCTGTATAAATCTGATTTCAAATGTGTTGATAATATATATCAAATTGAAGCTCTCGACATAAGGAACACAACAATAGTCTCGAAATCAAAATCTGATAACCGACGAAGCAAAAATTATCGGTCAAACCCGACACATGATGAACGAAGATTTTGGCGGTTAAGAGAGTCGAGCGGGGTATGGATTTTGTTCTCCTTTGAGAGACGAACACGATGGCGGTGATCTTGAAGCTTGGGTCACCGTGACGGAAGAGAAATCTATGGTCAAAGTGTGTTCAAAGCAATGTTTTCAAAAGCGGACCGGAGGTCAAAGCGGCAGCCTTACTGGTCATCGGTCGAACCGATATGACGTCATAAATAAAAATATTATTTTTAATAATATATATATATATTATTAATATGCTAAAATTAAAAATATAATATATAATATAGTTCAATATTAGAATAAAAGCGTCATATTCAAGTGTTTAACGTCTAATTTGAGGCATGTGATTTTAAATTTGGGATTTGAGAATTGTAAGTGTGCAAAAAACGTTTTCTAAGACTCAAAAAAGGTTAAAGGATGTGGGAATTTTAAATTTACAAAAAAAAATGAAAATTGAGTGAACCGGCGGTCCGGTCCGGTTCACAGGACCAAAACCGCCGGTTAACCGGCCTGTTTTTCCGGTCCTGTGCCGGTCCAGTCCACACTGGTTTAAGGGGGTAGTTCGGACCGGACCAGCCACCGGTCACCGGTCGAACCGGCCGGCCCGGTCCGCTTTTGAAAACATTGGTTCAAAGGGGTTAATTGTGATATTTTTCAAAGGTTAAGGGGCAAATCACCCAAAATCAAAGGATAGGGGGCAATCCACCCTAAGGGGCAAAGGACGGGGGGGGGGGGGAATCTGCAATTTACCCTTTAGTTTAATACCATAGCTTTTCTCGACGACGGCTGTTTAATTGTGGCTAATGCAGTTGCTGCAATGTCTTCTTTGTTCTACGACTGCTTGTATTGTACCCATCGAGTTATGCCCTGTATACTTGGTGTGAATATTATTTCATTTACATTATATAATAAAACTGAATGAGATTTATGTGATAACAGTCAAATATTTGTTTATTTACCTAATTTAATAAAATTGAATGAAATTCTATAGTTCTAATAAAACTGAATGAGATTTATATGATAACAGTCAAATATTTATTTATTTACCTAATTTAATAAAATTGAATGAGATTCCATAGTTCTAACTTAACCTAATTTTACCTAACAGTCTTTAAATTTTAGATTCCATAGTTCTAATAAAATTGAATGAGATTCCATGGTCAAATATTTATTTATTTACCTAATTTACCTAACAGTCTTTAAGTTTTAGATAAACGTAACATTAAATACTTAATTAGTTATTTACATAATTTAACAAAATTGAATGAAATGTTTTTATAAATTAGAGAAACTGATCAGACTATGACTCTTCACTAAACATTAACCAAGTTAAAAAACGCAGACTTATTCAACGTATCTAAATTTTAGTTAAAAATTTGTTATTTTAGGAATTTGTTATTGACTTTGATTGGTTTCCTGAGTTTCATGAGCTTTTCATTTGTATGAATATTTCTTTTGTTTTCTTCCTGGAGTGTTAGTAGGGAGAACTTAATTTTCATTTTGGGAGAGGTTTTGAGTGTTAGTAGCGATCATGATTGGGTGGAGAGACGTGTATAAGGTGGTCGAAGCAATGGTGCCATTGTACGTGGCACTCATGTTAGGTTATGCATCAAGAAAATGGTTGAAATGGTTCAATCCCGACAACTGCGACGCCATCAACCGATTTAATTGTTATTTCATCTTGCCTTTCTTCGGTTTTCAGTTCACCTCGGGCATTAATCCATACCTCATGAACTTCCGATTCCTCGCCGCTGATGTGATTGTTAAAACTATTGTTGGCATTGCATTAGCCCTTTGGGCTAATTTCTGCAAAAGTGGCAACTTATCATGGGCGACAACGTCCTTCTCGCTGTCAAGCTTCAACAATGCTTTGGTGGTTGGTGTGCCCTTGTTGCATGCCATGTATGGCCCCATAGGAAAGGATCTCGTGGTGCAGGGGTTTGTTATTCAGGCTCTTATTTGGCTTCCTCTTCTAATGTTCTTGTTTGAATTTAGAAGGGCCCGCTTGATTTCTTCCAATCCTATTGCTAATATCGAGATAGTAGCTAAAAATGATCAGGAACATCACAATGGTACTGTTGGTGTTGGTGGGGCGACGACAACAGGAGAGATTATTGCAACGATGTCGCGGACATCCTCTATTGATCACGATGAGGAGTTGCACATCAAGATAGAAGAGATTACAACGAAATTGCCGACATCCGACGATCATGTTATAATAGAAGAGATTACAGCAAAATCTTCGACATCCTCTATTGATCACGATCATGAGATAGCAAAATCCCCGACATCCTCTATCAATCATGATCGTGAGATCCCAACTACTGCTGAGACGAGGACAACAGACGAAATTACAACGATATCGCCGACTTTAGGATCAACGATAAAGAAAGTTTTCATTAGAGTTGCCATGAACCCGAATTGTTATGCTTGCACTCTCGGAGTCATTTGGGCTCTCATAGCAAACAGGTAAGCTAATTAAATTTATCATTAAACTTTAAATTTTGGATTGTCTAATCATTATATATATATATATATATGATAGAGCATGCATGGCAGGTGGAAAGTTGAGATGCCCGGGATAGTGTCAGGATCTATCCAGATAATGGCGAAGGCAGGAGCGGGTGTGGCCATGTTCAACATGGGTAATTCTTCATTAATATGCAAAACAATTTCAAGATTGTTATAGGGTGTTGAACAATAGATACTGGATGCATGGCCGATAGCAGTAGCAAAAGTCTTTTGATCGATTAATAAATATTAATATGTAAAATTATATTTCAAGATTGTTAAAACACTATATCTGTGGGTGGTAGACAATTAATAGATAATGTATGTATGCAGGCCAATTCATGGCGCTGCAAGACAAGGTGATATCATGCGGGGTACGTCTGACTTTATACGGGATAGTATTAAGGTTTCTGGCATCGCCGCTTCTCACGGCTATGGGTTGTTTTGCTCTGGGATTGCGAGCAAAGGTTCTCCAAATTGCTATTATTCAGGCTGCACTGCCGCAAGCCATTGCATCATTCGTCTATGCTCAAGAGTACACTTTGCACGCTAACGTACTCAGTACTGCGTAAGTACAACTCAACTCTTTTCTATTTTTTCCAAACAAAACTTTAATGTGATTCCTTGTTCGTTTTCTGCAGGGTCATCTTTGGAACATTCTTATCACTTCCTCTCTTAATCGTCTACTATATTGGTTTGGATTCTACTCTGCATTAACCATACATGGCCAGTTTGGATACTCTCTATTAATAATATTTGCCCATCTGTAATTATTTTATATATACTGCTACTCAATCCATTAAGTGGAAAATATTTATTACTTCATCTGTTTTTATTTTATATATTCTGGTATGCAGATATTTATTATTCCATGTATGCAATGTACTAAGTAGAAAATGTGCAGGCTAGACCCAAATCCAATATATTTTTTCTTCTTCTTCTGTGGGGTTCTTGTTCCTAATTAATAACCCTTAGTGGTCTGTTAGAGACAATTGTAATTGTTTTGTTTCAATTAGGATTGTCTAATTTTGGTTGCCAAAGCGAAAACAGTACTGTGATGATCACTCATTTACGCTTAGAATTCCTAAAACCAAAAATCATGCATGCTCTATAATTCAGTTGTGACTTAGCTTGTGGGAGGACAGCTGAGTTTCCAAATTAAGGAAAGGCTGAGGGTTGATCTTTGAGCTTAATGGCATATATAGTCCAATGTTGGAATATACGCTGAGAATCCACTAATCTTAGAATAAAACTGACGGCATTACCATTCTGTATACGGCCAGGGGCACCTTGCATGCTATCACCTTCTCCCTGCAACCTCGCATACTATCACCTTCTTTTGCAGTGCTGGTCTTGAGGTTTGTGGCAACGGTTGTTGAGTCACATTCATATATATCGCGACTTTGTCTTTATTGACAGGACAATATGAAATTTAGTACTGTACAAGGGAATGTAGCCAAAACTGCTGCTGCGCAACAGTTTGTCAGGTTTGTCTGTAATTTTCTCAAACACTAACATAGATGTTCCATGTTTCTCCCCCTGATTATTCAAGCGTTTCTGTTGGAAGTAAGACGTTACCTAGAGGAATAGTGGCAGATACCTCTAACTTGGAAAGGCCGCCATTGTGGGGGTTTGCCAAAGGTATTAGCTATTGGCCCTAATTGTGTCTGTAAGATTTGGTTCGTAATCATTTGACTTTGTTATGATTGCGCAAGCAGGCACAGGACGCCAGGGACGAAGCCAGGATTTCAGGTAAGGGGGGGGCAAAATTTTAAAATATAATAATATTTTTTAAAAAATAAATATTATTTTATTAAAAATAAAAATATTATTTTATTCGATATATATAAATAAAACATGTATAACTTAAAACTTTAATTTGATTAAAAATGCACTAAAAAGTGTCTCAAATTTTTACATATTATAACTATAATATTTCCATTCAACAAAATATATATATATATATAATATTCTATTTATTATTTGACATATTCTATTCTGATAATCATAGAGATAAAAGATACAGTAGATACAGTTAAGAAATTAATTATAAATGTTATCTATTATAAAAGAAAACTAAATTTATTATTTAAGATACAATCTATTAGCTAAATAATTTATTTGTAATAAAAGAAATACTAAGATTAACACATTTATTTCATAATAAAATACAAACTAAAATTACTATTTAGATACAATTTTTTAACTAAATAATTATCCATAATAAAAGAAGAAAAATAGCACAGTTATATAAATAAGAAACGATATTTTCTTAATACACAGAACTCATATTAACATTAAATTATCTAAAATTAAACATAATATATTATTTAAAATTAAACATAGTTATCCTTATTCTATTGTCATACTGATACTAATTTATCCAAAATTAAACACAATTATTACTTAACCTATTTTCAAAGATACAATCTTTTCTCAAAATATTCAACTAATTTACAATTAACAAATTAATTATAAATTTTATCTATATAATTTATTCATACTAAAACTATAAGAGAAAAATAGAAAAATTAAAATTAAATATAAGTTAATATTATCTTTTGGTTTTATTGGATAACTTGGGAGAAAAATAAGAGTTTTAAGTTGAGTAGAAGAAAAAAAAAGAAGAAGAAGAATAGAAAAATAAAAGAGAAAAAGACGGTAAAGAGAGAGAGAAAGATTAATTGGAGACTTTTAATATGTGAAAGAAGAAAAGAATATTAAAAGGCTTCTTGGCAAGCATAAAAAGTGCATTTGGATTGAGAAAAAGAATCATAATTAAAGTAAACTAATACTAAAATTTAAATTAATCTAAAAATAAAACCTAATTATTAAGATTAGTGAGTTGTAATTGGAGGGAGGGGGGGCAAATTTATAAATTAGGGGGGGCAAAATAATAAAATTTCTAAAATTTACATATAATAAAAAAAAAATTCAAAAATTTGGGGGGGGGGGGGGGGGCGGCCGCCACCCCATGCCCCCCCCCTTGGCTCCGCCTCTGCAGGACGCCCATAAGAGTTTATTTGCAGCTGTTGTCGGAGTAAAACAAAAGAAGTATGTAAGACGAGATTTCTGCTTTTCAATAGATTTTTAAGGTTTTTACGTCTCCAAGAAATCGGAAACCATGCCCGCTGGCGGCCGAGCAGCACGCAGGCGCAGGCGCAGGCGCAGCCCACCCCCACAAAGGGCAGCAGACAGCCCACGGCCACGAATGAGACCAATTAACTTCCTACGCCAACGAACTGCGAAAGATGATGATCGTCGTCCTGCTCCTGTTCAAAGTAGCTCTGGTGGAGGTATGTCGAGTGGCATCAGTTCAACCATGGAGGAAGGTACGGCATTAGGTGTTGGAATTTCTATGGCTGACAGGGCCGTAGATGTTGTTACGGGTCCTCGGACAATTCAACATGAAACAGTTGTTGCTCCTGCTCCTGCTGCATCCACCATGGGAGGATCTGATGCTTGCAATGTGCACTCAAAGGCATTCCAGGATTGCTTGAATAGCCATGGCAATGACATCAACAAATGCCAGTTCTACATGGATTGAATTACAGGAGAAATTCAGGTTCTGCAATGAGCCCCTTAAGTGCAGCACCCCCTCCTCCATTTATGATTGAATTACTATTTTAGAGGTCTGAAACTAGATTTAATGGTTCCTATTGTCGTGACAATTGAAAATTGTATTCGAAGAACTTCCGCATTGACATCAAATATTGGTTGCTTGAAAAGGCGAACATTTTCGTTGATGCCTGAAATGGATGCCATGGTTATTCCGTAAAAATATAAAAAAAAAAAAAAAGTATGTAAGGCGAGATGGTCCTAAAGGTATTGCTAGAAATAATGACAGAAAATGTCTATAGCAAGCAACCTGACATGGCAAAAGACCAAGACTCATGTATATGCAAAGTTACTACCCCACATGCTAGATGACAATCATTTTTCAATTAGACAAACTATATTCATGATCAAATAGTTTGTATCCTTGTGTATAGGATCTCTTGAGGAACTATTTAAGGCACACAAGGCTTCAAAATTGTGATATCCAACATTTTTGGTTGCTATGGATTTCATAAGTCGATTCTTTGTGTACAACATAACAAATGCAATTCAGCTACAACTCGTTAAGAATTTAATTATGATTTCTTCCGCATATGTTTCCCTGCCATCTCAGAGTTTCTATAATCAAGCTCAAGCTATACATAGGTCTCAATTTGACAAACATGCAGAATCATGAGACAGAATAGGAAAGAATGTCATAGCATCCAAGTGGAGCACCAAGATAACTTATGCTTCTATGAAAGGCAAAGTGGTGATGATATGCTGTATTGGCTTTTTGTTTGTATTCATTTCAAAAGGGCATATATGAAAATGATGCCTTTTTAAGGGGGACATATTTGTTTCTTCATTATCAGTTTAGGTTTATAATCCTTTTTCGTCCAAGGTACATTGCAAGGAGGAATTGGAAGAAAGGATAGAATGTAAACAAGTTTTGTATTATTCAAGAAATGTATTACGTTGATTTGGTTCGACTTGTCGGTTCCCAAGATTCAAGTATAGATAATAAAAAAAATCACCAACAAGAACTACATTTCTTCATAATTAATGCATACAAAATTCAATATATATATCATAATTGATCTACATACAGCAAGTTCATCAAGGATTAATTGCAGTATGCAGTCATCTGTCAGCATACCTGGCACAACTCTAGGAGAATTTGTCATGGAAAGGTATGGTGAGATTAGCCAATATGAACTTTATCTTGCTGAAAGCTTCCATCGTGAAGCACTTGAGTAATCAGCAAGCGAATATCTCTGTTTTTGTATATCCAAACGGGAAAGCAGCTTCAAAAGTAGAAGCTAGCGGGATTCAACTAAATGACGTTGCCTACAGAGTTGAATATAGATGAGCTTCAAGGTAACTCAATAATTAAAGAATACTAATAAAAGTACAACAGTTACCAGATAACATTTCAGCGTTAAGTTTCGGCTTGCTCAATCTAAAACATCCAACACTCCAACTCTGCACTTCTAGATCTTTTGTCTTTTTGCATTAACCAAAAGTAAACAATCAACCTACGTAAACTCTCTAGTTCTACTTGCATAAACAAAGAAGCAGCTAAAAAACCTAAAGTAAGCAGAGATTAGTTACCAATAAACTCCATAGATAGCTATCAAAGAATTAATTAACTAATAGAAACATATGACTTAAAGCACAATAGGTATAGGTCTAATTTGACCGAGAGGACAATGCATAGAGAAGCTCCATCCAGACCCTTACCAGCAGCACCAAATAATTAGTGATGATATGATAAGAATATAGAATTAGTAAGTGTAAAAGTGGTTTTCATAATAACAGCAATTGAAAATTAAATTTCCTGATAAAGACCATGATCGCATGGCAGGCAAGTATGAAACTCGACATAATCATCAGAATTAGATGTTTGAATGAGAAATAGTGCTGAAGCGCTTCTGAGAAAAACAAAACCAAGCAAAATGGACCCTGTTGTATGAAAAAATGTTTCAGAAGACAGTCCAAGTGATCCAGTGAAGTCAGCAAGAAGGCAGTTGGTAAAGGTGAAGCCATTGTTAAAACAGTTTACCATTAATACATTGCAGCAAGTTTAGAGAAGTCAATCTTGCGATTCTTTCATGTGTACTGGTTATTGCTGAATGTAAAGTGTTCAATAACGTTTTCCTTGATATCAAAAGGTTTTGCCATACCTTTCTGTCATGTTGTCTTGGCAAGTTTCCAGTAACTTCTGATAAAGAGAATCCATGTTCTTCATCCTTAAGGGAATTGCCACCTCTTGCCTTGACAACTGCATGCAATTCCGATAGGTAACAACAGCTAAAGAAGGCCTTCACTTGTTCTAGACACCATTCTGATACATGAATTTGTAACAGAGACAATAACAAATGCACAAGAAATTGTGAAAAAGAGGCTGCAAATAAAAACCCATGCATCAGGACATGGTTCTTTTCATATGTACTAGTAAAAACAATGTGCGTTGCACATTAAATATACGATTTATCTAATTATTTATAATTATTAATATATTAAATTAAATTATTTAAAATATCAACTTTTTAGAATAATTAGTGCTCAATTGAAACTTAATTTTTAATATAACTCTCAACTATACAAATAAAAAAGTTATAGTTTCAAACTAACAATCCTCCTATGATGCACGTACACGTTTAAAAATATTATTTTATTGTGCGTTTGTGTTGGATACTGTGTCAAATATCTCCCCATCTGTTAAACATAAAAATCAATTTGTATTGTATCATATTTGTGTTCATGCATAATAGACACCATCTCATAAATAAATTTTTTTATAAGGTATATTGTAAAATTAGCATGAAAAAATAAATTATAATTTATATTTATTTTTTATTTGAATCTATATACTTAGTTTGATATGTAAAATTCGTTCATCATCTTTGTTGTAGATTAAATGAATCTCTTATTTTTAATTTTTAAGTTATCCTAATTTACTTAAATAAGTATTTTTAAGGAATGTAATACTTTATAAGAGATATTTAGTGTTAATAATATTTGTCCCCACCTAGTTAAGAAATTACAATATTGCTCAAATCATCTCGAATCCAACTTAAAATTCTTTTATATAAAGTAAGATATAGAAGGTAGATTTAGACAAATGTTTATAGTCTACAACTGCTCTTCCTCCAATTCGATCTCACCCCGAAGCTATAAGTCGAGGATTAGAGGCTTTTAAAGCTCAGGAATGATTGTTTTATGGGTAGGCATTGAAATCTTCTTTCTCGATGCCAACTTCAAAGTAGTTAAAAATGGGAAGAAAAAAATTAGAAACGCGTACAGAGTTGGATCGAGATAATACCTAAGTGGAAAGTAAGAAGGCGTTTCGACCAACTTCTCTCAAGCTTGTCTTTCGAAACTCAGATTAAAACAACTTTTCGCACGATACTTGCTCGGACTCACTCGATAAGCTCTTCAGTAAAAATAACTTCTAAAAATGATTGAAAAGCCCTATTTACAGGGAATGGAAAAAACAAAACGGTTGTCATGATTACTGAATGGCGAGTTGATTTGCGCGTAAATGACCCCTTTATAAGTCTAAAGACTGTCAGCCCGTCAGCTCTACCCGGTGATCTTTGGGGGCTTATGATGTGGCATAATGTCACGAAGATACGTACCAAAACATTGAATGAAACAAAGCACGACGTATCAGTCTTAGTTAGGTGCACGTTCGATCTCCCTCCCGACCCAAGATAGAGGGGCCAATTTATGCCTGATAAAACGATCGGGGTGACAAAGTCTCTCGACCTCCCCAGTTGAGATGCAAGTCAAGGATCATGCAAGATATGCATTAAATACAGATAATCTCCTGACCTATTTCACTTAAGTGCACTATACCTACAATCATCAACTCTATAGATGCATTTAATGCACATTAAGTATGTGTACTTAGGCACGTACAAAGGCCCACCACTATAATACTCGTAGAATTCATCTCAGTTGGTAAGCACATCCATTACACTCTTCGAGTACTTTAATTTACTTATAAGATTCTCGAGCTAATTGTTGATTTAGGCAATAGGAGATTTACGTCATCATGACCACCTGTGAGTCTGTGACCCGAGCTAGTTCACTATTTTTTTTCCCTTGTCCCATTTTCAGGTTGAGAAGACTTTCTTTCAAATAAATTATTGAGTCATCAAGCTGATCGATTCAGCAGCTTCATCAGCCACCAAATTCCGACATGATCATATAATATAACAAATATTTTTTTCATATTAGCAAATTATATTGACAAAATATTAGCCATATTATCTATTAATTGATTATAACAAAAAAAAATTAGTAAACAATAATGTGTACTAATTATTTCTATGTTATATTATAAATCACATTCAAACCCTTTACCTCTATATCACATCTCTTTCTCGTCTCGCTCTCTATCCCCCAAACCACCATTGTGGCAATATCCCAAAATCAATTTTTCTCGATCAAATCTCACTTCTTTCAACTGTCTTTGTTTTCGATCCTCTCGGTCAAATCGTGTTCTCAACTATTTTCCGATAGTTCACTCAATATTAATATCGTCATCACTACGTTTGGTTATGTCTATAATCTACTAACAATTAATTTTTCTTAAACATGATCAATTCTGCGTTTAGAAAGACAATATATCTCATTTGATAAGAGAAATTTTATTCTTTAACATTTATATTCATTTGCTCTAATACAATTTTGTTAAATTTATATTGAAGTAATATAATTTTAATATTAAACCATATAAAGTATTTGGTTGTGTGCACCATTATTTACTTAAAACCTTTTTAGTCCGATAGGATGTTACTGTTGTTGATGAAAAAAGATTTGTGCACTTCACGTGGGTCGTTAGGAGAGCCCTCCCGCAACTTGTGTTTTAGGTGATATGCGACCTATTCTAGTCATATTTAGGAGTTAAATTATTCGTAAATTAGTTAGTAAATTAAGTAGAAGTCAATCCAAGATTTTTTTCAATAAATATAGTTAGAATTGATAACATTTCGCTTAAAACAAAAGTAGTAAATTCCTCCAATGGCGCATATGAAACGTTCATGTCTTTTCCGTCCAAAAAGTTAATAGTGGAACTTAAATTGTAACTTCATTAAAATGTTGAGACTAAAAGTTAAATAAAAATATCGGACCTACACTAAAATTTTATGCCATGTGGTAATAAAATTGTATTTTAAAAAAAAAAATTATATTGTTAAAAGAATTTTTCAATCCCAAAATATATTATTATATAACTCATATATGAGAATTTTATAAAATGAGAGATATAGGCTTTAGCAATATTCAATTGAAAATACTCCTTTGTCAAAATTTATGATATGCATTATTTTATTTGTCTTTCAATTTGTTAGACGTCTCTTATCATAATAAACACTTTAAATTGTAGGTTTTAAAATTGAAATTTTTGGCATGTTAATTTCATAGGCTTTAGTAATATGTAATTGAAAACATTCCATTTGTCAAAATTTATAATGTGATTAATTTATTGTCTTTTAATTCGTTAGACATCTCTTATTATAACAAATACTTTAAATTGTAGGCAAAATTGACATCTTATATTATTAAATTTAAATACAATTAATTAATATCTTAATATTAAAAGAATCCTTATTGAATTATACATGTTTTTAATCAATTAAAAAAATCTCAATTCTTCTCTATGAAGAGTCCTGTTTTAAGTCAATAAGTAGTTTTTTAATAATTTTTAAGTTAATAATTTATAATATGTATTTACATAATTATCCTTGATTAAAATTATTAATATAATAGTTATGAGGGTATTTTGAACGATCTCAAAGTTTCAAGAAACCAAAAAACCCAACTCGCACTTTTATAATATATATAGATTAATGTACTCCAATTTTCCAAACTATACAACAAGAGTGAAATGTATCACCATTCACTATAGTCCAAAAGCATATCAAGTTATCAACTCACTCTTAACCAAATTAAGTGAATTAATGGAGCGATGCTACCAAGGCCCTGAACTAAACTCATTATCCTTGTTTATCACAGGAGTTGTTTCAGCCATCCAAAACTCCCCTTTCTCATTCCACCCGATTACCTCATCACCCTCATCATCATCATCGCCCTCAATCTCAGAACTACTATGTTCTAGGTGGAATAAATCGTCTAAACCATCTTCACAATCATCATAATAGTCATCACCAACTTGATGAAACTCCAAAGTCAGAGAATCGTCTTTGTTGACATCACCGTAAACATATTCCCTTCTCCTCTCTCTTCTCATCCTCTTCCCTTCTCTCACAAGCCCCATCAGCTCTTCTTTGATCACCAATATTTCATCCTTCTCCAAAAGCTTGCCCTTCTCACTATATCCCTCAACAAGAAAAACAGAGTCTCTTTGGCCCTTTAAACTCACATAGAACATCTCGGGATGTCTCACCAACATTCCCCTTGTCTTATTCGGCAACCCAAATTCCTTCCTAAAATGAGTTAAATGGTCAACCAAAGTCCTCTTCTCTACTGTCATCCCTAACACTTCCCTCACCACAGCACAGGCTCTCTTCTCTGCTTCAATAGACTCCTTCACCAAATCTTCCATGTTCGTAGTATAGGGGCACACATCTGGGATTTCCTTGAACTTTATGAGATAATCATGATGATGCCTCTTCACATTTAGCCCCCTTCGAAGTTTTAGGCGTTTGAATTTCAATGGCCTGTCTACTATCAGTCCACGAGACTTAACTTCATCACATGATGGCAAAGGTTTGGCCAAACTAGAATCCCATGTGACAAGCTGAAGGGCATGTCCGTAAGAAGTGTCGACAACCTTAAATCTATCTGGATGTTCATTGCAAAGGCGCGAGCGGAAGTTAACAGGGAGGCCAAGGTCAGGACCCAAATGCACAAGCTTGGACAACAAAAGCCTGTGATACGGGGAAGCAAGCATCAACAGCTTTTGCAGTTTTTCAGCCAATGAAAGAGACATACGCTTCTTAATATCACTTTCCTTTTTGGCAAGGGCCGCAGCAGCTGGTGTGAGGCGGACACAGGTTTGGTAAAGCGGTCCAGATGCATGGAACGGTGTACAGGGTGTTGGCATAGTGAAGAGCTCGAAAACAGTAGGATAACGACAGATCATTGTCAAGATTGAGCGTGGTTTGGGTAAAGATAAGTAAGCGCGACATTTGTAAAGAATTTGAATGGGCATGAAGTGCTTTGGTTTGGAAAGGAGGAGAGTTTTGAGCTTTTGTATAAACCGAATCTTGTTCTGTTTCACCACATGTCTATCTAACCTCGGATCACGAACCAGTTTGTGAGGAGACGAAGAGCATGTAATCTGGTGAGGATGATTTCTTCTGCTAGTTTTGACACTGACTCTGAATTTGGGAAGGGCGGGGACACAATGGGATTGAAGCGTAACAGCTGGAGAGTCAATACGGGACGGAGCGGGAATGAATGAAGTGAATACCAATGCCATGGCATTTAATCGAACACCTGGGGTGCGGGATTATGGCACAAAAATGAATAATTTCCACAAAGCAACAGAAATTTCTGGGTTTTTTAAGAATGCATTGGCAAGTAACACGAAAAGATAAAACAAGTGCGAGAATTGAAATGAAAATCAGTTACCGGAAGGAAGGAGAAGTGGTCGAAAAGCCAAGCTTTTGTCTACTAAGTGAAGCTGGTAAGTGAATTAAGCTTGTGAGTTGCTGTGTAACGTCTTCGTTGCCGCTGCAGATGTGTTCTACTTCTCTTCGAGTGACTACTGACTATGGTGCTGACTGCTGAGCAAGCTCACAGTGGAATGTGGAGGAAGAAAGTACGCTATACCAAAAATGAACACAAGATAGCAACAAACAGAGATTGAGTGGCAAAGAATTAAACCTATTTTTCCAACTACAATAATTATCATATTTTAATTATACTCTTTAAATATCGGCAAAATTGTAAAAGTAACATGATTTGTTGCACATGAGTAAACACGAGCTAACTCAGAGATAAGCATCTACCCCTATGAATTCGTAGGTTATGGATTCGAACTTTATCGGAATAGTCGGCAACCAATATTGATTCTCTTATTAAAAAAAATTGCTGCAAGTAAGTACTGTAGATATAGTTTTTTAAATAATAATAATTACATATATATTGGCATAATCACTATGGAAGACAATTATCTAAATCAAAATCTATATATAGAGCTAGAGCTACAACCAAATTGATATTAATTGCATGGATAGTAACAAAAAATGGGTGCAATATTCACCTCAATTCTCCTACTTACAACAACTTATATTTCTTTTTCATTATATTCCTCCCATCAATTAATTAATACATAAAATTCTAATTTTAATAATTATCAAAATAGAGCATCGCGGTAAAATATACATTTTCGAATATATGAATTAATTAATTAATTCTTGACAAAATAGAGAAACAATTAAGGTATACACCAAATATTAATTAATGTCTGTTTAACATTAATCTCTATCATTCAAGTGGTTCTATTATTGGGCGTCTTCTTCGGCTTCTTCTGTTATTCTGAGATTGATGTTGGGCAAGAAACAAGAATGTATTGATCTGGCATACAGAAAGGAACAAATACATGTAAATGATGCATTAATGAAGGATTATGGAGAATATTGCTGCAACTGGGGTGTTTGTGAAGCGCCCCATCATCATCATCACCACCTTTTGAACTCCCATTTCTCCATTCCAATTACATTACATGGCGCGCTCTGTAAGCATACATCTTCTCTCAAATATTCTTCTGCTCTTTTCATGTCCACTGATAAATTCTTGCATTCTCAGATTTCAATCTTCAACAGAGATCACAAAGGCTGGAAAGCCTGTTTCCGTAGCCCCTTCTTTCATGCTGCTTCCTTCCTCGTTCTCGTACTCTTTCTCTGGACCGCATTCGTAATGCTATCCGATAAACAGGTACGCCTCGCCCGGCCCTCGGATACGTTTTCAGCATTGCTTTGCCTTCATATCCCAACTTTTGTTCATTGACAGGACAATATCAAGTTTAGTGCTGTACTAGGGAATGTAACCAAAGCTGCTGTTACTGCAACACTGTGTCAGGTTTGTCAGCAATTTTCTCTAACAACATGGATTGTTACCTGGTTATTTAAGGACATATACGGGTTTGTGTTGTCCGTTGTAGAAACGGCGTAATCCTGCTGGAAGTGAAACGTTGCCTAGAGGAATAGTTGCAGATACCTCTAACTTGGAGAGGCGACCATTGTGGGGTTTGCCCAAGGTAGTAGCTATTATTGGCCTAGTTGTGTCTATTAGATTCAGTTTGCAATCTTTTGACTGTGTTATGATTGTGCAAGCAGAAGCCGGATGCCCATAAGAGTTTATTCGCAGCTGCTGTCGGGGTAAAACAGAACAAGTATGTAGATGAAATTGTCCGAAAGGTGAAGTTTCTTTAATAACTTTGTTTTTTCTTTCAAGAAATGATATCTAGCTCTACTTCTCATGTTAATGAGCTGCATTGCATGCTTTCAGTTCCTGGAAAGTGAGTTTGTGGTGATGCTTTTCCATTACGATGGTGTTGTTGATGGCTGGAAGGAATTTCAATGGAGCAGTCAAGTTGTTCATGTTTCTGCTGATAATCAAACTAAATGGTATCAGAGACATTCTGCACCTAGCTATTCTCTGGGAAATAGTTAATCTGATGAGGGTGTTATTGCTCAGGTGGTTTGCTAAACGATTCTTGCATCCAGATATCGTCGCAGAATACGAGTACATTTTCTTGTGGGACGAGGACTTGGGTGTCAAAAACTTCAATCCTAAACAGTATGGATTTAGATTAGGCTTCACCTTCAATGTATACCTGCTGCAAGTCCTGGAAATCCTCCACGGGCGGCCTCTAATCGTTTCAATCAATTCTGTGTAGATATTTATCAATAGTGAGGGAAGAAGGGTTCGAGATATCACAACCGGCACTTGAAATAGGCTCGTCCGAGGTACATCATCTCATCACTGCGCGTTGGAAGAGATCAAAGGTCCACAGGTTAGTTCCATTTGCTAATCAATTCCAAAACTGGTTGCGGCATAGATGGATTATGACTATAATTATATGATAAAAATGCAGGAGAATTTACAAAAATGATGGAACGGGCATTCTCTGCGACGATAAGAGCTACGGTCCCCCGTGTACAGGGTAGAATTAACAGTCAAACAACAACATCGATCATTTTTCATGTTTATGTTATATTTACAGTTAGTTTTACAGGTGGATAGAAGTAATGGCGCCTGTATTCTCCAAGAAAGCCTGGCGCTGCGTATGGTACATGATCCAGGTCAGGATGCTTAAAAACAATCAAGATCCTTTCTTAACAACATACATATACATATGTAATCTTGTAAAAATGTGATCTTTTTAACAGAATGATTTGATCCATGCTTGGGGATTAGACATGCGGCTGGGTTACTGTGCACAGGCAATCCTCTGTACTATTCTGTTTTTTTCTTGACCAGGATGTTTTGCTTCATTATCACCACCGTGTTTTCCTTCGTTGTGCAGGGAGATCGGACTAAGAATATAGGAGTGGTAGATGCTGAATACGTTGTTCATTACGGCCTCCCAACGCTGGGCGAACCCGATAAGGTCATTCTCATAACAAAAACTACGTGTACAACGATAAGCATGCTTCTTCGTCTCACAAGTTTTCATCATGCAGGGCAAAAAAGCTTCCGGGAACTCTACTGCCGAAGAAAAAAAGGTGCCAAGCAAACACAACACTGATATTATCAATCTTGAGTTTGAATACATACGCAACGCTGCTAATGCATTCTTTGCTTGCAGGAAACATCCCGGTCCAATACGACTGACCACAGAATTGAAGTAAGCCTCTGATGAACTTATGTCTGCCTATGGATTAGGTAAATTATTGAGCAATGAGTTTTTATAACTGGAAACGTTATTACAGGTGAGAAGACAGTCGTATAATGAGTACAAGGTATTCAATAGGCGATGGAAGAAGGCGGCTGATGGGGACAAGTGTTGGAAAGATCTTTATCCGAAACAGGAACCCAACAAAGTCATCTGATATACAAGGACCTTCAAACAATTAGGCTAGCTTTTTTTCTCTTTGGTTACAGAGGTGACTTTCACACCTCTGAGTGTATGTAATCCACAATCAAGAAAGTTTTTTTTTTTTTCTTTTTCTAAAGAACTTTTTTAATGCACAGTCTTGCCTGTTACTGATAGATCGACGTTTGCAGAAATCAAGGATTCGAGCTATTCTCAAGCGTGCAGGGGGTCAAGATTCGATCTTTTGGCTTTTCGCTTTCTGTTATCTTGGTGTCTTCGTCGTGGGCTATACGATTAACTCTGTTGTAAATGTTAGCTATGAGGCATAAGAGCTCAACTACCACCCACCGCCTCGACCTCCCTGTTCTTCCGTCCGATAGTGATAGTAATGTATAACAACCAAAATGTTCATCTACCAAATTCAATTTATGGGTGGTTTGTATGCAGAAATGGCTATGGGGGAGAGAGAGGAATAATCTACCATAACTGATATGGACACTCAACACTATTAAGAGGGCAGAATACAGCTAAGAAGCGTGAGGGTCTCTGTCATATTTGAGCTCAAACAAAAGGGACCACTACTGTTTTTTTTTCACTGTCAACTTGTGCTATTTCTACTTACTCCTCTTTCCTGTATCATATTCTCAAAAACAAGTTCTAATAATAATAATGTTAACTTATAGCAACAAGATTAGTATATTCTGCAATGCTGCTGTCCAGCAATAGAATAATAATGAGGACTGATGATAATAAACAATGTCAGAATCATTATCTTAATCCAACTCATCAAGAATCACATTCCCAGAAAGCAACATCCACCATGATATACTCCGACATACCCCAACAAAGAAAATGTAATTTCTAAGCAACATTCATTAGATTATATATAAAAATGATGATGATATCCTGCAACTACAATATTTAACACACTAACACATTTGAGTAATAGATAATGCCATTGCTGCTTCCAGCTTAGCTGTCCCTACTTGAACCAAACTCTAACTAAGCTCTCCCATTAATGGCCATCAATGGTGGTTGGGAGAGTGACTGCAGCAACAATGCCTGCTGGCAAAAACTCAGATACCCCTCAACTTCAAACAGCTATAATCAAACACTATATTAACAGCTGGGCAAAATGAAATGGATTACTCCCAAAATAAAGACTTAATAGAATCATAAGGGTTTTTGTTTTTTCTTGAAGATTTAAATATGGCATCCGAAGCAATTGCAAGTCTGGGGAGTGAAAGAACAGAATCCGAAGGGCCTGTTTGGGATGTTGCAATTAATTGCATAGCAACATGGAGAAGCTAAACAGTAGTTCTTGTTTCCACCTCCACAGCAAGTGCAGAGCGCACAAATCTGAAAGCTTCCCAATTTCCTTCTGCTCTCATTGAACATCGCCATCATCTCCATCTTCCCAGGCTCCACCATTGGCACCATCTCCTCCACCGCCGCCGACCCATTTGCCTGAAAATTCAAGAAAACCGTTTCTGTGGGAGCTACACCATCAAGAATCAATTTTTACAATAGCTAAGACCAAAAAGAGCATCAAGACTCGATTTTTAAGAGGAATATTGATGGGATCTATGTTGTAATAATTTACTTACCAGCGAAAATCTAATTTGGTGAAGGGTACAGATGAATAACATGGACCAAAGAATCCCACCAAGAACTGCACGCATCTCTTCCTGTTTTCTGTTGAACCTTCCTCCTTTTTGCCAGAAAGAAATTAAAGAACAATAACAAAACAAAAATCTAGAGAAGATGTTGGTGGGCTGTGCTTAGCAGTGAGTGAAAGTTTTTCGAGTGAAAGAGGTGTGTGTGTGTTAATTAGGTGTGAGCATGAATATATGAATGTGCATATCCCTAATAAATAAAGTAGTTTGGGATGGATAGGAAGAAGGAAAGGTGGGGTTTAATGAAATTCAACTGTCAAGAAGAAGGTCTTTATTTTAGGAAATGGGGTATACATTTGAAACTCTTCTTCCCTTTTTCTTTTCCCTTTGGAAGTGGGGAGACTCAGAGCAGCTGCTTAATTACACTTTAATCTTTTTACACAGATCAATATTGTATTGTTTTTACTTTTACACCACAAAAATGAAATAAATAGATAATAATAGCAGGCATGATTCATGAGTGAGTGGTGAATTTGGCAAGGTAAAAAGCAATTTTGAGTCCAGCGCCACGTGGTCTTCTTTTTCTCTTTTTCTTTATGTTTTTATATAAATTTATTTTGACCTGGAACTTCTTCATAATCCATATGGGAAGGTCAGTGTAAGTGTAAACTTGCCCATACTCGAGAGTGAGACAAAGAAAATCCACATTCATCTCTCACTCTAAACATTTTGACAGAGGTTAAGGATGATCATTCATGACCTTTCTACAGTACATTTCAAAATCAGTTTTCTTCCATGCTCCATCATATCAAATCAAAACTGCGAGGGAAGGTAAAAATCGATGATTACAACATAATCATCGTGCACGAGATTAAGATTGGGCCCTAAATCTTCACGTCTCCAAGAGGAAAAAGGATAAAGAGTAGTAGTAAGACAGTTATACAACAGGCCTCAAAATGTTAGAATTTCATAGCAAGAATCTAGAAAAATGCATTTACAACTCCAGAAATCAAGCAAGAAACAAAGCGCGGAATCCTAAAAAGCCTGGAATCCTGGGCTTGTTTCGATCCCGTGGTGCCTACTTTCATGCATGAGAGGACACAGGAATTCCAGTGGAAACTTGATTCAACCTGAAACACATTGAAGACAAGTGGAAGACAGAAAGAAAAACAAAACCATTTACATATCAGCACAAATGAAGTAATCAAAAGACAAATATCCCTTTTCCATCTTTACAGTTTCCTATTAATTACAGTTTCCATGATCACAGCACAGACATTCAGATAGATCAAAATGTCCACCTAGACTTTAACTATCCGTAGATTATGTCGATTTGAAAGATAACAGAAACACGGAATTAGATCAATGTGGCTGATTACATTTGAATGAGGAAAGATGTATCACAGCAAAGAAAACTATAATGGGAGTATTTTGAACTTCAAAACTTTCTGATACGATATGCATTATGTAAGCTAATTGAAAAGGAAGGTCATAGATCACTATCTTCCTGAAACAGTAAGTTCTCAAACAGAAATTTACTGCATAGTGCATGAAGAAACATTAGATTCACCACAGATGTCCGACAAAATTCCAAAAAAAAAAAAGGTATTATTAGAAATAATGACAGAAAATGCCTATAACAAGCAACCTGACATGGCAAAAAAGTAAGCCTCAATGAATATTCAAAGTTACTCACCCACACTTGCATGTGATAAGTTAGCAATGGGGGTATGGCAATTCTTTTTCAATGAGATCAACTATATATCATGAACGATGATTCTAGACATAAATTCACACATGAAATAAATTAGCTATGCAAATAGTTTGTATCCTTGTGTATAGGATCTCTTGGACTATTTAAGACACACATGTCTCCACAATATTGATATCCCAACACTTTTGATTGTTACGGACTTCGTAAGTCGATGTACAACATAAATAATGCAATTCAGCAAATTACCTCTTTTACAGCTCCTTGAGGATTTAATTACGATTTCTTCTGCATGTGTTTCCCTACCATCTGTCGGAGTTTCATATAATCAAGCTCAAGCTATACATAGGTCTCAATTTGACAAACATGCAGAATCATGAAAAGGCATAGGAAAGAATGTCATAGCATCCAAGTGGAGCATCAAGATAACTTATGCTTTTATAAAAGGCAAAGAAGTCCTGACCAAAAAAAACAGAAGGCAAAGAAGTGATATGCCATATCGTCTTTTGATTGTTTTCATTTCAAAAGGGCAGAAAAGTAAACATTGATTGTTTTATATCCTTTTTAGTCCCCAGGTACACATTGCAAGGAGGAATTGGAAGAAAGGACAGAAAAGTAAACAAGTTTTGTATTATTTCAAGAAATGTATTACGTTGATTTGGTTTGACTTGTCGGTTTCCAAGATTCAAATCCAACTGAAGTATAGATAAGACAAACAATCACCAAGAAGAACTGCATTTCTTCATATTTAATGCATACAAATTTCAATTAATTTATCATAATTGATCTAACATACCACAAGTTCCTCAAGGGTTGATTGCAGTTTGCAGTCATCTGTCAGCATACCTGGCATGACTCTACGAGAATTTGTCATGGAAAGGAACAGTGAGATTAGCCAATATGAACTTTATCTCACTGAAAGTTGCCATCGTGGAGCTCTTGAATAATCAGCAAGGGAATATCTCTCTTGTTGTGTATCCCAAACTGGAAAGCAGATTCAAAAGTAATTCTACTAGCCGGATTCAGCTAAATGACGTTCCCTACAAAGTTGTATACAGATGAGCTTCAAGGTACTCAATAATTAAAGAATACTAATAAAAGTACAACAGTTACCAGAGAATGTTTCCAGCGATAATTTTTGGCTTGCTCAATCTAAAACATCGAACACTCCAATTCTGCACTACTAGATCTTTTGTCTTTTTGCATTAACGAAAAGTAAACAATCAGCCTATGTAAACAATTACGTCATTTTCCATCTTAGGACCCACTAAGCTCACATAACTCTAGTCTTCGGTTGTAGCAATATAGTCAATTATATACTCATTTCGTATAAATTTCTATTTCAAAATTGTAAGCATTAAGAAATTTCTCCAGATAACTCAACTAGTGGCTCTAAGAGTCATATTTTCAAAGACAAGAGAACAATACCATCATGGTCCTAGATTACAATGGGTTGATTCCGTCCAGTTGTAAGATTCATGTGAGTAGGATCCACTGGATACTTTAAGATCT
The DNA here is from genome assembly GCA_037501455.1 of Lantana camara. Classification (NCBI taxonomy): domain Eukaryota; kingdom Viridiplantae; phylum Streptophyta; class Magnoliopsida; order Lamiales; family Verbenaceae; genus Lantana; species Lantana camara. The sequence goes on along the minus strand of CM074863.1, from coordinate 103,015,950 downwards.
ACCTAATGTTTAGCAGTTCACGTGTAGAACTTCTCTAGTTCTACTTGCATATACAAACAAGCAGCAAAAAAGATCTAAAGTAAGCAGAGATTAATTACCAAGAAGCTCCATATAGATATCTATCAAACAATTAATTAACTAATACAAATATATGACTTGAAGAACAATAGTTCTTATATAACCGACACGAAAATCCATAGAGAAGCTCCATCCAGACCCTTGCTAGCAAATTGAAGCACAAAATAATTAGCGATGATATGATAAGAATATAGTAATGAGTGTAAAAGTGGCATAATAGCAATTGAAAATTAAATTTCCTGATAAAGACCATGACAACTATCACATGGCAGACAAGTATGAAACTAGACACAATCATCAGAATTAGACGTTTGAATGAGAAATAGTGTTGAAGCACTTCTGACAAAACATCACCAAGCAAAATGGACCCTGCTGTATAAATAAATGTTCAGGAGACAGTCCAAGTGATCCAGTGAAGTCAGAAAGAAGGCAGTTGGTAAAGATGAAGCCATTGTAACAACAGTTTACCATTTATACATTGCAGCAAGTTTAAGAAGTCAATCTTGTCACGGGATGAAGATAATATTTACTTAGTTTTTACATCTCCACTCACGGAAATGAAGTTACAGGAAATGTTATCAAACATCCAAAAGTTTGGAAAAGGTGATAAATTATTAGCATTTGGAAGAATATTTTATCACTCGGTTTCGATGTTATTATCACCAGAGGGTTTCTGCCTTGCCTCTGAAAAGGATGACCGTCTGTTGTGTGCAGAGCCAGCTTCCACAAGCCTATCTGGAGAGAAACTTAATGCAACTGTTCCTGATGATGAAGCCATAAGCCGAAGAACAGCTGTTCTGTCAGCTGCTGCTGCAGATGATGATGATGATGATGCAGCATTGTAAGCAAAACCCCTCACTGGGTGGTCAAACTTGCAGCTTGGACCAAACTTGCATATCCCATATCGAGAGTAGAAGACACACAAAGGTTCTCCCTAAAACCAAAGAAATAGGAATAATACTATACAGCCAAGAACCAGACAATTGATTCAAATAAATAGTTTGCGAGGTTTGTACCAACACGTATAAGGAAGTAACTGACTCTTTCTCTTTCTTTAGATTGTTTTCCTTTTCTTTTCTTATCCTTTGTACACCCTAAGAGACAATTACATTTCCCATAGAGTAGAATGATATTGAAAAGGTCCTCTGGATCATCAAAAAGGTGAAACTTTATAATATGATGAAGGTTATAAAATTTGTCACAATTTAGGTAGTTCATCTTCTTAAAAGTTTTCCAAAAATTTACTTGATAAAATTCCACAGTGCATCACTCAAACAGAAGTTTCACTAAACATAACTATAGACAACATTTCCCAACTGCAGACTTATCTCTTTCTTAATTTCCTCTTGATCCTCATCACCTCAAACCCGTTCCCTCAACCCAAAGAAAAAATAATAAATTATTTTAAGGAAAAAAAGGGAAGGAAATAATTATCACTTCCAGAGATATATACCTGGTAAAGAAGGTATAAGATTTAAATAAAGAAAGATAGAAAAACAAAAAGAGGAGTTTGGAGCATAAATTACTAAAACCAATAATATTATGAAACTGTTGGCAGTGTGTAATGTCCTGCCAGAAACTAAGTACTCAAGAAACTTCAACTATAGCTAAAGTAAAAAATGGTGAAAGCATCTAATCAATCAGAACAAGGAAAGATAGAATTTAAAGTTAGCAAGTAGCCAAGTACTGCAGAAAAAAATAAATGAATTAGGTTCTCTTTTTCATTTCAGATATTTCACGTCAACACTGAAAAAGGATAAACCACTAAAGCACAATTCGCGTTGACTCCCTTAAAAATAAAGCACCTCCAGATGTGTAAATCACTACACTACCAAAAAGTCCTCCCAGTAACACTGATTTCAGAGGACAGACAAAGATGAAAAGCATTTTCAGAAACAAAAACAACTGAGGAAACTAAACAGCATGCAATATTAATAATCCTTTAGTGATAATCCCTATAATAACCCAACTGCTATTTAAAAGCGGAACTACCAAAATTCACATCTTTGATGACACTGTGAGTTGGAAAAGTGCTGCTAAAATCCATGTAGAAACATCTGATCCAAAGATATAGTAAAGAGAAACTTAACTTTCAAGACAAAGATCAATTTGGCTTACCGGCCTTAGGGGAAGTCCAATTGGACTCAAGACACAGTTTGGAGCTGGGATGTGTCTTTCTCTAGGATGGTGGAATTTGCATACCGCACCAAACTTGCAGTCTCCAGTTTTCATGTAAAACTGGCATTCAGGCTGACCAGGTCTTTCAGGAAATACATTGTCCCTCTGATATCCATAATATCCAACGGGTAGAGAATCAAATCCGAATTGAGATCCTACATTTATGCCATCACCCTCATGTAATGTACCATAGTTTTGGTTGTTTCTTGCTGTTTGTTGTTGGTCTTCAGAAGGTGAACCTGAACCCCTTTGACCCTGCAAAGAAAATTACTAAGCAAATTAAGCTTAATATATATGAGGGCTTATATTAGGGCCTGGCCTCGCACGTTTCATTGTTCACTAGAAAATGGTTGAAGGCATCTATTCTTTGTAGAATATGCTCAGGTAAAACAGAGAGATGGAGAATTCAGGGGAGCAAGAGAAGGCTCAAAACAATCAAGATAGAAAGAATACACAAAAAAATGGAAACATCAAAAAGATTACACTGTATGTGTTCCATCCTGGGATAGGCACTACCCCCTGGGACATGAACAATGTGGTGTAGTTTGAAGGGCTTTCCCACTGTGGACTGGGGATAAAAGATGCTCTGGGATATGAGAGCTGACCACCTGTTGGAGAATGAGTTGGAGGATATACAGCAGAACCACGTAAAGCGACCATCGGATTAGATGGCTGAGGATGATGAAATTTACAAGTGTTCCCAAATTTGCAGTGTCCATTTCTCATATAATATGGACACTCAATCTCATTCTGTAGGCAATGCCAGAAAGTAAACTAGCTTAGAACACACACAAATTCGCCTAACAACATTTAAAGAATAAGGAGGATAAAGCAGGCAATAAAGAAGGTAAAATGTCCAAACCGGGCGGAGCGGATAACCCAGAACATTAAGAGTAGCGCTTCCAGCAATCCCAGCTTTGTCTTTAGGATGATGAAATTTGCATGTTGGTCCAAATTTGCAAGCTCCCGTTTTTAGGTAATACTAGAAGATATCAAAATATTCAAATAAACAAAATTAAACTACACCACAGATTAAGAATAAAAATGTCCAAAGAGTTATTTTAGATTGTAGATGGTTCAAAAGTTGTGATAGCTTCTACAACCAGAAAACACATAGAGTGTAGATGCCTACCTGACATTCAGGTTGTCCTATTCTTTCTGGAAACTCACCTTTCATCGTTGCTGCAGCAATAGCCTAGCGGAGAGCCAAGAAAGTTTCATCAAATTGAGCTGTGTACAGACCTAACTGAGTGGTATGTAGCAGAAAACAATAAGATGCATATTTGATCTCAGAAAGTCCAAGTGTGCTCAAGAACTAACATAGTTTTCATTAAATTAACATATTCCATATAAAGATATTAATGATGACATTCATATCAAACCAAAATTCATCAGTCACTGAGAATAAAGACATGTCATACCCATGCCCTGTTGGGAGGATGGTTAAATCGGCATGTAGCCCCAAATCTGCATAGACCAGTTCGAACATAGTGAGAACAATCTGGTTCGCCTTCACGAACAGGATAAGATCCGGGCTCCATTTGATCTTTTGGTCCCATTTTCATTTGCCACAAAGCATCTACAACAATATTAGAAATTTCATTAGTTGGAGCAGTACAGACTAAAATAAAGTGCTTGTTTTACTATGAGTTTACATGCTTAATAGAACAAAACCTGCTTACAATAAATATCTTCTAAGGACCTAATGAAATTTGCATTTGATCTGCCAGATATAAAGGTAAAAACAGGACGAAAGGAAAACGTATCCACCTTGACAATCAACCACATTCTCAAAATAATAGTTTCAAAAGCAAAAGACTAACAATTGAGATGCCCATGTTTGCATTTGTTGAATACCATAATACGATTGGACACAAAGTATTAATGAGATACCAAAGATATGGTGATATGGATGAGGATGAGCTTTGAGTTCTGTGTTTTACCCTCCAATTCAAGTTTGTAGATTGAAAAACTATAATTCTAATGCCATCATAGAAATTCTCCAAAACATGCTGAAAGAATGACTTGGGAAATTGAGAAGCTAAAACCATCAATTTCCTGAAGAAAGAAACAGAAAACAACAAAAAGGTAGAAGCGCATTCAACCATGGTATATCTACGTACCAAACTCTAGTATTTGAAAAATACTTTTCTGAGCTCGACAATTAGCAGAAAAGTACCAAAATCAGACTGTAGGATTTGAAAATCTAGGTCTAAAGACCAGTATATTATAATGCCATCAAAGGAAAGGGAAATTAATGGTAAAAATGAAGAAAGCAGGTAATATCTACGATTCCAGAGAACGCCTATACATAAGATTATCTAATTAAGGATAACAACTAATCCACAAGAAGTCCAAATGCGTAAAAAGAGAAGCAAAGTTAAGTAACAAATGGCAGTACACTTATTTTCCTGACTCATGTTCCGATACCCCCAAGAAAACATAATAGCTGAGCAGTTTGAACGTCTAGTGCAGTTTAATGTGAAGGTAACTAACAGCGAAAACCATTGTTTAAGCCATATCGGATGTACCTAATGCATCTGGCATTTATTTCGAAAACCAAGCTGCCCCTTTTTATGTAAAACAGCTGGAAAAACTCTCAGAACCTAAAATTCCAGAGCTTGTGAATCTTAGCACCAAATTCTCCATTAGTTTCAAAGCTAGACGTTTCAAGTCTCTTAACATATCACTAAACTGCCCATCTTTCCAATTAAGGACATGAACTTATGCAAGAGAGCCATAGATCTTGAGCCCCACTCCCTTTCCCCATCCAGTTTTGACTTCCATACTTGAACTAACATTATCAAAGAGATTCATCAAGTGGCCCGAACAATTTCATTTCTAAAGCATCAAGATTAGGCACGCAAACAATGCCAAACTTCAGAAACGGTGATACCTAAAGTCACAATATAGTGCACGTTACTTAATTCAAAGAAACGATCATGCAAAAAAAGAGAGAAGAAAAAAGGGGGAGAGCTAAAGCACCATTCTGTGTGGTCAACTATCAAATAAAGAAAGAACACAATAGTAATTAAAACAAAAACAGAGTATTAATTCAACATCATGCAGATGAAGAATCTGCTAAAAAATAAAGAATTGAACAGTGATCAACAAAAACAATCGTGCATCACATAATTGCAAATCAATGTAGAAGAAGGGCATAAATGAGAAGAGGTAGAGAAGTAAACCTTGATGGTGGGGATGAAGGTGAAGGGAGGATGAAGAGGAAGAAGTAGACGAAGCAACGGCTATGAGCGACATTGGGAATCAGCAGAGCAGCAACATACGACATCACATGTCACTCAAGTAGTCCACAGGCAAAGCAAGCTTCTAACCTTCCATCCGTCACCGCGCCCCGCCGGAGTACCAAAATCAGTAAAGATTCTCCGTATTCATTGTAAAAGTAGAGAGAAAATGGCCGCGGCGGCGGCGGTGGTGGTGAGGTGGGGCTAATGGTATGGCGTTGTAATGTCTCCTCTCCACAGAAAAACGATTCCAATACAGAATAAAAATCAGCAACCAACCAACAATTTACACATATTCACCATTTTTCTTTTTTTTTTTTTTTTTAAGAAAGATTCTATATCTATGCTTTAGTCATTTTTTTTATTTTTTTTAAAGGAAAACATTTTATTATTATTCTTATCATATTGGGAATTCCCGAAAACTCCCCAAATGATAAGTCCAATTCCTTTTACCTCCCCATTTTCAAAAATGATGTATTAAAACTCAAGAATCGCGTATCTAAAACCCCAAATGATGTATTTGAAATACAAGGAAAAAATCACGTATCTAAATCTCATAATCGCGTATCTAAAACCCCAAATGATGTATTTGAAAATGGGGAGCTAAAAGGGAGTTTTCAAACATTCCCCCATAGACAAATATTTAGTTAATATAAAAATAGATGAAATTACATTTACCGTACATAAAAACATACTTTCCTTCAAACCCGGCAAAAATATAAACATAACTAATAAAGTCCAATTTGATTCATACATTGGTCCATATTATAAGGAGGGATTGGATCAACATCACCATTTTCGGGTCTTTAATTTTCTCTTTCTCTTCAATCAACATCATTTCATTTCTTGATCATTATCTTAAAGAAAAGAAAAAATCATGTTTAATTTGTAGATTAGATCGATACGTGAAATAATCCATCAAGAATGGCAAGCTTGTCACATCAGGCTTCGAAGAAGGTAAAAGACAGTTCGCCATCAACTTCTGGTGGTGGTGGTGGTGGTGGCTCACAGGGAGGAAATCGTTCTTCGAGTGGACAGACAGTCAAATTTGCGAGAAGAACTTCGAGCGGGAGATATGTGAGTCTTTCCAGGGAGGATTTGGACATGTCGGGGGAATTTTCCGGGGATTATATGAACTACACCGTTCATATTCCCCCGACACCAGATAATCAACCGATGGATACTTCTGTCGCGGCGAAGGCCGAGGAACAATACGTCGCGAATTCTCTGTTTACAGGGGGATTCAACAGCGTGACTCGTGCGCATCTCATGGACAAGGTGATTGAATCCGAGGTGACGCATCCTCAAATGGCGGGGTCGAAGGGCTCATCGTGTGCTATGCCAGCTTGTGATGGGAAAACGATGAAGGACGAGAGAGGAAATGATGTTATCCCTTGTGAATGCAGGTACGTATAGTGTGTATTATTGAAGCTTTTTGAATTGTTGTTATGTTTCATGATGAATTTGTTTTGCAGGTTTAAGATATGTAGAGATTGCTATATGGATGCTCAGAAGGACACGGGTTTGTGCCCGGGATGTAAGGAGCAATACAGAAATGGGGACTTTGATGATGAAATACCCAACTTCTCAAATGCAGCTCTCTCGCTCCCTGGTCCCGACCAGAAGAAAGATCGTAACAACAACAACAACAACATGACGATGATGAAAAGAAATCAAAACGGGGAAAATAATTTCGATCACAATAAATGGTTATTCGAGACTCAGGGCACGTACGGATATGGTAATGCCTATTGGCCCCCGCAAGATGAGTATGGAGACGATGAAGATGGAGATGTATCGGGAAGTAAAGCTGGGGGCCTTGATACGGCGGATAAACCTTGGAGGCCCCTAAGCCGAATTATAAATATACCTACTAGCATTATGAGCCCTTATAGATTGTTGATTCTTACCCGGCTAATTGTTCTAGGCTTTTTCTTGACCTGGAGAATAAAACATCCAAATAATGATGCAATATGGCTTTGGTTAATGTCAATTATCTGTGAGTTATGGTTTGCATTCTCATGGATCCTGGATCAGCTTCCTAAAGTGCATCCCATAAATCGGAGTTGTGATCTACAACTTTTAAGGGATAAGTTTGAGATGCCATCGCCTTCTAATCCTACGGGTCGCTCGGATCTTCCCGGGTTAGATTTTTTCGTGTCTACTGCTGATCCGGAGAAAGAACCACCGCTCACCACGGCCAACACTATTTTATCCATCCTGGCGGTCGAATACCCGGTTGAAAAATTGGCATGTTATATATCTGATGATGGTGGTGCTCTCCTGACTTTCGAAGCGATGGCTGAGGCAGCAAGCTTTGCTGATTTATGGGTTCCATTCTGTAGGAAACATAATATAGAGCCCCGAAATCCTGATTCATACTTTGCTCAGAAAGGTGACCCAACGAAAATGAAGAGTAGACCTGATTTCGTAAAAGATAGACGGAGAGTTAAGAGAGAGTACGATGAGTTCAAGGTGAGGATAAATGGTTTGCCCGATTCCATTAGAAGAAGATCGGACGCTTTCAATGCACGTGAGGAGATGAAAATGCTGAAGCATATGAGGGAGAGTGGCGCCGACACTTTGGAGCCGATCAAGATCCAAAAGGCCACATGGATGGCTGATGGAACCCATTGGCCGGGAACTTGGGCTAGTCCATCCCGCGAGCATGCCAAAGGTGATCATGCTGGAATTCTCCAAGTTATGCTGAAGCCACCTAGTTGTGATCCTCTCATGGGAAGCTCTGAGGACAAACTTATCGATTTCACCGATGTTGACATACGTCTTCCCATGTTTGTGTACATGTCTCGTGAAAAACGTCCCGGCTATGACCATAACAAAAAGGCTGGTGCGATGAATGCTCTCGTGCGATGCTCGGCCATACTATCAAATGGTTCGTTTATACTCAATCTCGACTGCGATCATTACATCTATAACTGCATGGCTGTGAGAGAAGGGATGTGTTTTATGATGGATAGGGGTGGTGAGGATATCTGTTATATTCAGTTTCCCCAAAGGTTTGAAGGTATTGACCCATCAGATCGCTATGCTAACCACAATACTGTTTTCTTTGATGGTAATATGCGAGCCCTGGATGGCCTTCAGGGGCCTGTTTATGTCGGGACCGGTTGTTTTTTCCGACGATTCGCTCTTTATGGCTTTGAACCCCCCAAAGTTAATCTAACAGGTGACAAAGATGCAGAGATTGAAGCTCGAAAAGCAATTGATTTCGACCCTGATCTTGATGTAAATCTACTACCCAAACGATTCGGGAACTCTACGTTGCTCTCGGAGTCAATACCTATTGCTGAGTTTCACGGCCGTCCCATTGCTGATCATCCCGCTGTTAAGTATGGGCGACCTCCGGGCATTCTGAGAGAACCTCGTGAACCACTTGATGCACATACCGTGGCTGAGGCCGTCTCCGTTATATCTTGTTGGTACGAGGATAAGACCGAATGGGGTGACCGTGTTGGCTGGATTTATGGGTCCGTCACGGAAGATGTGGTGACGGGATTCCGAATGCACAATCGCGGTTGGCGATCCGTCTACTGCGTCACCAAGCGCGATGCTTTTCGTGGCTCTGCCCCGATCAATCTCACCGACAGGCTCCACCAAGTGCTCCGATGGGCCACAGGCTCTGTTGAGATATTCTTCTCAAGAAACAATGCTCTGTTAGCCTCAAGAAAGCTCAATGTCCTCCAGCGCCTTGCCTACCTCAATGTCGGAATATACCCCTTCACCTCCTTGTTCCTCGTCGTCTACTGCTTTCTGCCTGCGCTCTCGCTCTTCTCCGGCCAATTCATCGTCGCAAACCTTGACGTCACCTTCCTTGCCCTCTTGCTCACCATCAGCGTTTGCCTTATAGGTCAGGTCACTTTTTTTTTTTTTTTTATTATCTAATACAATATTGGTGACTACTAATTTGTTGTGATCATCTGCTTAATTAGGTTTGGCCATCTTGGAAGTGAAATGGTCCGGCGTGGGCCTAGAGGACTGGTGGCGAAACGAGCAATTCTGGCTCATCTCTGGCACCTCTGCCCACTTGGCAGCGGTGGTGCAGGGACTTCTCAAGGTCATCGCTGGAATCGAAATTTCCTTCACGCTGACTACCAAGTCCGCCGGAGAGGACGAAGACGACATATACGCCGACTTATATCTGGTAAAATGGACTTCCTTGATGATCCCGCCAATCGTGATCGGGATGATAAACATCATAGCCATAGTGGTGGCGTTTACAAAAACCATATACCAGGCCATACCTCAATGGAGCAAATTCATCGGAGGAGCCTTCTTCAGTTTCTGGGTTTTGGCTCATTTGTATCCCTTCGCCAAAGGTTTGATGGGGAGAAGAGGGAAGACGCCCACCATCGTGTTTGTGTGGTCGGGACTCATCGCTATTACGCTGTCGTTGCTCTGGGTCGCCATCAACCCCGCCGGAAATAACAACAATGCGGCCGCCGGAGGAGGCTTCGTCTTCCCTTAAACTCCATATATTCCATCTTCTTGAAAATATATATATATATATATATACTTCCCTTCTTTTACAGTGTTGATACATACAGGATAGCTAGGTACGTAGCTCCATTGTTGAGCTTGCGATTAGCTCAAGAAAAAGCAATTTGATTAGGATCCTAGATTATGAAAACCAGTTTAGATTTAGATGATGATGTTTAGCTCCATTGTTGTGTTATTATTAATGTTTGTTGTTGTCCACTTGCTACCCAAAAGGTAAAAAATAATAACGTAAATGGAAGACTTTTAGTGTAAATTTAACTTTGACCCCTCAATTATAGGTTTGGTGGCACTCTCCCCCCACGAGCTTATAAACATTTACACTTTGTCCCCCCCAAATGAAGTAATCAATATGATATTTTTTAGTCTTTCCTTTTTTTTTTGTTGTTCCAATAAATATTTTTAAAATTGAAAACAATGCTCAAATAATTAGCATAAGAATGAAAAGGAAAAAAAATAAAATTATACACGACGGTTTTTAAAATTTTGGCTACAGACATATGACAATTTTATTTTAATAAGATCGAATCCGATAAGTGTTTATTATTTCTGAGGGAATATATGAAATATTTATTAAAATGTGATTTGAACTATTCATATAAATGTCTTATTTTGATTACTATTTATAATATTGGAGAGTAAAATTAGTTTTTCTATACAAATATTGTTTTGTGGATTAAATTAATTATCTAAATCAACTATTTTATTTTAATAAGATTAGCAATATATATATATATATATGTGTGTGTGTGTGTGTTTTCATAATTCAGGGGGAGGAAAGTTATAGCAAGCACATAGTTTAGAGGGGAAAGTGAAAATTCAGGCGAATTTTCGAAATCCAAAATATGAAAAATCGTCACTTTGACGTGCATTCTTGGGGAGACCTTTACTGGAATTGAAGGGGAAATCAGAAATCTCCCTCCCGGCGTAGATCCCAATCTTCAACCCCGTTCGTGATCGAGATCTGCACTTTTTGTTGCATAATCTTTCGGAATTTGGAAGCTCTGTGCTCTCCTGCTCTGATTCGTCCATCATACTGAATCTGGAAGAGCAAATTCGGTCAAACATGGGAGATTTGCCATCATTTCAATTTCGAAGGAAACACTTTTGTTTCTACGTTTTTCTGGCTGTTCTCCTCTTTCTTGCTTTCTCCCTTCCTCAAATTTCGGCTCAGGTACCTTTTTGTGCCATCTATTTTCTTTGTTTACGTGTTTCATTTTGATTCCACATTCTGGGATCTAATTTGTTTTCCAAAATGATTAGGAGAACGGAAGGGATGAGTCGACTTCTGAAGTTCTGGATCTGGGCCGCCGGAGTAAAGTAAGTCGCTCCTCTGTCTTGGTGTTTAAGTATTGTAATGATACATGGAGAGGAAGTTAATTTCTGTGAAGAGTGAATTAGCTTGGTTAAAGAATCCGATAACTAATGTCAGCTCTGGTTGTTTGTATCAGTTAGTTGAATGCTTCTACAGTTTGATATGCTTTGTGTCAGTCATTCTACTTATGGTTCCTGCATTAAATTTTTATTTGTTGGAAGTGAAGAGCTGTAACTGGATTATTTCTGTGTTGATGTGTGAACGTGCATGATTGATCAAACACCAATTGGCAGGACACTCTAGATTCTACAGATTTACACTCTTCTTCTGAAAAGTGTGGAAGTTTTGAGTAGTTCTCATTATATAAAAAACACACTGTTGAGTGTGTTGTTTTCTTTGAATCCTCACGCATTTGGCAATACCTACAACCTATTATTTCATACTTGGTCTCATGCACTTCTACGTGGTGTGGTGGTCTGCTCTATCTTCTTATTAGAGATGCAACCAATAAAATGGCTACCAGAGCCAGCACAATTGATTACTGGGTTGCTGCTTTGTTGAAAACGCTCCAATCATCCATTTTCTGTATGCTGATAGCAAAAGACACTAGGAACGATGAAAAATATATTCACCAGATTTATGATTAATGCTTTTCAACTAGCGGGTTCTCATGACTGACAGCTTTTCATTTAGGGGTCAACCCGACATGTGGGCTTTTCATTGAAAGTGCCCATGTAATCAGTGAAAGTAGTCACTATTACAATAGCTATGCGATTGCAATTGACTTCTGATAATTATTTGTGGATTCCTCTGGACAGATATTTGTGGAGAAAATCAAGACTGGCATTGCCAAAGCAAAGAGTGATGATTCTATAAATCTTGGTGTGGATTTGGAATCTGGACTTGGAATATTTGATGCTTTCTTTGCAAGTTTCTCCATGATACTTGTCAGTGAGGTTAGTTGTCTCTTTTCTAAATCAGCCTATATGTACAGGTATATGTAATTCAGCATTTGGTAAATTTTCTCTGGTATTTGCCACCTTTGCCTTTTGATGTTTAATCTGCGATTGAGATTTGTAGTCTATGGTCTTGGCCATAGTGTGGTGATTGGGTCATCTACCTATCCGCCATGACAGAATTATGATGACTAATTGAAATTTTAGGCCATATATTACTTGAAGAATTGTGTATTTAGTTGAGTACTGATGTGATCTACATTTATATTTGATTAATGAATATTCCATATTGATGGCATTGGTGCTAGATTGGAGATGAAACTTTTATCATAGCAGCTCTCATGGCTATGCGCCACCCCAAATCAATTGTACTTTCTGGTGCACTCAGTGCCTTGTTTGTCATGACAGTAAGTCAATATTCCAGTCTGTCTTTTGAAATAGAATGTTCCATTCTAATTATTTTGGCTTCCTGTTCCTCTTAAAATTTTGGCATTGAAAGCCATTTTGTGGATGCTGCTAAGATCTTGCTCCGTACGATTTTGTGACAGATACTGTCAACCGGTCTTGGTAGGATTGTTCCAAATTTGATATCGCGGAAGCATACCAATAGTGCAGCTACAGGTTCTTGTCTCTGTTTTCTTCGTGATAAAATATATTTTACCAGGTTAAGTGCAAATATATTTTCCAACAGTGAATTCAAGCTTCAATTGATTTCTTCGACAAAAGAGTACTTCGTTCTTGTTTTACCTGGTTAAGTGCAAATATTGTATATTAGAATCCAGTTGCTGGACATATAAACCATATTATCAATTTCATGATAAAAAGGAAGGCTGTGGATTCAGTTGCTGTTGCAAGAGTTTCTTTGTTTATAAATTTGGATTTCCATATCTAAATTGAATTCCTTTTACAGTTCTGTATGCCTTTTTTGGGCTCCGGCTACTCTACATTGCATGGAGATCAGACCCAAAAGGTTCCCAGAAAAAAGAAATGGAGGAGGTGCGTTCAAATTTGAAGTTGATATGCCAGCCATTTATTTCTCTGCGCTGAAGAAATTTAATCATGTCTTGGAATTTTGATTCGCTGAACTGGTCTCATACTTGTTCAAATTTTGTGAGCTTGTGTCTTTTATCCTTTTATATAAAATGATTTAACAGTTCCGTTACCACTATGCTCGCTTCTTTAATTCTTTTCGTTGTTAAATTTCTGCTAAATGATGCTCATGATACAAGGTTAAGCATCGCCACATAATACCTGCTTTTTGGATCAATTGCCGTTTCTTTTGTATTTGGATTTAGTTTTGAGACTCTGACTGCTTCAGGTGGAAGAGAAGCTTGAATCTGGACAAGGGAAAACAACAGTACGGCGTTTCCTTTCTAGATTTTGCACACCAATTTATTTAGAGGTATATATTTGTAATACCAGTGACACTCCTTACTGCATTAATGATATATGCTTTGACTATAGACCATTTGGAGATTCAATTGCTGAAGACTAATGTTTTTCCCTTTCACTGATCTATGTGTGCAGTCCTTTATTTTGACATTTTTAGCAGAATGGGGAGACCGTAGCCAGATAGCAACAATTGCTGTAAGATTTGTCGTTCCTGACTAATATTCTTGCACAGATCTCATGCAAGCTTTCTGTAGCAGTGGTCATGAATTCTTTTTCTTATTTTCTACTTCTTACAAAAAAGTTGCAACTAGATTTCCATCTTTTGCTGGCTCAATTGTCAAATGCTGACACCTTTTGAAATGGTTCGGAACATATGCTTATTCAAGGCAGAAACTATTATAAATTATGCTCAAGTGTTTAAACAATATCTATGACGACAAGCATAAACTAATATGACGATAATGCTATGTACTTGTGATCTTTTAACAAGTGTTGCTGCTTAACATGAAGTGATGCTGCTCTTCTGCAGCTAGCCACACACAAAAATGCAGTTGGAGTTGCTATAGGAGCTACCATAGGACACACCATCTGTACATCAGTGGCGGTGATTGGTGGAAGTATGCTGGCATCGAAGATTTCACAGCGTACTGTTGCCACAGTTGGAGGCTTGCTTTTCTTGGGCTTCTCCTTGTCTTCATATTTCTACCCACCTCTATGATTGTGCAAGTTTTGTAGATTAAAGTGATGATATGCCAAATTGTTTTTAAGTTTCTTCAGTGCCTAATGTTTTTGCTAGGAAATGTTAACAGGGCCACCTGTGAATGACAGATTACTCAATTTTATTTTTTTTTGTATCCAAACTATGACGGTATAAGAAATCATTATCTATATAATTGAATGGAAATTGTCTTAAACTAGCTTGAAATGTCTATTCATGTTTCAGGTGGCCAAGTTATATATTGGTGATTCTGTTTACTCTTTTTGTTATATAATTGTGTTTAAAGGTGTTGAAAAATGTTAAGAACAGTGATCCATTCACACCTTGCAACTTATATCCAAGAATAGTGATACCAGAACCTATTTACAACATAAAATCACCAAGTATACCAAGAGTAGTTCAAACTAAGAGGTCAAGGATTCGAAATCCTTTATAAGATGGACATTATCGAAACAGGCTCGTCGATTTAGTATGCATTCAGAAACCTTACCTACAGACTCATCAATCTGAAGTCTGAACAGAGCTTACAAGTACTATGAAAGCAAAACTGAAGTTAAACAACTTTCGTCGTTATAGATTCGTGGTTGAGATTTCGAACATGTGCTGCCGCCCAACAAAAATGACTCAATGCCGCATTCATATCATAGTGTTTCAAGTTTTCATTTATTGAACTGCTTATGAAAACTAAAAATTTGGACGTCTAGAATTTGTAGACCATGTCTTCTGTGTATCCAAGCTCCTTGAGGATGCCAGTCAGCTGTGAAAACAGAAATATAGATCATTGTGATTATGAAACAGCTGCAGGATTTTTTTAGGTTATGTAAAAGTTAGAGATAAAAGTAAAATATGCACCTCTCCTTGTGACCGATCTTTCGCCTTGTCGCCAGATATGTGTTTCATCAGTCCAGGAGGACCACAAACCTGGAGGACCAAAAGGGTATATAAGAAATGCTGTAATAAGGTATGCCGTGGTTTATCAAATTGCTCCCGATTCATAAGCAAGAACCCAATCGGAAGGTTCTAATTTGTCGAATAACCGGTAATGTTAAAATGAAAAGGTTCTCTCTCTCTCTCTCGCACACACACAGAAACACAAACCACCGCTCCCATAGGCATGTATATATTGGCATCATCAATTGGTATGATCATATTTAATTACTTCACTCTATCAGAAAATTAGAATAATGAAGCACACTTTCCAATAAGATACATTCAAGTTCAATTATTTAATAAAGAGGCTGGGGAGATGGTTTTGGTACTCATGACAGAAAAACTTACAAGAATAATTGTATCATCACTGGGTTTGGGCAAGCCTTTTACTGCCATGTCCTTAGATATGTAACCTTTACCTCCCAGCCAATCCTTTGTTGGATTATCAACAGTGTAATATACCTAGAAGTTTGCAAAGATAAATAGATTGATCAAAATAGTGTTAGCAAACAAGAATGTCATGAAAATGTCATGATCTGGTGGCACACCTTCAAGTTTGGGTGGCTGGCAGCAAGTGCGTCAAGCTTCTTCTTGAGTAGTATGTCATCAGGAGATACATTAGCATAGAGCAGAGAGACCTAAAAGAATAGAAGGTTATTATCCAGATCCCTCAAACAACTTGAACAATTTTCTAAGTAGTACTTGTCAATTCAACTAAAACCACGAGACTGGATTAATGGGCCTACCTGGGTATTATCATCAGGGTTCTTAAGGATGGCATCTATTATCTGAAGCATTGGAGTGATTCCAGATCCTCCTGCAATCTGAATACAAACATTCCAACAAGATAATAATCAGCATATTTGAATTGGCAGACCTTTAGGTACTGTTATTCTGAAAGTTACTTTACTGAATGGCGGAGAAGTCAGTTTTCTAATGAGGTTCCCAGAGAATTGAAGATTTCTTTTTTATATTATAAACAATGACGAGATAAGTGCTTAAGTCTTCTTCAGACCAAAACCCACAAAAGCTGATTTCTTTGGTTCTTTGTTTTCTCAATCTATATTTATGCACTAAAGCAATCATAAGAATGGTCTTACCATGCCAATATGTTTCTTCATATTTGGACTGTATCTGAGTTTTTCGATGGGCCTGGATGAAACAAAACGTATTAATAGGCTTCCAAGTTCCTGCATATGTTCATGTACAGTCATACCTGGATTACTTACCCTTTTACCTCTACCACATCTCCTGGTTTTAAGCTAGCAAAATGCTGACTCATTTTACCTTCTGGGTAAATCTGTGTATAATTAAATAAGTTGAAGATGCGATTATGGATAAAAACCCTAAGTTAGACATAAAAGTATGCATATATATCTTTGAAGGTATCCGAAAGTGACCACGAAATGGTTTTATACCTTAATTAGCAAATCAAAGTATCCCTTAGCATCAGGAGATGATATAGGTGTGTAACTGCAGAATAATGCGTTTCAGACGGATTTCCATAACAATGATCATAAGATTAGATTATTTTACATAAAATTGCTTACGGGCGAATGACATATTTGGTTTTCCCTTCGGCATTTTGTCCATTTGGAGCCCTACAAGAAAACCGATGGTTAGTAGTCAATTACTTCAGCTGGTATAGCAAATTGTCTCACAGTCCTACATATAGAAATGTTCATACTATTACATGCATAGAGAAGAACAGAAAAGGCATCAAGTATCTGCGAAGTACCTCGTAATGATGCAGGATGCAACATCAAGACCTAACTTTGCATCAGGATCAAATGAAAACCTATCACATTTCAACAGAAAACTGGGTCAACTTTACCCATATCAGAGAACCAAGAAATTCGAGATAATCTATTTCTGTAACAGTTTCTGCAATAACGCAATTCATGAAATGTTTAACAGCTCATATCACCAGGAGTCATAGATCAGTTAACAAGAATCTTGGGATGTTTATGTCTGAAAAGTCTTATTTTAGACTTCCACTCATTTTGACTTGTTGGCATAGAAAAACTTCTAAGAACAACACAATCAATACATAATAAGACGACCTTCTTCCCATAATGAGAGCAAAAATGAGATCAGATCCACCCTAACAACGTCCTGATGGCCTAATTTCTCAAATATGTAATGCTCGAGTCCTTCACGTGAATTTAATCACATTGGCTTTTGCTTAAAAATAAAAAATTTTCTGTGAGGCAGCAAAAAGTTCAATCCTTGCTGAAACAGTTAAGAGGCATTCATCCAAATGTACTCCCTATTTGAGGGAGTTACAGAGGAATCACAAGTAAAATAACGGGCATTCAATAGCCGTACGATGATATACTAACCTAAATAACTGAGCATTGTGGGCAGCCTGCACCTTGTCTTGCAGCTTGAATTCAATCCATTTATCAGGATTTAGGGCTGAAAAGAAAGAAAAGCATGATTGAAGTACTGAACTTAAAATAGAAATTGAAGTAATAAGTCCAGAATGGATGTTGTTCAGCTACCATAATAAGTCCGAGTATAAGATATACAGCAGGTTCTCACATATTAAAAAACAATACCAAGCACACTTTACCCAGGGTTAATGTGACAAAAATCTAGTCAAAAGCAAGAAAGATTTGAGCTAAATAAGAGCTCAGAATAATTTATTGCAGTCCATTGTCGTAACCTTATCGCCAGGGACAGCTATTATAATAATAATAATTTACTGAGACCTAACCAAACATTCAATAGTTGATCGGTCCATGGGGGAGGAAAAAGTGCATACCAACTTTTGGAGTAGCATCTTCATTAAGTTGATCCAAGTAAACCTGAGGTAAAATGATAAGAAGGTCACCTACTGAAAAATGCTTACAAATATTTTCATATTGGTTCAAACAATAAAGGAACAACAGAAGAATATGTATTGACAAAGTTGCACGCATTCATCAGTCAAAAAGAGGAAGAACCTCAATCAATTGACAAGACATTATCTTACAATAAAAAATAACGATTCTTTAACAAGTAGATGGAAACTGCACTTTATCGAATAAAAGAGGACTTCAAAAAACCATCACACGGTCCAGAAATTCGCAGAAGCTATGCCTATCGTGTATTCACAACGATCATCAAGCAACCAACAGGGTTCGGGACATGAAATCTAATAAAACCACGACTAATGCACAATCCAAACTCTAATGC
The DNA here is from genome assembly GCA_037501455.1 of Lantana camara. Classification (NCBI taxonomy): domain Eukaryota; kingdom Viridiplantae; phylum Streptophyta; class Magnoliopsida; order Lamiales; family Verbenaceae; genus Lantana; species Lantana camara. Next base: position 102,997,443 of record CM074863.1, on the reverse strand, counting down.
TCCACATTATGAAATCGGAACGAGAAATTACCAGATTCGGGGAGGAGAACAGGTAATAGGATGAGATTCCACCACAAACAGCGGCAACAGCTCCAAATCGGAGGCGAGTGGCGGACTTTGGTTGGCCGGCGAAGGCGATCGCGCCTGCCTTAGCTAGTCTTGTGAAAAACGTCGCCATTTTCAGCTTCGAAGTTCAAATCCGAGAGTGCTGGAAGAGAGTGACTGATTGATTGGCTCGCACTGAGCTTGCCAAAGGGTTTAGAGCTGAGACTTTATGTTGCAATCGGGTCGGATCCCAATCCACCCAAAATGGATCCCCCATATTCCTTGCCATATCCATATGCATACTAATTTTATATTTTATATTTTATTATATTTTTTTTATCTCTCAGAATTTATCCCGAAGTAGCTGAAGGAGCTTATTGTGGGGACTTCTCCCAACGTAGTTTTATTATGTTATGGGGGCATTAACATTATAGCACTTTGGTTATGTATTAGATTCTCTAATGCACAGACACTCCGAAAATTTACCCCGTGCAGTATCGGACACGGACACGGCTCCGACACGTGTCCGACACGGCAAAATATGTCCAAAAATTAAAAAAAAAATTCCGACACACTGGGGACACGGCACGGACATGTGTCTGACACGGCTTAAGAAATATCCGACACGGTTCGGACACGGCTTAAGAAGTGTCCGACACGGCGACACGAAAAATTCAAAAAAAAATTAATTTTTAATTTATATTTCCTTAATATTTGAGGGTATATTTAAAAAATAATAATAATTATTATAAAAATTGCTAAAAAAAAGTTTAATATTAATTTAAATTCAATTTTTTCATAATATTATTATATAAAAAATGTATTAATTTTATTTTTAATGATTTTAATGTTGAATTGGAAAATAATATATGTTATTTAAGTTTGTAATATTAAATACTTTTATAATATTTTATTCTATATAAATAAATAAATATATATATATATATATAATTTATTTATTTATATATAATATAACCGTGTCGGAGCCGTGTCGTGTCCTAAATTTTTCAAAAAATCCGTGTCGCCGTGTCCGTATCGTGTCGTGTCGTATCCGTGTCGCCGTGTCCGTGTACGTGCATCATAGATTAGATTAAATCATAATTTGTAAATTAATATTAAAATTTTGAATTTTAATTAATATCAATTGTAATAATTCTAAGATTGAATATTTTTTTTTGTTGCAACTAATCCTAAGATTAATAGTTGTCTTATTTTTTTTCCTCTAAAGAATTGGCATGTTATTTATTTATTTTTATTCTATAATTTATTATAAGTTCTAAATGGCCGATCAAACCACTAAAGACTCTTCTATCGATTTAAGTTGTATAATTACGAATTGATTCGAATAGTTAATGAATTCATTTCGCAGGCAATGTCTTGAGTAGGCCTGATATTGGGTGGAGAATCCTCAACCTATGCCCAAGTCCAAACAAAATTCAAACATTTCGTGTTTAAATCTAACCCAAGCCCACTAAATTTACATCCAATAAATTTTCACCCAAATAAAACTCAATATTTATGGGTAGGTTTAGAAACCTATCCAAAATTCATAAAAACCATTGGATATTAGAAACAAGTCCCAAGCCCCAAACCCCAAGTCTTTTATTGAGTATTAAAAAAAAAAATTTGGATATTTTCAAATTTTGAAAACCATGAATAAAAATCCAATCCAAATTTATATTTAATAAAAGGGTTAATTACATCTAGACCCCTTCCGAGTTTAGTATATTACAATTGGACCCCTGTTAGTCATTTTATTACAGTTTGGCTCCTTCTAAAATTTCGAAATTACTAAACGGTGAAGAAAAGGTACGATTCCGTTAAATATTTCACGTTATATTCCAAATAATTGTGAAACGACCATTATATTTGGTTCTAAGATCATGTTTTATAAAAATAGGGGGAAAAAATCACGTTTTTTTAGAATAAATAAAGGTTTAAACAAACAATTATTTTGAATATAATGGTTATTTCACAATTATTTGGAATATTCCGTAAAATATTTAACGAAATTGTATATTTTCTTCACCGTTTAGTAATTTCAAAATTTTAGAAGGGGTCAAACTGTAATAAAATAACTAATAAGGGTCCAATTGTAATATACTAAACTCGGAAGGGGTCTAGATGTAATTAACCCTTAATAAAATGTGGGTCTGGGTGTAAGTTTGGGTTTGCATTTGATATAAATAAATAAAAGTATGAGTTTGGATCTAAATTGAATAATTAAAATTTAGGATTTGAGATGGAGATTCCCCACCCAATGCCAAGCCTAGTCTCGAGTTTGAATCCCACTTAAAGACTCAAATATTTACACTTTTCCTATTTTATAATCTCCAATGCTCGATCAAACTGTTCTATCTATTTAAATTATATATTCAAGATTTAAAATACAAAAGGGTTTTATTTAAATAGTATCCATAAGTTGAAACAATTCCCTTTGACTCTCCACTTTCAAAAAATTCTCGTTTGCTCCCCAGATGACAGACCAAATTCCCTTTAACTCCCCATTGTTGTAAAAAAACTCAAGAATCGCGTACCCAAATCCCCAAATCAGGTAACTAAATCCCCAAATGATACATCATTTGGGGATTTGGGTACGTGATTCTTGAGTTTTTATACAACATTTCAAAAAAAATGGGGAACAAAAAGGAAGTTTGATTTTCATCTGGGGAGTTCAGAGGAATATTTTCGAAAATGGGGAGTAAAGAGGAATTTGAGTTTCCATTGGAGAGTTTTCGGGAATTCTCCGTAATTTTGTATAAAAAAGTCGAACACTAAAATTTAAATTAAATATGTCTCTATTAATTAGTGCATGGAGAAGTAGAATTTAAGCGGAGACAAGGCCGAGAGGTTGGCCCAACTGCCCAAGAAACAGCTTCTATGCCCGCCAAATTACTGTCTTCTCTAGCCAGAACAGACATCAATGTCTCCTCTAGCCGCAGAATCCAGCACTTGGTATGTTATTCCTCGTATCCCCACTTCAACACGCAGGCTTATCACTCCGCCCTCGTCAAGAATGGCTCTATTCGGCATGCTGCGAACTACCTTCTGACGCTTTACTTGAAATTTTTTGATTGTGATAATGCCCGGAAGTTGTTCGACGAAATTCCTCATAGAGATGTTAGAACATGGACGGTTCTCATCTCGGGTTTTTCTAGAAACGGGCATAACAGGGTTGCCTTGGCTTGCTTTGCTGAGATGCAGAACGAGGGAATAGTTGCTCCCAATGCCTTCACTTTGTCGAGTGTGCTCAAGTGTTGTGCTTCAGTTGGTAATGGGCTTCGGATGGGGGAGGCGGTTCATGGTTGGATACTGAGAAATGGGATTGATGTGGACGTCGCTTTGAACAATGCTGTTCTTGATCTTTATGTTAAATTCAGAATGTTTGATTATGTCAAAAGATTCTTTGACTCGATGGGTGATAGAGATTCTACTTCTTGGAATATAGTTATGGCTGCGAACTTAAGTAAGGGTGAGATGGAGGAAAGTGTTGATTTTTTCTGGAGGTTGCCGATGAAGAGTGTTTCGAGTTGGAATACTATTATTGATGGGCTTTTGCGACACGGGTTTGAGAGAAATGCGTTGGAGCTTTTATATGAGATGGTGAAAGCGGGGCCCACATTCAACGGAGTTACGTTTTCTATATCATTGGTTTTAGCATCTTCGTTGAAGGATTTGGAGCTAGGGAGGCAGATCCACTGTCAGCTGCTTAGGGCTGGTATCAGTGAAGATCCATTTGCAAGCACTTCACTTCTTGACATGTACTGTAAATGTAGAGAAATGGAAAGGGCTTCTCTAATATTCCAACAATTGCGATCTCATGATGATTTGATGACTCGAACCATTTCTTGGAGCACGATGATTGCTGGTTATGTTCAACTTGGCATGATAAAAGATGCCATGGTACATTTCATCTCCATGGTTAAAGAACAACTTCAGGTGGATCTGTTTACTCTCACTACTATCATCACTGCCTCTGCTGATACTGCGTTTCTGGAGCTCGGCCAGCAGATTCACGCTCGTACACTCAAATTAGGACATGAGCAAGATATTTTCTTGTGTTCTTCCATGATTGACATGTATGCCAAATGTGGAAAGCTGGATGATGCTTTGTTGTTTTTCAAGCAAACTCAAACTAAGAATGTCGTGCTCTGGAGCGCAATGATATCTAGTTACGCAATGCATGGGTGTGGAAAAGAAGCAATTCGATTATTTGAATTGATGCAAAAGGAGGGCATTAGGCCAAATGAACTGACTTTTGTTGGGCTTCTTGGTGCGTGTAGCCACGCTGGATTGATAGAAGAGGGCTGCAAGTATTTCAAGATGATGATAGATGTGTATGGTTTACAGCCTCATATCGAACATTTCGCATGCATGGTGGATCTTTTTGGTCGGGCTGGCCACTTAAAGGAGATCAAAGACTTTGTCTATGAGAACGGAGTGCATCACTTAAGGGAAGTTTGGAAGGCGTATTTGTCGTCTTGTTGGCTTCACAAGAATGTTGAGATGATTAATTGGGTTTCAAAGAAACTGCTCGAACTGGATCCACATGAAGGTGGTTCTCATCTTCTGATGTCAAACACTTATTCAGCAAACCATGATTGGGAGGAGGCGGCTAAGCATAGGGCTCTGTTGCTGGAGAGGGACGTTAAGAAGCATCCTGGTAAATCTTGGATTTAGTTCTTAAAATAAGCGTACAACTTCTTTTGGGAAGCATTATTACATTCTCAAATTGTCACAATTCAAGTGGTTAATGGAGGGTTTATGGTCTCATGCGTGAGTTGAAGTGAAGCAAAATTTCTTGCCTTTTGTTACTAAAGTCGTCTGCATTTGATTTGGAGTCTCCATTTTGTTACTACAGTGGACGCCCCATGATTTAGGTAACCAAAAATGTACTTTCTTCCTAATTTTTAAGTGAGGTGGTGAAATTCAAGAAATCACAATTAATTTTGCTTCCTACGATACAAGATCAAGTTTATGGCAACATGGCACTTGTAATGACACCATTGGCCCATTTCTCCAATCCCCATAAGTTTGCTTGCAATACACTTGTTTTCTGGTGGACTATCCTTTGCAAGAAAAGGAATGAAAGTTAGAAAAATTTTAGTCATTTAGTCACTAACTAGCTACTTTTCTTTGTGTTGCAACAAAAAGAAAAGCAGATGTGGCTAAGTGGCTTCTCCTTTAAGTGAGGTATGTAAAGCATGAATAGCCCACAATTCTTTTTTGCAACTAACAGAGAGAGAAACAAATGTATTCGTAAAATTACGTCTACATCCAAATCTAGTGATCAACACAGTTAGATATATAGCCTAACACAACATGCAGCTAGCCGAAGCTTGAGTGGATGATTGACTCCCATTACTACGTATAATTATAACTTAGAATCAAAGCCACAGCAACATACGCAGCATATATATTCTATCAATCCCACTCTACCAATCAGTTGTTTCAAGATGCGGGATCGAATGGAAAGATTTGTTCTCCTCCCTTTCTCTGCTGGTTGCATATCTGAATCAAGCATTCCGGTCGTGGTGCAGCATCCCAGAAGATCAAAGCCCGATACCAACTCAGCCCCTCCTACAAGTTCATCTCTCTCTCTGTCTCTCTCTCTCACACACACAGAGTTTCATCTTTTCTTTGCATCGGCTAACGTGTTGTCTCTTCTGTTTAGGAACAAACGAATATCGGAAAGTGTTGGATGAAGAGGAATATCTGTATGATGAAGAAAGCTTATCATCTGGTGAAAACTTGAAGACTGTGGTCCCGAGATTCCAGAAGCTATTCAAGAACTTCAAGAACTTGTCTCAGTTATTTGGTAAGTCCTGCAAGAACTAATTGTACGAGATAGATCTTTAAAACTAGATCATTCACTTCTTGCTAATATCGTAATTGATGCATTTCAGCGTACAAAGTCGAGTTAGAACCAGAAATCGTGATGGAGATTGGGGTTCCAACAGATGTGAAGCATGTGACTCACATAGGACTGGATAGCTGTGCAACCTCAATCTTCTCCAAGAACTGGGACGATCTCGACGAATCAGACTTGATTAATCTTCATTCTTTTCCTTTCTCACAACCTGATGCAACCAATATCAGTACTTTGATTCAAACCAAATGTAAGTTGCACAATGATTCCATTACTCCATAAATAGAGATACACTGGAACACAGATACAATTATATGTATATGTTTGTACTTTGTACTAATAACAAATCATCTTAATGCATGTGCTCAATGTTTGTGCTCATTTATTTGTGTATATTTGTAAAAGAAATCATTGTGCAAAGGTAGTATACTACACAATGAGGATTTTTGTCCAATTTTTCCAACACAGGAAAATAATACAGCAAAATACGAACAGAACCAATCAGTTTGAGATCATCTAACCAATATCATCGCAGAGATTTAGTCAATATTCAAATTATTTAGACAAAAATCAAGATCAGCATCATTCAACCAATTCAAGTCCACATCATGTTTGCTGATTGTAACCTCACAACTTAAACAAAATGATTCGTTTGTGGACAACGAACAAATCACAGTTATCTTCCTCTTCATCAATGCAAGAAATGACCAACTGTACAAGAAATTTAATCTCTAACATTCTAGTCCTTGAAGCATTTCATTTTATTACATTCCTGGAACACATCAGATGAGCGTCGATGGAAAGTCTCCATTCCCCAACTGTATATTACACTAGAAGATCACTATTCATGAATCCTAACATATCCACGAAAAGAGCAAAAACAACTTCAAAAGCTTTTGATTCTGGTTAAGTAACCACAAAAAGTTACATATCCCTGCATTTTAGTGAAGCACAATATAGTTATGAAAGAGTACCTGTTGATCTGCATCAGCATTCGCTTCCAGCATCAGAGGGAGGTGGGAACTGAATATCCCCTATCAGCTAATCGAGACGCGAAACTTAATGAAACGAGTCCCAATAAATCAAATGCCATACGAACTACACAAACAGATAAACGAGTCAAATCAAACCAAGATTCGAACTTCACATCAGACAACGAAACCCCAACCACTACCCCAGCATAGGAACCATGTGGGATTCATTGGGGAGGTTTAAAGATTCAAACTTCAATTCAGATTCATATAGATTAGCTTTTCGGGGGACACGACTGCCCGTCTGCCTCGTTCCGATCACAAACAAGACAGAAACACACACAGACAAGGATAGCAACTCCACCATAAACAGAAATGCATGACAATTTACAGTACTAAATAATAGGAATACTACAGATGATCTTGATTCTTGCAAATAAATTCTGCATCAACAAGGCACCAATACATGCACTGAATCTGAAACCAAAATCAGTAACAAAATCACAGGTCAATCAATTGCCCTCTGAAATGAATTTATGAATGTCATCAACAAATTTGGAGTGCGGCGGCCTATCTTCCCTCCTCACATACTTCTTCCCCATCTCCACGCTATACTCGCACAGTCCTTCCTCCCCGCACCTCTTCCACAATGCCTCCCCGAATCCCGGGTGCGCGAAATACGCGTCCGCCTCAACCACCTTCTCTCCGCCGCCGTCCTCCGCCGCAGACACCAGACTCACCGGCAATCTCTCGTAGTGGCCTCTGCCGACACCCTCCAGCTCGTCGAGGCGGGCTTTGCCGGAGCCGGAAGATACTGAATACAGCTCGCCGCGCACCCGATGGCCCGAGCCGCGGAGGTTGATCAGGTAGGGAATCCCGTAAGGCCCGCAGACAAGGGGGAATTGCTCGACGGTCGTGTGGGGGCCGATATAGGCAGCGTCGCGGGTGCGCATTAGGTCGTCCATGAGGCTGTGGTTGTAGAATCCGCGTTTGAGAGTGCCGTACACGAAGATCAGGGAGGTGGCGCCGCCTCCGGCGAGATTTCCTCCGTCGCCTTCCGCCATGGTAACGCAGCTTCAGATAATGTGATCTTGAGCAATTTGGACTCTTGGGAAAATTATATATACCAGTAAATGCCGCATAGTGATTACGTGTGAAAATAAAAATAATACTATTATTAAATATATCAAAATTAATTTTTATATTGATATATATATTCTATAATTAATTTTAATATAATTTTAATAAACCTTGCAAGCTTGGGTTCGGTTTTTTCGGTAAAAACCGACAGAAACCGAACCGAAACCGAAAGATCCAAAAACCACTAATCGGTTCGGTTATCACCGGTTCGGTTTCGGTTCGGGATGGTTTTCGGTTTAGGTTCGGTTCTTGCTCACCCCTACCGACCAGATAAAGATTTAAGTCTGCTCCTTCTCCGGCGAAGATAAAGTTTTGAGTCCACTGCGCCACCCGCTGCTTTCAATCCGTTGTTTGGTTCTGCTACTACTTCATGTGAGCCCTGTCGATCTCCGCTGCTACCGTTTTCATCGGTTGTTGATCCTATTCCTGTCGGCTGCCGCTCCCACTCAATTAACAATATTTGTGCTTTTTTCCTTGCATTTCCTTTGTTTGGTCTTGGTCTCTAAAGCACGGACACGCCTAAAAAATGGCCCGTGCAGTGTCCGACACGTGTCGGACACGGACACGGCTCGGACACGTGTCGGACACGGCTGAAGGAGTGTCCGGGAAAAAAAAAAAAATTAATTGGGACACGGTGTCGGACACGGCGAGGTGGAGTGTCCGACACGGCTCGGACACGGCGGAGCAAATTTGATCATTTTTTTATGCTTTTTTTAATATTTTTTGAATTTTTTGGAGAGAAAATTGAAATAACAAAACTTATTTTAGTTTTTAATATTATATATTTATATAAATATTTTATGTTACATACATTATACTTATAAAATATTTTTATTTTTATATAAAATATCTTTATTTATATATAAAATATATTTATTTATATAAAATATAGCCGTGTCGGAGCCGTGTCGTGTCCTAAGATTTTGAAAAAATCCGTGTCGCCGTGTCCGTGTCCGTGCAACATAGGTCTTGGTTTTATATTAAATTCAATTAGTTGAACTGGCCAAATTGTGGTGTCTACACGTGTTTTCAGGCTCTAATTTGTTAATTGGTTATGCAAATTGTACTTAGTCAAGAACTCGCCTTAATTTCAGGTACCTTCTTTTCTACCTCTAATTGCGTGTGTACATTTATGATCGTTTTTGCATTCTATTCAGATTATTCAATTGATTTCTGAAATTTGTGAGGTTTAACGAGGATTAAGTTTTCTGAAACCGCATGATGTATCTCTGATTCACTGCACCTTTATTCAGCCGTGAAAGAGAAAAAAAGAAGACTCAATTGGAAGTGGAGGATTTTGTGGGAAAAAATTGTTGCAAAATGAGGTTTGTTCCGACCTGAAAATTCATGCGATGCTTTTAATTTTGTGATTTAAGATTTAGTAGTCAACTGAATGGATTCGTATTTTTTTGATGTGTGGATTTGAATGTCCAATGCATGTGATCTATGTGTGTGTTTGAAAAAAACGGATATAACTACTTGGATAGATGATTCGTAAAGGGGTGTGGGGAAACCTTATTTGTTATTTAAGGAACTCGGACTTCTAATAAGGTATTATTCAAATTGATGCATCACGAGAAATTTGTTATGGAACTGGCCAACTAAGTTCAGAGGAAGTTGGCATTTTATTTGTAATCTGACTGAAAACATTTCAGCACAAAAATCTGTTAATTTGATTTATTTGTCTGTACATATCTATATTATAAATCTCAAACATCATAGGTCTTAGCCGTTTTTGTTAGTTGAGTGTATATGAATAAGTCATTTGGATATCTTGGATTTCAAATTTCAATAAGTAAGTTATTTTCTTGGACTTAACAATCAGTAATTAAATACCTTTTTAGTTTGAATTTTTTTCTCTATTATCAATCTTTTGGTGTGCAAATCATACAATATTTCTTGGTATTGCAGAAGATATACGAAGAAGCTTTCTACGATGTGGTGATGGCAGAGAGGGGAATATGCTAGCAAACTTATACGAAGAAAAATGTGTAATGGGGTCTCCATGGATATGTAAAATGCTGAAGTTGGGCGCATGAATTGGGCTTAGTATTGATACTTGATTGGATTTTAGAGACCAATTACAATTATGATTACGATTTAAGAAGAAAATTTGTTTCTGGGTAATGATAGAGGGAAGCGGGGAAGTTGAAAGCAGAAAACAAAGGTATTGGTTATGGACATGATTCCATTACTTTTTCCTTTTCTAATGTTTGGAAATATATAAGAAATGGTTTATGTAGTCAATTTGGTTTTCCATTGTTTCCTTACTTGGAAATGAACTTATTCCTCTTGAATATCTTAGTTAAATATTAGAGATTAAAAACTTAATTTTAAGTATAAAATGGTTTTAAATTCCCTATCAATCAATACTATTCAGGTCGAACTTCATGAAGAGATCTAATAACAACCTCTTCATGCTTTAGTTTTTGAAATGATAGATGTTGGTCTCTCTATCTTGAACTTATATTTTTAGATTGATTTTGTATACTCTAGAATAGGATTACAGAATCATTAAATATGGAACCAGAAGGGATAATTTTAGGGCTTTTTCTAAAAATATTATAGTTTTCCAAACATATTGTACATCTATTGTACTTTCTGGGGATATTGCAAAAATATTGTAAGCCGGTTTCTATGAAATCGGTTTTTAGGTATTATTTTTTTTTTTAAATTATTTTATACAGCCGGTTTCCATGTAACCGGTTTATTTTTTATTTATTTTTTTCGCCAAATTTCCAAGACTGAAACTATAAATAATTTTTAAAAAAAACTTATTGTAAGCCGGTTTCTATGAAACCAGTTTTAGTGTTTTTTTTAATTTTTTATAAAGCCGGTTTCAATGTTACCGGTTTATTTTTGATTTATTTTTACACCATTTTCCCAAGACTAAAATTAGAAATAATTGAAAAAAAACTTAACCGGTACGAGAACAACCGGTTTCGTTTGAAGAAAATTATTTTTCCCGCAAACTTCCAATTCTCAAACCATGTTTATTGAAATTTTTTTCACCAAAGCAGTATATAGCATTCTGTATAGCATGTTTTCTATTTCCAAAATTTTATAGAGGCCGTTGTAGATGCAAAGAGTTATAATATTAATATTTTTTTATCTTATAACGATATCTTTTTTTTTTTTTTTTTTAAAACACTCTTATAACGATATCTTGTCTATTAATAATGGAAACCGTTATTCTAAACTTAATTGAAATTAATATGTACACTTGATGATTTTCTTTAAATTGAATCTCTCTAAATGCAATTAAAATTTTGAAGTTTTCAAAAATTTTGTTTTTCGCTTATTTTAATTCGAATATGAAAAGGAAAATTTTCATTTAATATGATTCCATGTCAAAATGAAATATTGCAAAAATTGAACCCAATTTATTTAATATGAGGCTAGGTGTTGTAATCTCAAACATTTCTCTACGTAGGGAATCATAAAAACATGCAAATAATATAAGCTCTAAACTCTTCCAACACGAGCACCACGGGCCCTTGCCCGCATTTGTGAACGATCCATTTCCATCTGATAGCGTGTTGTCCGATCTCGACCTGCCCGACTAGTTGCATTATTTGTTCCTCGCAATCTTCGGGGCCTTATCTCAGTGGTGTTTATCAAATTGAATGATGCTTCCGGCCAGTAATCCTCATCCCAAATCGGTGCGAATCCACCGATATATGTTTCCAAATAATGATCAATTTCGTAATACCAAGTTACGTAGTAGGATGGTATCATATCAAATGATATGGCTACTTTCATGGCATGAGAGCAAGGTATCCTGTACCTTTTCCAAAAACTGCATGAACATGTTTGCTCGGATAAGCATACGATATTTTTCCTGGATCTCCCACCTGACTCATGATTTTACATAACTACTTCTGCTCGAAGATCTCGGTGATCGTACTTTGTAATAATGTGCTTACCACAACATTCAAGATTCGTTTTGAATATGTTCTATGCGTAATCAATCCAGGCATGGCTCATGCTTTTGGTGTGCATGCCACTCTTTTGACGGTTAACAAAGTACGGAGCTGTACGGTTTAGTGTCGCTTCAACGATTGGTACTATTGGCAGTCGACAAACATTCTTTAACACACCATTGAAACACTCAGAAATGTTGGTTGTTGTCATTCCGCAGTGCACCCCCCCATCGTGTGAAGCTGTTCACATTTCAGGTTGGAGGTTGTCAAACCACTCGATAGCCCTCATAACTAATAAAGCAATTTGTCTCATTATTTTGTCGTAGGTTTTGGTCTCCATTGCATCCCCTGCTTGCCAACACAAATCCTTTAGAGTTTGTGAAGAATGAGCCTTGTAGAAGTTCGAACAAATGTGGCGCAAACAGTAACGATGGCACCCCCTTGGCTCTTGGAACTCTACGGTGCTGTTAATGGCGGATAGAATGACCCTATGACGATCTGAAATAAGACAAACACGGCGTGATGATGTACATAAATTTTTTGCCAGATGGTATAAAAAGAATTTCCAGGAGATTTCCGTCTCTTCATCAACTAGAGCGAAAGCCAATGGTAGTATATTTTGGTTACCATCCATGCCCACCGCGAGTAGGAGTTTGTGTTTGTATTTTGTATATAGATGTGTGTCATCGACACTGATAACAGGACGCATGTGCTGGAATGCATCAATGCATGGCTTGAACGCCCAAAAGACATGCTTCACCATGTATGTGTTAGGGATGGTAGATCTAAAATGGGTATTATGAAGCCATTCTACAATTGTTCCTGTAAAATATTGAATTTTTTAGTGTATATACATACTGAAAAATTATAATTCATCAAAAGTTTATCTTACCTGGGTTCCACTTTTGTATTGCTTTCATGTACCGAGGCAGTTTTTTAATAGAACTATCCCATGTTCCAAATTCGATAGCTCGTGCCTTCTTCAATCCCTGCCATGCCTTTGAATACGAAATGTTAATACCATATATGTTGTGAACTTGTGTTTGTACGTTACTAACCTCGTACCCATAGTTAGTACGTACGAACGGTAGTATCAGACTCACTACAAATGCGGCGTCCAAATTTGCATGATCGCATGTACGTTCATTCGGCAGGCAATGGTGACGAGGCGCTAATTTTGTTATTTTCCAGAACCCCTTGTTGTGTTTCTCGCTTGCACGCATAATCCAGGGGCAAGAACTATTTATGCATGCGATTTTCCAAATCTTAGGGGTGCTTTCTTTGACTGTATATTCGCGCTTCGCCCATTTTATGCAATGATCCTTGACCGAGACTATGACGTGTGCTTTATCTTTGAAAGTCATTCCAAGAATTATATTGGACCCAACTACAATATAAGAAAAATACAATTTAATAAAGAGTCAATGCCAATAAGTAATATTAAACAAAAGGAAACCGTCAAACCTCGCTCCGTAAGGTGCAAGAGGCAAATCATAACCGTTTATAGCAAATATGCCAGGATAAAATTTTGAACGCTTCGGTTCAGGAGTAATGGTTTTGATACGAATCCACGCCCATATCTTCAATGAAAATTACACAAAAACAAAAGGCAAAAAAAATAAAAATGTAGAATAACTAGTAAACAAGTTGCAATTTTAAATTTAAAAAAAAAAAAAAAGCAAATACTTGCAACAGTTGAAGCGCGCCACCCATCCCCCTAGCCTCACGGTTTGATGCATTGCACAACTCACGATATAAGTTAGCCAACAATGCGCTTCCCCAACTATAACTCGACGATTCTGCGAAAACCCCACTCACATCCTCCACCCATTCTATGTTCTCAGTAGGGCGGGGTCTATATCCGAGCTACAACAAGTAAATAACGTGAACGCTGTTTCCATTTGTATCTGGCCACATCAAGCACCCCATCATCAGGAGTATGGCACATCGTGTCCACTGCATCACCTGCGTGTCTGTACTCTTATACGTAATTGGACAACGTTGCATGTGCTCTTTAAGTTGGTTTAGTTTTATCTTGGTCCCATCTAGTCGTGGCTCTCTCAACCCAAGCATTCTCTTGCAAGCGTCGACCCAATCAATGTCAGTTGGGTCTCTAGCAATAACTGCACGACCAACGATGGGCAAACCCCAAATAATTGCCACATCCTGAAGCGTGACAGTAGCCTCACCGACTGGCAGATGGAAGGTATGTGTTTCCGGTCTCCATCTTTCGACTAAAGCTGTAATTAGGTAATGATCGACATTCATTTCTCCAGATCGATACAGACCGTAAAAACCCATCTTGTATAGGTATTCAACTACCTGCGGATGAATGGATACATACTTCGGACTCGAGCTCTTGCCTTAGAAACCAGGTTTCCCGCTTCTACATTTCAATTTAAAATCAATATCTGCATTGGTGCTGTCAAACAAATTTCGACACCTGTGTGATTTTTGTGCATATAAAACGGTGTTGTCGTATGGGCCGTATATATCTTCCATTATCACCTGTTACCATAATAAAAAAAATATATATAAAAAACATATCAATAATTACCATTATCACCATTACAAATCACCTATTACATTAGCATGTCATTAATATTTGTTGCGTCTAATAAACAATAATCACCTATTACCACGTCAAGAGAAAATAAATGCCAATCACCTGTTACCATTTAATAAACACAAACACACAAGTCAAGATCAAATATAATACACCTCCATTACATACCAATAGCTACATACATAGATTAATATAGTTTAATATATTAATCTCAGTTCACCTAAAATAATAAATATATAAAAGTTTCTCTTACTAGTATTACATACTGAAAAAACCTATTTACCTAATTCAAACTCTTCTCATTTGGAATCTATATACACTGGGGGAAGTTGGGTGGGGGAAGATTTATCTATTGTTAATAAATATTTAGATAATTCTGGTCTTCATAAGAGGATTGGACACATTTTAAAATAATTCTAGTTGGTCATGCATGTGAAGATGAAATTTTCTGTAATCCCTCTTTCTAGTTGTTTAAAGTTGCAACTGCAAACAATATTTAATCCAAACAAATGACAATTAATTAAGATAATATATTTTCATTAATTAATCAATTTAGGGAAGATATTGTTTCTTAAATAAGCACTAGATACAATGTTAGCCTTTAAAGAACAAATACAAATTTACACGAATTACACTATACCAAGCCTCAACAATATGATTTCAAGAAATTTACCACACATCCAGGTCATAAACATAAGGAACGCCACACCCTGAGTTATTAGATTGAGGTCACCATCAACAGAAAAAATAATTTAAAAAATAAACCGCACATACCGATATTTGATAAATTAACGTTTGTGTTCAAGATTGGCCACCACTTTTTCCCCCTTCAATCCAACTTCCAAGTTTTGGCCACCACTTTTTCCCCCTTCAGACCAACTTCGCTTTCTTCAGTTGGCTGATAAAATAATGTAACGACTTTTCAACAACAAGATTTCAAAAAATTTATCCCAAATCCTAGTCATATACATAAGAAGACCCACACCTTGAATTATTACATGGAGGTCCATATCAACAAAAAAAAAAAAAAAAGGGAAAAATTCCAATAAAACCAACATACCAATAATGGATGACAGATCTAGAGGCTTCAATATTTTTTCCCCCCTCCAACATTGCTTCTTCGAAACTTGGCCCCAAATGTTTTCCTCCTGCCCCTGTTCAGTTTTGAAGCAAAGAGGACTTCCCTTGGAATGAAAAGGAAGAGTCAAAAGAGTAACAAAATCCATTTACAGTAAAAAACCTAATCTAAGTGTCAAAGAAACTATTTTCGTGGGGACACGGTTTTGTACAAGGAAACCGGTTCTTTTTCTCCTGGATAAGTTGTTCAAAAAATTTTTTTTTTTACTTCAATTTCAGTCTTGGAAATTTGGCGAAAAAAATAAATAAAAAATAAACCGGTTACATGGAAACCGGCTTTATAAAATAATTTAAAAAAAAAAAATACCCGAAAACCTGTTTCATAGAAACCGGCTTACAATATTTTTGCAATACCCCCACAAAGTACAATAGATGTGCAATATGTTTGAAAAACTATAATATTTTTAGAAAAAGCCCGATAATTTTACCAATTAATATTGAATGGTGTACTCAAAATGAAGTTATGATTCCTAATTTATTTTTATTACAGGACTCTTATTGTGAAATCGTGATAAATAAGTCAGCCAAGGGGCTAATGAATAAAGTACTCAAAATGAAGTAGTAATATTATGTAATATTTATATATATATATAATAAGGGGAAAATCGGGGAGTCTGACTAAGCACCAGATGTCACTGCCACGTGGCAGTCTATGCCACGTGAGCGCTTCGCGATCGTGCCACATAGGCAACTATCGACCCAGCACTTGGCCAAAAACCTCAAGCCCTAGCCTGGCGGCAGTCTCCCGCGACCTAGGGTCTCCTTTCAACCCAGAGAGAGGTGCGAACCAGCGGAGCTCCGACCCAGTAGCTACCGGACAACCGCGTTTAATGCAAGCACCACCTACTGCCAGCCTCATTAATTACAGGTGCGCCCGGTACAGTGTCAGACATCCTGGTAGGAGCAGGCAAGTAGTGTTTTAGCTGGAAAAGCACTGTTCCGGCCAGGGGCATCGCTTTCCTCTCCAAACTAGATCCACACTTTCTGGGAGGTGTACTTGCACCCACGGAGTCCATCTCCACCCTATAAAAGCCTCACTCCATGACCGTTAAAGGTAAGCTTTCCTACACACACAAAAAGCGCTTGCAGTCCTCTTGCGACCCAGAGCTTTTCGCTGACTTGAGCGTCGGAGTGCCAAGGCGGGTCCAACCCCCTCCTTCCCCGTCTTGGTCTTTGAGCTCACGTTTGTTTCATCCTTCCAGTTAGGGAAAAGCATCAGAGTCTTCCCCACCATACAAATATCTTGGGTGATTGGGAGTCCTAATCGGCCGTCCAGTGCATAGCCCGGATTTTGACACCATCAATATATTTTTTATGTAATATGAGATTGTTTTGTGCTAATTTTTACTTTTTATGGTTTTAGAGGTTTAGAAATTTTCAATAAAGTTGATTTTTCTTTTTCTTCTTTTTATATTATGAAAAGGAGATGTCTATTGTAGAACATAAGATGACTATTATACAAATATCAATTGAACAAAAGTATCAAAATTAAGTAGTATTATAATAAATTTCACATAAACTATTCATCCATTGTGTGATTCATTTGTACTCATTAATTGTGTATATTATGTCAAGTTTGATGTATATAATATAAATTATTCATATAAATTATTCTTAAAGAGTGTTGTTAAATTGATGAATAATTCTTTCCAACTTGATTCGAGAAATTTTATCTCATAGAATAACAATGATAAAACTCATATACACGTAAAATAAAATATAATTTATAGTTTTGACTGTTGTAATAATTTTATTATAAATGGTACAACAAAATTTATTTTTTATAATGTCAGCGCATGAGCTAACCCATCTCGAGGTGTGTGATCTAAAGAGAAAATAAAAACAATGGAGAACAAGTTTGTTATTTTAGAATTTTTTTTATAAAATTGATTTAGAGATATATGAATTTTCTTTTTAGGTTGAACATATATTTAATTTAATTAAGGTAAGATTACGTAAAGCATCACAGATGGCACTAATGACAACTTTGCCTTTGTTTAAATTATCAAAAGTTTATTATTTTGTAATTAACTCAACTAAATTAGGATATGTACGAAATTAATTTTCATCTGATTTTTTTTGCATGCAGGGACGGCGTGCGCCGATTGCTAGTGTTAATAAATAAAAAGAAAAGAAAAAATTAAAAAGTTAGGGACAGAAAAGGAAAGAGTCCAAGACACCATATTTGGAACCTGATGCTTAATAATATAATAGATAAATAAATAAATCTTTTTTAATTAAAGGTTTAATTTGAGACACACTCTTTCTTTGGTTTTTAATAGGCTCTTAACTTCACCAACGTTCATTGGCTCAAGTGGATAAGGGCTCTTAAATAAAATTTTGAGATCGACCTTGTCGATGTAAAAAACTATATTGGGAAGATTCTCCGCAATAAGCGCTTCAGTACCTCGGGACTAATGTGGGAGAGGTCCCCCGCTTATTAGTCCTTCACTCAATTGGGTGTGGGAGAGGTTCCCGTTTATTAGTCCTTCACTCAATTGAGTGTGGAAGAGATCCCCGCAATAAACGCTTTCAGTACTGTAGCACCCCGCACGGTGGGTCACCACATCCTCCGCACCTAAGTCCAACCCACATACGAGATGGAAAACTCGTACATGAACCAAGCAGAGGCGAACGGGAAACAGACAAACACACACCTAGGTTAGGTGGAACGTAGACCCTGCAACTAAGAAAAAAAAATCACAAAACAAATACGTATTCGGAAGCGAATCATACATTCCAATAATGAAGCACAAGCAAAAGGTGACGGGTTCCACTAGCATAGACATCTAAACCCGAATAAAACATAAATCATAAATGCAAATAGGTTCAAACTGTTTCCTAGAAGCCTATCCCGAAATCATATTACATAAGTTAACGATGCTTACATAGCATACTAACGTACTTATACAAAATTCAAATCGTTTGAAATGCAACAGACCCGAACGAACAAAAGACACAACATACTCTGAGGACTCGACATGGCACCAGCTCAACTGCTCAACTCCACACGACACCTGCACACTAAAAAAAAAAGGGAGAGGGGGTCAGTCACACGGATTGAGTGAGGGGCTACCACACACGCTACATAAATATAGAGCAAGGCACATTCAAGTAACACGGTTCGTGAACTCAGGGATAGTTTTGCACATCAAACTTTGCCCGTCATACATACATATAGGGATTTCTTATCAAAACAGAACAAAACTTAAGTTAACAAATTCATACATATCAAACATACCTTATCGTATCAAATCTTATCAAAACATTTCATATCTTAACTTATACTTTCAAAAGATCCATATTTTAACTAAATTAAGAGTCTATCCCCGTTTCACGAATTTAACAGAGCATACATACAAAACTCGGCGGGTACGAGTAACAAATCCCATCATGGGCTCCTCATACGAATCATACATTGCAAATAAAATCAAAACATAACATACTATCATACATACCTTGTAACACCCCGGAGCGAAGGATGCCACATCCCCCGTACTAAGGTCTAACACGAGTGACGAAATAGAGGGTTCGCACCCGTATCAAACCATAGCGAACGGGAGACAAACAAAACACACACCCTCACTAGGCGGCCTAGACCCTCAAGAACTGCGCAAATTAAAAATCAGAGTAGCGGAAGCAATTCACGTAAGAAGCATAACTCCCAAGAACATTCATATACACGTATTCAAAAGGGGAGGGTCAAGTATTCAAGCTAACATACTAGATCATATACAAACTGTACAATGCCCATCGGGGCCAAAATAATAACATAAATATCCATAACACATTGTAACACCCCTTACACGTGGAGGTGCCACACCCCCGCACTATAGCCTCGATCCACGTATGAAATGGAAAGTCCATACATAAATCAAAACTATAGCGAACGGGTGACAATGCAATACCAACAAGCTAGGCGGGAACTAAACCATACATGCAATAAAATAAACCGGAAGCATCGAATAATTCCTATGTATATGTACTGCATTTAACTATCAATACATTACCATCTCTTGCATAATACACATATCCATCATATGCTAGTAATGTTCCGAACATGATACCAAAAGTTCTATACACAAAATGAAATGCTAGACTCAGCGGAATGCAACCTGACTCGACTCCCGCCTAGCACACGACCGCTCTCAAGTACCTGAAAGGTGGGGTGTCAGTCCATGGAAGACTGAGTGAGGCAGTAATATATGTATAGCACAAATAACATGCACGTTGTGACCTCGGGTAATGTATTAGTTATAAAAGTAACATAAGTTTAAAATATAATATCCATCGCCCGAGATTACAACTATCAAGTTTATTAGTTAAACTTCAGATTATTGATATGTGGCCCTGGCGAGTGAGGGCTTTTCCAACCTTACACCAATAGTGAATCATTACCAGCTAGTTAGAGTATCATGTGATCAAGCAAATTCAGTTAAGGTGTACACGTATTCATTTCATGAACTCCTTCACTCCGGGTGATGGCGGGTTTGCAAAGCCCTATCCATCCATGCTACGCACGTCAGGAACATGACTCCCACGTGCGGGATTCCTTCCTCCACCAACCTCCTGGTGGATTCAGGGGTCATCCCAGTGTTGAGGGGTGTGTATAGAGCTACCCGCCAGCCCGATGCTTTCCCGGTTGACTCGTACACATACCCTCGGGCCCAATGTGCTATCATGCTACTCGCCACTAAACAATCACGAATAGTACAATACATGCATTGCTTTGCATGATCATGCTATTAATCGAACCACATGCATTGCTTTGTATGAGTCCGATTTGCTTGAAATTGTTCAAGCGTTTAGAAAGAATTTAAGAAACTAAGTAAATACCTTTTTGGCTTTGAAAGTTCACATAAGGTTATAGGGTGTTATACAAATATTAACTAAACCTCACCTTTCTTGTGAAACGCGACAAGGATACGTTCTAGGGAGCTTGTCCCTCGTTCACGACCTCGTGACCTGTGCAAACACGACGTGTATACATGAGATATGACCTAAAATGGACCAAATATGACGAACGGCCAAAATGTATCGAGACGACCACGAAAATACAATGTGGCATGATAACATGTCGTTTCACATCATATTAGTACATATTATAGCAATTCGGGGTCAAAGAAGTCGTTGGATCGAGGGGCTAATTTCGTAATTTTATGCAGTGAATTTTACACTGCATTACAGGTGGGAACGGCCGTTCCGGGTCCCTTTGTAAAATGGGAACGGTCGTTCCCGTTACCCAGAAAACGCAGCAACGTTTCCCCATTTTAAAACGCGCCTTTGAGCTGGGAACGGCCCTTCCGGCACAAGGCCAAAATGGGAACGGCCGTTCCCATGCTCGGCCGCCCCTTATTTGAAAAGAGATGGGAACGCCCGTTCCCACAAAGCCTTAAGGCTGGGAACGGTCGTTCCCAGTTCCTGCAACTGAAAAACAGAGCAGAAACAGGGGAAGCTCTCGGCAAAGCACAAAAGGAAGCAACAAACTCCATTTTTGATCCCCAAAAGCTATTACTCTTAACACTTCTTATGCATCTATCTTCAATATATGATAAAGTAACACTTAGACATATAAAGCCATGAAATATCATCATAAATTCATGCTCCAAGCTCATGATCAAACTTGTTCATTTTTGCCAAATATCCAAATATTCAAGCTAGAAATCATGCAATAATTCATGTTATGATCATTTAATCATGCTTCCAACTCTAATTCCATCATCTACCCTATCAAACTCAAACCCTAACTTGTACATATATGATCAAGAACCATCATTCATGCTCAACCAACCTTAAAGAGGAAAGGAATGAAAAGGTATGATGATGATGATGATCACTCCCAAATTCCTTGAAAGATTTCTTGAAATCTTGATGATTGATTGAGAAAACTTCTTCCTTTTCTTTCCTTGGAGGAACCGAGAGTGAGAGCAAATGTGTTTGGGGAATTTTTGATGAAAAATGGGTTCATGGAAGCTCATGGAAAGGGTATAACGTGATTCATCCCATGGAAATGTGTGAAATTGCTCAATTTGCCAATTACTCCTTCAATTGTTTAAGTTATGCAATAAGGTATAGGTAGGTTTCGAAAAATGATCAATTAGGCCCTTTTACTTTATGCAATTAGGTCCCTAGGGTTTTAGAAAATATTTAGCTAGGGCAATTTGGTAATTTAAAACACTCTCGGTAATTGTTTTCATGCAATGAATATTTTCCATGTAATGAAATAATATTTTTGATGATATGAAATCAAATGATTTATATAAACAATGTTTCATGAATTTTTTTATAAAATTATAATGAAGCGTAAAAAGTTAATTAGAAAAATCGGGGCGTTACACACATAATACATAATTCCAAAAGTGCAGAAATAACCACTACGATACATGGGGACTCAAGCTACACCACAAGTAAACCCAAAAGACACTTACCGCCTACCTTGACTCGGAGGTACCTGCAACTCAAAAGAAGAGGAAAAGGGGAAAAGAACAACGAGGGTTAGTCCTAACGACTAGTGAGGGGGTTAACTCACACACCCCGATATATATATAGAGCAAAACAATTACTCAAATTGTAACGCCCCGGTTTCCGGATGAACAGGTAAGCACGCCACGTGTGCGTTTTGAGCGTAGGTTTATTTTATTTCTTTAATTTATAATATATTCTTACGTGGCATTCATATTTTTATAAAATTCATGAAACATTATTTACATCAATTATTTGATTTCATATCATTGAAAATATTATTTCATGACACGAAAAAATATTTTCTTGCATGAAATTAATACCGAGAGTGATAAAGTTACCAAATTGTCCCTAGTTAAATATTTTCTAAGATTCTAGGGACTTAATTGCATAATCTCGTAGGGGCATGATTGGTCATTTCTCAAAACTTTACATACTTAATTGCATAACTTAGAGAGTTTAAGGATTAATTGGCAAATTGGCATATTTCACTCAAACCAAGGAGATGCATCACGTAATACATCTCCAAGGTTCTTCCTTGATCATTTTTCATCATAATTTCCCAACCTTTTTGCTCTCTCACTCTCGGTATTCCAAGGGAGAAAAGGAAGAGTGGATTTTTCCATCAATCATCAAGATTTCAAGAAAATCTTTCAAGAAATTGGGAGTTATCATCACCATCATCATCATACTTCTTCATTTCTTTCTTCAAGGTTGGTAGCATGGAAGGGTTGATTTTTGATTGTGTTTGACATGCTAGGGTTTAGGAATTTCATGTTATATGAGCTCTTGGTTGTGCAAAGTATGATTATATGATGATAGCATGAATTATGGCATGATTCTTTCATGGATTTATTGGAAAATTGAACTTGATTGATCAAGTTGGCCATGAACATGATACCTTGAAACTTTGATGATACCTCATGATTTTATGTGTTAAGTGTTACTTTATCATATATTGAAGTTGTATGCATCATATTTCCAGAAATTATAGCTTTTGGGGATCAAAAATGGATCTTTGTTGCTTTGTTGTGCCATTCCCGTAGCCTTCCCCTGTTTTTGCTCTGTTCTGTAAGTTGCAGAAACAGGGAACGGCCGTTCCCAGCCTCAAGGCATAGTGGGAACGGGCGTTCCCTTCTTTTAAACTGAAACCGCGCGGCCGACTATGGGAACGACCGTTCCCATTTATGCCTTGGAGCCGGAAGGGCCGTTCCCAGTAGGCGCGTTTTTAAAAGGGGAAAAACGCCGGCACGTTTTGGGGAAATCTTGGGAACGACCGTTCCTATTTTTCAAAGGGGAACGGAACGGCCGTTCCCACCTGTAATGCAGAACAAAAGTTTCTGCATAAATTTACGAAAATAGCCCCTCGATCCAACGACTTCTTTGACCCCGAATTGCTATAATATGTGCTAATATGATGTGAAACGACATGTTATCATACCACATTGCATTTTCATGGTAGTCTCGACACGTTTCCGCCGTTCGTCATATTTGGTCAATTTAGGTCATGTCTCACGAATGTACGTCGTATTTGCACAGGTCACGAGGGCGTGGACGGGGAGCAAGCTCCTTAGAACACCGCCTTATTATATTTTGCAAGAAAGGTGAGGTTTTGTTTTGGTAAAACGAACCCTATAACCCTTATGTGCTAGTTTTCGGCCAAAACGTATTATACTTATAAATGATTTCAAAACCATGAACATTTCAAGCAAGCAATTCATGATTTCAAGCATGTTTGGCGAGTACATGATTGCACGTGGGCCCGAGGGTAATTCTTGAGCCAACCGGGAAAGCAAGGGCTGACGGGTAACTCCTGAATTATCCTCACATTGTTGGGATCACCCCCGAAGCCACTTGGAGATTAGTGGTGGAAGGAGTTCCGTGTCTAGAGGGTCATGTCCTCTACACACACCATGTCGTGGATAGTCGAGCCTTGCAAACTCGCTATCACCCGGAGGAAGAAGGAGACTGGGGATTAATCCGGCATGTCGGGTTATCCTCGGGTTATTGCATGATTTCAAGCATGAACTTGTTTATGTGAGCACTAAATAAATTGCATGATCACGTATTTATCAAGCAAGCAAGCATGATCACGTATTGTTCACGATTGGGGGTTCGGTTGGAGATTGCCCTTGCTCGCCGGGGCCACATGTTCATGACATTGACAAGCATGATTAAATAAACGTGATAAAATGATTGGTTGTAATCTCGGGCAAAGATTAAGTTCTTGAATTATATATCTATTTTATTCCAAAGTCTTCACCCGAGGCTACAACCTGCATGTGATGTGTGTATATATTTATTGCCCCTCACTCAGTCTTCGGTAGACTGATACTTCACTTTTCAGGTACCCGTTGAGCGTGGTTGTGCTAGGCGGGAGTTGGTTGAGTCCTGCATTATCACGGGTCTAGTGTTACACCTTTCCTGTATATATAGTTTACCGGATATCATGTTATGTTCACGATTGACACATTTTGGGTACTTCAGTATGTATAGTATATTAAGAGATGATAATGTATTGATAGTTAATTGGTACCTATATGTATCTATGGATTAAATATGGTACCTATATATATGAATGACTTTATTGCTTCCGCTTTTCTAGTCATGTTTGTTTGATTATTTTGGGGAGAGTGTCCCGCCTAGCTCGTCATTTTTATTGTCACCCGTTCGCTGTGGTCTTGGTTTATGTCTTGAAACATTCGACGGTTACCTCAACCGGCTCAAGAGAAACACCCTTCCTCGATCCTCCCAAGGTTGGATGCGACTCTCAAATGGAGGTGTTGATGGAAGAGCTCGGCGACCCCTCGGTCGTCCCGAGATTACCATACCACACTCCGGGGCCCAAACATATCACGAAAATCATATACACGCATATCACCAAGCTTATCTTTCAAAGCCACACCTCGCTTACACACACACACACACTCTCACAAAGCTAAAGTTTTCCAAACAAAAGCAAAATAGCTTATATACTTATATAAACGTTTTCAAAGTCTTATAACAAATGGGGCAAACCCTCAACATACGTATCATACACTTATTTACCATATATTATATATAATCGCATACGAGGCTTCAAATCAAGTAGGGTTATAGGTCAATTACCTAAAAGAACAAAACCTCACCTTGTCAACGTGCGTAGTGTAGACAAAAGTGTAAACCGGACACCTATGGAGTAAGCTCGTCCCCAACAGCAAGATCCTCTGAACAAGACAAACAACAAGGAACGCTCTTAGACTCAATATGAACCACATTGACGCTCGGTAGATGCGAATGTATGTTTATGATGCAAATGATATGAAATGAATTCATCTTTATATCATATAAGAGCATTCAATGTATATAAGTTCACATCTCATAAACGAGGGCAAAGAATAAACCAAAAATTCATGAGGTCAAGCTTAACACATCATATAACAAGTTAATCATGCATACACATCATAAACGAGGCAAGAAAGATCAACAAAAAGCAACAAAACGACGAAAGAAACTCCTCCCGGCCATCACCTATGAAGTGGACACGGCCTTGTCCAAAATACACAGGAATTGGACACGGACGTGTCCGATTTAAATTAATTCAGGACTCAAAGTCGAGAGCTTGACACGGCCGTGTCAGGTTACAAGTGTTTTTGGACACGGCCGTGTCCAACGTTCGGCCTGAAAAATTGTTTTGGTGTAGCAGTTCGAAAATGAAGGCAAAAACAGGGCATTTCGGTTCTTGGCCTTGGAGAGTCTCTTATGCCATTAAAAGCACATATACCAAGCATGAAAATGACACCAATTCATCATATATTCATGCCATAACAAGAAGCAACAAGTTCAGCTCCAAAAATGCAAGAAAACAAGGCAAGAAAGGGAGGGAAAAATATCAAGCTATATCATCAAATTCTCAAGAACTCATTAATGGCCAATTAATTATATCTCAACTACCATGAGAGAATATGCAATAAATACTTATAATCAAGTCCTAGGAGCCATATCATCACCAAGATTCAAGAAAACAAGAATGAAAGCAAGAATCAACAAATTCCTCCAACTACTACTATTCACATGCTAGCCAAATCTCATCAATGCACCATGGAAATAAGCTCAAGAGCACATAAAAGAGAGAGGAGAGAGTGAAGATCAACAATATAAACTTACCTTTCAAATTTGAGAAGCTAAGGATGTGATTTGAGCTCAAAATCATCAAAATGGCCAAAAGGGTTTTCTCTTCTCTTCCTTTCTCCTTGGAACTAATCGATATTGTGGGGAGAGAGAGGGAGTGGATCGGTTCCCTTGGGTAAAAGGCTGAGGGAGAGCGTTAACTCAAGGTATAAGTCAAGGTAAAGGCTTGGTTAAGTTTAAGTGGGACCCACAAAGCTTAGTTAGGTCAAAAGGTAGCTCTTATGCGTAAGGGGCTCGTTTCGGTTGAATTTCGAGGGTCTTAATAAACTTAGAAAAATGTGAGGCTTGTCCCATTGAACCCGAATCGTCGAAACGAGTTCAACGGAGGTGATGAAATTCAAATCCGAATTCCCGAGCTCAAGATACGCGACCCGGAACCCAAGGTGCGCTAAGTGCTCTTTAGACTCCTTTAGGTCCTGTCTCCAAAACGAACCAAAAAGGCAAGTAAAACAAATACCAAAACATAAAACGTGCATATAAACGAGTCCATAACTCACATAATTAGCACATATCACAAATTCACGGAAATCAAAATTAAATTCGGATTCAAAACGAGCATACGAAGCAAGAAAGTTAAACGTTCAAATTAAACAAATTCATACTAAGGCAAATAAGGTTCAAATAACTTCAATTACTCCACGTTAGCACTTAGATATCACATAATCACTTAAGTAAATAATTAAATTACGCACATAATAGGTTACCCGAAAGTCCGTTCAGTCGGGATGTTACATACCTCCTTTTCCGATGATGGAAGGGTTGCGCGACCCTAACCATCCATACAGACGAGGGGAGCGCGAACACTCAAACCTTCAGGTTTCCATCCCCCTACCAAACCTCGTGGCGGGTTCTGGGTTAATCCTATCATATGGAGACTACGCTCAGGCTTATCCCTATGGTCCGTTGTCGTTCCGGGTGCCCTGATTCGTAGACTCCGGGGCCCAACATACCATGACATATCATACCAGAGCATATCAAATCATAACCCACTACAGAACTTAACATATCATAATTTACATAACATACCTTACCTTGCAACAATTATGCTTTACATACCTCTCCGTGTCAAATCCATAACATATTCATAGCTTGTAGCACTCGACTCATAAGAGGCACACGGTTTGAAGCATAGTTTAATTGTTGCGAACATAACAGATCATATCGAATCAAAACAAGCGTACATAGACTTGTACATAGCGTGTCATACTTGCAAAGGGCTTAGCAAATTCATAAACCTACATATTTCGCACATATTTACTTATACTTAAGGTTATAGTTCGCATGCATAGAAAACGAGCGCACTTCATAGGGTTTAACCATAACTTAACCTCACCTTACACCGACGGGAACCGAACACAAAGGATGATTCATCCTGGGATCAACACGGCCGATGAGACACCACCCCGGGTGCACCTGAACAAACTGAAGATAAAATACAGAACTTAGACTCAAGGATGAACCGCATAGGCGCACGGCGTATGCATAGGCACTTAAGAGATGCAAATACATAGGCAAAGTTCATATTCAAACTTATTTTATGCAAATGAATACATTTCATAACTTAACGTACGCATAAACACATTAAGACATGTTCATGTGCACAATTAATGCAAATAAAGGCAAACGAAATGCATCTGGTGGCAATTAGTCGTTGAAGAACACATAACACATAACACATTTTAACCCAAAACCGAAACATATAATTACAAAACATATCTTAATGCATAAATTCATATTCATAACATATCATTAATCAAGTTAGGATCATGATCGAGAAGGGTTAAAAACGTAAAACGAACATACTAATCGAAACCGGGCAAAGCAATACACATAAACACATAAACACACAAACAAGGGGAGACACGGGGTTGTCTCTCTCCAAGAACAAACCGAGACACGCTCGTGTCTCGGTACAGAAGCAAGGCCCCCAGCACCGAGCCTAGGAACGGCCATTCCGGGGCCAAGACAAAGCTGGAAACGGCTATTCCCGAGGGCGGAGGCTAACGTGTCCCATGACCGGAAGGGCCGTTCCGGTCCTTAAGCTATGGCGGGAACACACAAAGAAGCAAAACTCAGCAGCCATGGCGACAGGGCAACAACAAACAACCCAAAACCGAAGCAAACCACCCCGAAACACCCCAAAATTCATACCACGAAGCAAACATATCACGTAGATCACATAAGTACAAGTTAGAGCTCCCGAAACGAGCTTAAACACCCAAAATCCCAAACCCGGCACTATTCAGCATCACCCCAAATAGCCACTTAGACAAGGAATCACACCACGAAATGCACGTAGAATCGAAGCACGTAATGAGAGGAATACAAATCTTACCTTGAGACTTCGATCGGGTGGTTGGATGAAGCAAGCTCGAGCCAAAGCTTGAAGGGCCAAATGGGGGGTTTTCTCTTCCTTTCTTCCTTGTGCTGATCGATCAAAATGGGGAGAGAGAGGGATATATTTTCAGCTTTTAAGGCCGAAATGAGTTGGTTAAACGGGTAGGGTCAAACGGTATCCGGTCCATTCGGGTCGGATTTTAAAACGATAGGGCGATCAAATGGCTTTAGAAAATAAAAGGTTATTTCATTGAATCTGAATCATCGAAATGAACTCAATGACAATGTTGGAATTCGAATTCGAATTCCCCAACTCAAGGTAGCCACAAAGGCTAAAACACCCTAATTACAATTAGGTCCCTAATTCTCAAATATTGGATGATTGAGTCCAATTACATATAATTAAATTCTAATGCGCACATAGTTAAAATAAAATATAAATTGACACGTAAGACATGCTTATTCACATAAATCACGAAAATACAGAATTAAACTCTCGCGTGATGTTATACTTGGTTCGTCGGAGAGACGGGGTGTCACAAGTACCTCGAAAGATCAGTCCTTTACTCAATTGGGTGTGAGAGAGGTCCTTGCAATAAGAGATGAAAAAAATAGGCCTTCCCTTTGAATTAATTCGATTATCACTTTAAATTTTTAAAAAATATTACATTTAATTTCTGTTAATAAATTATACAAAATAGATTTTAAATGTATTTAATAAGAAAAATAATGGTGGGTTCGAAATTAAAATTCGAGAACCGATGAATAAAAATTCACTGATCAAATATAACACACGACAGGTGAAACTTCAAATAGGATATGCACGTTGTTTGCCTCGTAAAGAGTCCTATGATGCACGGATACGGACACGGCGACACGGATACGACGACATGGATTTTTTCTTAAATTTTCCACGTAAGGAGTGTCGGACACGATGTCGGACACGAGTATCCGACACGACACGACATGATACGATATGACAAACTGATATTTTTAGAAGTGTTCGTGCATCATAGGTAAAGACAAATATGATAGTGGCTTTGATATAATTTTTTAAAAAGGATTAGATGTAATATTTTTTGAAAATTAGAGAGGTAATTAAGGGGCAAACCAAAAAATCACACAAAAGATGAAAGGATGAAGGATGTCCAAATTTTCAATTAAAATAATAAAAAATTAATAATGAGAAAATATATAATGCAAAGGGGGCAGAGTTTTGATAAATTACACCAGCGTCGCATAGCAATCTAGGGTTCGCTCTTCTTTCTCTCTCGCTCATCATCACGCTGTCGCACCCAAATCCCGACGCTATTTGGGGGCAAATTCTCCGATCACCATGACCGGAAAAGCGAAGCCGAAGAAGCACACCGCCAAGGAGATTGCCGCCAAAGTCGACGCCGCCACCACCAACCGCGGCGGAGGCAAGGCGGGACTCGCAGATCGCACCGGGAAGGAGAAAGGCGGCCACGCCAAGCTCGAGTGCCCCCTCTGCAAGGTCACTGCTCCCGATATCAAGTCTATGCAGATCCACCACGACGCTCGCCATCCCAAGATCCCGTTCGATGAGTCCAAGCTCAACAATCTTCATGCTACTGGCCCGGCGGTTGCCGATACCTCCAACTCCAAGCCCAAGCCTGGTGTCCGTGGCAGCTTGAAGAAGTGAAAAGTCGATTGCTTTTTCTTTTTTCTTTCCCCTATGTCTTCGTCATACTTCTTGTTACATAGTGCTGCAAGTGTGTCGTATTATGCTGGTGTTTGCTGTTGCTCTATCGTTGTTAATGTTGACAATAAGCTAACAGACTCCTTCTATTATCGTTCGTTCTGTACTGTTATGGCGTGTTGTTTGTTGTCTTGGATTTGGTTAATACTCGTTGTCTTCTCTCGTAAAGTGTCTTGCTTTTGTGCTGATTGATATTGCTCGTTTATGCCTTATTGTGGGGACATGAAAAGTAGCTACATTAACTGAATTACTTGGTATGAATTTGCTCTCCAAATTGCTGAACTGAGACTGTCTTTCTACTTGCATTACAGCAGGACTAAGGATTACTGAGGCGGGCATGTTTTAATGTGGTATGGCATTGCCTGTTTGCTGCTTATCAATGTGTTTTCTTTCATAGAGTTGGATACGAATGTAGATATCCGACCGGGGTAAATGTATCGGGAAGGCCAGTTTGGTTGTAATAGTTGTAACTATGGTCTAATGGGTAGAATTGTGAATGCATTGTGTTCAATAGTCGTAAGATTCAATTAGCGTATGCTATAATTCTAGGCTTACATTCATGCTACAAACCTTTGGTTTGGTATCAAGACTGATGCTAACACATGATTACTTTTAAGCTACCTTCTTCTGGTTGCTGAAGATGACAAGGAAGAACTGAGAAAAGGTATGAGAAGCTCCTTTCCTTGAGAAGGATATACTTGAATCCAATTCTTGATTGTGATCACTGATCAACAAATTTACTTATACGTTCATGATTTTCACAGGATTCTGTTTTTTCTCTGTGTAACTTCTGGTTCTGGAGTTGTATATATAAGTCGTGGAAATTACAGTATCCCTGGGGTAGTTGTCTGACTCTTGTTATTCCTAGTAAACTGCTTTTGGAGCATGTGATGTTATTCTTTCCTAGATTTGTGTACGGTTCGAGTCCTATGCTGAATATGGCTTGTCCGAAAAGAAAAAGACTTTTATGTTGAATATCTAATTTCTATAGACTCTGTTTCTCAAGTTGTTGAGGGTTAAATATTCCAAGTACCTTTGAATGAATTTGACTGGGCATGTACGTATTTAGACCCTTTGGTGTTATAATTTGAGCAGATGCTGGTTGCCAGGCATATTATCAACAATAATTCTCTTTAACTTGTATTTGAGTTAGTTGCAGGATTTCATTGTGTCTTAGCTGTGATGAGAGATCTTGAAAAGTTTGGTCCTGGATGGGGAAAATAGCCATGCACCAGAGAACCAAGCTTACTCTCACTATTTATGGAGAGACGTGGGTGAAATAATAGGTGAGCCCTACTAGTACAATAGTATATGAAACTAACTTGGGGGTTTTCAGACCAACAGTTTAAGAATCATTTTGCTGATTATTTGAACATATAATGTTTGTATCTATTGGTATACATGTGTTTTTCGTATGATGCAAATCTACTTATACATGTATCGTGTCATGTATCTTCTGCATTTTAGTTTGAATGTGAATAGATGGCTTTGAAGATGTAAGAATTCTTGTGGGGTTTCGTGGTTTGTTGCTTACCTGGTGGCTTTCTTCACCCATGTCTTGTGATATAGATGCTTACCTGGTGGCTTTCTTCACTCAATGAGTCTTGTGATATAGATGCTTACCTGGTGGCTTTCTTCACTCAATGAGTCGTGTGATATAGAATATGTAATTGATTGATGCTCCGATGGATACAGATTGTGTGCGTGTTTTTCGTGTTATCTTCTGGAAATCCTCACTAGGAATACGAATCTGGTGGTCGTATAATTTATGTTGTTTATCTCGCGATTACACGAACTTTTTCCGAAAAACTTCAGAATTCAAATGTTGCTGTGCAATCTGTGTTCTTAGACATGATGCCACAACATTCTTGATCCAAGAAACAGTTTTTCTACGCTAGTATAGGTTATACTTGGTTGCAATAAAAGGAGATCGGTTTATTAGTTATTACAATAGCATTGTCTTGACTTTTAAACTGGAAAATTAAGCCAAAACAGCCACCATTAGGCAGCCATTTCTGACTCTGAAATGTGCCTACACTATTTAATGTCTGCTGGTATTCTATTGCTAGATTAGATTAGCTTCTAGGGAAAAAGATTTTTTTGGCCTTTTAAGAATTTTTATAATTTATCATCCAATAAATTTTCGTTATAAACTATCATTTTATAACGACGTTATCTAAATTTTTTTTTTAGTGATTTTAGTTAAAAAACATGACACGTGTCATGTTTATAAAATATATACGTCAGTTGTATTTTCACCAAACCACAAAAAAAAACAAGTTTAGATGGTGGTATATTACAAATGCAAAGATTGGATGATGGTTTCCGATGAAAGTTTGTTGGGATGGTAAATTGTAAAAAAAGATAAAGTTTGAATGGTAAATTATTTTTTCCCCTAGCTTTTATATATAATACTATAAACCCCGTGGCCTATTCTCATATCAAACAAGCGTCCAAAGAGAATCCCATACATAGAACTAGTGTACTCATCTTGCCTAACCACGCCCGATATTCTTGATTACGGACACGACCCGATCCGATATTTCACGACCCGATAAATGGCATCCATAGTTTTATGTTGTTTTAATAAAATAAAAGTGCAATAAAATACAAAAATTAATTTTGGTAAAAGCATGCATGCCTCTCGTGGCGAGTATTTATATAATATATGTTTATACGTAGGATTGGTATAATCCTAGTTGGGACTATATCATTGGTTTGGCTGCCTCTATTCACTGTCACTGTTTCTTTGTTAGATATTAAAGGCTCGCGGGCCACGAGTATCTAATTGCATTTATCTTCTATTATTTCACTGTTTTATTTGAAACAAATTTATCTAAAAAATGGAAACAAATTAAGTAATTCGGAATATTTTTACTTTACTCCCCATAAAATTATACAATATAATAGAATATAAATACTACATTAGAACGTTTTAGTACTACATTTTATAAAAATTATACAATATATTTTGAGAGCTATTTTAAGTTCTACATTATGTGAAAATTATACGATATTTTACCAAAATGGGAAGTAAAGTGAAAATATGATGTCCAATTGGAGATTTATCCCACATTACCCGATTAAGTAATACGTATTTGATCCATCTCATTTTCCGTCCACAAAATTAGCTATTGAAGTGCGGATTATGAGTATTCTATCGATGTGGAGAATTTGGTGTCGTTAATGTATGGACAATTTTTTTTTAAAAAAAAAATCTCATTTTCTTCTTTTTTTTGTTTGATTGATTACATTAAATGGAGGATTATTTATTATATTGTTTGGAAGCAACTTGTTAATATCAATGACTAAAAAAGGAGAAGCAACCAAATTTGAAAAACCATGTTAGGAATAATATTACAAATAATTCTTATGGTCATGGTCAGGATCGGATGAATTTTATTCTCCCATCAAGCTCAAACATTCCTATTTCTTTTTCCCAAAAAAAAAAGAGTCTTGTTCTGTTGTGTATAATCAAAATAAGAGAATGCTTACCACAAAATATTTGGTTTAATTGGCTGCGATTGTTTTATAATTTTTCAATTAGTGCGATTATCCTCCGACCTTTTGAAAAATATCATTAAACCTTTTCGAGTAGAGTAGATCTATATATAATAATACATTTTAAATATGTCAATATTATATGCCAAATCGAAACTCTCGATACAAATAACACAATGATGGACTCAAAATTAAAATTCAACAACCAATGAAGAAGAAATCATCTGTAAAAAATGATGTACGACAAGCGGGGTTTTGCAACGACTTCCGGCAGTGAATAGAGTCGGTACGGGCTTTATTCTTCTCGGAGAGATAAACACGATAACGAAGGTCTTGAACCTTGGGTCTTTATGAGTATGACGGAAGAGAAATTGATAGTCAAAATTTGTTAAAAAGAATTAAGTTTGATAAATATCAGGGATAATTATACTAATTCAAAAGTTAAAGGTAAAACATAGTAAGAATAAAAGGACGTGGGGTATCTCAAGTTAGCCCAAATACCTAATCCAACAATATAAAATACTTGAAATAAAAATGAAAAACATGGGAACAGTAAACAATTTGAAGTTTTGTAATAACTTAATGGAGTAATGACAGCTACATTCAGTGATTAATTCACGTTTAGTTACTTAAAGGTGATGAAAAGACAACTAGGTCAAGATTCAATGAATTCCAACTTACTAATTAGATTCAATCACGCCACTCCAAACTTATAGTTAGTCATTATTATTTTATTATGATAATATTATTTATCAATTAATTTATTAATCAGGTTAATCAATAAATTAATACCCAACATAAAACTTAAAAATAAAAGTAGATACAAATTTGGGTAGCGCCGGGTCTTCATAAATTTAGAATTTTCAGTTTGACTAATTATATTATATTAAAATGCACACCAAGAACGACTACTACTTGCTTCTTTCTTGAATCAATAATATTTTATGTGTGTCATTATTTGCACTAATTCTAGGTATAATTTGATTCCCACTAGATTACAGTAATATTGTGTAATTGTATAAGAAAAAAAAAAAAAATTTAGATTCGATTAGAGAGAATGATATTTGAGTTAGAATTGTGCACAAATACAAATAAATAAATATGACACGATATGATAATATAATTTTTTTTTTTAAATCTTTCATAATTTTTTTTTTTTTTTACTACGCACACACCCAATCCTAGACGAAATTCGAACTCACTATCTTTTTTTGTAAAAGGAAATTATTAACTATTAACCACTTGAATCAATCATATCGGCTACCTTTGGTAGCTTAAAGTTGAGGAGAAATGACATGAATTTGTTTGGTTTTTCGAGTCACAGTGGTCCTAAAATTTTGCTATTATTTGGTAGGTAAATTAGTTTATTATTTCATTATCGCAAACACAGACATATATATTAATATATATATATATATATACACATATATACAGTTCATGTGTGTATATATATGAATAGCTGGAGAGGCCACGAGGTCGAGGAGGAAGCAACAGACAACATTGTTGCAAACCCCACCCAACTCTGTTGAGAATCAAGAATCAGTGGCGGAGAACCAAATTCTCAACAATCCCATAAAGCAGCTCAGTAATTTACTCCAAAATCTCATCTTTTTTCCAGTATTTGTAGATAAAAATGGCGACTTTGAGCAGCAATGCCATCCGCTTTCAGAATTTGCTGGCTGCTGCACCATCTAACGCCGCCGCTTCGTCTTCCTCCTCTTCATCTTCTTTCGCTCTGAAATCCCTTCTTTTTAAGCCCATTTCCGCCTCCGCATCCTCCGCCGGCAGAAGGGTCGTGCCCCTCCGCGTCGCCGCTCCTCCGTCGACAATTGGTGATGTCGCCGATTCATCCATGGACGCTGTCCAGAGACGTCTCATGTTTGAAGACGAGTTTGTGCCCGATTCCCTTTTCTTTTTGTTGCTTTTCTTTAATTGCACGCTTTAGATCTTCCGAGGACTGTGGTGTTTGGGGGTCGAGATTAAGATTTGGGAGGTTTAAAGGGATTTTGTTTGCTTTTAGTTTTGAAAATTTTGAGTTTTTGGTGAATATTTACATAATGTAGTTGAATGTATACTTTGGGGGCCGCGCTGTTGCCCCTTACAGCTCCTTTGATTGACTCTGTGATCATAGTTTTGGGGTAAAAAAGATGTCTTTGAAATGGTTTTTTTTCAGTTTTTTCTTGTTTTCTCCTGATTACGACTTTTGTAGCTCTTATATGCTGGTTTTCGGGCGTTTAAGCTGAATTTGTGTTTCGATGATTCTTATATTTTTCATGTTCTTGTGTGCAGTTTATACATGAGATTTTAGCTTGTTCCAAATAAGAAAGGCTCTAAAGTTGTTTGCTTTAAGGGATTAATGTTGAAAATCGGTTGTTCTTATGCCTTTTGCCTCTCTGCAGATGTATCCTGGTTGATGAAAATGATCAGGTTGTCGGTCATGACAGCAAATATAACTGTAAGTTGGAATTTTCTTTGCTTTTATACAGTTTTTTAAACTGTTTCTTCATATCTTGTACAAAAATCTGGTCTTGATCTCAACTTTTTCTACTTCTTTTGTGAAATTCTAATTTATTGTGAGAAAATGAAGAGAAATGGAAAGAAACTGCTGGTATTTCTTGTCTTGGTTTTGGCTGTAGTGTTTTTGCTTTACTCTTTATCCATAGCTAAGTTTAGCTTCCCAGAAGTGATTGTTGAATTGTGCAAGAATTCAAAAATTCTCTTTGTTTTTCCTGCTTCAGGAAATGAGTTTTCTAAGTGAATATTGTGGTCTTACAACCTCCTTTATGTAGTTATGTTTTTTGATGATTCGAAGCTATTTTGCAACTATCTTGACTGGACGACGTCTATATGTATGCAGGCCACCTGATGGAAAAGATTGAGTCTGAAAATTTGTTGCATAGAGCTTTCAGTGTGTTCTTATTCAACTCAAAACACGAGTTATTGCTTCAGGTATACTTCTTTTAAGCATATTTCGTTGTGTTTCTTGGTTGAAATTGTCTTGAGAAAGCTTATTTCCTTCTTCTTGTACGTGCAGCAAAGATCTGGAACAAAGGTGACATTTCCCTTGGTGTGGACAAACACCTGCTGCAGCCATCCTCTATTCCGAGATTCCGAGCTTATCGAAGAGAAATATCTCGGTATTACATCTCTATGCATATTTCAATTTTTTGATATTGACTTCCCTTAAACCAGTGTAATTTCAAGATGCTAATCCAACTTAATTTGCAATTGAAGGTGTAAGAAATGCTGCTCAAAGGAAACTGTTGGATGAACTGGGCATTGTTGCTGAAGAACTCCCGGTTGATGAGTTCATCCCTTTGGGCCGTATTCTGTACAAAGCCCCGTCTGACGGAAAATGGGGCGAGCACGAATGTAATGCCTTAAGCTCCATCTGTTTCTTTCTGTTCTTGATTCTGTCATTTTGGCCTTTCTCTGTCTTTGAATCTTATGAATCTTCTCTTGCTGTATACAGTGGACTATCTTCTCTTCATGGTGCGCGATGTTAATTTGAAACCGAATCCAGATGAAGTAGCCGAGGTCAGATATGTGAACCGCGAACAACTGCAAGAGCTCCTAGCAAAAGCCGATGCAGGTGAGGTTACACTCTCTCCATGGTTCAGAATAGTCGCTGATAACTTCCTGTTGAATTGGTGGGATCATGTCGACAAAGGCACTCTCCTTGAAGCTGTTGATATGAAAACCATCCACAAGTTATAGATTATAGCGATATAGATGTGTTCTTCAGCTTGCTGGAATATCTGCAAGAGATATATAGGTCGACACGAATAACTTCGAGAGCATTTGTCCTGTGTTATATTTGGCATTGCAATAAGATTACTGCAACTCAATAGGAAGATTACTATGAAACAAGTTTATGAGTGATGATTTATTGAAAATTCCTTTGCTACATACCGGTGGATGCATACAAGAATCCCTTGGACAGGATGTTTCTGTTTAACTACCTATTTGTGTATAAAAGAAACAACACATATAGCAGCTTCAAACAAATACTATGTCAATCTAACACAGATTTATGAGCTCAAGTAACCCCTCTAAAACACACAGACTCTGAATCTCCACTACCTTCTTCATAACTCACACCACTAATGCTCGACGCCGCCTCCTCCCCCTCATCCTCCGGCACCGCCCTGTTCAGAAGGGCGGCCTTCCTTTTATTCCTGCTCCTCTGCCACCTCCTCAGCGACTCCGACACTTCCGTCTCATCTCTCACCCTCGCAGGCTCCACTCCCACCGGTTCGTGCTCCTCCTCGCCGCCCTTACCAGCACGGCCCACCATAACCGGGAAAATAACAGGCTTCATGAAAAAACAGAGAAACATCACGAGCAAAATGAAAATGTAGAACGTCGTCCAGACGTAGAACGTCAGCTTCCACCTGTAAACCAACCCCTTCATCCACGGGAGCCGGGATTTCAAGACGAGGTGCGCCTCGTAGAATTGCGGGAGCGACATCGTCCCGGCTCGAGGGAACAGGGTTATCCGAACCAGGGCCGTCCTCGGGAAGGCGGTTTCCTTGTGCCTGAGTATTGGAAAGGATAGCTGCTGAGTTTCTGTAGTGAGGCCTAGCAACAGAGGCATGGAGGCTATGAATGTTCGCATGAGCCTTATGGGCCAGCTCCTGAACCTCAACATACATGGATGGCTGGATTTTGCCACCAAATCTCCATCCATTGATATCAATTCTGCTGTCAACTGCCATCACAGCAACATAGATTATATATATAATCAAGAACTGTACTAATTCAGACAAAAGCTCAATTAAGAAACTAAAATACTGTAAATCACACCTGAAATATTCCAATATCTCTGTTATAATCCGATTCAGGTATCAACAGAACCAAGGAAACATAGAGAGTTTGTCCCACAGGGACACCGGCCTTATGCCGGAAGGAAAACACGGCCGTGGGATGAGCGTCGGTGTAATCAAACTGCAAGCTCTCCTTCACGTAAACCGGCTCCTCCACCCAGGTATTCACCAGGGCCACCGCCGCCACCGCCGCCACCGCCATGACCGTCATCAGCACCAGGCAGACATAGGCCGCCGCCACGAGTCCCATGGCAATCCTCCCCAGCAGGAGGCTGCCGCCGCCGGCGCGGGAGGGGGGCGGCTCCTCCTCGGTGGTGGGTGGTGGGAAGTAGTAGTCTTGCTTGGAGTCCGGCGGGGGGCGGCGGAAGAGGGCGAGGGCGGCGGAGAAGAGAGAGAAGAAAGGGGAAGCGAGGCTGAGTATGAGGGTGGAGAATATGTCAATCTGGAGGGAGATCAACTTGGTGACGAAAAGGAATGGGTTGGGGAAGCTGGGAAGAAGCTTGTAGTTGTAGTTGTCTTCTTCATCTGAATATTCCATGGCGTCTCTGCGAGAGAGAGATGAGAGAGAAGCGAAGGAGAGAGATGAGTGGATTCAACTATGTTATGTAAGTGAAGTGAGCAACATTTGTAAGGAAGACGAGGGTGGATAAGCCAAAGGCATGCAGATTCAGGAGCTGACACCTGTATGTATATGTATGTATACCCAAATTACATTTGCCCAACTTAAATATAATTATAAACGAATCCCTTTTCTTATTCTTCCTACACCTTTTTGGTTTACTAGTTCGATACTATACTAACTTGATCATTCAAACTTTTGTATACGCTACTACTATTAATAAAAAGAATTTTATACTTTAGTATTTCGATTAAGTTCGACCAGTATAAATGGACTATAGAGACAAGATCAATTTAGTTCCTAAGCTAATGGGCTATAGCTTAAGAGACCATTGATAATATTGGCTTACATTGGGCTACACATCAACCACAAACAAAAGAGTGGAAAACCATAATATTGTTTTTTAATTAAGCCCACTTATCATTTTAGATCAAATCACAACATATATACAAGAGTATTTTTGGGTGTACGTTCATTGTGTGATTGAATAATTATAATTTATACCTATTAAATAAAAATATTATATAATCTATCCTTTTAAATTTGGAAAATTATATATGAACCCATTCCGATAGGATTTTTTTTTAAATATTTTTTGAATTGACTATATTTCATTACTAATTAGTTTCTCACAATAACCTGCACATCATTCTCTCGTGACAAACAAATAATTTATGAATTTTTTTGGAGGATCAATACACGATTCGGCAGTAAATTGATATTCATAATGACTTTATTTTCCGCTCAATTAGCGGTAAGAAAAAATTCAATCGGAATGAGTTCATTTGTAATTTTCCAAACTTGGAAGGTACGTTGTATAATATTTTCATCTAAAATGGTACGAGTTATAATTATTCAATCTCACAAGGGGTGCAGATGTAAACAACCCATATGTTCAAATATCATTTAAGATATATTAAATCACAATACATATACAAATATTTAATTATTATTATCATTATTATAAAGTAACAAAATGGCCCTCCTCTTCGGATCTTAATATAAGTTGTGTGTATATATATCTAAACGTCCGCTCATATATTGTTGCTCCACCGTTGCTTTTCCAACTTATTCGCTAAAATGGCAACATTCTTACATGCCCTATTGGCCTATCATCAATATTAAATTACATTTTGTAATAATTACAAACATTCCTAATACTACAATAACATGTTTGTTGGAGGTAATTACCCCTCCCAATTGAATTTTTTAAAAAAAAAAAAAAAAAAACCTAGAGGGTAATTATATTCATTGCCCTATATGTAGAGTGGGTAGCACAAATTCTTGAATATATTTGCATAAATAAAACTACTCAAACAGTACCAATTCCACACTATAATTTCCCAAAACAATCACCTAACTCCCACGAGAAAAAAAGGGTGTAGTCCATTTTATCCTAATTCCTATCATTAGTATACGTAATTAACATCCGTCATATATAGGATTAACTCCACCAAACTTATCTTTAATCCATTCAATTTCACCTCAAATTATTACATTTACATCCCTTTCATTCCACCAACATCAAAACATGATAAGTATTGTTATAAACCCTTTTAACGGGAACCGCACACGTGTTCTTGTTAAAAACCCTACGGTCAGTTCGATCGATTTGAATTACAAACAAAACAACATAAAAAAACAAAATCCACACATACCCTCTTTAGATCAAGAGTTAACAAACTCCACCCTCTTGTTGAAAACCTACGATCTAATTGGTCGATTTGAATTTTAAAAAATAAATACTAGCACACACATACTCACTTTAGATGAAGAGCAAGCAAACCCTACATCGAAAAAGAATTTTTTTTTAAAATTTAATTTCCTCACCACAACTTATATATTTTGAGTCCATCTCTATTTGGCTGCAAGAGAAAAAATTGAATGTCAAAACGCGAAACCCGCAGAAGATAGATAGTGAAGAAAGTGATGAGAGAAGCTATAGTTAGCTCTCTCTCTCCCTCTCTAGATTCATAATAATAATACATTCCAATATCACTTTCCATCCGCCTTAATTAATCTCTTTAATTCCCTAATCTCTTCTTAATCTTGATTTGATTTAACCAGCTACATGATGCATACACGGTATCAATCAATACCTTTAAAACCCTAATCCCCATTAGGGTTTCCATTGATTGATACTGTGAGTGATTGCATGAATTCATGTAGCTACATTGGTGGAGCTGCAGAAGCTGTTTCTTTCCGATCGGATCATGGCGGCCAATGGAGTCAAGAAGGAAGAAGACTTCATTGTTAATGTTAATGATCCGAAGCCAGTATTATTGCTCGATGATCATCATCATCACGGCATCAATGATAATCATGCACCTGGAAATGATCATAATAATAATGGCAAGAAGAAAGGGGTTAGCATTGCCGAGAGGAGGGCGGCAAAGTGCGGTTTCAACGGCTCCAACACCATCGACACGTCC
The DNA here is from genome assembly GCA_037501455.1 of Lantana camara. Classification (NCBI taxonomy): domain Eukaryota; kingdom Viridiplantae; phylum Streptophyta; class Magnoliopsida; order Lamiales; family Verbenaceae; genus Lantana; species Lantana camara. The sequence continues at coordinate 102,955,725 of CM074863.1, read as the reverse complement.
CGGCCGGGCCCGTTTTTCACGATTCCGTCGGGGATAAGCCCGTCGGCGCTGCTCGATTCGCCGGTCATGCTGCCGAATGCACAGGTTACATTCAATGTTATCATTTTTAATTCTTGATTCTTGCAATTTTTTGATCGTTTTTGTTGTTGTGTTTGTGTTTTTGTTTTACAGGCCCAATTATCTCCTACAACTGGAACATTTCAATTCCCTTCATCACCTAATCATGAGAGCTTGAAGCTGAAACTCAAACTTGCCAGCAATGGGGATACCTCTGCTGCCATGGGGGCTCAAGCCAACACTTTCGGCCTTGAAAATAAGGTAATTATTTTCGTGTGGGTTGATTTTAATGTAATTAGTAATAATTATGTGGCAAGCCCATTGATTAATTAAACCTGTTGAGTACCGATGACAAGTGTATATTTTCAAGAATTATCAGTTTATGTCTATCTATATAATTATATATATAAACCTGCTTAAAAATTGCAGATTGAGGAACTTAATTACTTCAGTCATCAATTAATTGTAGTAGATGCTATATTATTTTCCAGAATCATCAACATACATACAACAAATATTAGTAAGGTAGCTGTTTTATGTTAGCTTAACCGGAAGTCTCGTTTGAGTCTCAAACACACACACACACAGATAGTTGTTTTACATCTTAGTGACGATACGTGTTAACTATAACTGGAGTAGTTGTTTTACATTTTAGTGGTCAATCGAATATGTTAGCTGTAGTCGGAGGTTTTATGTTCCGAGTCTTTGGAAAAAAAATGGATAGTCGTTTTACATCTTAGTGGTCTGATCAATTCTCAAAGTAAATTGTGTGTATTTGCTAACATACTAAATATATATATATATATATATATATATTAGCAGCCATATGAGGGATTGGAGTACCCAAGGGATTTGCAAGAAATGAGCAACACAGTTGCTAATGCTGATCATCAAGTCCTGGGAAACAACAAACCAAGTGAAGCTGATCATCAACCTTCCTTCATCACTACCACCAATCTACAGCAGCAGCAGCCGCCCAACGCCGCAAGAAACCAACAAATGGTTACCAACAACAACAATAATAATAATATTGAAAAAGAAAGAAACACCAACAATCAAAAGGGGTCATATTTCCCTAAAGAAGTGGCCAAATACTCTGAGGATGGCTTCTACTGGAGGAAATATGGCCAGAAACATGTTAAGGGGAGTGAGTATCCTCGGAGCTACTACAAATGCACGAATGCCAATTGTCCCGTCAAGAAAATAGTAGAACGGTCACACGATGGCCAGATCGCTGAGATTGTGTACAAGGGCTCTCACAATCACCCCGAGCCTCAGCCGGTTAGGCGGTTTGGTGAGGGCTCAGATCAGATTGTGGGCGGTGATGGGGGTGGTGCTTCTTTGAAGAACGAAGGAGGGGGGAGATTGGATGTTGATTGGAGAGGAAATGATCATGGTTTGGATAATGGATTGGCTTGTTCGACTTCGTTTATGAGTGTTGATCCTTTGAATGATCCTGCATCAAGAACAATGAACGCGTTTGAATCCGTTGATCAGACGGTCCATGAGTTTTCGTCCGCATTTGGGAGTCGGGATTGTGATGATAACACTAATAAAAATAATAATAATAACAATAACAATAATAATAATATTCAGAATGAGGCTAGCCCAGAAAGCACCTCATTCAATGATGAAGATGACGAAAATGGTGAATGCGAGCCCAAGAAAAGGTACAGAGAAAAGGTCATTTCAGTTCTGTTTCATTTTGTTTAGGGATAAATTACACAGATATACCCTGAGGTTTGAAAAATTACAAAAACTTCCCCTGGAATAGTCTTACTTTTGGCCTGTTAGCATGTTATTATACTGATGAATTTAAAGTCAATTATTAAGCAGTAAGTCACAAGGTCTGAAAAGGGTATTCATGAAATGTAGAGAAGCTTCATAAAAACTCATGGTTCTAGATTTAATGTAATTTTTTCATAGGGGAAGTTTTTGTAATTACTCAAATCTCAGGGAAAGTTTCTGTAATTAAGCCAAAATCTCAGGGTATGTAAGTGTAATTATTCTTTTTGTTTAAGATGCTAGATCTAGGATAGAGATACCCCTACAGACTTATATACTTTTGTAGGAAAAGAGAGAGTTTTCCAAGTGAAACCGCTATACCAAGGTCTACACGCGAACCAAGAGTCGTGGTCCAGATAGAGAGTGATATCGACATTCTTGATGACGGATACCGATGGAGAAAATACGGCCAAAAAGTCGTCAAAGGAAATCCGAACCCAAGGTACTCACATACTTCTCTTGTAACTTCTTTCTCAGCAAATGTCTTACATGCAGGCACTGTTAAATTTCATCAGGAGTTATTACAAGTGCACAACCCCGGGATGCCCCGTGAGGAAGCACGTTGAACGAGCAGCAGATGACATTAAATCAGTCATTACAACATACGAAGGCAAACACAACCACGAAGTACCTTCCAGTAAAACAGGGAACATTGTAATATCCGATGTTGCAAATCTGCCCTCGGCTGTGACCAACACCACCCTCAACACCATCCCCTTGGGACACAAACATGATCATCACGCCTCGAAAGCGGGCAAACAAGTGCAGGACAATCTTCCACTATATTTGGAAAGAAAACCAATGTTGAACTACAACGAACTAATGAGGTCGAATCTGCCTGGAAATTTTCCGAGCGACCTAAGCTTTGGAACCAGTTCAATGTATCCAATCTCATTTCCTCCCTTCCATTCTTTACCCTATGGATCCCTTTTGATGAACGGAAGCAGCAATCACATTAAGAGCACAAGCTATAACCCGTCGTCTAGTATATATCCGATGTTACCGGATTACATGCCGTTGCAATCCCAGATAAATCCCGGTGGATCGAGCAATGTTGGCAATTATAATTTTAATAGTTATGGAACATCAGCAGCAGCAGCAGCAGTTCAAGGGCAGGAGAAAACTATTGTGAAGCCTAAAGAAGAGCAAAGGGATGAAGGTGAACTATATGATACTTGCCTATCCATACCAAATCATGGAAATGGAACAATATAGATAGACAAGTTAATTTGATTTAGAGAAATTTCCACTTAATTTATAGTCATAGAGGACAATGAATTAATGATTTATTTCACTTTCTTTTACCTTTGTAGTTGTAATTCTCCGAATATCAACGAAGGAGTTTAGAATAGGGGATACTCTTGCGGGTGGAAAATGATTTGGTATGCTTTACGATCGAGTCAGATTTGAACTAAAATGCCACGTTTGTTTGTTAGTTTTGCTATCACATATGAACAGAAGTATCCACTTGATAGGGTGTGTGTGGGTGTGTGGGTTTATGGAGAAAGTTTTACTGATTATATGGGGTGTGTTTGTAATTTTTGAATAGGTTTGTAGTTGTAAAAGTTGGAATTAATTTGTATAAGTTTATTAAACAAAAACATAGTTATACACCAATCCCAAATTTTGTTACGGTAAAAATAAGGTTTTTTTTTGGGGATTTTACCCCTATGTTAGTTCTAATTAACACAAAAAATTTTATGAAATGAAAATTGACACTTAAAACCTATATTTTCAAAATATTTGCATAACAAACCCTGAAATTTTCTACTGTTCCATACGCGAAACTAAAACAATAATTTTCTCTATTTATTGGATGCGAAATGACTAATTTACCCTTTTATATAATAAAAATTGCATGAATAACCCTATAAATAGGGAAAAAAAATCAAAATGTCACCAATAAATAGACAATACAACTACACCTCCTGTTTCATTTACAAAAAAATAAAACAGAAAATAGATATTGAAAAATAAAACTCAGAATCTACGTTTTTTTGTGAAGGTAAAATAGAGATATTATATTTAAATTATAATAATATCATCTAAAGGATCATTGTTCAAATATATTTAAAACACAAATTTTTTTATGTTAATTTTCATAACACAAGTTTTTTTTTGTCAATTTCATCTAACACGGGGGTATGCTGTAAATAACTCGTAAAAATAATGTATATCAATTTTACTATTAGTCTTGCAGTAATTAAGTATTATTGGTTGTATCCGTAACATGTTAACAATGTAACACCCCGACTCACAGTCGGTACAGGTAAATTATGTGATTTAATATTATTTGCGTTTTAGATTATTTGTATAGGACTATTTTGAATTATTTGAATTTATATGAATTATGTGATCGAATGTTGTATGAGATTTATTCGTTTTAATTGAGTTGGCCTTATTTGGACCTGTATTTGAAACCGAACCGGAAACTTGAACCGAACCCGTGAACCGAACCGGTCCAGCCTTAAAGGCTGAACCATTCTTCTTTCTCCTTCATTTCACGTTATTTTCAACAATCAAGCCAAGAAAGAAGCTAAACCCCAAGTTGATCATCCAACTTCCCAAGCCAAGTTCTCTCTCGTTTCTTCGTCTTTTCTCGAACTTAGGTATGTTTCGGAATCCCCTCGTCGTGCTCGTCGTTTCTATGGTATAATTTCTGAGTTTGGAGTGAGTTTTCATGCCTTAGCCTCCCTACGTGAATAGTAAGGGTTTGGTTAAAAACTTGGATACTTGCTCTTTGCTTGAGGTACTTGATCCCTAGCTTCATTTATGAGTTATATAGGTTGTATGTGTTGTCTTTATTGCATTTAATCTTTGGTTGGTTGAGCATTTATGAATAATCATGATTTTAGCTTGAATTTTGCAATCCTTTGATCATGGCTTTTAATTCCGTTTTCTTGAGTGATTTGAGTGTTTATATGTCAAGCATGATTTATATGTATTGTTTGTGCATTTTGAGAAGTTGTGGCAATTTTAAGGGTTGGATTTTTGGCCATTTTGGAGCTTCCCCTGTTTCTGTAAAAATTTTTCTGCTCCAGCTTTCGAACCAGGCCGGAACGGCCGTTCCCGCCCAGTTTCAAACTGGGAACGTGTGACGCCCGGAGCGGTGGGCCACCACATCCCCCGCACCTAAACCCGAACCCACATATGAAATGGATTTCCATACATGAGTCCAAGTCTAAGCGAACGGAACCTACACTCACTCCTTAGGCTAAGCGGGGCTAAAACTCGGACAGAGCGCGCAATTATAAACACATAAATGCGGAAGCCATAACATAAGGATCGAAAAGAGCTCTATATCTAACATTTACAGTGGCCTCACGGCCCAAAAGATCGAGTATATACATCAAAAGCCCCTAATTCAGCACAATATAATTCTAACATCAAATACATCATAAGAGTACCCAAAATGCAAGAAGTATGGATGCAACTCGACCTAGACACACAAGTACAAGACCAAGACTCGCACTTCCCCGCCTAGCTCGAAACAACCTGCACTGAAGGTGGGAAAAGAGAGGGGTCAGTCAAAACTCGACTGAGTGAGGGGGCTAAACGCACACCCACACCTAAATACGCATAAAGCAGAGCATATTACAAAGGTGATAGTCATGAATCGAGGCTAGGGTTTTACATACCAAATCATTTTCCAAAGATAGCATATAATATAAAGGAAAACCTATCTCGATCCATAATCTATCAAACATAACATAAACATAAGTCCGGCGAGAACGGACTATCCCTTACTCCATCAAACATAACATAAAATCGAATTCAAATCACATCCACCCCACATCCATGGTGTATCGGGAATCAAACCCTAACACCTACATTACCAAACACATACGGGGCAGCTAACCCACGATATGCCTTCCCCGGTTATCCACCGAGGGCTCAAGATACCACGCCTTCCCAACCTCCATAGGTCGTACGTGAATATCTCAAATGAGAACGTGCACAGGGGTCATAACCGGCGACCCCGTGGTCGTCCCGGGTCTCCCTTACCCACGTCTCCGGGCCCACAAACCAAATCAAACCAAATTCCCATCTTTCAGGGTACAACTCGCTCAACTTACCATATACGAATAACGAATTTCAAAACATAGCTTACTTATGCCAATACTTATACCAATTCCGAAAACGTAAAGCTTATTTCACAAAATCATAACATAACTTAAGCACTCGTATTTAATATATATATACAAGGTATATATTCGCATACGGGGTAAGAAAACAACACATAATAGGTCTTAGGTCGCTTATCTAATACAAAGGATCCTAACCTCACCTTTGCAAAAGTAGAAGGAAGGCAAAACGGGCGAACGAACACTTAAACCTCGGGCTCACGAACTTCCGGAAGAGGCTCTGAAACAAAAGAAGACAAGACCCGAGACTTAGACTCAATAATGTACCAAAGAAGACGCCCGGCAAAATGCATGGATCATGTTCACAAAAATATCACAATTAAGTCATATAATTGCATAGTTATAGCACAACATATTTAATCACAATTTAGTACGCAAAACAATTAAGTTATAACAATTAATCATGCAAAAGAGAAGCAATTAAAGTCAGAAAAATGCATAATTAAAGCAAAGAGAAGCAGTGGCAGCTTTCAGGTCTTGAATTCTTCAAAGGGGAAAATCCACCCCCATGGATTTTTCCAAAGGGGAAAATCCACCCCCATGGATTTTTCAGAAGCTACTGCCTCAAATCCACCCCCATGGATTTTTTCCAAAGGACAAATCCACCCCCGCGGATTTCATTTTCAACAGAAGGGTTTCCGGCAATGGGAACGGCCGTTCCCGTTCCCAGTACAACTGGGAACGGTCGTTCCCACTCTCGGTCATGAACAGTATGGCCTGGGAACGGTCGTTCCCAGTTTAAAACTGGGGCGGGAACGGCCGTTCCGGCCTGGTTCGAAAAGCTGGAACAGAATTTAACACAGAAAACAGGGGAAGCTCGAAAAAGTGCCAAAAATGGCCAAAAACCAACCCTATAAATTGCCACAACTTCTCACAATGCTCCCACAATTCAAATAAATCATACTTAACATGTTGTCACTTAAATAACTCAAGAAAATGGAATTAAAAGCCATGATCAAATGAAACGAAAAATTCAAGCAAAAGTCATGATCATTCAAAGCTACTCAACCAACCAAAAATAAAATGCAATAAATGCAACATATATACCCTATACAACTCATACAAGAAGCTAGGAATCAATCATCTCAAGCAAAGAGCAAGAAACCACCATTATAGCTAAACCCTTACTATTCACGTAGGGGAGCAAAAGCAAAACAAACTCACACCACACTCAGAAATTAAACCATGAAATCGAAGAGCATGACGAGGGGATTCCGAAACCTACCTAAGCTCAAGAAAAGACGAAGAAACGAGAGAGATATCGGCTTGTGAAGTTGGATGATCAAATCTTGGGGTTTTGGCTCTCTTGCTTGGCTTGAGTTGCTGCTGAACGTAATGAAGGAAAAGGGAGAATGGTTCAGCCTTTAAGGGCTGGACCGATTGGTTCACGGGTTCGGTTCAAGGTTCCCGGTTCAAGTTGGTTCGGTTCAACAAATACAGGCTCAAATAAGGCCAACCCAATTTAAAATGAATAACATGCATGCAACTTTAATCCAAATAATCCGTATAAGCGTAATCAATTCAAAATGGTCCTATACAAATAATCTAAAACGCAAATAATATTAAATCATATAATTTACCTGTACCGACTGTGAGTCGGGGTGTTATAACTTCACATATCCTAAACCACTTGAGGCAAATTTTTGACATATAATTCAAATATTTCATGTAAATTCAAATAATTCATATAAGAATTAAAATTAAATAATTCAAATAAACAATTAGAATAAATATAAAATGCGTAAATAATAATTTTAAATGCGCACATACGTCATACCTGTACGGTCTGAAAGTCGGGGTGTCACAATCCTTCCCCCTTAAAAAGGACTTGCCCTCAAGTCCGAACCGAGTCCTCAAACAACTCCGGATATAAATTCCTCATTTTCTCCTCAGTTTCCCAAGTCGATTCCTCGGATTTCTGATCCCTCCAAAGTACTCTGACCAAAGGAATCTGCCGTTTTCTCAATTCTTGCATCTTCCGGTCCTGAATTGCAACCGGATGCTTTTCTATTGTTAAATCCGTCTCTAACTGAACCTCTTCAACTGGAAGAATAGTTGCCTCATCGGGATAGTACTTGCGGAGCTGAGAAACATGGAAAACGTTGTGTATCCCGGTCAAATTCGGTGGGAGATCCAATCTGTACGCCGTTTCTCCAATTCTTTCCAAAATTTCAAATGGCCCTAGGTATCGTGGACTGAGCTTTCCACCTTTACCTATTCGAGTGAAGCCTTTCCTTGGAGATGCCTTCAGAAAAACTCTATCTCCGACCTCAAACACTAAGGGCCTTCTTCTCTTATCGGCGTAGCTTTTCTGTCGAGCCTGAGCTGCCCTCATTCTTTGTCTAATCGTATGAACCTTCTCAATAGTAGCAACAATGTTTTCTTTAGGCTCGGCCCTCTCAAGCTTATTCTCTTCGGTCCATCTCCAATCCTCGATATCCCAAAACAAAGGCGACCTACATTTTCTTCCGTAAAGTGCTTCATAAGGTGCCATCTTAATCGAACCTTGATAACTGTTGTTATAAGCAAATTCAACTAGAGCCAGATGCTCATCCCACTTATCCTGGAAATCCAAAGCACACGACCGAAGCATATCCTCTAAGTACTGAATTAACCTTTCAGATTGACCGTCCGTTTGAGGATGCGAAGCGGTGCTAAACCTGAGCCTGGTGCCCAAACATTTTTGGAGATTCTGCCAGAAGATCGAAGTAAACCGTGGATCCCGATCCGAAACGATACTAGCCGGAATTCCATGTAGTCTTACAATCTCTCGAACATATAACTCGGCTAGCTTTGGAACTTTCTCGGACATCCGAACCTTGAGGAAATGGGCAGACTTAGTCAATCTGTCGACAATTACCCAAATTCCATCAAACCCTCCTTTGACTCTAGGCAAGCCGGACACGAAGTCCATAGTCACTTGCTCCCACTTCCACTCGGGAATAGGAAGTGGTTGGAGAGTTCCTCCCGGCTTCTGGTGTTCTGCCTTCACCTTTTGACACGTCAGACATCGCTTCACGAAGTTCGCGACATCCCTTTTCATGCCATTCCACCAGAATTTCTCTTTCAGGTCCCGATACATCTTAGTACCTCCCGGATGAATCGAGTACCTCGAGCGATGTGCCTCCTCAAGGACAATCCTCTTGAGCTCTTCTGGGACACATATTCTCGCTTCAAACCTTAACAAACCGGAATCATCTAATCCAAACTTAGAATTCGGGTCGTTCTTGGAACGAGCTACCAACCTTTGAATTTCTGCATCTGAATTCTGTGCTTCCAACAACTGTCCTTTCAAATCTGGTATTACTGTAAGATTAGCCAACCAAGTTCCCGAAACCAAGATCTCTGATCCCAAACTTGGAGAACCTGCTTCCAAATTAGCCACACTCACTTTCCTACTCAAGGCATCGGCGACCACGTTTGCTTTACCCGGATGGTACTGAATGGTGCAATCATAATCCTCTAACAACTCCATCCAGCGCCTCTGTCTTACATTTAAATCCTTCTGAGAAAAGAGATACTTGAGGCTTTGGTGATCTGTAAATACCTCGAATGTGGTACCGTAGAGATAGTGTCGCCACTTCATCAAAGCAAACACAACAGCAGCTAATTCAAGATCGTGGGTAGGGTAATTCTTCTCATGCTCTTTCAATTTCCTCGAAGCATAAGCTACCACTCTACCGTGCTGCATCAAAACACAACCAAGACCTTCTTTCGAAGCATCTGTATAAACCGCATAACCCTCGGTACCCTCGGGTAAAGTAAGAACCGGTGCTGAAGTTAATTTCACTTTCAATGTCTGAAAACTCGCCTCACACTTATCATCCCATTCAAATTTCACTTCCTTCTTAGTCAGACGAGTCAATGGAGCGGTAATTTTAGAAAAATCCTTAACAAACCTTCGGTAGTAGCCGGCCAACCCAATAAAACTCCTGATCTCAGAGGCATTTCTAGGTCTTTCCCAACGAAGCACGGATTCAACCTTAGATGGATCAACCTCAATCCCATCACCTGAAATTATATGACCCAAAAATACAACTCGGTCGATCCAGAATTCACACTTGCTGAATTTTGCGTACAACTTGTGTTTCCTCAAAGTTTCCAAAACGATCCGAAGATGCTGAGCGTGCTCTTCAGCGGACTTAGAATACACCAGAATGTCGTCTATAAATATAACCACGAACTTGTCAAGAAACTGCCTAAACACTCGGTGCATCATGTCCATAAATACGGCTGGAGCATTAGTTAATCCGAACGGCATAACAACGAATTCAAAATGCCCATAGCGCGTATTAAAACCAGTCTTCGGAATATCTTCCTCCCTAATACGCAGTTGGTAGTAACCCTGCCTCAAATCTAACTTGGAATAGACTTTCAAGCCTTGCAGAATATCAAATAACTCCTCGATGTGAGGCAAAGGGTATTTGTTCTTCACTGTCATCCGATTCAGCTCACGGTAATCTATACACATCCGTAACGTCCCATCCTTCTTCTTTACAAATAGAACGGGAGCACCCCACGGAGAAGTGCTCGGGCGGATGTACCCGCAAGCCAAAAGCTCATCAAGCTGCGTTTTTAACTCCTTTAACTCTGCAGGAGCCATTCTGTAGGGAGTCTTCGAGAAAGGCTCTGCTCCGGGATAAAGGTCGATTACGAACTCGATGTCCCTAGCAGGCGGTAGAGAACCCAAAGTCTCAGGGAAAACATCGATATACTCTCGCACGACCTCCGTCTCCTCAAGTTTGGCCTGATCCTTCGGTCTATTCAAAAGATAGGCCACGAAACCTGTCGCACCGTCCCGGACCAGTTTACTCGCCTCAACAAAAGAAATAAACGGGCTTAACTTCACCTTTTCGCCCTTAAACACCACTGAACCAAAAGAAACTTCCTTAACCCGACAATCCATCTGAGCCCCATGTTCATACAACCAATCCATACCCAAGATTACATCATACCTCTGCATCGGCATTTCAATCAAATCTGCGAGGAAAACTCGGCCTTCGAAGCTAACCGGACAACCCCGAAAAACCCTGCAAGTTACTAAACTACCACCAAGAGGGGAGCTAACCACGTAATCATGCGCACACAAGGAAATAGGCAAGCACATAGAAGCGGCAATATCCCGGGAAATAAAGGAATGAGTGGCCCCGGGATCAAATAATGCATGTAATGTAGTGCCATGAATGCTTATAGTACCTTCGATCACGGCATTTGGGTCGATTTCCACAGCTTGCTCTTCCTCAACTCCCAATGCGTAAGCCCTAGCTTGGATTGCAGGCCTCGGGTTATCTTGCTTCTTCGGGCATGTGTTCACCATATGATCCTGTGCCCCACAAATGAAACACCTCTTATGAAGCCTAAAGCAATTATCCACGTGATGAGGACCCTTGCAATAGGTACATTGCACTTTAGGTGGAGCCGGAAGTGCTAAGGGTCGATTCGGTTGATCGGGTCCCGCGGGTCGAGGTTGTTTATTTTGAGGCTTGGCTTGCTGAAATGTTTTAAATGCCGGCCTTTTCCCGAATTTATTAAAATTCCCCAAGTTAGACCCTTGTCCGGTATAAGTACTCTTCCTCCTCATCACAACCCGTTCTTCAACTCTTAGAGCTTTGTCCGTGACTTTCGCCCAAGTACTTGTGTTAGAAGCCTCTAGAGCATCTTTCATATCCTCCCGAAGTCCTTGGAGGAATTGAGAAGCCTTGCTTTCATCATCATTAGCAATGTTCGGGGCATAATGAGAGAGCCTTTCAAACTCGTTGATATAATCAGTGACGGACATACCCCCTTGTTTGAGCTCCATAAATTCTCTCACCCTTCGATTTCTTGTAGCTTTGGGAATATATTTATTCTTGAATTCACGAACAAACACCTCCCATGTGATCTCCTCCTCGGTAGCCTCTAATCTTCCTTGCAAACTTGACCACCAACTATAAGCTTGACCCTGGATCATGGTAAGTGTGCATTGTAGCTTCTCCATAGGCCCACACGGTATGATATTCCATATCCGGTTAGTTTGCACGAGCCATTCTTCTGCTTGGACATCATTTCCACCCACGAAAACCGGCGGATTTTGGTTCTTAAACTCCCGGAGAGTAGCTGTAATTAGATTTCCTCCATGATTCCCAGCTGGAGGTGCATTGTTTCTTTCCTGAGCCCTTTGTTCCAAATATACCGCTAATCTCTCCATGAAATTGCCCGGATCCATTAGTGGTGGTGGTGGTGGATTATTATCTTCCGGGTGTGGAGAATGATCTCGGTGATGACGATGTTCCGGAGATCTATCTCGGCGGTGGTGTCTTCGGGGAGGCATATTTCTGCAAAGGAAAAGATTCCAATTCATATGCGTGAGGGTTAGTACATGTTCATGTACACGATTAACAAGAAGATAACCAAATAATCACATAAATGCATATAACCACGGTGTCCTAAGCCGTACGACCTAGACTCACCCGACTCGACTCTAGAGCTCCGGTTTTGCAACCGAGAGCTCTGATACCACTTTAAGGATGTGACGCCCGGAGCGGTGGGCCACCACATCCCCCGCACCTAAACCCGAACCCACATATGAAATGGATTTCCATACATGAGTCCAAGTCTAAGCGAACGGAACCTACACTCACTCCTTAGGCTAAGCGGGGCTAAAACTCGGACAGAGCGCGCAATTATAAACACATAAATGCGGAAGCCATAACATAAGGATCGAAAAGAGCTCTATATCTAACATTTACAGTGGCCTCACGGCCCAAAAGATCGAGTATATACATCAAAAGCCCCTAATTCAGCACAATATAATTCTAACATCAAATACATCATAAGAGTACCCAAAATGCAAGAAGTATGGATGCAACTCGACCTAGACACACAAGTACAAGACCAAGACTCGCACTTCCCCGCCTAGCTCGAAACAACCTGCACTGAAGGTGGGAAAAGAGAGGGGTCAGTCAAAACTCGACTGAGTGAGGGGGCTAAACGCACACCCACACCTAAATACGCATAAAGCAGAGCATATTACAAAGGTGATAGTCATGAATCGAGGCTAGGGTTTTACATACCAAATCATTTTCCAAAGATAGCATATAATATAAAGGAAAACCTATCTCGATCCATAATCTATCAAACATAACATAAACATAAGTCCGGCGAGAACGGACTATCCCTTACTCCATCAAACATAACATAAAATCGAATTCAAATCACATCCACCCCACATCCATGGTGTATCGGGAATCAAACCCTAACACCTACATTACCAAACACATACGGGGCAGCTAACCCACGATATGCCTTCCCCGGTTATCCACCGAGGGCTCAAGATACCACGCCTTCCCAACCTCCATAGGTCGTACGTGAATATCTCAAATGAGAACGTGCACAGGGGTCATAACCGGCGACCCCGTGGTCGTCCCGGGTCTCCCTTACCCACGTCTCCGGGCCCACAAACCAAATCAAACCAAATTCCCATCTTTCAGGGTACAACTCGCTCAACTTACCATATACGAATAACGAATTTCAAAACATAGCTTACTTATGCCAATACTTATACCAATTCCGAAAACGTAAAGCTTATTTCACAAAATCATAACATAACTTAAGCACTCGTATTTAATATATATATACAAGGTATATATTCGCATACGGGGTAAGAAAACAACACATAATAGGTCTTAGGTCGCTTATCTAATACAAAGGATCCTAACCTCACCTTTGCAAAAGTAGAAGGAAGGCAAAACGGGCGAACGAACACTTAAACCTCGGGCTCACGAACTTCCGGAAGAGGCTCTGAAACAAAAGAAGACAAGACCCGAGACTTAGACTCAATAATGTACCAAAGAAGACGCCCGGCAAAATGCATGGATCATGTTCACAAAAATATCACAATTAAGTCATATAATTGCATAGTTATAGCACAACATATTTAATCACAATTTAGTACGCAAAACAATTAAGTTATAACAATTAATCATGCAAAAGAGAAGCAATTAAAGTCAGAAAAATGCATAATTAAAGCAAAGAGAAGCAGTGGCAGCTTTCAGGTCTTGAATTCTTCAAAGGGGAAAATCCACCCCCATGGATTTTTCCAAAGGGGAAAATCCACCCCCATGGATTTTTCAGAAGCTACTGCCTCAAATCCACCCCCATGGATTTTTTCCAAAGGACAAATCCACCCCCGCGGATTTCATTTTCAACAGAAGGGTTTCCGGCAATGGGAACGGCCGTTCCCGTTCCCAGTACAACTGGGAACGGTCGTTCCCACTCTCGGTCATGAACAGTATGGCCTGGGAACGGTCGTTCCCAGTTTAAAACTGGGGCGGGAACGGCCGTTCCGGCCTGGTTCGAAAAGCTGGAACAGAATTTAACACAGAAAACAGGGGAAGCTCGAAAAAGTGCCAAAAATGGCCAAAAACCAACCCTATAAATTGCCACAACTTCTCACAATGCTCCCACAATTCAAATAAATCATACTTAACATGTTGTCACTTAAATAACTCAAGAAAATGGAATTAAAAGCCATGATCAAATGAAACGAAAAATTCAAGCAAAAGTCATGATCATTCAAAGCTACTCAACCAACCAAAAATAAAATGCAATAAATGCAACATATATACCCTATACAACTCATACAAGAAGCTAGGAATCAATCATCTCAAGCAAAGAGCAAGAAACCACCATTATAGCTAAACCCTTACTATTCACGTAGGGGAGCAAAAGCAAAACAAACTCACACCACACTCAGAAATTAAACCATGAAATCGAAGAGCATGACGAGGGGATTCCGAAACCTACCTAAGCTCAAGAAAAGACGAAGAAACGAGAGAGATATCGGCTTGTGAAGTTGGATGATCAAATCTTGGGGTTTTGGCTCTCTTGCTTGGCTTGAGTTGCTGCTGAACGTAATGAAGGAAAAGGGAGAATGGTTCAGCCTTTAAGGGCTGGACCGATTGGTTCACGGGTTCGGTTCAAGGTTCCCGGTTCAAGTTGGTTCGGTTCAACAAATACAGGCTCAAATAAGGCCAACCCAATTTAAAATGAATAACATGCATGCAACTTTAATCCAAATAATCCGTATAAGCGTAATCAATTCAAAATGGTCCTATACAAATAATCTAAAACGCAAATAATATTAAATCATATAATTTACCTGTACCGACTGTGAGTCGGGGTGTTATAACTTCACATATCCTAAACCACTTGAGGCAAATTTTTGACATATAATTCAAATATTTCATGTAAATTCAAATAATTCATATAAGAATTAAAATTAAATAATTCAAATAAACAATTAGAATAAATATAAAATGCGTAAATAATAATTTTAAATGCGCACATACGTCATACCTGTACGGTCTGAAAGTCGGGGTGTCACAGAACGACCGTTCCCAGGCCATCTTCTGTGCCTACCGAGAGTGGGAACGACCGTTCCCAGTTTGTACTGGGAACGGGAACGGCCGTTCCCATGGCCAAACCGTTGCTACTGGATCAAATCCGCGAGGGTGGATTTTTCCTTTTGGAAAAATCCATGGGGGTGGATTTGAGGCAGTAGCTTTGGAAAAATCCATGAGGGTGGATTTTCCCCTTTGGAAAAATCCGTGGGGGTGGATTTTTCCCTTTGAGACCTAGAAGCTGCCACTACTTTCCTTTACTTTAATTATGCAATTTTATGACTTTAAGTGCTTTTCTTTTGCATGTTAATTGTTACATATATTATGTTTTGTGAATTATATGGTTCATTCCGCATTTATTTCACATCCAAGCATGAGTCAAGCATATGCCGAGCGTCATAATTGGTTCATATAGGGTCTAAGTCGTGGGCTCTTGTGTTTCTTTTCAGACGGTGCGGCCGGGATCGAGCCCGAGGCTTAGGGTGATCACTCCCTTTACTTTTTACGCACAAGGTGAGGTTTAGGTGTTTGTATAGCTAAATTGACCTAATACCTTTACATGTCGTTTTCTTGCCCCGCATGTGGATAAGTTATATGTATATGTAAATAAGTGTTATGTAATATATGTTATGAGTTTGTGAACCAACTTTGATTTCGGAAAATAATATGAAGGTATATGTAAGCCGTTGGAAAAGGTTTAAATTATGTTGTTAGCGAGTGGAACCATGAAAGATTGGTTATATGATACGTTATGTGTTTGTGAGCTCAAGGAGCTATGGGTAAGGAGCCCTCGGGACGGCATTGGGCCGTCGAGGTTAAACCTGTGCATAGTCTCCACCCGGAATATCATGTGCGACCTCGGGAGCTAGGGAAGGCGTGATATTCCGATGCCTTCGGTTTACCGGGGAGGACCCGTTGTAGGTTAGCTACCTCTCGGGGGTTTGTTATGTTATGGATGGATAGAGTCAACACGTGACTCTACCATCAAAGGAGGAGAGGATGTGTATTCTGATTTATGTTTTATGTTATGAGGAGTACAGGTTGGAAGCTCGTTCTCGCCGAGCATATGCTATGTTATGTTATGATTTGGGAAGTATGAATTGGAATAGAGTTATGACAGATTTTATTACGGTATATAGTTATTGTCTTGGAAAGTTTGGTTTGAAAAACCTATTCCGGTTCATAAGTCCATCTTTTGTTAAGTGCTTTGCTTTATAATTATATAGGGTGTGGGTGTGCGTTAGCCCCCTCACTCAGTCAGTTGACTGACCCCTCGTTTATTCTTTTAGTTGCAGGTTCTTTTGGGGCTTGAGCTAGGCGGAGAAGTGTGTCCTGTTTGCACTTGTCGGTCTAGGTTTTGCTTGTAGTTTTGCTCACCTGCTCATTCTACCATTTTGTATATGTCTATTTTGGATACTTATATATTACTCGAGCCGTGATGGCGTTTGTACAGAATTCAGTGATGGTACCTATATGTAAATAATATGTTACTTATATATATATGTGTTGGTATCTATAAGTATATGTGTTGTTCTTTGGTTGATGTTCTATTTATCTGCTTCCGCGTACTCTGGTTTAGTTTGCTTAGCTCCGCCTAGCATAGGGTGTGTGTTTGGTCTCCCGTTCGCTATGATTCGGATTCGGGTACGGACATTCCATTTCGTATTCGGGTTTGGATTATGGTGCGGGGGATGTGGCCCTACTTGTGGGTGCTACATCCTGAAGTGGTATCAGAGCGCGGTTGCAAAACCGGGCTCTAGTGTCGTGTGAGTCTGTTTAGGTCGTACGGCTTAGGACAATATGATTATGTGGTTATGTGATTATATGACTTGGATATGTAATTACTTTAATACATGTTAATTTCTTACTTGTATAATTGGTCATATACTAATCTACATGCATCCATTTTTATATAAAATTGTGAATTTCAGGATGCCTCCAAGAAGACATAATAACCGTGAACGTACTCCCGATCTTAATGAACCGGCTCCACAAAATGTACCTCCGCCACCTCCTATGAATGCGGAGAACATTGTTCAAGCCCTCCTTAATCAACTTCAACAAAATCAAAGGAATCAAAACCCGGGTGAAGGCCAAGATATTTCCGGTATATATAAGGATTTCCGTAGTAACAATCCTCCAAAGTGGTATGGGGGAGATGATATCAAAGCGGAGGAATGGCTATCCGAGATACGAGGAATTTGGGAAATATGTCCGGGGAGCTCCCAAGATAAAGCGGTTTGTACAGGACGTATTATTCAAGGACAAGCGGCGGTTTGGCTTAGGAGTGTTCGGTCCAAGTTGGAAAGGAATGGCGTAGAATTCAATTGGGAAACTTTTGTACAAGAGTTTTATGAAAAGTATGTATCACATAGTGCTCAAGAACGTCGGTTGCAAGAGTTTGTGGATTTGAGACAAGGTACTAGGACGGTGGAGGAATATATTTTGGAATTTGAGAGACTCGCTCCTTATGCTACTCACATTACTGATCATGATGATCACAAAGCCCGAAAATTTCTTCATGGACTTCGTCGGGATATTCAAGAGTCACTCAAAGCTGCCAATGTGAGCACTTGGTCTAAGGTTACAAAGAGGGCGTTGCAAGTTGAAGCCCAAAATATAAGGTTGAAGCCTCCATCTTTCTCTTCTTCTCAGAATTCGGGATCTGGCTCCGGATCGGGTAAAAGACCCGTTTCTTATGCTCCGAGAGCTTCTGCTCCACCGGCTTTTCGTCCCTAGGGTTTCGGGAACAAAAGGCCCAGATTTACCGGTCCCGTGGCACCTCCTGCAGTTTCCGCCTTACCGGCCCCTGCTCAGATTCCACCTCTTTGTTCATTTTGTCAGGGAAAGCATCCGGTTGAGCGTTGTTGGAAACTTTTAGGCAAGTGCTACGTGTGTGGATCCTCCGAGCACAAGGTTGATACTTGTCCAAAGAAGAGACCTGCGGTTCCAGCTCGTGTATATGCTCTTGAAGGGGAAGAGGAAGCAGCTGATGTGGATCCGAACGCCGTGATTGAAGGTACTATAAACATTCATGGCATACCATTTCATGCATTATTCGATCCCGGAGCTACTCATTCATTTATTTCCCGGGATCTTGTTGCTTCTTTGCCTTTGCATGATGAATTATCTGCGCATGTGTATGTGGTGAGTACCCCGTTAGGAGGTTCTTTGGAGGTTGACAGGGTGTTCAGAGAGTGTCCTGTGAGTTTTGAAGGTAAAGTTTTCCCAGCAGACTTGATTATAATGCCAATGAAGAAGTATGGGGTTATCTTTGGTATGGATTTTCTCTTTCGACACCGGGCTCAGTTGGATTGTTATGCTAAGAAAATCTCCTTGGATACTGTGGTGTTTATGGGTGAAAGATGGAAATCAAGCCCATTCGTGTCTTTTATGGAAGCTAATAAACTCCTCCGGGAAGGTGCAACCGGATTCGTGGCTTATCTTCTTAACAAACCAAAGGACCAGACTAAACTTGAAGAAACTGAAGTTGTAAGAGAATTCTTTGATGTATTTCCCGAGAATTTGGGTTCTTTACCACCCGATAGGGATATTGAATTTGTGATTGATCTTTACCCTGGAGCAGAACCATTTTCTAAAACCCCGTACCGAATGCCTCCGGCTGAGTTGAAAGAATTGAAAAATCAGCTTGATGAGTTGTTAGCTTGTGGTTATATTCGTCCGAGTATTTCGCCGTGGGGTGCTCCGGTTTTATTTGTGAAAAAGAAGGATGGATCTCTAAGGATGTGCATAGACTATCGTGAACTAAACCGGATGACAGTGAAGAATAAGTACCCATTACCTCGGATAGAGGAATTGTTTGATATTTTACAAGGATCCCAGGTATATTCCAAGTTGGACTTGAGACAAGGTTATTACCAACTCCGTATTCGGGAGGAAGATATCTCTAAAACAGCATTCAATACCCGGTATGGACACTTCGAGTTCGTGGTGATGCCGTTTGGGTTGACTAATGCTCCAGCCGTGTTTATGGATATGATGCATCGAATATTCAGACCGTATCTCGACAAGTTTGTGGTTATCTTTATAGATGATATCTTGGTATATTCGAGAACTACAGAAGAACATGCTTATCACCTAAGACTTGTCTTGGAAACTCTAAGGAAGCACAAGCTGTATGCTAAGTTCAGTAAATGTGAGTTCTGGATTGATCGAGTCACCTTCCTTGGCCATATCATTTCGGGTAAAGGAATTGAGGTCGACCCCTCCAAGATTGAAACCGTGGCTCAGTGGGAAAGACCGAAAAATGTTTCCGAAGTGAGAAGTTTCCTTGGGTTAGCGGGTTATTATAGGAGATTCGTGAAGGGTTTCTCCAAGATCGCGTGCCCATTGACCCGATTAACCAAGAAGGAAGTAAAGTATGAGTGGGATGAGGCGTGCGAAAGGAGTTTTCAGGCTTTGAAGGACAGATTAACTTCAGCACCGATTCTTACCCTACCTGAGGGATCTGAAGGCTATTCGGTTTTTACAGATGCTTCAAAGGAAGGCCTCGGATGTGTGTTAATGCAAGATGGCTGGGTATTAGCCTACGCTTCTAGGAAGTTGAAGGATCACGAGAAAAACTACCCCACTCACGATCTCGAATTAGCAGCGGTTGTTTTTGCTTTGTTGAAGTGGCGCCACTACCTCTACGGGACGACATTTGAGATATTTACGGATCATAAGAGTCTGAAATATCTTTTTACTCAGAAGGATCTTAATAATAGACAGAGGCGTTGGATGGAATTTTTAGAAGATTATGACTGCACGATTCAGTATCATCCGGGTAAGGCCAATGTAGTGGCTGATGCTTTGAGCAGGAAAGCGAGTGTTTCGGGGTTGAATGTAGAGGTTTTAGAGCAGAGCTCGGCAATTGTGGTTTCAGTAGCTCGATTAGCTAATATTTCGGTTCAGCCTGATTTGAAACAGAGGATAATTGAGGCTCAGACTACGGACGCAGAGATTCAGAAATTAGTACTTCGGTCTAAGATAGATCCAGAGTCAAAGTTTGGGTTTGATGATTCCGGGGTATTCAGGTTCAAAACAAGAGTTTGTGTTCCGGAAGAGCTCAAGAAACTAGTACTGGAGGAAGGACACCGTTCCGGATATTCCATTCATCCCGGTGGTACTAAAATGTATCGAGATTTGAAAGAGTTCTTTTGGTGGAATGGTATGAAGAGAGATATTGCTAACTTTGTAAGGCGATGTCTCACGTGCCAAGTTGTCAAGGCCGAACACCAAAAACCGGGAGGAATTCTCCAACCACTTCCAATACCTGAATGGAAATGGGAGCAAATAGCTATGGATTTCGTGTCTGGTTTACCAAGGTCGAGAGGAGGATTCGACGGAATCTGGGTGATAGTTGATCGTCTAACCAAGTCAGCTCACTTCCTTAAGGTTAAGATGTCCTATAAAACTCCGAAGTTAGCTGAGCTTTATTGTAATGAAGTTGTGAGACTACATGGGGTACCTGCTAGTATTGTTTCAGATCGTGATCCGAGATTTACAGCTAAGTTCTGGCAGGATCTACAGAAACGGTTAGGTACCAAGCTCAATTTTAGCACCGCTTTTCATCCTCAGACGGACGGACAATCAGAGAGGTTGATTAAGTATTTGGAGGACTTACTAAGGGCATGTGCTTTGGATTTCAAGGACAAATGGGATAAACATCTAGCTCTGGTCGAGTTTGCTTATAACAACAGTTTTCAGGCTTCTATTGGTATGGCCCCGTATGAGGCACTTTATGGAAGGAAGTGTAGATCGCCTCTCTTTTGGGATCTTGATGATTGGCGGTGGACTGAAGAGGGTAAGCTCGAGAGAGCCACACCTCGGGAGAGATTGGATAAAACTACCGCTAAAGTTAAGCTTATTCAACAGAGAATGAAAGCAGCTCAGGATCGTCAGAAGAGCTATGCGGATAAGAGAAGGAGACCCCTTGAGTTTGAAATAGGAGACCGAGTTTTCTTGAAAGCATCTCCTAGAAAGGGTTTTTCACGGATAGGTCGAGGTGGGAAGCTTAACCCGAGATACCTTGGACCTTTTGGAATTCTTGAAAAGATTGGAGAAGTGGCCTATAGATTGGATTTACCACCAAATTTGACCGGGATACACAATGTCTTTCATGTTTCGCAGCTCAGGAAGTTTTATCCCGATGAAACGACCATTCTCCCTATCGAAGAAGTGCAACTTGAACCAGATTTGACAATAGTAAGGTACCCGATTGAGGTTCAAGACCGAAAGATACAAGTGTTGAGAAATAAACAGATTCCCTTGGTCCGTGTTTTATGGAGGGATCAGAAATCAGAAGAATCTACTTGGGAATCTGAGGAAAAAATGAGACAGTTGTATCCAGATTTGTTCTCAGGTCAGACGGTGAACCTGGGGACCAGGTTTTCTGAAGGGGGGGAGGTTGTAACACCCCGACTCACAGTCGGTACAGGTAAATTATGTGATTTAATATTATTTGCGTTTTAGATTATTTGTATAGGACTATTTTGAATTATTTGAATTTATATGAATTATGTGATCGAATGTTGTATGAGATTTATTCGTTTTAATTGAGTTGGCCTTATTTGGACCTGTATTTGAAACCGAACCGGAAACTTGAACCGAACCCGTGAACCGAACCGGTCCAGCCTTAAAGGCTGAACCATTCTTCTTTCTCCTTCATTTCACGTTATTTTCAACAATCAAGCCAAGAAAGAAGCTAAACCCCAAGTTGATCATCCAACTTCCCAAGCCAAGTTCTCTCTCGTTTCTTCGTCTTTTCTCGAACTTAGGTATGTTTCGGAATCCCCTCGTCGTGCTCGTCGTTTCTATGGTATAATTTCTGAGTTTGGAGTGAGTTTTCATGCCTTAGCCTCCCTACGTGAATAGTAAGGGTTTGGTTAAAAACTTGGATACTTGCTCTTTGCTTGAGGTACTTGATCCCTAGCTTCATTTATGAGTTATATAGGTTGTATGTGTTGTCTTTATTGCATTTAATCTTTGGTTGGTTGAGCATTTATGAATAATCATGATTTTAGCTTGAATTTTGCAATCCTTTGATCATGGCTTTTAATTCCGTTTTCTTGAGTGATTTGAGTGTTTATATGTCAAGCATGATTTATATGTATTGTTTGTGCATTTTGAGAAGTTGTGGCAATTTTAAGGGTTGGATTTTTGGCCATTTTGGAGCTTCCCCTGTTTCTGTAAAAATTTTTCTGCTCCAGCTTTCGAACCAGGCCGGAACGGCCGTTCCCGCCCAGTTTCAAACTGGGAACGTGTGACGCCCGGAGCGGTGGGCCACCACATCCCCCGCACCTAAACCCGAACCCACATATGAAATGGATTTCCATACATGAGTCCAAGTCTAAGCGAACGGAACCTACACTCACTCCTTAGGCTAAGCGGGGCTAAAACTCGGACAGAGCGCGCAATTATAAACACATAAATGCGGAAGCCATAACATAAGGATCGAAAAGAGCTCTATATCTAACATTTACAGTGGCCTCACGGCCCAAAAGATCGAGTATATACATCAAAAGCCCCTAATTCAGCACAATATAATTCTAACATCAAATACATCATAAGAGTACCCAAAATGCAAGAAGTATGGATGCAACTCGACCTAGACACACAAGTACAAGACCAAGACTCGCACTTCCCCGCCTAGCTCGAAACAACCTGCACTGAAGGTGGGAAAAGAGAGGGGTCAGTCAAAACTCGACTGAGTGAGGGGGCTAAACGCACACCCACACCTAAATACGCATAAAGCAGAGCATATTACAAAGGTGATAGTCATGAATCGAGGCTAGGGTTTTACATACCAAATCATTTTCCAAAGATAGCATATAATATAAAGGAAAACCTATCTCGA